>CM041779.1:96531619-97131619 GCA_023374045.1 Limonium bicolor
CACGAATTGAATCCTCCAAGGCCGTGAAGAGCCATCCAATGACCATTCCATTGGTCCTATCCCAAGTTCACTACTTAGCTCCCTTATAGTCAGATCTTTTAGTTTTACCAGTGACGAACCCTAACTTGGTTTTTGAAATTAGCCCGATGGCGAGAGATCTCTTCCACTTAGCAAATCCGGTCCCATTGAATTTGTGGGCTAACACCATACTTGGGTTGTCAGACGGTTGCGTGCGAAGTTCTTCATCCTGAGGATTGATTTTAAAGAGTCAGTCAGTATCATCGATGTCGACAGAATCTTTCTTCTTGTCTTTGTTTGAGTATTGAGCTTCTTTTTCTTAAATTTTAAGGTCTTCCTTAGACATAATGTTGGAGGAGAACGGCTGATCTTAATTTCATGAGAATGAAGAAAGGGAGTTGGAGTAGAAGATGTGACGGAGGAAGAGGGAATTTAGGGTTTATTTTTTCAGTTTTATTACAGGTATTGCTCTGATACCATGAAAAGATTTGTAAAACTGAGTATAACCTTGTATTATTTGAGAGTATGACTGTATCACCCAAATTATATGTGAACAATATATTACCCTTTACAGAGTCTATTCTAATATATATAGTCACGCTAGACTGCAACCACAGGAGCAGGCGGGCGCGGCCATATTAGTGACCTGAATACTATATCTGTATATTAAAGTTACAACTTATACATTTACGGACTATTACATTACATTACATATAGAGACTATAACATATATATCTTAACTTTATGCATAACTATAAGAATATATATTCTCTTTTCTTTTTTAAAAATGTGTTCAGGTTGGGGGTTGAAATCGGGTTCACAGGTCAAACCTAAAACTGACCCGAATTTTTAGTAACCCAACCCGAACCCAACCTGAATTTTTAGCAACCCAACTCAAAATCAACTCAAAATTGAAAATTACAACACAAACCCACGTTTTAACGTGTCAATTTCGGTCGGACAGTCCTCTCAAGATTGACAGCCCTAAATAGGACCTACTCCCTCCGTCCTAATTTGACCGTGTTGCTTACTTTATGACACATTTTTCCACTTCAATATTAAGTATATAAGATAAAATAATTTTATAAAACTAAATTTTGTAATATATAATTTATCATATAAGGAATCATATGTAAAACTTAAAATTTTAATTTTCTTTTTATTTTATATGTTAAATATTGAAATCAAATAATATATGTAAATAATAAATAAAACGGTCAAAACAAAAAAATAGAGGAGTAATATGTTTAAAATTTGAAATTCACATGAAAGTCAATTAGAGGGGAAAAGTAGCAGTGTACTACGTAAGTAAAGAATATACATCCAAAATTCCAAATAAGACACTGCGACGCGTACTCTCATTAAATATAATACTAAAAATTATTTCTGCGTTTGGGAAACTGGGAAAGAAAGAGATCTCTCGGTCCTGAATTGACCGTCTTATTTATTTTATGGCACGTTTTTCCACTTTAATATTAAACATATAATATAAAATAATTTTATAAAACTAAATTTTGTAATATAGTTTAACATGTAAGGAATCATGTGTAAAATTTAAATTTAAAAATTATTTTATCTTATATGTTAAAAATTGAAGTCAAACGACATATCTAAATAGTAAACAGGACAGTCAGGACGGAGGTAGTAAATAATTAACGTTTGGCAATCGTCATCATACATCGATCGTCTTCAAGTGCGTGCACTCTGCTTTCAAAAGAAAACAAACTCGCACACAGAGACCCCTGATCAAAACAAGACAAAACCAACTCCACAAGTAGTACTACTACTCTAGAAATTATTCGTCTTCATTGATTGATTGATTTTTGTTATTACTGCACAAAAGAAAAGCAAATCACCCTCTATAGTACTACAAGGGCAAATAACTTCACTACGCTCCGCTCCTTTTTATACTATTTCTTTCCTTCTTTCGAGACTGAAATTCGTTTTTCCTTTTTCTCTGTCCGCCATTATCGTCGTGTCGTTTAACAGTAGTAGTTACTACTAGTACTTTTTTTCTATGCAGAGTAAGAATTGATTATTCCCAGGTCTGTGATACTTTCTCCTCTGTTTGCTTTGCTGATCTGACCTCATATTTCTTTCTGTAACCATTTGATTCATTGATTGGTGGAGAATTAAAGAGCGAACAAGAAGAAAGAGAGAGATTGAGCTATATTCTGGGTTGTGGTGTGATTGGTGAGTTTATAATATCCGTTCGATCACCAAACCCACAAATTTACCCCATTCATTCTTTCTCCCCGAATTACAATTACAATTACAAATACAAATACCCCCAAGATCAGAGCTTCTCTTTCAACAATTTCTAGAATCTTTCTTGTATCCGACCTTTAGCTGATTCTCCTCCTATCCGTGAAACTTAAAGAGTCGAAAGAAAAGAAGAAACCCAGTTTTTTTCTTTTAACTGATCATCATCACATGGCTTGCATGTGGGAATTCGTGGTCCCGTCTCGTTGTTAAATTAATCCTTTCTTGAAAGGCTTTCTTACTTTTGTTGGTTATTCCAAAAGCTCCACTCGATCATCTTTTTGCTTTCTTTCTTCTCTCTTTTTGCTTCCTTTTTTGTTTGTTTCTAAGTCACACCAATATAAAGCTTTTGTTTTTGTTTTAGTGCTGATCCCAAAACTCTTTACTACTACTTCTTCTTCTTCTACCTCCTCAAAATTGTGAATCAGACTCACCTCACTTTTTCAACCCAAAATTATAGAGCTGAGTGAGTGAGTGATGTTGAGGAAAAGATCAAGACCAGCAGCTGTGAATGCCTCAAACGCTACTACTACAACTAGTATCATCATCAGCGGTGGAAACTCCACAACCCCGACTACTGTGTCTGTATTCCCCCACCCAGAAAAAACCTCAAAACCCACTCTTCCCTCATCACTTCTCTTCTTCAACCCATCTTCATCAACAATTATGTCGTCACTCAAAGACTCGAACCAGTCTGTAGTCAGCCCATCCTCTGTTCTCGACAGTGTTTCCTCCTCCTCCTCCCGGCTGCTAGACAAAAGATTCTTCTTCTCAAACCCTTTCGTCACTTCCTTCACAGAAAACAAACAATCCACCCAGCCACAACAGCAACACCCCCACTCCTGGGACAAATCTGGCATCAGCGTCGCACTCATAGACTCCTCTTCCTCCTTCCTAAAACCTAATCACACTAGTAATAGTACTACTCCCTGGGCCAGCACTAACAATAGCAGCAAACTAGTTGTGTTCGGATCCCACCAACTCAGAATCCAAATCCCATCATCACAACCCACTTCCCAACTCCTTAACCCAAACTCACCGGTAGAGTTTGGGATTAAAACTCCACGGTCCAATCTCACTCCCAATTTTGACAAGAGGACTACTGGAATGGAAAAAGACAGTCCAAATCAGATGAGAAAGAGTTTTTCTATGGAAGAAATGGAGCTCTCTGAAGACTATACATGTGTCATCTCTCGTGGACCTAATCCAAAGACTACTCACATCTTTGGGAACCGTGTCGTGGAGTGTTCCTCTTGTGGTGGTGGGTCAAGATCAAGGGTGTGGGAGATGAAAAGAGATGAGTTTGGGTTAGAACAAGAGGGGGGAAGTGGATGTTTGGATTGTGTTGTTTCTTCTTCATTTTCATCGGAAGAGGAGGAGTGTTGTCATGAGGATTTGGGTGGTGCTCGATCGGGAGGAGAAGGAGAGAGCTTTCTTAGCCATTGTTGTCTGTGTAAGAAAACACTTGGAGATGAAAACGTCGACATTTACATGTACAGGTTAGTGGGAATTCATATAAGTACTACTACTACTACTATTAAGCAAGTTATACCAGTATTGGATGATCTGTTATAAGTTCATGTTGTTGATTGGTTTTGTGCTGTTTTGTCTGGGAATGATCGATGATGTAGAGGTGAAAAAGCATTCTGCAGTCAAGAATGCCGTGATCAAGGGATGCTCCTTTTTGACGGAAATCAGAGCTAGCAGCGGCGGGCTAGGCTACTACTAGCTAGCTAGGAATAAAAATTCAATTTTTTTTTTTTTTGGGTTCATTTATTTGATTCTGTTCCTATGAATCCGAAACCCCGTTCTTCTGTTTTTTGTCTGTCCAATTGGTGGGTGAGAGGAGGAATGAATTTTGAACGAAACTCTCTGAAGAAAGAGGAGGACCTGAAGATATTTTATCTTGTACTAGTATTTGGATTGAACTATACTACTAATTGAATCAAAGTAGGAATCTAATTAGTGCCCTTTCTACTCGGTAGCGTTGTTGTTTTTTTTTTTTTAATGTGAAAGGAGCCAAGTGAAATCATCCAGAGCATCGAGTTCTGCAGATCTCTATTTTTGTTCCTCGAAAAATTTCACAGATTGCTCCTGAAATGGAGCTGGCTTTCGTGACACTCTTACTTTATTAACACTTGTAGATGTAGATGTAGATGTATATCATACAGATAACAAGGGATGCCATGATTTAGTAGTATGTGACTGTAGTAGCCGCTCTCCTCTCAAAAACTGGTTTTGTCTGTGCAGCGAATGATATGCCCCCGTTACAAAAGAATCAGAAAAAATATCAATACCTAGGTAGAAAAAAAAATTAACTCATCGAATAAACTCGACAAAAAATGAAGCTGCACTTTTTTGATAGCGCTCCTAACTTTGTCTAGCCTAGTGTATCTTTTGTTAGAGCCTACTTTATCTTTTGTTAGAGCGGTGTTCAATGAATATTAACCGTTTTACTCTCGCGTGAAAAACAACTAAACCCAATATAAGTCGATGGAAATTGGGTGATGAATCCGTTCTTTTGTTAGAATATGTACGACTTTATTTGATCAGTTATATCATATATTTTTTTCTCTATTTTGTCTAATTTCGGTTGCCAGCTGATATCAAAATATTTGGACCTGATCATTTTTTACCATCACTCATTTATACATATATTTTATGATTAAACAAGTCTTAACCCTTAAATTTATAATAGGAAATAAAATATTAGTCTCTTTCATTTTATTATCATGTATACATTTTTATGTTATGTAAATTTAGGAAATTTTAAAAAAATATTATTTCACTCTGTTGGGTTTGGGTACTGAGGATGGAAATGGGTGACGGCCGGTGTATTAAATTAATGATGACTGGGTTGCGTTTCGGTGGGTAGTGAGAATTGACAAAATATTGATGATGTTAAAAAGGAGGAATCAAAATGATGAAAGATTAAAGAGGCATGGGCCCTAATGTAGCACAGCTCGAAGCTCAACAATAATTATAATCATCTATCCACTTGCTTCTTTCATGCTGTTACTATTTAATATCCCCACACACAGCTTTCAAGTTCGATCCAAAGAGAAAGTGACCGGTACATACGCAGTTCATCTTTTTGTCCCATCCGCATCCACTACTCACCTTTCTTTGATTGAATTTCTCTCCACTACATACTACAACCTTTGATTTAAGCAGTAATGCTACGAGGGAATGGCTAAAATAGCTAGTTTATTTAGTATCTGAACCTCAAAGGTCTGCTTTGAATAAACTCTTTAGGCACTTAATTATCATAAACACTTGGGTTCTGTTTGGTATGTTATTTGTAGATGTTTCGGTCTGATTGTTTTGGTTGACTGTTTTATGGTATTTTGCTGGTTGTTTTGTGTTGGTTGTTTTAAAAATTGTTGTTCAATAGTGTGGCAGTTTCGTCTCGCGTATTTGAATAAGTTAGTTACGTGTAGTGCGTTTACGAATGTCTGTACTACAATTACAAATTTTATATTACATTTTAAAATAATTTTTTTAAAGATGTAAATAAAAAAGCTACTAACAAATATATAGATTAATATATACATAATTTATAATTAGAAAAACAACAAAGTTTTATTATAATAAATAATTGTTAACATTTATATTTAGGCTTTTACAAATAACTTCACTATTGTCAAACACAATTATATCAATGGATAACAACAATTGTAACTATACATGGTTTTAACACACCAGGTTATTTGTTCACATTTGAATAAAACGAAAATATAATAATTAATTAGTGAACTTTATTAATGTTTACATCATACAAAAAATAAACAATTTAGTTGTCAAAAAATATGACTTATATATTAATATATGTAAATATAATTAAATATTCAGATTTTATACCTTATTTTAGCAATATAGTCAAAAAGTAAAACTGATTATTATGTCGTTCTTAGTAATCATGTACCCCTTCTATCCATAATACAAATATTTTTTTAGTTTTTAATTACAAATTCTATAAATTAAAAAGTATTAGAATTACTCAAAATAATTTTTAGTATACTAGTTTCAATTATTTTGTTCTATATTATTGTCATTAACTTATAATTTAGTATACCAATCTTTATAAAAAAACTAAAAATAAAAAAGGGAAAACAAACTTTTTTATATATTTTAATTTAATTTAATTTTTGTGTCAAATTTAATATATAATATCATTTTTAAATATAATTATAAATATAAAAATTCAAATTATTTTATTAAAAATTAATGTTTAAATATTAATTAATATTATGAAAATATTCTCGCCCCCTTAATGACAGTTTTCTGGCCGCCTCTGTTTACAGTATTTATTCTCTTTGCAGCATAAACTACTAGTTGTTTTGTGGCTATTTTGTGCTAGTATATGTACTAACATATTTATAATCTTGTATGCTACAAACCCATAAAACTTGAGCCCAAACACCATCGAGAACGGTCCAAACGCCATTGTTCGAGAGCTGTCCGCACCCACGGACGCTATGTCTGGGGTCTCAGATGTCCTGTCCGTAAGTCGGGACATTCTCTGACGGTGGCGGGTTATTTTATTTTCAAAATTTATGGGTTTTCAACTTATGTTTGGGCCCTCGGACGCCCTGTCCGTGGCCCCGAACTTTTCAAATTTTCGCTTTCTTGTAATTCTGACTTTTTAGTTTATTTAGGTTAACTAAGGTCCGTGGATTCAGACATTAGGTTCGTGGCCACAGACGGAATTAAAATTTGACATTATTTGGCTTCCAAAACCCTAGTTCAGGTCATTTCAATTTCCACTTTAATTTTATGTTAAAAAATGCCAAAAATTCAAAAAAAATCGGAAACTTGCGCACCTAGATTTAACCGACTTCGTAATAAGCCGTGAATTACATAAGTAGAGAAAAAATGACTTAGAAGGGTAGTGAAAGTAAATTGAACCCTAAAAAGTCGAATACCAAGCCCCCAAACCCGAACTCTCCTTTCCAAATTATTATAGGTTAAAATTAGGTGGCGGCTCTTAATAGGTTCCAGTGAGCTAACTTAGGATTTAATAATTATAGTTTATGCCTTAGTTATTAAACTTAGATTATAATTGGACCTAGAACCCGACTAGATTCTAATAAACCCGAATTGACATAAGATATGGTTCAAAAACCGAGGCTCACAGAATGGCGACTCTATTGGGGATTTACTCTTACTTTTAAACTTGTTTAATTTTAGGAAATAGGGCTTAACTCAAAATTGTTTATTCACGGCTTTTATTGTATTGTTTGTTTACTTTTGTGCACAATTTAAATTTCACAATCTTGCATCATACGAGAGTGAGGATCCGCACAAATAGATTTTATCCCGAGACCCGCATTAGGAGACCCCTGTCCAAGACTCACACCTTTTGAGGTGATGTGAATAAGTGGTGAAAAAGAGAAGGATGTCGTTTAACCACATCCCCTTAATACCTGAGCTTTGGCTCCTAGCACCTCTCTAACAGTATCACTGAGCCCAATGTTTGGTCAGTCAAAGACCCAACCGTAGACACACACCTCATGGTGATGTGAAAAAAGTGAGGAAGCCCAAAGAAAATAGCATGCAAACCCTATCCATTTGCGGCGACCTAGGCCCAAGCCCCAAGCACCTCTCTGTATCGATCCATATCCGTCAGCCCAACTCGTCAAGTAAGGACATGTTGAATTTGTGTGAGCTTGTTTGCTTGTATGATCGGCCTATTACCAACCCTAGAAATTGATAGGACCTTTCCTTACATCCGGTTCAGCCCAACTCGAATTCACAACTTAATTGTTTACGGCTCAAAGGCCCTGCTTGGTTTCAACAAGTGAGTCATTTGTATGAGCTTTGGCCCAGGAACTTAGATTTAGGTGATTTTCATTTCAGTCCAATTTGAATTATCCATTTAGTTCTATGCCCATGAAAAAGGAATTCACTAAAACTTGAAGTAATCTACAATACTTAAAAATTCAATCAGACCTTTCCATTGAAGACCTTTTCGGTCCTAATCTAGGTAAACTTCTTATTTGGGCCCTGTCCAAAAATCCTAGATCTAGGTATCATCTCTCAGTCCCAATCATAACCATTCGTTTAGGTTTCGGCCCGAATTCCAATTCACATCTAAAACGTAGTTTGGAAATCATTCCGGCCCACGTGCCTCATTTCTAGCCTAAACACATTTTAGCCCAAGCGCCACATTCTCAAAATAATCCGGCCCAAGTGCCGCATTTTCACAAGATTCCGGCCCAAGTTCCGTGTTCTCATAGCCTTTCGGCCCAAGTGCCACCTTCTCACAACATTCTAACCCAAGTGCCATATTTTTGAAACAATTCTAGCCCAAGTGCCTCACTTTCGCCTAGGCCCAAGTGGCTATCCACATTCATTTTGGTCCAAGTGTCGAGAAGAATCCAGGCCCAAGTGCCTATTCTCATTTTTGAAATCATTTCGGCTTGTGCGCCCAACCTTTAGTTCAAAAAAAATTCAGGCCCAAGTGCCCACCCATATTCATGAAACTATTTCCGGCCAAAGGGCCTCGTCTCCAATCAAGAGACATTTCTAATTTTGACATTTCAAGAGCCTAACGGAATTTATGGACGAGAAGTAGAAAAAAACGATCACGGTCATCTTAGCGACGTCCCAACGGTCGAGAGTTCAGCATGTCAATATCAAGCAGTTCAACAACATTCAAATTCTTTAGAGAGTCTAGGATTCACATGCATCTTACTGCATAACCTGCCATTCATCTGCATCACTCTAAGTTATCGAAGATGATTGTTTTTCAAATCACTAATAGAAGGCAATGGTTTTATCAAATCATCTTCTTCACAAGCAAACGACTTTTTCAAGTCCCAAGATTTCAAATGTCTTTTAAGTTGGGATTTCATTCCCGGTAACATAGTACAACGATTTGTTTTCATAAAAGGATGAACGTGCTCTACCCAGACACCACAACTCATTCTCGAAACTTCCAAAAAAACCCACAAAGCGGTTCCAGACCACATCTGTCAAAGTTGTCATCACAAATCACCCAAAACAAATCCCACCAAACACATAATCACTACCATCCACCCACAAACACTTCATCACAACACAACTCCCATAAAAAGTTGTCCATCCATAAACATTTCACCACAATACACCTTCCATCCTCCCACAAACATTTCAGCACCACAATTCACCTCCATATGAAATAGGAATTCAAAAAGGTTTGTTAAAAAACCCCAAAACAATACTGGGGGCAACCTAACTTTAGGATTGACGACATTTGATTCTTTTGTTTAAATGCGTGAACAAGTCTCTAAGTGAAAATTTCGCGAGAGTGCCTTAAGCGGTAAAACCTAGTGGGAATGAGCGTGTCATTTTTACACATCTCCAGTGAGGTCACATACAAAAGTGAGGTGAACGACATAACTCTGATCAAAGAAGATCATTTGTAAATTTACTCTTAGACCTGTGAAAAGTAACAAAGAACGGATACAAAACTATTAGGGATGACGAAGCACCTAGGTACAACACCACATAGCCAAAAGTTTGTCAACCCTGACGATAAACCCTAGGCACCCCCGTCGAGTCCTTCATATATCCTTTTTTTATACTACAAGCTCTACAAGACAAGCTACCCGTGATGAGCATCCGACCTAGTGACCAAAGGAAGCGAGGAGCCCTACTCTCGGGTAGCTTTTTCATCAGTTCAAAGAAGTAATGCCGTTACGAAAATGATGAAATGTTCCGTAAATGGTCCCAAAGTGACTCAGGATCCAAAGATCTTACATAAAAAAACTCTCGAAGCTCAAAGCTGGGAAACACAAAGGATTCAAAGAAAGGAAATTTGAAAAGCCTAAAAGAAAGAAATTATGTAAAGGACAACTCAAGAGTCCCAATCTTCAAGCTCACAAGCAAAGTCAACACGAAGTAGCCAAACTACTTCAAGACATGAAGAGGCGAGTCCAAAGGAAGGAGCAAGTTGTAGCTTTGGTCACCCTTATAGCTCCACATATCCCAAACATTCCTCCATCTCCATGGTCCCGTTGTCATTCATCACACCCCATGGCCACGTTATAAGCTTCAAAGACTTCTGACTTAGTATTTGTGTATCCAATCAAGTGAAAGTAACAGATGGAACGCGTAAATCAAACAAATATCAAATTCAATGATCGAGACGTTTTAACCAAAAGAAAAATACGAGTGCAAACATCAAACACATCGAATGTGGGATAGAAAGCACCACATCAAACAAGCCTTAATCTCATGAGAATGAGACTTGTTTCATGCATTTGATCAAAGAAAATACTGAAGGCATCGATTGCCATAAACTCTAAGCTCAGTTTGCCTCAGGGGAAAATACTGGGGGCAATTATTGATTCCAATATTGCAATGACAACACCAACTAAGACCTAAAGGGGTTTAAGCCCACCACAAGCTTCAACCGCCACCACTACACCACAAGCCCGTCATAAGCCCTAGCTCTACTTCCAGGTCAAGAATCCACTATATATGTTATACTTGTGAATGATTAATGATGATATAAGATTTACCGTCTAGTAAGGTGATGATTCTCAGTAAACACATATCACCATAGTTCTCACTCTTCATCAACGTTAAGATGATGATGATTGATGACATGTTTATGGAATGAATGTTGGCATACATTCATATATGTCAAATTCAGGGGGAACCTTTATATGGATATGTTTGCTCCTTTGTTTTGGTTTTTTTCCCCACAAGGTTTTCTGAGTAAAGTTTTAATAAGGATTCTATCATTAGATTTTTGTACAAAAAGGAGTGCTATGATATGTATGGCGGAATTACCATTTCATGGTGTTCAATGATGCAGACTATAGTGACAACTTCATCAAATCATGCCAAATTGATTGCTCTATATGAATCGGGAAAAGAATGTGTGTGGCTCAGATCAGTTATTCATCATATATTAAGTTTTCTGACCTTCAGTCAGATTCAAAGAAGTCGACAATATGCAAGGATAATTATATGTGCATTGCATAAGGGAAGGATGCATCAAAGGTGATCGAATGAAGCATATATCACCAAAGTTCTTCTGAACTCATCAGCTTCAGATCAAGGGTATTTTGATGTTCGCAAGACTCGATCCGATGAGAAATCTAGCTGATTTATTTACCAAGTCACTTCTCACAAGAGTTTTAAGGAGCTTGTTCGTGATATTGGTATGCAACATCAAAGAGACATTTTGTTAAATTGAGGGGAAGAGAGACATTTAAACTGTACTGTTTTTTTCTTGACCATGTTTTTTTGTCCCAATAGATTTTTTCTGGCAAGGTTTTTGTCCGGACACCTTTTAATTTCGAAATCGACTTATGTCTGGACTTGTGACCTGGACGTAAGTCTAGGCGCGTGTAAACCTAGTCTTGGCATATGTCCGGACATGAAAGGTCGGACGCATGTCCGGACATGTGTCTGTTTTTGCGTAACTTTTGCGTTTTAGCTCCGTTTTGACCGCCGTTCATGGTGTCGTGTACCTCTTGCCGAGTACTATTTGTTTTGATGTGTTTGGCCTATGATTATGAATATTTTTCTTTGAAAGTCTTCATTAAGTTTTTGATCTTTGTCTTCATTTAGTTCCTCGGGGTTTTTTCCTTTGGACGTTTAGGCACCGATGGGGCCGCTTAGATGTCTCTACAGCTTTTGATGTGAGATCTATGGATCCA
This sequence comes from Limonium bicolor, assembly GCA_023374045.1. Lineage (NCBI taxonomy): Eukaryota > Viridiplantae > Streptophyta > Magnoliopsida > Caryophyllales > Plumbaginaceae > Limonium > Limonium bicolor. Next base: position 96,543,556 of record CM041779.1, read on the forward strand.
TAGGGTCTTAGTGTTTGTCCTTCTATTGTATCAACTTGTGGTCCCACCTCTGTTTTGATTAAGCTTCTGTTTTGATTAAGCTTCTGTTCAGTTTGCATAACTTCTCTCTCTGCTCTAATTTGACAAACTTCAGTTTCTGTTCTGATCTGTCTCTCTTCTGATTTGGGAAAGCTTCATCTTCTGTCTGATTTCTGCTACAACTTCTGGTCTATTTTGCTAAGTTTATGTATATGTATACGTATATGTTCAGTATTAGTTTTGACTTTTGAGCATGCTCAACTTTTGAGGTTTATCACTTGCTGAACTATAGTTTGGCTCACCCCTATCTCCGTCTGATTTGCAGGTTTTAGCTTCCGTCGAAGATTTCGCTTTGCTTTCGGTTTTGCTTTTCGTTTTGTATTTGTAATTGTGACCCCTTTTGTAGTTTGATTCTGTCATGTACTCTAGTTTGGCCTCCGCATGTATATATGCGGGTAACATTGTAAACCATTATTCAGTTAATAAAAGTGTATATTTGTTTCTGATTCGGGATGCGTGAGAGTAGCCTTGCGTTATCAGGTAATAGATACGCGGCGTGTAACGTCCCTAACTCCTAGACCGGTTTTGGGTCATCACAAATGAAATCACTAAAAGTACAAAATAAACAACCACAAAAGGAAAAAAAACCCTTTTCATGTGGTGATTACCCCAAAGTGAACGCACCCTAATATGATAAGTATATATATATATATATAAATGTATATCCATAAATTTGAAAAAAAAAGACTTAAATTAGACAGTTGGATTCAACTTGTTTTGAATTATCTTATTGACTGAACCTAAATAGTTGTGCTATTATATATGGTATTAGAAACTTCTTTTTAAGTACAATCATTCTTGGCTACAAGCATATGTAGCTATCTTTGGCTACATTCAAAATCGTACCGTTTGTATGGTGTAAATGTACAGGTTTTTTAAACTTAATGTACAGTTTAAGAAGTTAGTATGTACATCTAGTAGAATTTTAGTAATATCAGAATTCAATATATAACTTTACATATGCATCCGTATAATTTTTATTTACTAACTGTACAGTTTTTATAAAATAAATGTACATATAAATAGCTATTTATAGCTGAAATTATCATTTAAAAAATTGTGGAATTGGAACACATTTGTGACTTTTATTTATTTCTAATGGACCGTACCTCTTAATTTATTTATTTCATACTATAATGCAACTTAAATTTTTGAAATTTAAGCAGCAGACCTTTTCCATCTCCCCTCTCATCTTTGTCTTTCCGGACACAAGGACCACGACAGACCGCACTGAGACAACTCCAGTACGTATCTTGGATTGCACCTCTTTCCCTGAATTCAATTCCCCCGTCTCTTACGATCATCATTTCACCAATTAATAACCGACCCAGCAAAATTCATCCCAAATCACCACCAACCAATCCCACAAATATTGTTATCTGGCTCCATTAAAAGCAAATCCTCCTATTAAGGGTTTGCTCTATCCTCTCGACAGTGCACAATAGAATATAGATCCGAAATCAGAAGAACGACAAGAACTTGCTCGGTCGCAGACACGCGTGTCAATGAAGGTTCACCCGGCGCCTGGGAGGAGGAACATAACCCTCAAACACGATTTAATAACACATGCAACCCGGCAGAAGAAACTTCGCCGGCTCCCCCACATCTTTGCGAAAGTTCTCGAGCTCCCGTTTCGTGCGAACACCGAAGTTTCTGTTGAAGAGACCAATGAGTTCTGGCGGTTCACCGTGTTCGACACCGATGTCGCAGTGGATGTCATCGTGGACATCGTTGAGATTCACCCTGACGTGGTGAAGATTGTCGTCAGATCGGCCGGCAGTGGTACGGATGCTTTGATTGATGAGTTTTCCTTTGAGCTTGATCTGTGGAGGTTCCGGCTTCCAGCGTCGACGCGGCCTGAGTTGGCTGTGGCTAGTTACCTTGATGGGGACTTGGTGGTTACAGTGCCTAAAGATAACGGAGAAGAAGAAGAGGATAATAGAGAGGTTTGGGGAGAAGGCAACTTTGTCTTTGTACAGTGAAATTTCGGAGTAATAAAAGATAAATGATCTCCAGTGTTGATTTGGCTCCATGGATTGGTCAGTACTTCTGTTTCGTATGTCCAATCTTTTAGTTCTCTATCTTTGGTGATTTGTAATGTACGCGGATGACGAATTTATCTTTTTAATGGATAATCGCCACTCGTCATGCGTCTTTATTGTAGAGCAATCGTCTTCTCTGTTCTCAATCAATGATTTCAACTGTACTATAGAAACTTGTTTATTTCTGTTCCCTTGCGGTAGGGTTGCTCGTGGGTGGGTGTTGCCACTTGCCAGAACTTCTGTGTTGCTGTTAGCGGTAGGAATTAGTGATTTTTGGGTTGAAGTAGTATGCAAATGGGAAGCTCTATAAGATACTATTGCTAGTTGAGCATAGTTTGGGATGATATGGTACGTGTCATTGATCAACTGGATGATCAATTGGCCGGGTTGGTTTACCCCGTTCTAAAACAGTAGAATTAAGGCTGCACTCCTAAAGTGTTTAGATTTTGTTCATCTTCTTCTGGGTCATGGCATGTATTGTTTCTTCCTTTTTGCGGTCAAAATAGCTGGGTTATTCCATTCTGCCTTTTCTTTTCTTGAGTGGGTAATTCTCCGTCTTTTTGTTGGGCATAATTCCCTTCTTTTAGTTTGTGCATGCATTGTGATTCGTGTTGTCGCCTTTCTGAATGGCAAAATTTCACTAAACTATGCGTTTCTCAGAAGCTTGCTTTTCTTGTATATGTATTTTGCTTAGCAAAGGTTGTCGTCCCTCTTGCCAGCCAAGCCCTACGTTGAAACCAAATCAAATTTACAATGATAGATATGAAAGGGTGTCTCAAATTATGTAGGGCAGTCAGCTTTATGATCCTTTCATTTATCTTACCTCTGGCTAGATCAATTTTTTGTAACTAGTTAACCTTAGCAGAAGTTGCTAATTTCACTTGTTGTGGAAGCTTTAACAGTACTCTTGCAACTAGGGTTTTGTCTTATCTTAACCATCTCCAGGATGAAGTTGCAGAATTTCCCATCTCGAGGTCTTTTTATTGAACGTTGTTAATGGGATAAGTTGGTTTGTTGTGTTCTTTACATTTGATGGGAAATGAAGTATGGCATTGGTTTCAATCTTTTCTTTACAGCAGATGATGATATGAAGCTCGTGTACAATTATAACGGGTGTCTTGTTGTTTGCTGCTATAACTTGGCTGAGTTCCCCACTGCAATTTTGTTTTTATTCGAACTCTGGGAAAGGAAGTGGTGAGCGGAAGTTTCCAAGAAGCTGCTTCATTTCTTGGCATGATATGTATATGTAAGCTTGTTGTAGTTATCTTCTTGATCTGTTCCTGTTTTGTGGTGTGTGGTGGTTTGATTGATTGAACTTTTTTCCCTGTAAATTTAATTATTTCTGGGTTGTTGAAAGATGATATTTTATCAGTTTGTTATATTTCCAAAATATTTAACAAGATATGGAGAAACAGACAAAGAAGAGAACATTGTTTGTTTTGCTTTTTCCAAGTTCTTAATTGTTTTCCATTTTAGGTGCATAAGCATAACTAGGATTAGGAAAAGAAGTGTGAGGTTCCATCCATGCCTCTGTACTGTGAATTGGTGGTCCTCGTTTCGTTGTTAAAGAAAGAAAACAAAAGGTTTTGTCAAGATGAGGATGGAAGTAAGTGGAGCATAAAGAATAATAATAATAAGGGAAAATCTTTTTCTTCAAACTGGGAGTTATGTGCAGAAATGGATAAAAAAGGACTTGAGAATGAAAAAATATGAGAGTATCAGCATAAAGGGGAGAAAATAAAAGGCGTCAGGCAGTTAAAATTGATACCCCAAGATTCATTTTAAGCTGATTATGAACAAGACTATAAGCTTTTTCTTTCTTGAACAATGTTGTTATACTTTGGAGGTCAATCTGTAACATCATTTTTCATGTTTGTCCTATGGAATGGGGGTCAAACTGAAGATTTATAGCCAAACAGGGGGCCATTACATATTTACATTGAGGAGAGGGTCATTGACTTTGGAAATTGAGTTAGGTTGGTAATAAAGGAGCTAAGCTGTAACACTAGGTTTTACAGATGTCATAGTCCCATTAGGGGTAGGTAATCAAGGAAAGGTGTAGGTAAACTTATTGTTGCTATGGCTGCTCAGGTTGTGTCAATTAACCATTCAAGCACCGCGGTGGTGGTAATGCCCATTTGTTAGAAGGTGAGAAATCATACAGGGTACTGGATATTGTGGGAACAGACTGATAATTGAGGGACACTTGGGAAACAGACAACGACTCACAATCCTGGTCTATTTTTTTTCGTAAAAGGTAGTAGTAGACATGTGTAACGCAATACAGCGAACAGATGGCGATCACTTTTGCGTCATGATCCAGATGCACCGCCCATTGCCATGCCGCCGACTCTCTTTGGGTGTCGACACTGTATAACTCTCGCTTTTCAATATCATCCTCTTGGCTTTTGTGCCGCAATTTTATTCTTACCTTTGTCGCCCTTTTGATTCGTTATGACTCATCACTAGTAAATTGTTATAATTCCATTATATCCATTTCACATGACACAAATAGTAGTACTATAAGAATAGTAACAGAGTAGTACTATGTTCATGTTCTTGGCTGGCTACATATCGCATGAATAACAACACATTCATAGTTCATACCATATCAAAGCAAACCAAACAACAAAAATGGAGCAGCAGCAGCAGCAGCACCATGAGAATGAGCACGAACACGACCAACATCAGCAACAGCTAAGGCGTCCGCGGCGTGGTGAAGGACCCATAAGGTACTGTGACGTTTTCGACATCTCAGACGTTGATCAGCTAGCTGGGAAACCAATCTCTCCAAGGGACGCATCCGCTATGCAATCGGCGGAGAACAAGGCGTTCGGTCAGACTGTGAAAGGAGGACCAGCTTCACTTATGCAGTCGGCAGCCACCAAGAATGTCCAAGCTGGACTAGTGGGTCCTAATGATTCGTCGGATGCCGTCCCCGGTGAACAACAGAGGGTAATTAACTGCATGATCTCGCCTAGCCTAACCCACAATCTTGACTCACTCTTTTTTGTTGGGTTAATCAACTGACGCTGACGCATGTCTTATATATTTTGATCGAATTGTTGAAGGTTGGGGAGTCTCATGTACACGTTCCCATGACAACATCCTCTTCTTCTACCCCAGAGGTAACAGAAAAAACAGATGATAGAGGAAGAGAAGATGTTACAGCAGGTGGAGCAGCTATAACTATAGGTGAAGCGCTGGAGGCAGCTGCTGGTGCAATGGGTGAGAAGCCAGTGGACCATCATGATGCGGCGGCTATATCAGCTGCTGAAATGAGAGCTACTGGGATGAATGCTGCATCACCTGATGGCCTTGGTGTGGCTGCTGAAGCGGCTGCAATGGTGAATGATAGAATAATGGATAATGCGGATAAGACTACCGTAAGCGAGATCATCAAGGTAAAAATCACTTCAATTACGCCTCGTAAATGTTTGGTTGTGGTTGTGATTAAATATGTATATGGTTATATTTTGTTGTGTATGTAATAAGGATGCAAAGAGCAAGCTTTCAAGGGATAAACCGGTGGACAGGCGTGATGCGGCGTTAGTCACTGCAGCAGAGATGAGAGGAGAAGCGGAAGGTGTCATAACCGACGACGTTTCGAAGCGATCGATGACTCCTGGGGGAGTGGCGCATGCTGTGTCATCAGCAGCTAGGATTAACCAGTGTAACTAAACAACTACTACTACTAGATGATTACCTGAATGTAATAACTAATTTTATAGTAGTACAGTACAATACCCCACAGAGGATGCTTAGCAACTTTTTTATGTACTTTTGATATATATACATATGCTTAGCTTCATATGTTTAGTACAGTAGAGGGAGACTTGTGGGATGGGTGTTACATTACATGTATCTTACTTACTTTTATGTGTGTACACAGTACACATAACATATGTTGCTCTTTGCTATGAATGGATTTTTTTCGATATAATACGCTTTCGACCATGGATATATTCTTTCAAACTTTTGGTATTTTTGGGTTTGCCTTTGTTGCAATTTGATAGGAGTGAATGAGATAAAATGACAAAAGCAATCTGAAAAACAGAGGAGCGCCGACCAAGGAAAGAATCAGAGGAAGCAATTCTTTTATCGGAACTGGTAACCAATCTGTCAGACATGCAATATAATGCAATGGATGATGTTCAATTGAGAAAAAAAAAAAATCAAGGGTGAGCTTAGTAGAAAGTGGGGATTTCTCCCAAGTTGAGCCATTTTTGAGCTAGGGTTGTCAACGAATTGTGAGTTGTCGAGCTAATGTAAAAAAAGACCCATAGTAACCACACACCAGAGTCATATTATCATATGAGATGGTGAATGTTGTCATCTTGTCATCATGCGTGTAAACCTTGAACATGAGGAAGTAGAAATTCGCCGCATGCAACTATCCTGGTTCGATTTGTTGCAGGGCACTACGGAGAGTGCGGTGCATAGGGCTGTTGCACTGAGATTACTTGGGCAAATAGTTTTACTATCACACATTTTTCTGGAGCAAGGAATGGGAAAGTCAGGTCATGACCAGCCATGGTTGAGTTACGTGGTGAGCACAACAAAAAGGTGGTTCGTAAAGAGAAACGGAGGAGGAGGGAGGTGGTTCTGTTATGGTGGAGAAGGTTAGAGGTTAGGGATTGAGGGAGCAAGCGGAGAGGCGGAGAAGAAAGAGTGTGGCACAACTAAGGAAGTAGTATAAAAGGTCGTGTATGTATGCGGCCACTTACCACTTGTAAGTTGAAGACTGAATTGGGGGAGAGCCATCAATTAAAATTGATTGATTCATGCGTGACCTAAATATAACTAGGTTATAAATTTTCAACTCATACCCAAAACTTGATTCATTTAACTTATTTAAATATAAATATTCTTATTTTTCTGTAGAATAATCATTCGCCTAAAAACGTGCATATGTGGTTATTTAATTCGAATCATTGTGTGTCGTTTTTCCAATGTCAACATCTATTAAATGAGTCAATAACTATAACTCATAGTTATTATTTGTGCGGATGAAATGGTTTGAATAGTGGAGTTTGTGTGGCTAATGAATGACATAGTATTTAGGTTTTCAAACGAAGAGTGAATGATGTATATAGATAGTCGATAATGTATTTGAATTTATAAAAAAATTATTGTGTGGCCCTAAAGAAGTGATAATATTTTTTATTGCTATTATATTAATAGTTATAGAATTAATACATATCCAAGTAATACATGTTTATATTTATCAATTTATTTATTTTTAATTAAATAAATTAAACGGATTGGATTGAATTTACGTTAAAATTTATAAGCCATACCCAACCCATATATTTAATAGATAACTCAACCTGGCCCTAAAAATTAAATGGGTCAATAATCTTAAATCATAATCGGGTCGGTAAAAATTACCACCCGTAGAGCTCTCCCCAACAACGGAACGGGCTCTTCCTGATCTGGTAAGTAAATTGTAAACTAACGGCTTATCATGGAACTCCAACCTGCTGCCGTTAAAATTCGGTGAGGATTAATGTGGCATAAAACTTGGATGAAAGATCCCAGATTAACCCAGCTCACTCAAATTTTTGGGTGGCTAAAAGCAGTAAAATACCACAATACCCTTAAGCAGATAGATCCAAAATTTCGGTGTTTTCGTTCTGTTAACCTCAGAAGCAGATTCCACCAAAATTGTAACAAAAAATCCAGGCTGAACATCCATGGCTATCTAACTCCCTACACTATCGCTCTCTTCCACTCCAAAACGGGTGAAGAAGATGATTCTTCTGCAAGGCTTTTGGGTATACCTGTGGTCGTTGTAATTGCTGGTGTAGCCGCTTTGGTTTTCAGGTCGAATAAACTGTCTGAGGTTAACAATAGTATTAGCAGAGACGGTGAAAAGTTTTCAACAGGTTGGTGGTGGAGATATGACGAAGTTTCTGTCCAAATTTGGGCATTTCTGTTGCGGTGAAAAATTGTCTGTTGAAGAAACAGTGGGGTTATCATAGTGAATGAGTATTCAAATGAATCAACTTTATTTTGAAACACAGCTAAACCTACCTCTATCATTAAGTTCGATCGGCCACGCGACCACAAATCGTTACAGTGTCACATCAGAAGCAAGGCATTAAGGCTGTAAAGGAACGGGTCAATTCACAAAATGACAAAACAACAAATAGTACGATATTATTAGTCTCTGTAACTTGTCGCGGACCGGTAAGTATCAAAATGCTACAAGCTGATGTGACTCCGCCACCACGCTGTTCAAGTCCTCTCTATGTGTCAGTTCTGCAAGTGTTCCACGTAGCTGCTGTTGCTTTTTTAAAGATTTTTTCTTCCCTTCATAAGTACTCATGCTCAGAAGAATCAAATGGTGCGAGTACCGTTAAAAATTAAACAGTCTCTCTGCTCATCGTCATCGATAATTACTCGAATCAAATTAGAAGGATCCTCGATCGATAATAAAAAAAATTAATGGCGAGTCAGGCACAGCAAGATCAGCCTGTGTACAGGCAAGCGGAATCGGAGTACGAGCCGATAAAATACGGGGACCTATTTTCAGTCACTGGCGAGCTGGCGGACAAGCCCATTGCGCCGGAGGATGCCGCTGCGCTGAAATCAGCGGAGAAACAAGCGTTGGGGATGAGCCTAAAAGGTAGTCCAGCTGGTATAATGGAGTCGCAGCTGAAGTCAACGTCAGAACTGGACTGATTATCCCGGGTGACGCGAGTTCCAACCAGGGTGTGAGGATTGAGGAATCTGAGATTGGTGGAGATACTCGTGTCGTTAGTGAAATCGCCGGTGATCAGGTATGGACCTACGTGTTTTTATGGAGATTTATATTAATCAAGACGATGTTAGAGATTCTGACTAATTCGGTTCTGTTTCTGAATAGGTGTTGGGGCAGTATGTGGGACCTATACCGGTAGAAGTGACGGCGCCGCACGGTCTTAGGAAGGAAGATTCGGATGTGGTGACAATAGGTGAAGCGTTGGAGACGGTTGCTCTGTCTGATATCGGGGATAAGCCGGTGACACAGAGTGATGCCGCAGCGATTAAAGTGGCGGAGAAAAGGTCGACTGGAAGAACGGAGACTGTACCTGGAGGGCTAGGTGATGAGGCACAGGCTGCTGCAGATAGGAATGCGTTTGCCAAGACTGAGGATGAAAAGATCACTTTGGCTGACGTTTTAGGGGTAAGCAGCGTACTCAATACTTTTATGCAACCATCTCTAATTGTTGATGATGATGTCTTTGTTTGGCAGGATGCGCAGAGTAAGTTGTCAGGTGATAAACCAGCGACAAGTATGGATGCAGAGGCAGTAATCACAGCAGAGCTGAGAAATAACCCGCAGATCTATGTGGTGCCTGGGGCTGGTGGTGTGGGAGAGTCTGTGGCAGCGGCTGCAAGACTCAACCAGGACTGATTGAAGTTTTGGATAAGACTTTTGTTCTTTTTGTAGTACTGGTGGTGGCTATATGCAATCAATTCTGGGCTTCAGCAGTGTTTTTGCTGGGTTCTCTACAAGAAGATGGATATAAGTTGAAACCTCCACAGTGCGTGTCTTGTATGTGTTTTTTGTTGTTGGTTGTATGTATTTGAACTTGCACGCATGATATGCCTGATAATGCCAAAAAAACGAAATGTCACCTACTTTATCATGCGCTTATTATTGCATGTCTGTTTTCTTCGACATCAAAGCACTTCAGTAAGAGGCAGCTTCCAAGTTATATAATTTATTGCTCCTAACAAACGGAGTTGGTCCCAAAATTATTGACATTTTTCCATGCCAATCCTCAAAACTCGCACACAAGACGGAAAAAAAGATAAGTGCAACTGCAGTCCCTGCTTGCTGCTACAGGCACAGGTTATATCTGTGGCAGTTTCGTGGTCTGAAGAGCCGCAGAGACTTCATTACTTGCCTGCACAAGACCCAAAAACAGACGAATAAGAATCATGCTGAACAAGAGGAGCAGAAGTTTTTAGTTCACTCCTTTTGAACCAAGCAGGCGGGTGTTATAAAGATATAACAAGTTGACTACCTCTAGATATCTTTTAAGCATTTCGGTTGTGCTGAAGTTGAATCCGTTGATAGATTCTCGGTTAGTGCGAGAACCATGGAGCTGTTTCCTCACTTGAGAGGCGAGCGACTGCAAATACGCACAAGAAAGGTATTAAACATCCAACAGAAAACTTGCATTATTCATGCTTGGTTATCTTGATACGGGAAAAAGATCATCAACAAAGTTTTGATTTTATTTTACCTTTCCTAGTTCAACTCCCCACTGGTCGAACGAGTTGATGCCCCACACAAACCCTTCCACTGCGACTCTGTGTTCATAGATGGCTAGTAACTGGTTCAGACACATCACAAAACAAAAGGAAAAAAAAAAAAAAGAGGTTGGGTTGGTTTGGGTTGTAATATCCATCCCAAAAGCAAATCTCTAACCACACCAAGCCCAACCTAACATCGGCGCTTAGTTTATATGATCGCAAAGCATTCCCTTTTAAATGATTACAAATACACGAGCATCACTCAGTATTTAGAACAGATATGTTTGTCATTTACATCGAACGGGGGGAGGTTTGAGCAAAGACTTGGTTAGAGCTAAAGACGAAGGACAGAAATATTTTGCCATCATTCCCTAACTAGCCGTATGGAATGAAAACATTGGAAGAACAGTAGCGCCTCTCAAACCTGTCCAATGTTGTATGCATTCAGTGAAGGGAGTAGAAGGCTTAGAGAAGGTCGATTCCCTGAAAAAGTCTGCGGACTCAAAAGATTAGAGAAGTCCGAAGAACATCGTCATCATCATATAAGAGGGAATTGTTACAAAATAAAGGACCAACTGACTGAGTGTAGAAAGATCAAATTATGACACGACCTTGTGGGCGATTAAATGTTGAGAGACATTTTCCTTCTGCAACTGCTCAGGGGTCTGCAAAAAGAAGACAAGTAGTTGATAACCACAAATAATGACTACATGCATACATCTCTTTGTTCCCCAGGCATAATAATTTAAGATCCGCGGCTGCAGCAGATGAAACTTGTGAAATGGAAGAAAGAAAAATCCAAATGGTGGCAAAGTTGGGAAAAAAAAAAAAAACCGACCCGCTCCCTCCTTATAAATTTTAAGCGGAATAGCTAGCGCAACTTACTTTCCATAAGCAAGAGCGTCAGGTTGAGCGAAGAAATTAGACATGAGCTCATCATGATTGCATTGTCACTACTCTACTTCACCTGCACAACCAACAGATCAAACCACCCAACAATGAAATCTGGTAACCAATGTACCGTTCAATGATATGACAAGTCATGGGAGTTATTTACCTTTAAGGTAGACTGGTTGTTGACTTTTGACAACTCCAATAAAATCACATGGAATGACACGTCCCTAATAATATGAAGATAACGTTTTAGAGTGGATAAATAACTGTTTCTGAAAACTTATCACTGTATTTGTCCGAAGAAGACATATATGTTGGTCGGTTGATGCCATAGTTTTAACGCCATATCAATAAGAGCAAATTCAGTCTCTAAAAACATGAATAAAAGGGGAGTGCTTAAAACTAAAAATTGTGCCTGGTGAATCAGTTGGTAGAAGCTGTGTTGACCATTTGTGCCAGGTTCACCAAAGTCAATTTCTCTCCCGCCTCGAATGAAGAGCCACACCATCAATCGAGACACCCTTCCCATTACTTTCCATACTGACCTGATATAACAATGAATAACAAGGACAGCAATTAATACTAATGAATACGTAAGAAAATAGAGGAATTGCAACCTACAGTCTTATCAGAGGAATTAAAAAGAAAAACAGAACTAACATGCATGCCTGTTGAATGTGTGGGGCAAACTTCTCCAATGCTTGAGAATATGGCAAGATGGCCTGTATTCCTCAACAAAGACTTGTCTCAGTATTTAGGAACTGCTTTATGTTATACAGCTTGAAAATGATTACGGAAGATAGGTTTTTTAGAACTCACCCTTGCTGGGTATCCAAGAAATGAAACATTCCAGACGCTCAACAGACCTAGAAGCACCTGAAGCGCACGAAAGACATTTCTAATGATCAGCACCATCATATCAGCAATTCTTTAAAAGTGGAATCCTCCTTCAAAGACAAACATAAAAGTACCGGTAAATTTTTCTCAAGGAAGCTGAATAAAAGTGTTGATCAATACTTGAAGCTCCTTTCAGAAACCTTTAAAAAAGTAAAACACATCACAGCACAAGGATGAGATAGCACAATAACATCAAAATCCTTGAATATGAGGAAGCTTAATCCACCACCTTAACCCCAAAAGCCCAAACATCTACAGTCAAATCTATCATCCTCTCGTTTATTATGGACAAGCAAAAAATCAAACTTACTTCTCAATAACTGAAAAACCATACTGCAGAGAGAGAGGCAAAACTCCAACGGCACTGCAAACTGCAAGCAAGCTAATTTGTATCAGCCTACTGAATGCTTTTGAGCTGTAAGAGTGTTGAAAATCAAGTCTGGAACTGTACCACTGTAGCGGCCTCCTACCCAGTCCCAGAATGCGAAAGCATTATTTGGGTCTATTCCAAACTTCTCCACAAGCTGCAAGAAGACCAGAATGTCATAATCATACTCGGTATGCTACTATACTTATTTACTATTATGTACTTCATCAGAAATAGGAATACCGTGAGATTGTGCTAACCCACCATGTGCTTTGCAACAGCATCTGGCCTGCAAATATGCTACATTAGACAGCACACTAATGCAGAGTGTACCCAGGCCTTGATGATTTAAAAAATGGATAGGCAACTTCGCAGTGATAAAAGTTGGGATGGCCATATTCCCATCAAGTACTGTATTCATTCAGCTGAAGAACTTCCATTGTATGCATAGCTGAATACTAACCCAAGAGCAGAAGAAATCCATTCTCTTAATGTTCTAGCGTTTAGCATTGTTTCAGCTGTTGTAAAGGTCTTGGACACCACCACAACTGCAAAAGTACAGACCAGCAGAGAGCATCAGACACCCTTATCAGAAATCTGAGACAGGCAAAATGCAGCATTTATAACTTGATACCTAGTGTCGTCTCAGGGTTCAATCCGGTGATGCTTCTAGCAACATCAATCGGATCAACATTTGCCAGACTGCAATGCATACCAAGAATAATATATAAGCATACAGCCGACTTGAGTTCAGCTTTTCAGTTCCCTTTATTATCATTCCCTCTTAAAGGTTAAACAGTTGGGACATTATGGAACTAAAACATTAAATCTAGAAATTCTAGTAGGAAAAGCAAACAAAGAAGACAGCAGGCTTGCTAGATTCAAGTGTACTAACTTAAACCAGTTAATGAGCGGAATCCAATCTATTTGATCTCAAGGAAAATATGTCATGCTCTAGGAACTCATTTATCAACAGATAAAACCTTCCAATACTTTCGTCTGCAATTGCAGCCAGTCTCATAGACTCGTTCAGTGTAAAACTCCCTATTTCGAATGTAATACTTAGTTAAGAAAAATGATAGAAAAGAAAAGAGAACTTACTAAAGCAAATTAATATTAGACCAATCACATAATTATTGGGTATTCAACAGTAACCATGCAGAAAGATATACCTAGCATGTACTTCCAAAGCCTTTCCTAGAGACAGGTCTATAATATAGAACCATAGTGTACAACACTATTATGCGTGTCACATATGTAAACAATTGTAAACTTGGCAACGGTTTCACCCTCTCGACCTTTCCCAGAAAGCAATTTTCATTTCATCTACATTTCAGAGAGTAATACATGTGCCCCTATAGTATGGATTCAGAGAATATGCATCTTACAAACGTAGTTGGCGGCCCCTTGCACATTCATGGGCCTCTGTATCTGAAATTTAAGAGCTCCAAATTAGCACAATGCAAAGAAGGAAAAACTACTTTTCGAATGCTAAAATTTCATCGATTCATTTGAAAAGAAGAAGCATGCTATAAACCTGTCTGGAGAGCAGTGTGAACAAACAAGGGCCCCAAGAAGCTGCCACCGATGCCTATTGCAATGACATCCTTTAAAGGCTTTCCAGTGACTCCAACCTGCAAACGTAAATTAAATCATCACAGTACATCCAGTTGACGATTAATTCATCGATTATAAATAAGGAATGAAGGATTACCCAAGAACCATTGCGGATTTTGTCAGAGAAACTCTTTATCTTGTCCAATACTTCCCATACATCAGGCACAACATTTTTCCCATTGCTCTTTATCACTGCATCTCTTGATGCACGGAGAGCAACATGAAGAACAGACCTATCTTCGGTGATATTAATCTGAAAATGACACCAACAGCCAAAGATTTGAAAATGTGCATTGATAAACAAAGGCAGACGAGAAGAGACGCATCAATAACACAAAAAACAATAGGTAATATGTCCCAATATCAGCAAGAACTGCAACATATTGTGCAAGTAGTTTGATGTGTCAAGACTTTCAGATATTCTGACAGTCAACAGAGTTTCTCTGTTAATTCGTAGTTATGATTTATTAATAATGAGCTTAAGATAGTACAAACTAGCTTCATTAAGACAGAAATCCGGAAGATCATGCTGCCATCAAAATAGGCAAAGCAGATTATAGTTTCAACTTTCAACAAAGTTGCGGTAAGTTCATGGACGAATAGCAGCTTTTGATCAGATGGTAGTCCCAATACTGCAGTGAGACCAAATTGATCAACGAAAACAAAGTTTAAATGTAAAGAAGATTAATTTTACAGGAGAATAGTCAACTAGGATGGGACATCTTATGGTGCCAAGGAATAAGAAACTGAATTCTTTGAACTTACACGCTCCCCATTGTACATTCTGTTGATCTTTTCTTTGAGGTTTGCAGCCTGCAAACAGAGGAAATATGTAATTACTTTAAAATCTCTGATGTCATTTTCAAGGTCTAGAAACAATGATTGATCTGCCCTACCTCTGCTAGTTTAAAAAGCTTATCCATGGTCTCCACAGAAGCACACTGCCGTGAATAATCCAACAGCAAGCCATCAAACTCGCTTCAAAATTGTAAAAAAGAATATCAGCCACTATAATGCCTAGAGCCATAGAAAAAGGTACTCCCTCCGTTCGCCAAAATGAGGCATTCTAGGAGCTGAATTTGTTCAGAAATATTAGACGTATTTGATTTTTCATTTTTGCTGGGTGACTATATTTTTGTCTGTTTTTTTATTATTTCAGCCAATAGATAGAGAACTTATGGATATGAGTAGTTTTGGATAGAAGAGGAAAAATGTAGTCTGAAAAAAAAAATCAGTAATAATTACTTCGGCAGTTACAACATAGGGTAATTATGACCCTTCTTAATATCTATGCTGTCAAATATTACCGAACAGAGGGAGTATTAAGAGTATGGCTAGATGTCCAATTTGCAAAAAGGGAGTTCACCGAAGAGCTAGTTAAGATGCTTACACTATCATAGACTTGCATCTCTCAGAATCATTCATAAGTTCACGAAGATGAGTCTTCTTAATGCACCCAACATGCTCCTGCCGAATTTTGAATGTTGTAGAAAGTCATATCTTATATTAGTTTGGATAAACAGATATAAATACAATTTATTAGAAGTGGATGGGGTTTACCTTCAAGTCTTTCCAAGCTGATGAGTCACAGATCAAAGGCGACGCCATCTGCATTTAACACAGTCTCAATCAAAATTTTGGCAGCACTTCTCTATTTTTTTTCTCGAGGTCATTTTTCGTCTTTCTTTCTTCCGCGAGGAAGTGAAATCTGAAGTCAAAGCTTAAGATTTAACCGAGCAAACTAACCAACCGTTAGCATTTCATCGGACACGTAATAGGCTTCAATTACCAGTCACGAATTCACTAATGTTTATAGTTTATGTGAATCGGAATTAAAGTATAATCAAAGCCGACAAATTCAACCAGCTGAATTTTGGTTCGAAAAGCAGGCCAGACGATCATTAATAAGAGCCGCAAATGAATAAAAATAAGAGGAAATTCTACGAATTCGGAGAATGGGGCACTAGAACAACATCGATTTTGACAGCTACCAAAATATGAAGCGACGTAGATTCTTGCACATACGAGTGACTTACAGCGAAATGGTTAAATGACGAAGCGGAGCTAAGTCTCGACTCGGCCGGGTAGAGAACAGAGAGAATCTTAGATGTATCGTGTATAAGAGGTGGCCGAAGGAAAGAATAAAAAGAACTCAAAACAATGAAGATGGCAAGGAAAATGCCGCACATGAACACAGGTAGAAAGTGCCGCTCCCTCCTGTCTTTACAAGAGCCGAGTCGTAAGTCGAAAAAGATCTAACTAAAAATTCATAATATGCCTAAAATTTTTTGTAATTCATAATCTGCTTTTTTTAGATATATCTTGGTATCATTTTCATTATGATATACCTTTCCGGTTTCAATTTTTGTACGAGATGTTCTTCTGTTCAGATTTTGATATATTATATTTTTCATATCCTAATTTTACCCTTTCACCATATGCCCACAATAATCTCACGGGTTTATGGTCAATTTTTTTAAAAAAAATTAAAATATGAACAAAATGCACATAAAAATTATAGATTAGTTAAAATTTTAATTCATTTTAAAAAATATAAATAAAAGTATAAAAACTTAGAGTCATAAAATTTTAAAATAAATTGAAATGACTAAACAACAACAAAAAATCTAGTTAGAATACTTATATTGTTACATTATTTAAAAAATATTATAGCAAAGACTTAAAATCCTAATTTTTTTATAACAATTATATTAAATACAAGAAATTATTAAATAATTTTAATTAATAATAGTATGTGTTTATTAATAAATATATTATTTGATATCAATACATCACAGAGAATGATCATATTTTAACAGTTTTTATCCTTTATTTTCTAATTTAAAATGTGATTTTTTCTATGTATTATACGAACCTCATGCTTTTAATATTCTTTCATATTATTGTTATACAGTTTTTTAGATTTTTAAACAAATATCTAGATAACTCCCTAACAAGTTATGTTTTATTTTTCAAAATAATTTAATTTTAATTTTTTAGTCATTTCCATTTATTATTATTTTTTATTTAATTATATTCATTTTGATATTATGTCAAATTTTATATGAACTTTAATTTTTGAGCATTTTATTTAAGTTTAAATTCAAACGAAACTTTGACTATATATCTCTAAGACTATTAGGGGTATATGGTGCGAGAGTAAATGAGGAATCTGATTGATGGGTATCTCGTACTCCCTCCGTCCCACTCCCATTGTCCACTTCACTATTTGAGCTTGTCGTTTGACTTCAATATTTAAACATGTAAGATAATATATTTTTATAATTTTGTTTATAATGGAATCCTTATGTGAAAACTATATATTGTAAAAATTATTTTTTAAAAATATTTTATCTTATATATTTAATTTGAAGTGGAAAACGTGCCAAAAAGCCAATGGGACACTTATGACGGGACGGAGGTAGTAATAAAATTGAAACTTTAGGGGTATATCATAATGAAAATGAAACCTCAGGGTATATCGTAAAAAAAATGAAACCTCAGGGTATCTTATAATAAAATAATAAATCTCAGGGATATCTTGTAAAATTCACTCAAACCTCAGGGTATATCATGAAATTTCTCTTTTTAAATATGATCATAATACATAAATTCTTATCTACATGTTACTGTAATCAGGATGGCTACATACAAAGAGATACACACAAGGAGTGATCACATGCGCCAAGGATTTGCTTTTTCTCATTTTTTTTCATTCTTTCTTTTCATCATCACCGCATGGATCGAATTTCTTTTTTTTTTCTTTTTCATTTTTTTTTATTCTTTTTATTTATTTATCACAAAACTTTAAATTGTCATAACTTTTAATATATAAGTTCAAAATGAAAAAAAGTAATATCATTGTTCACCTAAATTCAAACTCTTCAAAACAAGATCAGTCATTGATATGTTTTGACAACTTAAAAAAATACTTTTTACATATAAGTCGTTCTATACTTACTGTGAGGATGTATGTACATTTTTAATGTGAGAATGTACATGTTTGAATGTGACGATGTACATGTTCAAATGTGAGAATGTACATGTTCTTTAATGAACATCTGTACATGTTTAATGGTCATATGTACAAGTTTCTCTCCCTTATATGTACAGATTTTAATCTAAGAATGTACATATTTAATGATTCGTACAGGTTTATGTGACCATCTGTATATTTTTAATACGAAGATGTACACATTTTTACGTGTGGATGTACATGTTTTAATGAACAATTGTTTAGGTTTGTATGATCATCTGTACAAGTAATCTTTTACGTTTTGTACTATACATGTAAAAATATTTTTAAAAAAGTTGTCAAAATATATCTATGACTGATCTTGTTTTGAAGAGCTTGAATTTAGGTAAACAATGATATAATTTTTTTTCATTTTGAATTTATATATTAAAAGAAACAATGATTCAAAGTTTTTGTAATAAAGAAAAAAATATTTTAAAAATGGAAAACAAAAACGAATGCGTACGTGCTCCCATCTTCCCAATTTTTATAAATTACAAAACTTACCCAGATCTAACTATCATTATACATGTCTGATCAGCATATGTAGGCATCTTGGCTACATTCGACGTAACTCAAACCTGCTGATCATAATATATCATTAAAAAATTCAAAATATCCATAAATCGTTGACTATTTTATGTCTGACATTGCAAATCATATTTCAGTTCATAGTATGCCCCTTTTTTATTCACAAATGTTATGAAATTAAAAACAAAATAATAGATGTCAAAATTCATAAAATTCCACAATATTTTTAGCTATTCTCAAATTCCACTAAATATAAAACAAAATTCTAAAAAATACATAAAAATAAAAAATGAAATAAAAATTCTAATTTTTTAAAAATAATTGAATTTTTTTTGAAAAATTTAAAGTTTTTGAAAAATAAATAAAAACAAAAAAGATATTTTTTAATTTAAAAATAGAAAAATAAAAAATATTGAAAAAATATTAATAATTTTTGGGAAATTTCACGATATACCCCCGAGGTTTGAGCGAATTTTATGAGATACCCCCGAGGTTTCATTTTCATTACGAGATACCCCCGAGGTTTCATTTTTTTTACGATATACCCCTGAGGTTTCATTTTCATTACGATATACTCCTGTGGTTTCAATTTTATTACGAGATGCCCCTCAGTGTCATATCCTCATTTAACCCTCGCACCATATGCCCCGTAACACGGGTTTATGGTCAATTTTTTTAAAAATATAAAATATGAACAAAATGCACATAAAATTAAAGATCAAATAAATTTTATTTCAATTTAAAAAACATAAATAAAATTATAAAAACAAATTAAAAAAATAGAATCATGAAAGGTTTAAAATAAATAGAAATGACTAACAACAAAAAATAATCTATTTAAAAAAATTATATTGTTACATAATTTTAAAACTATTATACTGGTGGCTTAAAATCATATGTCCCGCAATAACATCAGGGATATATGTCAAAGTTTTGTTTGAATTTGAAACTTAAATAAAATGCTCATATAAATTAAAGTTCATATAAAATTTGAAATCAATATTAAAAATGAATATAATTAAATAAACATAAAACAAAAAAATAATAAATATAAATGACTAAAAAATAAAAAGTAAATTATTTTAAAAAATAAACATAACTTGTTAAGGAGTTACCTAGATATGTATTAAAAATCATTTTTTTTGTTTTTTAAATATAATTACTATATAGTTTTTTAAATTATGTAACAATATAGTTTTTTAAATAGATTATTTTTTATTGGTTGGTCATTACTATTTATTTTAAACTTTTTATGATTCTAATTTTTTTAATTTATTTTTATACTTTTATTTATGTTTTTTAAAAAAATTGAATTTAAATTTTTAAATTGATCTTTAATTTTCTGTGAATTTGTTTATATTTTAAATTTTTTATTAAAAATTTACCATAAATCCCATGTTGACGGGCATATGGTGCGAGGGTAAAATGAGGATATGAAATTTTATATATTAGATCTGAACCGAGGGACATCTAGTAATAAAATTGAAATCTAAGGGGTATATCGTAATGAAATGAAACTCAGGGGTATATCGTAAAAAAATGAAACCTCGGGGTATCTCGTAATGAAAATGAAACCTCGGGGGTATCTCGTAAAATTTGCTCAAACCTCGGGGTATATCATGAATTTCCCATAATTTTTTTACCAATATAAATTATTTTCAAATGTACTAAGTATTAATATGTCATTACATCTTTAAACCTCTTTATTCTATTTTATAATACTTAATATTTTAAAAAATCAAGAAATATTACAAAATTAAGAGAAAATTAAATATTTATTAGAATTTTTTAAAATATTAGGTATCATAAAATAGATATAGAGTTAACAAAAATTTCTCTCGCTTTCTGTGTCATTTTATAGATGACAATTATCAATTGTAGATATAATAATATGTTAAATAAACAAAAATATTATGTCATACAGTCATCTCTAAAATTGAATACATTTTTAAAAAAAGATATTAATACTTAGAACATTTAAAATAATTATTTTGAAGATATAAGTTGACTTGGTAAAAAATATTAAAACTTTTTTGTATTTTTTATTTTTATAATTTTACTATTTCTTTTAATTTTTTTAATTTTAATAGTTTTTAAATTTTTTTATTTATTTTTTTCAAACTGGTTTAAATTCTTTTTAAAAATTAATTTAATTTTCTATATTTTTTAAAATTTCATACTTTTTTTATGGCATTTCACGAATTAGCCAAAATATAATGGAATTTCATGAAATTGACCAATAGTGTTTTTGTAAAATTTCATAAAATTTCATAAAATATAATGGAATTTCATGAAATTGACCAATAGTGTTTTTGTAAAATTTCATAAAATCCTCTTGAATAAACAAGGACATATTGTGAACTTGAAAGATGACCTACAATATCAAGGGTAAAATAGTCATTATTGAAAGTCATCCCACAGATTAGGGGCATTTTGTAAATTTTAAAACTTTTTAGGGGTATCTTATGACCATGTTTTGAAAGCGGGTATGTTTACAAAAAAATTTAGGGGTATATTGTGAATTTTCCTAAGAAGTACTAGAACCTCTATTTCCTCAAAAAAAAAGCAGAGTGTCATAGAATTTTTATTTATGATGAAATAGGTAAGGTATCATATAATTTTTTTTTTTAATAAATTCATAATATGTCACTATAATGTTTCATAATTCATGATATACCCTTTTCTAAAATTTTGTCCTTCTTATGCCACAAAGATGTTATGAAATTCACCAATTACCATGATTTGATAACGGGCGTTAAATGTGGCCTAGAAAATGACTATATTGGTTTGACAGTTTATTTTAATTTTTTAAAACTTTAGTGGTTTTTATAAAGACTATTATTGTGATTTTTTAAAAAATTTCACAATAAACCCTCGTTTTTACAAAAAGCTCACAAATCTCTTATTTTTACAAAAAAGTTCACATATTTTCCTTTTAAGCTATTGTAACAACTAATTTTTTCTATTCAAACGGAAAGTCATACTACACACCGACAGACTTGTAATTTCTTTCAATGGTGGGCACCGGTGATCTAGGATTGATACAACCCTCATCCTAAAGTAAGACACACTTTCAAGTGTCACGCAAGAACATTTAGTTGGCAGAGAAAGTATGTCTACTATAGGCTGAGGGTTGTATCGATCTTGCATCACCGGTAGGGATGTCAATGGATGACGGGTGACCGTTCATCACCGATCACCCCACCCGTAAAAGCGGGTGAAAAACCTGCAAAAAATGGGTGAAAACGGGTGACGGTGATAGGGTTGTCCATGTTCGGTTAATAATTCGGTTATAACCAAACTGAATTTTTTTCGGGGTTTTTAACCGTTTTTCATAACCATTTTTTAAAATTTTGGTTTTGGTTAACCAAATTTTATTTCGGTTCAGTTTTCGGTTATTGAAGGGAATATTTTGGTTAACCGAATAACTGAAGTATTTTTTAAAATAAATTTAAATATATATTAATGAAAATTATAAGTTTTCTTTTAAAAAATTTGGTTAACCGAATTTGTTATGGTTAACCGCAACTAATTCGGTTTTTGGTTCGGCTATTAGGTAGAAAAAAAATTGGTTTTCGGTTATTTCAGTTTATTGAATTGAATTTTGGTTAATTCTCTAATAACAAAAATAACCGAAAACCTATATTTTTTTAATTCGGTTTTCGGTTAACCGAATGGATACCCCTAACGGGTGAAACGGGTGCGGGTCACGGGTCAGGTCGGGTGAATGGGTGAAAAATGTTCACCCGACCCAATCCGTCACCCTTATGTATTTATATTAAATAAAAAATATACTTATCTCATATTTGTTGAAATAATTTGGAAATATTTTGGTTAATACTCTATGTTTTGAGTATGTTATTGACATTAGTTAATGTGGTAAGTATTGTTGAACAAATATGTGTGTATTTTTTTTTTTGAAAAATTAAGCTTATATAAGGTGGTAAAGACAAAAAATTCTTGCTGAAAAACAAAATTAAAACAGGTGACGGTCGGTTGGGTGATGCGGGTGAAAAAGGGTGATGGGTTAGGTGATGCTCCACCCAAACCAAACCCGACCCGTTGCCATCTCTAATCACCGGTGCCCACCATTGAAAAGAAACCACAAGCCCAACAATTGTAGTAAGACTTTCCATTAGAACAGGAAAAATAGTTGTTACAACAGCTTAAAAGGAAATAGAGACATATTGTGAACTTTTTTTACAAAAAACAAGGCATATTAGGAACTTTTTATAAAAACAAGGGCATATTGTGAACTTTTTTCTAAAAATAAGGCTATTTTGTGAACTTTTTATAAAAATCGGAGTAATATTGTGAACTTAAAAAATAGTCATTTAAAAAATCACTAACTTTTAAAAAATCAATACATTTTAAAAAATAAAATGTCAGGGACAATATAGTCATTTTCCAGGGCACATTTAACATCCACTCCCAAATTGTGACATTTTGTGAATTTTAAAAACATTTTCATGGCAAATGAGAACAAGTTTTGAAAAAGAGGTATATCGCGAATTATGAAACATTTTAATGGCATATTGTGAATTTTCCCTAAATTGTTTCAAAACTTAAAATGTGTGATGAAAAGGAAAAATAATTACTTATTTTGTCATGTTTTACCTTTATGAAAAAAAATTAAAATTTGTATAATTAATTACTATTTTAGTAGAAAATAAACACATTTTTTGATGAAATAGGTAGAGGTATCATATAAGTTGTATCAAAACCTAAAAAGTGTAGTGATTTAAAAATATAAAATTTGTATAATTAATTATTAATTAGTAAATATAAAAACACACAATGATAATGTATTGAAAATATTATATATATATTATTTTTTTTTTTAACAATTTATTTGTGTTTTTTATTGATTCTATAAAATTGAATACATATTCTATAGCAAAATAAGTATTAAAGTTACATCATTAGAAAAATATTTTCTTATTATAAAGTTTTAATAATACAGTTAAGAATAACTTTATATAGGTATGCAGTAAATACTATTAACAATGACATAATTTCTCTTTATATAATATTGTTGGACCAAATTATATTTATATTTTCAAAGTAAGAATCTATAATCATTTGTAATAACTTTTAGTTCGAACTCTTATATTTATATATGATGATTTAATTAAAATAACCTAAGAAAATCTAGAAATTATTTTAATAAAAATATTTAACTCACCGTTATTTTTATATGTTAACTTTTAACTACTAGTATAATTATTTTTTTGGTATTTTATTTATACTCATTTATCAATCAAACTATTTATATAATATAGAAATGTGTAAAAAAAAAGAAATTAACCGTTATTAAATAATAAAAAATCAATTTTGTGATAACCCATTCACCATTTTTTTTCTTTCATTTTTGAATATACAAAAGTCAAAAATCAACTATTACGTTAGTGTTTTGGTATGCATCCATACTCATTAGTACTCACCAATTCTCCTCTATTTTATTTTTACATTATTCCTATTATATTTCAATTGTTAATGTATCGGTTAACAAAACACTAATCAAAACAAAACTATTATCACAATTTGAACAAATTGTCAGTTATAGGCCGCAGCGGAAGAAACATAAATCTTTATCATGGACGCGAATTACGTTAAGCCTAATTAACAAGTTATTAAGCTGTCGTTTATAGAGTCAGGAAGAAGAAACATAAATCTTATTATTAATGGTGACATGTTACTTAGTTGCAAGTTTAACGACTATATAACAATAGCATTTTCTAATTGGTTGACATGGCTAGTTCTTTTTTTAAGAAAAGAACGTTATATTAATAATCATTTGATACATTACCTAAGAACAAACTCTAGAATTTCATCCATTGACCATTACTTGTGTGATTTTGAGACATGTGCGTGATTTGCTAAGCAATGTGCTGACATATTTTCAGATCGTGGTATATAAAACCAAGCTACATCATTGAGATTTCCAAGGTTAGAAAGTAGACGGTTAAGGGTATCTTTAACAGTTTGATGTAGTACATGAAAACTCCACGTATTTAGGTAGTCGATGATAGATTTGCAGTCCAAAAGGATTCACAGTGTGGTTAAATCTGAGTTGAGCGCAACTTGTACACCAAGCTCCAATGCTAGACCCTCCACCTCTGATCGAATAAAAGTGCCTCGGTTTCCCTAGTAGTCTGTTAGAGTAATCTTCCCATTTTGAAAGCCAAGGTATGCACATCCCATTTGGTCATAAGGATCCAGACTACCATCATCAGAAACTTCCAACCAGTTGGGATGAAGTAGGCGATGTTGTATCAAACTGTGTCGCATGAGAGATGTGCATTGATGAGCATGGGATAAAAAGTAATCACCTTGGCTCCAACCCTTAGCAAATGAATTGACATGTGAATGGTTACATTGACATCGTGAAAACGAAAGCCTCCAGAGTAACTGTGTTAGATTTGATAACAGTGGAGCTGGTTCTTTGAGGCATTTATTCAAGTACCAATCCGTGAAAGCATGATATGAATGGAGATAAAATAGGCTATTGAATTGCATCATTTGCCAGTAATAGTGTACCTGAGGACAGTCCACCAAAGCATAAAGAATGGACTCAAGTTTACCACAAAACAAACACTGTGCATCAGCCGCAGTTGTGGCCACCTTCATACGTTGATGGATGACCATCTTACAGGGTAGAGCTCCGGAATAATTTTCCATCCAAAAATTTTAATACGTGGTGGGCAATTCAATGCCCACAACCGTTTAAAATCAATGTCTAGTAGAGAAGTTGATGGCGAGCCATCTGAAGGTTTATATAGAGCAAGGTTTGTATGATAGACAGTCTTAACTATGAAATTACCTGAAGAGGAAAACCCCAGTACCAGTAATCTTCCTGTGGAGCGGATTACATATTAGGAAGTGAAGAAGTGGAGGGCGGGGCATTTGAAGGATTGCATATATATACATCCGATGGAGGGAGCCAATCATTAAGTAGAGTTGTATTCCAAGAGGAAGTGGTCATAAGAGTAGCCACTATGGCATACTAACGTGCAACCAGCGGGAGTTTCCAAAGATATGGTCGTCCTCCTGCCTTGTGACATGGTTAGTTTCAAACATACATCACGACATTTCTAGTGTACGTGACCGCACCAAGATTTACTAGTAAATTTGCTATTTTTTAATTATACATGGGACATGGATTATGGTCATCCTCCTGCCTTGTGACATGGTTAGTTTCAAACATACATCACGACATTTCTAGTGTACGTGACCGCACCAAGATTTGCTAGTAAATTTGCTATTTCTGAATTATACACGGGACATGGATTATATAGTTCATAGAAAAGAGAGGAAAACCTAATATAAAGTAGGGAAATAAGATCTGCGGTATAAGGCGGCTAACGTCTCATAGACAGGCCGTTTATTTCTCTCCTTAAGCGAGAACTCATACTTTCTTTTTCTTGTCTTTTCCATGGTTGCTTTTTTTGATGGATCATTTTGTTGCTTTCTTTGATTTGGTCTACTCAGATTATCTCCCAACTTGTTCTGGAGCTATCAACACACGTGTTGCCTTGCGATTGGGCAAGTTGGTGGCGTGTCTCCCAAGTGGTCGGTCACCACTAGCACACTTCAACTTGTCTGACCTTGTCTGGTTAATTAATGCTCATAAATGCTCTATTCTGAATTTATTACAGCTATGTAATGATGTTCATTAATAGCATTTGCCTATCTTGTTATCTCGCACATTAATGAGTTACTCATTTTGTCGTGAGCTAGTTGCTTGTGTGGGTGTGACATATCTGAGTGAGTTTGTTGTCGTTGCTAGCACATTTTCGTCCTTGTTTGATGTATGATGTATGAGATATGTGATAGTGTGGTTTTAGACTACTTGTGTTCTATTATAAGTTCTCCCGAGCTCTCACAGACAGGTGCCCTACTAGTTGGGCACATGTCGTTGATTGAGTGACACTAGAGGTGATAGACCAAGCTGTGAGTGAGTCGGAGACTGGTAGAACATAGCTTTGGGTGATGTATATCTTTGGGTGTTTAGTGAATATAAACTTGCGAATGGTGGAATGAACTATTTTGCTCATTTGAGCTGGATGAGCTTTGTGGAGTTTGAGCCATTTCGTGAGATGTGTAGCAATGATTGTGAGTTACAAATGAGGTACGCAAGTATTTATAAACACTTGAGGATATACCCAACGACTAATCAGTGAGTAGTAATAAATGAGGTGCTACGTCTTGTTGGCTATGTTTGTAGGCTTTTAGGTGTCAAGTTTGGAGATTGGATTAGTGGAATGGATGGGACTAAATATCTTTGATCATTTTGTAATTTATAATCAAGGAAGAGGCAGCTAATATAATAAATTATTTCGTAACCAATATAATCATTCAAGATAGACAAAAGAACATGAGCATTTTCATTGATGTTGAAAGTTTTTACTTGGAAACAGATAGTCAACGGCAAAATAAAACATTAATGGAAAATCAAAATCTAATCCTAAAGCTAGCTCTCACGGTTTTCACTCAAGTCTCTAAGAGACAAGGAACGCTCAGGCTATGTGAGAGTCTATACAATCGATTGCTCCTTGAAACCATGTGATGAACACTTGGTTCAGAGGAGACAGCCTGCACAACGGTAAGAGTTACCCTTACACGCTGAAGAACGTCCCAAACTGAAGTATCCAGACTGGTCCCCGACCTGTCGTGGACCAGAGTGAGACTTCTCCTCCTTTTGAGTCCCGAGGCTCTGGAATTTGGTCGAGGTTCTGACCATGCTTCTTCGCTCTTTGTAGGCTTCCAGAGGACCATAAGCTTATCTCCTTTAGTCTTGATTCCCATCTTGGACAACGTCTCTGAGCAGATGCTGTCATGAGAGGTGCGCGAGCATTCATGGAACCTGTCGGTGTCCACTCCAAATTCTTTTAGGGCTGCGGTGACCACTCCCCTATGTACTAGCCCCTGGTTAATTGTCGGCTTTCATCAAGCATGAAGAGAATCATGACTGGAAGGTCGATCTTCTCTTTGGTCTTGAGGGCGTACAGAAGTCTCACGTCTCGTGCATTGACGATGTGAGTTTGTTGATTCCTTGGGGTGATGTTATGGGTGATTAGACTAAAAAGGACTCTGTCTGGAATGGACATGTCCACATCATGGAAATTCTTCATAGCTGCTCCTTTGTTGAGCATATTCACCATTTTTCCCCTTGGTGTCCTAGGTTATTCCACATTATCTCCTTGGGAATGACTAGCCCCTCTGGCTCTAAGTTGAAGGTTTTGCAGATCCAGGACATTGTTATGTTGATGTGGACGCCGTGAACTGTGGAGATAAGGTAGTCATCATCTTCGTCACTCTAGAGCGGTCCCAGATGTCGCATATTCTCTTTGAGCAGCTCGGTGTGAATGGGGATAGGCTCCTGGAAGAAGTCTACCCATCCTTGGAACTCCAATAGCTCCTGGATCTCTCATATATCCATCTCGTCCATCCACTCCAGGTCCAGCGTCTTGGGTAAGACGGGATAGGACCTGTTGTTGACGTTTTCGGCCTTGATCAAGGCTGGCTCCAGCTCCTTGAGTTTCTTGAGGCGCTTTAGTGATTGAGGTGGTTGAGGCTTGGCAACAACCTTCTTGGCTTGAAAGAGCTCCTCAAGCTCTTTAGCATGTGGGGAAGGGGCCATCTTCCCTTTGCCTTTCGCCTTCTTTAGTGGCTCACGCTCCTCGAGTGTGAGTATGATAGGTGATAGCGACTCTGTGTAGCTATCTCCATCCTGAAGTTGTCGTTGAGGTGTCGGGGACCGGTCGATGAGTGGTTCCCCAAACACGGCAATGAGGTTCGCGTCTTCTTCTGAGTCAGGGGCTGTTATTCCTTCCCCTGGTCTTTCTCCTCTACTGAGGCATCCTTCTGTGCTGGTTCATCACGTTGAACATCCTCTTCCTCCTGTTGTTGCACAATTGCCTCGACGTCAGCTGAGGGAGTTGCTTCTTTTTCATCGGAGAAGTGCAACTGACGAGTGGCTTTTTTCGGTGTTGAGTGAGGTTTTTGTGGTGCTGTTGGTTTTTGAGCATGCTTGGATGCGCGTGTCACACGACTAGTTGTAGCGGTGGAATGGCTTTTGGGTTTGGTTTTTGGATTGCTTTTTGGTGACTTTGGAGGTTTTTGGTGAAGGAGTAGGGGAAGACATTTGTGGTTTTTCTGTGGGAGCAGATTAGGAAGAATAGTAGGCTTGAAGGTGCCAGATTCAATGAGATGGTAAGTTTTAGGAATGTGGGTCCTTATATACTCGACCTCACTAACTAGTAGTTCACCTTCTTGCACCACTTTTACCGTAAGTTGATTTTCTTCTTCCTTTGTCAGGCGAGTTTGAGATTCTGTCGGCTGTATGTCGGCCACTTGTTGTGGGGAAGCTTCCTGAACGACTTCCTTAGCATTTGATCGATGAGCATTCTTTGTTGCCATTTGGTTAGAGGATTTGTACTGGACGTTAGAACCTTTCGTTTGGGTGTTCTTTAGCGGTTGTGAGGCAAGGGTTCGTTTGCACTGAATCTCACGAGAGTTTTTGTAAGAGAGAAGAGAAATTGCTCTGAGTGCTTAGAGAGATTAGAGAGAGTGAGGACAATAGTGTGACAAGAGCAAAACTCCCATCGCCCTTTTATAGATATCGAGTAACAGTCAGCGACCGCTCCTCGTCCGCTCGCTGACATGTCCCAATGGTACTATTCATAACGGGCAGCGGTCGTGACGGTTGTCAGCTATCCGTTGAGAGATTTTCCCGTTTCTATCCGTTGGACCTTCTCTAAACTAACCTCACTTGTTGTGGAACATGACATATCTGTTTCATTAAACTGATCGTTGACTACTGGATGACAATAATATAGGTGTTGCTCACGTGTCGGTGACCGATCGTGGGAATTGAAAGATAGTTTAATTGTGATCAATGAATATCATACCAAGATCATGAATAATCTTGTTGAATCTTTCTCTACTTAATGGCTTAGTAAAAATGTCAGCTAGTTGGCCTTCAATAGAAATATACTTTAAACCAACTAATTCCTTTTCATAACAATCTCTAAGAAAATGATGTCTAATGTCAATATGCTTAGTACGAGAATGATGTACTGGATTTTTAGAAATAGAAATGGCACTTGTATTATCACATATGATAGGTAACGTACCTGTTTTGACACCATAGTCACCTATTTGTTGTTTGAGCCATAAGAGTTGGGCACAATAGCTTGCTGCAGCTATGTATTCTGATTCTACGGTAGAGATGGCTACACTTTGTTGTTTCTTTGATCCCCATGCAATCAAAGAATGTTGTCCCTAACGTGCTTTTTCTATCATCTGATAGATCCTCCATAGTCTGCATCTGAGAATCCTACAACGTCACAATTAGTGAATTTAGGATAAAAGAGACCAAGATTCATGGTTCCTTTTAGGTAACATAGGATTCTTTTTACTGCTATGAGATGACTTTCTCTGGGATCTGCTTGAAACCTGGCACATAAGCAAACACTATACATAATGTTAGGTCTACTAGCAGTTAGATAGTAGAGAACTGATCATCTCCCTCTACAACCGTTGGTTGATCGGTTGGTCACCAGTTGTGATTCCCATCTTAGTGCCAACTGTCATTGGTGTGTTAAAAGGTTTGCATCCTTCCATTCCAAATCTTTTACGTACTTTTGTTGGGATAATGATCCCTTCAATGTCCTACTTGACTTGAAGTCCTAAGAAAAACTTCAGTTCTCCTAGATCACTCATTTCAAATTCTTTCTTTATCAATGCTTCAAACCTTTTGCAATACTTTTCATCGGAAGCTCCAAAAATTATATCATCGACATATACTTGCACAATTAAGAAATTTCTTTTGTTGTTGTAAACAAACAGAGTTTTGTCTACTTTTCCTCTTTTGAAGTGGTTTTCCAATAGATAGGAGGACAGACGGTCATACCATGACCTTGGGGCTTGCTTGAGCCCATAAAGAGCTTTGTCAAGCCTAAGTACCATGTCTTTTCCATCTTGTGTCTCAAAACCTGGAGGTTGTTCAACATACACTTCCTCTTTGACGTACCCATTGAGAAAGGCACTCTTGAAGTCAAGTTGGAAGAGTTTGATTCCTTTGTGTGCAGTAAACGCAATTAGTAATCTGATGGACTCCATCCTTGCTACTGGAGCGAAGGTTTCTTGGAAGTCTATCCCTTCTTGTTGACGATATCCTTGAGCTACAAGACGAGCCTTGTTCCTGACTACTTCTCCCATCTCATTCAGTTTGTTTCTGAAGACCCATTTTGTGCCAAGTACTCCTTGATGAGTAGGTCGAGGCACAAGATGCCAGACTCTGCATCTTTCAAACTGATTTAACTCTTCTTGCATTGCCTTGATCCAATCCGAGTCTTGAAGAGCTTCCTTAATGTTATTGGGTTCGATGGAAGAGACTGTCGTTGAAAAGGCTAAGAGATCATGAGTTTGCACTCTGGTTTTGAATTCCCTTGGAGATATCTGATATGATGTTCTTCAATGGATAATCTTTGTACAAGGCACGAGATTGATGAATGGTTGATGGTGATAGAGGATCTTCGACATCATTGTTTCCTTCGATGACGTGTTGTTGACCTGTCGCTGACTTGTCGGTCAAGTTCTTCAGTTTAGTCATTCTTCAGTCAGTGATACATCTTTGGGATGAACTGTGTGATCCTGATCCGTTAGATTAAACCCAAGTCCTTTATCTTCTTCAAATTTCTTGACTTTGTGAGCATCAGCCTCATCAAAGACCACATGCACACTTTTCTTCCACCTTTAGTGTTCTTTTGTTGTAAATTTGTATGCTCGGCTCCTTTCAGAGTACCCAAGAAGATAGCCACATCACTTTTGGCATCAAATTTTCCTAGAGGGTTCTTTTCATTGTTGTGGACATAGCATTTACAGTCAAAGACCCTGAGGTGACTATGTTTGGTTTTCTTCTTCCCTTGATTAGCTGATAGGGAGTTTTGTTGAGGATATGTCGTATGAGCGTTCTATTTGTGATGTAGCATGCAGTTGCCACTGCTTCTGCCCAGAAGACCTAAGGAAGACTGCTGCCCAATAGCATGGCCCTGACAACCTCTTGTAGTATTCTGTTCTTACGCTCAAGTACCCCATTCTGTTGGGGTGTTCTTGGTGCTGAATATGTGTGATTGATTCCATGTTGTTTACACATATCCATGAATTATTGATTCTCAAACTCTGACCCATGATCAGACCGAACGGCCTTGATCTTGTGGTTGAGTTGTACTTGGATTTTTCCTACAAAGACTTGAAATTTCTCAAGACTTCATCTTTGGAAGCAATAAAGAGTGTCCAAACAAATCGTGAGTAATCATCAACAATCACAAACACATACCAATTTCCTCCAAAACTCTTGATTTTCATAGGTCTACATAAGTCCATGTGAAGAATTCAAGTGGCTTGGATGTACTAACTAAGTTCTTTGATTTGAAATAAGGCTTAGTTTGTTTACTTCTAACACATGTATCACAAAGATTGGTCTCATATTTCTTAATCTCAGGGAGACCTCTTACCAACTGTTTCTTGACAAGTTTTCTTAATAAGGAAGTACTAACTTGCCCTAATCTTTGTGCCATAGTATAGAGTCATCTATTGAAGCAGTCAAGCATGGAAGATTTGGACTGTCAATATCCTCCAGACTAGTTACATACACATTTTTCCATCTATTTTCCTTTAACAACTCTTTACCATTTTTCTGATTTACTATGCTACAATGTGTAGAATAGAAATGAACTGAGTTGCCTTTATCACAGATTTGAGATACACTAAGCAAATTGAATTTTAAACTGCTAACTAAATTGACATTATCTATGACATTATCTGAAGTAACCAACCTTACCTACACTGATGATTTTTCCTTTCTTATTTTCGCCAAAGGAAACTGTTCCTTGACTTCCTGATTCGAGTGAGAAGAACTTCATTTTGTCTCCAGTCATGTGTTTAGAGCACCCGCTGTCGATGTACCAGCAGAGGTCCATTCCCACTCGATCTTACACTTAACACGTTAGTGGTGTGGGGTTAGGGTTCATAGAAGGGTTGGATCTAGTTCCACAAGCTATCATTGTTCTAGGATCACTTTTGACTACCCATTTTAGTCCTATTCCTTTGAGTTGTCAGTGCCTCATGAATCGTGTTCTATAGCATTTGGCTTCATGATGACCAGGTTGTCTACATAGATGGCAGATACCTCTACGACTGGTCTCTGATTGGTACCCGACCTGTCGTTTGGTTCTCTTCATGGGTGTCTTAGGAACAACTTCTAGCTTAGCATGTTTTTCTTTAACTATAACTAGTTCCTTTTCTTTTGTGTTAAACACAACAGTCAATTCATCGATTTCAGGTTATTTTTCTAGTTTCGACTTTTCATGAGCGGAGAGAATTTTATTATAGTCGATTCGCATTTTTATGAGTGCCCTGATGAGGTTATCTACCTTGTCTTTGTCTAAATTTTCTTTATTTCTTCATTTTCCTCCAAGAGACCCTTGTTTTCATTTTCAAATGCCTCTAGTTGATCAACTAGTATGAGAGAGAACTTTCCAAGTCCTAGAAGTTCAGCTTTTAGAATTCTCTATTTAAGTTTAGAGTAGTTTACCTTGTTTTGACCTTCTTCCTCTCCTGATCTGATGTGTCATTGTCTTGAGCAGTAGGCAAACTTCCTCAAGGCAATAGATGAGCCTTCTCATCCTCTGAGATATCACTATCTGAGGTTTGGTTTGCCGTCGCTTAGCTCAAAGTCTCCCCATGCAGCAACGAAGGCTTCTTTCCTTGGCCCTTTGTTGAATGATTGTCGGACAGGCTTCTTGACCCTGTCGTTGTCCTCTCGGGGTCGTTGAGGACAGTCTTTGATGTGGTGTCCGCATCTTGAACACCCAAAACACTTGTCATTGTTTTTCTTCTGATCATCGACTCCTTGGGCTCCTTCCCTTCCCTCATTTTATTTCTTATGAAATTCTGAAAGTACATCTTTAGCATAGAGGACCATTTCATCATTGTCGTCTTCTGACTTGGATCTTTCATTTTCCGCTACTTGAAGGGCTATGCCTTTTCTCTATCTCTTGATGAACTTTATGAGTTTCTTGTTGTAGTTTTAACTCAAAAGCCATTAAAGATCCTAGCATGTTGCCAGAGACATCTTGGAGAGATCATGTACCTCTTGCATGGCATTAACTTCGCTATTGAAGGAGGCAGGGAGGAGATCTGAGGAACTTCCAAATTTGATCCTCATTTGAGATGGTTCTTCCAAGTACCAACATTTCATTTATGAGCTTTGGTAAACCTTGTGTGCATTTAAAAGATGTTCTCCATTTCTTCCTTTTTGAATAGCTCACAATGAGTCAACGACAGCTCAATGCGAGTCTTCTTGATCTCATCATTCCCTTCATATGTGACCTCAAGAGTTTTCCAAATCTCTTGAGCTATTTTAACTGAGCCTACCTTGGGGTATTGTTTAGGTAGTAGTGTGCAGTGTAGAATTCTTACTGCCGTACATTGAAAATCAACTTCTTGATTTGATCATCGTCTTGTTGTCTATTGAAATGTCTTGTCCTTGAGCATCTTGGAACGTATAATCACCATGTGATATAAGCCTCACACATCTGGGATCATCAGACTTGATATGAAACTCCACATTTATTCTTCTAGTGAGTGTAGATGTCTCCATTAAAAAGGGTGGTCTATTTGGTGTAGAACCTTTTTCTGACGCTAATAGGCTTGCATAAGTCATTTGATCCTCTTTTAAAGCAATTATCTTTCTAGAAGAGACCCACTCTGATACCAATTGAAACTGGCTGGCATTCCTAATGCGTCCCGACCGGTCTGGATGTATCGTTGACTCAAATAAACTTTTCATAGTTTAAGGAAAGATACGAGATAAACTTAAACTAGAAACTCCATTTTGATTGAGAATTTACACACATGAAATTCACTCAATCTCCCTTGCCCCACACACAGACTCTCGGGATAGTTTTGACTTTACCTCTAAAGTCCTTAACCCTCACCTGACTATCGGCCTACGGTTCACGACTATTCCCCGACCTGTCGGTCTATCAAATACCTAAAGTATTGATACTCTAACCCAGTCCTCACTAGCTCACCAACTCTATAGTACTTACACATACTCCTAAGTCTGACTCACACTTGCTCAGATTGTATCTCTTCTTTTTGTCTCGCAAGCTTAAATAACATGGGACATAAATGCTCATATATATACACGTAGTTAAGGTGTAACTAATGGCCTATGAATATGTAGACTCTAGAAGTAGATTACTTCTTCTCTTATTGTAATAACCGCACTATACTGCAAATTATCTTCCAACTTGTTTGGAGCTATCAGCACACTTGTTGCCTTGTGATTGGGCAAGTTGGTAGCGCGTCTCCTAAGTGGTCAGTCACCACTAGCACACTTCAACTTGTCTGACCTTGTCTGGTTAATTAATGCTCATAAATGCTCTCTTCACAAGCACAAACACTCAGAAAGGGTCAGAGACCCATGGATCTAACAGATCCCTCGACAACGCAGAAATGACCTGAAGGCCAAAGGGTTTGTCAACCCCACAGAACAGATTGGGCATGACCCACACTCAGAATGATGTCTACATAGTATACCACATAATAGCTCGACCCAGCCATTCACGGCTCAGAAGCAGAGTAGCTAGGTCCCAAAACAGAAGCTTAACAAACAGAAGCTTAACAAATCAGTTCAGAAGGTGTTGCAGAGAACACACACCAAAACACAAGGCCTTAACATAACAAAACTGAATCATACCTGAAAACAAAAGTCTTAAACCAGGACTAGCCAAAGTCAAACTGAAATCAGAGGCCGAAGCACACTCATGGAGCAAAACAGAGTTCAAAAGTTTATTGGTGACTTTCAAATAAAAATATACTTAAAACACATGCCAAAAAATGTCAAAACAGATAGTACTCGAAAAGAGGAATCCAACGCCGCAAACGACACTCAAAACGGAGCTCAGACGAAGAAGTTATGCCAAAAACAAAGGCCTGTCCGAACATGCGTCCGACTTGCATGTTCGGACATAAACCGAGAGTCTGAAAATCTGCGGCGTATGATGTCCGAACTTCAATGTTCGGACACATGTTCGGACACTGCAAAAACTGCAAAATCACTTGCGGAAATCAGCCAGAACCAAGCCACAAATCCCCACAAAAAACATACATAACTTATAGTAGCAAAATAGCCTATCGAAAACACATTTCCACGGGGTTTTAACATATCAAAAAGCAACCAAAATCAATCCAGAAACATCACAATCAGAGGAGCACAATAAAACATATACGGAAAACAAAACGAAACCAGAAATCCCCGTGGTTGAAAGTACACAACCGAATTCATCTACCACCTACCTCACATCGAAGCAAGCAATCACTGCGGACTCTACGAAACACTCTTCTTGCACCTCCACTCGAATCTCTACTTGGACCACGAACACTCGATCAAAATTGGGAGGAGACCAACGACGGAGAGGGAAATGATGAAACATCAATCAGAATTCGAAACCCTCAATTAGAGGAGATCTCACGTACTCGAATAACAAAACAGCAGCACCATTGAATTGTTGGAATGAGAGATTGAAGAAAAGGATGAGCAGAGGGAGAAGAAGTTATACGCGAACGATAGAACTGTCGATGAGAAAGATGAAGGAGAGGGAATAAGTGAATGTGAATTAGAATGAGTGAGAGGGAGGAAATAAAAAAAGATTAATAAATCTCTCCCTTAAGAAAATAATAAATAACAAAAAGAAAGAAGACAAATGTAACCCTTCTTCCTCTAGCTAATCATAAACATTAGAAGAATGTCATAGACTCTCTAATATAAGATCAAATGATATAGACTCCCTTTGCGAATCAGAAAGAAGTAAAATAAAATAAAAAAAATCTGGGGCATCACAGCATACCCCTCTTAAAAAAGAATTTGTCCTCGAAATTCGACAAAACCCAGAATATGAACAAATGCACTTCCAGTGCCAGAATACTACGAACACTCGCAAGGCTAACACTCGAACTCTTGCTGATGACTGATAGAAGAACAAGCAGAAGATGATTATTGAAGGCTATGCACGAAGGCACAGGAAGAATGCTCACACATCCCAAAAGTTCTAACCTCACACGAGCTAACAAACAAATCTCCCTGGCTGACTCACTAACAGAACGAACAAAGCAGAAGACATGCAGAAGGTTATCTTGAAGAATTAGGAACAACACTCACACTCACTAGTCATTGACTAACATTAGCACATAGCAGAATATTTTTGGAGATTCAGCCTAAAGGTACAGGAGGAAACGCTTGCACATCTCACAAATCTAGCACTCAGAACTTATTAGATGACTCACTGACAAAAGAGGTGAAACAGAAGATTACTGACACTCAGCCTAAAGGTTCAAGAACTATCAGAGGTGTCCTTACCTAAAGGACCAACATACTCACGAACTCCCACCAGAACACAACACAAGCATGTAACACAAGCTCACAACTGAAGCACACAACTCTGTCAAACAAGAAACTCACATTCGGTCATCCTTCCCAAAGGACCCGATCCCTCCGACTCACTTTCAGAACACACAAGCACATGCAAACAGACACTACGCTTCCGCTGCGCTACTCTGATAGCGGACAACCACAGAGCAGGCACACATTATAGACACCAGATAGCAATCACAATCACGCAGCAGTTAGCACATAGCAGATAACAGGCAAAGACACGGAAGCGTAGACAGGCAAACACCACAAATCCCAACGAAAACCAAACCGAGCTCTGATACCACTAAATGTAATGATGTTCATTAATAGCCTTTGCTTATCTTGTTATCTCACACATTAATGATCTACTCCTTTTATCGTGAGCTAGTTGCTTGTGTGGGTGTGACAAATCTGAGTGAGTTCGTCGTCGTTGCTAGCACATTTCTGTCCTTGTTTGATGTCTGATGTATGAGATATGTGATAGTGGTTCTTGACTACTTGTGTGTTACCAAAAATTCTACGGAGTTCTCACAGACAGGTGCCTGACTGGTTGGGCACATGTCATGGATTGAGTGCGCTTGCAACTTGCGTGCTAAGCCACTTATTCACCTGTCTATTTGAATCAGAATCTTGACAAATGTATTAGATAGACAATACAAGGTTTTCTATCATCAAAACTAAAGGATCTTGACTTAACAGGAATAAATGCTCAAAATTTTCTTTTTGATTGCTTTGAGGAGCATTTTTCATGCTATGTGACCCAATGATCTTGAATGGTTGGATTTTATTGCTTAGGGGGTTTGTTCTGTCTTCTCTTTAGGGATTGCTAAGGGGTGCTTCTTTATAAAAATCCTTCAAGGGACTTGTGAGACGCTATTGGTAACCAACAACGAGAGTTGAGTGTTCTTAAATGCAAAGGCTTGATGCCAACAATTTTATCTTTCTCATCTCTTACGTAAAAGTGAAACAAATGCATAAATATATTTTTCCTTTTGTTTTTCTCAATGCTCATTCTTAAGAGAAGTGGGCCATGGTAAAAGCTCTCCAAGTCACCTAATCTTTAGAACATGAAGCACTTCGGATCATACCCCAACTCTAGATTTTGTTTTACCCTAAGCACACCCATGCCATCACTAAGAGATGGCTCACACTCCTCAAATGTTTTAATCACTTTTGCTTCTTCTCCTATCCTACAATTCATGTTAGTATTTATTAGTCTTGAGCATTCCTTACTTGCTTGGGGGCTTGGTTTTGCTTGAGGACAAGCAAAAATGTAAGTGTGAGGGGTGTGATAACTGAATAAATGACCATATTTTAGAGGTATATTTGTGCTTTATCAATATTTTATCAACATTTTTCTGCTCATTTCTTCACTCTAGCTAGTTTTCCTATAGGTTTGTGTTTATTGGTGTATACATAACTATTGCTGAATCAGAGGAATAACATAGCTAGAAATAAAGTAGACTAAGAGATTAATGTGTGAGTGCAAAAGATCCAACATCGGAGCTAAAACGAAGAAGATACAGCATGTTAAAGATTAGCCTGCCCACTAGACCGACCCAGGGACCGACTAGAGTGGGTCGGTCGAAAGTTCCGGAGGCCAGAAACGCTTTTCCGGGGGCCGCAATTTCTTCTGGACTGAACCGACCCACCGACCGACCCTAGGGTGGGTTGGTGGACTTAAAAACGCAACTTTTGACTCCCGAAATTGCTTCTGGACCGACCGACCCACGAGACCAACCCAGGGTGGGGCGGTTGGTTGTAGATTTGCCCAGATTTATCTTTTTAAAGCAGAAAAAGAAAGAGAGAGTGAGAGAGTGAGTGAGTGAGAGAGAGATATATATTGAGCCCTAGCGCCCAGAATGAAGAAGAAGAAGAAGAAGAAGGAGGAGGAGGAGGAGAAGAAGAAGAAGAAGGAGGAGAAGAAGGAGAAGAAGAAGGAGAGAAGAAGGAGAAGAAGGAGAAGAGAAGGAGAATAAGAAGAGCGGAAGACGAAGAAGAAGCAGAAAAAAAGAAGAAGAAGAAGAAGAAGAAGAGAAGAAGAAGAAGAAGAAGAAAGAAGAAGAAGAAGAGAAGAAGAAGAAGAAGAAGAAGAAGACGAAAGAAGAAGAAGAAGAGAAGAAGAAGAAGAAGGAAGAAGAAGAAGGAGAAGAAGGAGGATGAGGAGGAGAAGAGAAGAAGAAAAGAAGAAGAAGAAGAAAGAGAAGGAGGAGAAGAAGGAGAAGAAGAAGGAGAAGAAGAGAAAAGAGAAGGAGAGAGAAGGTAGAAGGAGAAGGGGAAGGAGAGGATAAGAAGAAGCGAAGAAGAAGAAGAAGAAGAAGAAGAAGAAGAAGGAGAAGAAGAAGAAGAAGAAGAAGACGAAGAAGAAGAAGAGAAGAAGAAGAAGAAGAAGAAGACGAGAAGAAGAAGAAGAAGAAGAAGAAGAGAAGAAGGAAAGAAGAAGAAGGAGCAGAAGAAGAAGAAGAAGAGAAAGAAAGAAGAAAGAAGGAAGAAGGCAGAAGAAGAAGAAGGAGAGAAGAAGGAGAAGAAGACGAAGAAGAGAAGAAGAAGCAGAAGAAGGAGAAGAAGAAGAAGAAGGGAAGAAGAAGAAGAAGAAGAAGAAGGAGAAGAAGGAGAAGAAGGAGACGAAGGAGAAGCAGGCAGACGGAGAAGAAGGAAAGAAGGAGAAGAAGGAGAAGAAGAAGAAGAAAAGGAGTAAGAAGGAGACAAGAAGAAGGAAGAAGGAAGAAGGAGGAGAAGGAGAAGAAGGAGAAGGAGGAGAGGAGAAGAGGAGAGAAGAAGAAGAAGAAGAAGAGAGAAGGAGAAGAGAAAGAAGGGAAGAAGGAGAAGAAGAAGAAGAAGAAGAAGAAGAAGAGATAGAAGAAAAGAAAGAAGAGAAGAGAAGAGAAGAAGAAGAGAAGAAGAAGAAGAAGACGAAGAAGAAGAAGACGAAGAAGAAGAAGAAGAAGAAGACGAAGAAGAAGAAGAAGAAGAAGAAGGAAGGAGAAGAAAAGAGAAGAAAAGAAGACGAAGAAGAAGAAGAAGAAGAGAAGAAGAAGAAGAGAAGAAGAAGAAGAAGAAGAAGCAGCGAAGAAGAAGAAGAAGAAGAAGAAGGAAGAAGAGAAGAAGAAGAAGACGAAGAGAAGAAGAAGAAGAAGAGAAGAAGAAGAAGAAGGAGGAAGAAGAAGAAGGAAGAAGAAGAAGAAGAAGAAGAAGAAGAAGAAGAGAAGAAGAAGAAGAAAGAAAGAAAGAAGAAAGAGAAGAAAGAGAAGAAGAAGAAGAAGAAGAAGGAAGAAGAAGGAGAAGAAGAAGAAAAGAAAAGGGGAGAGAAGAAAGAAGAAGAAAGAAAGAAGAAGAAGAAGAAGAAGAAGAAGAAGAAAGAAGACGAGAGAAGTGGGAGAAGAAGGAGAAGGAGAAGAAGGAGAAGAAGAGAGAAGAAGAAGAGGAGGAGGAAGAGAAAAAAGAAGAAGAGAGAGAAAGGGGCGAAGAAGAAGAAGGAGAAGAAAGGGAAGTAGAAGAAGAAGAAGGAGAAGGAGAAGAAGGAGAAGAAGAAGAAGGAGAAGAAGGGAAGAAGGAGAAGAAGGAGAGAAGAAGAAGAAGAGAAGAAGAAGAAGAAGGAGAAGAAGAGAAGGAAGAAGAGAAGAGAAGAAGAAGAAGAAGAAGAAGAGAGAAGAGAAGAAGAAGAAGAAGAAGAAGAGAAGCAGAAGAAGAAGAAGAAGAGGAGAAGAAGGAGAAGGAGAAGAAGGAGACGGAGAAGAAGGAGAAGGAGAAGAGGAGAAGGAGAAGAAGGAGAAGGAGAAGAAGAAGAGAAGAAGAAGGAAAAGAAGAAGAAAGGAGAAGGAGAAGAAGGAGAAGAAGAGAAGGAGAAGGAGAAGAAGGAGAAGAAGGAGAAGAAGAAGAAGGAGAAAAGACGAAGAAGGAGAGAAGAAGGAGAAGAAGAAGAAGGAGAAGAAGAAGAAGAGAGAAGAAGAAGAAAGAAGATAAGAAGAAGAAGGACGAAGAAGAAGAAGAAGAGAAGAAGAAGAAGGAGAAGAAGAAAGAAGAAGAAGAGAAGAAGGAAGAAGAAGAAGAGAAGAAGAAGAAGAAGAAGAAGAAGAAGAAAGAAGAAGAAGAAAGAAGAAGGAAGAAGAGAAGAAGAAGAAGAAGAAGAAGAACGAAGAAGAAGAAGAAGAAGAAGAAGAAGACGAGAAGAAGAAGAAGAAGACGAAGAAGAAAAGAAGAAGAAGAAGAAGAAGCAGAAAGAAGAAGAAAGAAGAAGACGAAGAAGAAGAAGAAGAAGAAGAAGAAGAAGAAGAAGAAGAAGAAGAACAGAAGAAGAAGAAAGAAGAAGAAGAAGAAGAAAGAGAAGAAGCAGAGAAGAAGAAGAAGACTAGAAGAAGAGAAAAGAGGAAGAAAAGAAAAGCGAAGAAGAGACGACGAAGAAGAAAGCAGGAGAAGAAGAAGAGAAGAAGAAGAAGAAGAAGAAGAAGAAGAAGGAAGAAGAAGAAGAAAAGACGAAGAGAAGAAGAAGAAGAAGAAGAAAGAAGAAGAAGAAGAAAGAGAAGAGAAGAAGAAGAAGAAGAAGAAGAAGAAGAAGAAGGAAAGAAGAAAAGAAGAAGAGAAGAAGAAGAAGAAGAAGAAGAAGAGAAGAAGAAGAAGAAGAAGGAGAAGGAGGAGGAGAGGAGGAAGGAGAAGGAGAAGGAGAAGAGGAGAAGAAGGAGAAGAAGAGAAGAAGAAGAAGAAGGAGAAGAAGGAGAAGAGGAGAAGAGGAGAAGAAGGAGAAGAAGAAGGAGAAGAAGAAGGAGAAGAAAGAAGGAGAAGAAGAAGAAGAAGAAGAAGGAGAAGGAGAAAGAAGAAGAAGAAGAAGAAGAAGAAGAAGGAGAAGGAGGAGAGAAGGAGAGAAGACGGAGGAGGGAGAAGGAGGAAGGAGAAGGAGGAGGAGAAGGAGAAGGAGAAGGAGGAGGAGAAGGGAGAAGGAGAAGGAGGAGTGACGAAAGAACGGAAGGACCAGGGAGGAAGGAAGAGGAAGAGAAGGAGAAGAAGAAGAGGAGAAGAAGAAGAAGAAGAAGAGAAAGAAGAAGAAGAAGAAGAAGAGAAGAGAAGAAGAAGACGAAGAAGAAGAAGACGAAGAAGGAGAAGAAGGAGAAGAAGTAGGAGAAGAAGGAGAAGAAGCGAGGAAGAAGGAGGAGAAAAGGAGGAGGAAGGAGGAGAAGAAGGAGAAGAAGGAGAGAAGAAGGGAGAAGAAGAAGGGAAGAAGGAGAAGAAGAAGAAGAAGAAGAAGAAGAAGAAGGGGAAAAAGAAAAAAAAGAAGAGCGAAAGAAGAAGAAGGAGAGGAGAAGGGGAGGAGAAGAAGGAGAGGAAGAAGGAGAGAAGAAGAGGAGGAAGAAGGAGAGAAGAAGGGAGAAGAAGAAGAGGAGAAGGGAAGGAGGAGAAGAGGGAGGAGGAGAAGGAGGAGGGAAGGAGAATGGAGGAGGAGAAGGAGAAGAAGAAGGAGGAGGAGAAGGAGAGGGAAGGGGAGGAGAAGGAGGGAGAAGAAGAAGGCGGGAAGAAGGAGAGAGAAGAAGGATAGGGGGAGGGGGTGTGGGGGGGGGGCTAAGAAGGAGGAGAAGAAGGAAGAAGAAGAAGAAGAAGTGGAGAAGAAGGAGAAGAAGGAGGAGAAGAAGGAGAAGAAGGAGAGAAGAGGAGAAGAGGAGGAGAAGAAGGAGGGAAGAAGAAGGAGAAGAAGAAGAAGAAGAAGAAGGAGAAGGAGGAGGGAAGGAGGAGGAGGAGGAGAAGGAGAAGAAGAGGAGGAGGAGAAGGAGGAGGAAAGGAGAGGGAAGAAGGAGGAGAAAAGGGGAGAATTGAAGGAGGAGAAGAAGGAGGGAGAAGGAGAAGAAGAAGAAGAAGAAGGAGAAGAAGAAGAAGAAGAAGAAGAAAGAAGAAGAAGAAGAAGAAGAAGAAAGAAGAAGAAGAAGAGAAGAAGAAGGGAAGAAGAAGAAGAAGAAGAAGAAGAAAGGAGAAGAAGGAAGAAGAAGAAGAAGGAGAAGAAGGAGAAAGAAGGAGAAGAAGTAGGAGAAGAAGAGAGAAGGAGGAGAAGAAGGAGAAGAAGGAGGAGAAGAAGGAGGAGAAGGAGGAGAAGAAGGAGGAGAAGAAGGAAGAAGAAGGAGAAGAGAAGAAGGAAGAAGAAGAAGAAGAAGAAGAAGAAGAAGAAGGAGCGGAAGAAGAGAAGGCGAAGAAGGAGAGGAGGAGAAGAAGGAGAAGAAGGAAAGAAAGAAGAAGGATGGAGGAGAAGAAGGAGGAGGAGAAGGAGAAGAAGGAGGATAAGAAGGAGGAGGAGAAGAAGAAGAAGGAGAAGAGAAGAAAGGAGGAGAAGAAGAAGAAGTCTTACCTCCTTGGAAGCCCCTTCACCTATAATGGCTAATTCTTTCCTTTCTCTCTAATTTATGCTCTAATGGAGGCTTAACCTCCCTTGTAGCTTGGGAGGGGATTATGCCCAAAATCCTAAAACTCCATTGTTGAACCTGAACTTATGTTTATGCTTTATTTTAGTATTTTCATAATGAAGATGAGTATTGAGTGTTATGGCTTCTAAACTTGCTACTCATGATTGGGGATTTGCTTCGGGTTTTGCTCAATTTGTCATCTATGAGTAAATTGATGGTTTGGCTTACCGATTAGTTGAGCATTATTGTGGGATTCTATCAAAATGTGATTCTGAGATAGAAACCTAAATCGTGAAGACTAGAACAATGTACTCTAAATTCAAGATTTTGGTATTAGACTACATTGCAACTTAGGGGAACTTGAGTTTAGTGCTATGATTGATCCTGGGCTTAGCTGAGTGAGAAGTTCTGGTTTAAATTGGCTAGGATTAGTATGCCTAGATTAGGTTGCTAATCAATAAGTGTTCTCGTTGTTTAGCTATAAGTTCAAAGGTTGACAATTGGTAGTAAACAGAGAACGGGTGCAAATATCCATCCCGGGCTACATATATGTTTAGTTAGTTTAGTTGTATTTCTTTCCTTTATCTTCTCTTTATAAAACCCAAATACCCAAAATACCTAATTTGAGTTTATGCACTTTTATATATTTGGAAAATTCGATGAGATACCCTGTTTCTTTCGTAATTCACAATATACCCCTGTGATTTTAGTATTTAACTTAAACATGCATAAAGTTGTCAAAATTGATGAAATTTACATGAACGATGCTAAAGTGTTATATTTTGGTCCAATGTCAAATTTGAAGTTTTTAAGCTCACATGTGACCTGTGGGACCCAATGAACAGTCACATATTCATTGGGTCCACATGTCACATGTGAGCTTAAAAAGCTTTAAATTTGATATTGGATCAAAATATACACTTTAGCATCGTCCATGTAAAGTTTTATCAATTTGAACAACATTTAAGCATGTTTAAAGTTGAATTACGAAAATCACAGGGGTATATTGTGAATTACGAAAGAAAACAGGGGTATCTCGTGAATTTTCCTATATATTTCTATGCACATTGACTAAATCTTATAATAACTAGATAGTTACGAAGTCCCTGTGGATACGACCTTGTTGTACTACAATGATTGGGCTCACTACCCATAGTTAGCAAGATAGTTTAACCACTTTTTTGCACAACAAGATGCAGCCATACCATTATGAGTTGGATTTTGAACTTCGATGAAGAAGACATCATCGAGAACATCATTTACTGTGACAATGCTCGCCATGTGGAAGAGCCTTTGTAAATGCTTTGACCCTTTAAGCGGGCCTGAGGCTTACTCCATCCAGAGAAAGATAATGCAGTTGTGGAAAAGATGACTCAGTTTGGGTGTATTTCTCTAAATTAAAGTAACTTTG
Organism: Limonium bicolor; assembly: GCA_023374045.1. Taxonomy (NCBI): domain Eukaryota; kingdom Viridiplantae; phylum Streptophyta; class Magnoliopsida; order Caryophyllales; family Plumbaginaceae; genus Limonium; species Limonium bicolor. The sequence continues at coordinate 96,588,525 of CM041779.1, forward strand.
GGACCATCTAGACTCAGCTAGGAAGAGCCCTCGGTGTAGCTGCGATTGCAAATGTGGTGAATACAAGATTATTCAAGAACACGAGGAGCAAGAACAAAGTATGAAATTCCTTGATGGTTTTAATTCCAATTTCAAAGCTGCAGAAGGAGCAATACTTTTGATGAAACCTCTCACGGATTTGGAACAAGTTTTTTTCCCTAATTAGCCAAGACAAGAAACATAACCAATTGTCAGACGATAGGGAAAATGAGGTGGAGGAATTAGTTGCCCTCACAAGCAAAGCCTACACAATCAACAGATGGTCCAACACAAAGACGATCATTTGACAAGAAAAGGCCAAATAGTGGCATAGCCGCAAAGAAAAACCAACCAAGTGTAAAAAAATATGTAAAGCTAGGTCACGCATGGGCTAAATGTTGGTGGATTGTGGGTTTTCTAGACCGTGAATCCAACCCAGGTAATTGACAACAAATTCATCAACAACAAGTTGCGGGATCTATTGTCGATCAAGATTCTAAAAGGAAAATGAAGGACAACAAACATTCCCCACTGTTGCTGGTTTACATTGGAGCAAAGCGATCAAGTGGCTAAGTACTTTGAACAACAAAATTTGGGAAAATATGATGCTTTGATGGGCTTTAGAAGTTTTTCTAGTACATTTTCTGAACCTTATATCTATCAATTGCAAATGACAAACCCTTTCTCTATTTATAACATCACCTTACTTTGGATAATTGATTTTGGTGCCTCTGAGCATGTGTCTGGAAATAAGTTATTAATCCTGGAACTTAGATCTATTTCTACAATTCGTTCTATAACTTTTCCTAATGGCCAACATTGTGATGTTAATAGCATAGTAAATGACAGTTTCCACTAGGATTTTGTGTTGGCTGATGTTCTCTTTGTTCAAAGTTCATGTTTAACCTTATTTTTGTGAGCAGATTAACTCAACAACATAATCTTATTGTGATGTTTTTGAATACCCATTGCATTCTGCAGGATAGTAGAACTCAACTTCAAGCTGAAATTAAATGGTTCGAAGAGATATGGCCTTTACTTTGTTAATGTTGTTGCTTTGAAGAGTTTCTTAGATGAACTCAGTAGAGCTTTTGTCACTCTTTTCTCTACTAGGACAAATGATTACACCAAATGTTTTTGATAAGATTTCTTGTTTGGCATTCTAAGCTGACACATACCTCCTAGAAATATGTCCTTACTAGATCTTGGAAAGAAATTTCCATCTGTGGATATTGTTCCATGTACTATTTGTTTTGAAGCAAAAGCGAAAAGGCTAAACTTCCCTACTTCAAAAAAAAAAGTGATGAACCTTTTGAAATTTTGCATGTTGACGTTTGTGCTACTTCCTTACTTTTGTTGATGATTTTAGCAGATCAGCATGGGTTAAGCTTTTAAAACAGAAATCAGAAGCAATGAGTGTTTGATAAGCCTCGGACTTATCATATATTATGGACTAGAATTAGAGTAATAATAGTCAAAATAAGGTTATAATAGCTAATATTTATGATATCATATATAAAGTTTATTATTTATGTTCAGACTTATGTTTTATATAATTTCATGCAAGGAATAAATTCTGATCAAGTAACGCCGGGCATGATGTCGGAAGTAAGATTCACGGCATAAATGGAGAAAGACAGACGTCAAGCCGGATGCAGTGCCGGTATATCCTATCCGGCACAAGCAAAAGTCACCACGGTTGACCAGACGTTGGCAGTTAATGACCGTTACTACCCACCCTCTGCCGGGTATGGTGCCGGACATCCCCTGTCCGGCACAAGCATCATTTCGTTAGATTTGGCGGTTCGACCGTTATAGTTGAGCACGTGTTTTATTAGGTGCTGGATGACATTGACCCCGCATTCCACCCGACACACATGGATTTTGGAATCTATAAATAGGCCGTGAGCCTACACATTCAAACACATTCCAACATACCCCTACACTCCATTCCACACTTCAATTCCGCATCATCCCACTACTGGTGTCCAAGGAAGTTTTGCTCCACCATCTTCGAAGTAGAGGAGAAGATCTCTATCAGTTAAGGCTATGATCAATTTCCTTCTCCTGTTGTATCTCTTCTCTTGTTTGTGAAAATGGTGAAGTAGAAATCCTTGTTGTTCTTGGTTTGGGATGAATTCCTCTTTGTAAACAATATAATCATTTTAATACAAATACAAGCGTTTATTAAGATTTCGGTCAGTTGAAAGTTGAAATGTTGATCGCTTATTCTTCTCATTCAAGGTTTGAGATGTATCAATCAAGAGTATAATTAGAAAGAGGAAGTCTTAGTGAATCTTTACCGTTGTCTTTTACGCATTAGTGGAGCAACACTTAAGATTTTTGAGTTTAATCCATTTCCCCCTCTACCTTGTTCATTTCGTGGCATGAAATATGTTCGATTCAACAATGGGTAGTGAGTTTCCTGTTGTCAGACCCAAAACATGGAAATACAATTGACACTTGAATACGCCGGGTAGACTGTCGGGAGTCTAGTGTCCGGCACATTCAAGGTCTTTGAAGGTACCGTGCATCTGGTGTCCGACAGGCCATTCGACACGTTCATTTATTTGGTTAAATTCGAGTCTGTAATTTTATTGTGTGATTATATTGGCACTTGGTTGAATGTAATCCCAAACCTAGGACAAATCATTGTAATACTGTACTTTAGGATTTTAGTTAGTTTCTACTTCCTCCCTTGTTAGAATAGATTATTACCGAGGATTGGGACTAATTTTGTATTAAGTCCCTTGGGTTAGATACTCCTGGTCGTAATGTGCTTACGCTATATTCCGACCGGGATTTTTGCTACCCGTAGTAGAGTTGTAGGATTCTTTTATTATTATTATTCTTTTGTACATTCTTTTATCCCTACAGATTTCTTGTTAGCAGTGTTGTCAAAAACTTTATTCAGCTTGTAGAAAACCAATTCAGAAAATAAATCAAAATCATACGTTCAGACAATACTAGAGAATTAGATAGTTCTAAGGAAGGATCTGAAGTCTTTAGACAAAAGGGTATCATACATCAAACCACCTGGTCTCATACCCCCCAACAAAATGGGGCAGTGGAGAGGAAACAAGGGCATTTAATGCAAGTAACCAGAAGTTTCCTGTTCTAGTCTGGGCTTGGACCAGAATACTGGGTTATTGTCTTAATCACGCAGCTTACATAATCAATAGAACACCTTCAAAAGCCCTAAATAACCTTTCTCCTATCTAAAAATTATATGGCAGCTATCCAAATGACAAGAACATTAAAAATTTGGGTTCTTATGCTTTGCTACTAACATTACTCCTAGTAGAAGCAAACTAGATCTTAGGTCTAGTGCAGCCATCTATCTAGGCAATTGCAAGCATACTAAAGGTTGTATTCTACTTAATATAAACACAATGACATAGAAATCAATCGATAAGCCTACTTATCATATTTTAGTATTAGATTTATAGTATATTATCTATAAGTTATATAGTATTTATGTATATTATGTATAAGATTTATTATTATATATATATTATATTATTATTGCTTTGTTTAGATTTATGTTTTATATGCTTTTTATGCAAGGAACGAATTCCTAGGCAAAAGTTCAAGTGATGCGGACATGATGTCGGATGCCTTATACATGGCACACACATGGAGCAGAAATGAGCTTTGCCGGATCCAGTGCCGGGTACTTCCCATCCAGCATAAGTGAAAAGTCACCACGGTTGACCAAACGATGGTAGTTATTTACAGTTGATGGATCCAACTGATGTTGGGTACGGTGCTGGACATTCCCTGTCTGGCACATGCAACGTTCCGCCTGGCAGTTTTGACCGTTAACGGTTACCCATATTTAACACGTGGTGCCGGATGCCTTATACATGGCACACGCATGGAGCAGAAAAGGAGCTTTGTCGGATCCAGTGCCAGGTACTTCCCATCCGGCATAAGTGAAAAGTCACCACGGTTGACCAAACGATGGTAGTTATTTACAGTTGATGGATCCAACTGATGTTGGGTACGGTGCTGGACATTCCCTGTCTGGCACATGCAACGTTCCGCCTGGCAGTTTTGACCGTTAACGGTTACCCATATTTAACACGTGGTGCCGGATGACTTTGACCCGGCATGTCACCCGGCACAAGGAGAAATGTTGCCTATAAATAGGCCGAGAGCCTGCATCATTTGATACACTTCAACACCCCTATACACTCCATTCATATCTCTATTTCTGCATCCACTCAATTTTTGGTGTCCAAGGAAGTTCTACAAATCCATCCACACGAAGAGAAGAAGAAGATCTTGTCGGGTTAAGGCTATGACCATTTCCTTCTCCTCTTGTATTCTCTTCTTGTAGTTGTATGGATGGTGAAGTAGAATTCCTTGTTAGTCTTTGGCTAGGGATGATTTTTCTTGTAATTACTCTTATGGTTATTAATAAAAGTGCAAGTTTCATCAACTAAGGTTCTGGTCTTCATACAAGTAGAATGAGATCGCTACTTGTTCTAATTTCTTCTAAATTCTACTGAGGTTCACAAGACAAAAGTAGACTAGGTTGAGGGGTCTTAGTGGTCTTTAACGGTGTTGTTCTGAAAAGTGGGCAACATGACTTAAGATTGGAATTAATCTGTTTTTCTCCATTATCTTGTTCGTTTTCGAGGCATTAGACATGCACGAAGCAAATGTGGGTAATGAGTCCTGTTGTCAGACCAGAATCAGGAAGTACCATTTACAACTTGAAGGTGTCAGGTGTACTGCCGAGTGTTTGATGTCCGGCACATTCAAAGATCATGAACGTGTCGTGCATCTCCTGTCCGGCATGACATCCGGCTCAGTCATTTTTTCCAGATTAATTTCAAAACTTTGTAGTTTGACTTATGACTATATTTGTTCTTATATTGAGTATCATCCTGAATCAAAGATAATTTATTTAGTTAGGTTTTTTAGTGTATAATTGATATTTACATTTCCCCCTTTGTTTTAGAATAGGCTATACCAGGATTAGGACTAATATTCTATTAAGTCCCTTGGGTTCGATACTCTCGGTCGTAATCTACTCACACTGTACTCCGACCGGGATTTTTACTACCCGTATAAAGTTGTAGGGTTTATTTTATCATTCTATATTTCTTTCATTCTTCCATTATTTTATTCTTTTGTACATCCTTCCCCCCTACAAAGTTCTTTGTTAGCAAAATGTCGTCATTGCCGGGGACTTGGAATTAGTCCAAGTCCTAAATTCGGTAAAACGCCCTATTCTTTATTCTTTGATTCTTTGATATCTTGATTTAATTTGTTCATTGACTTTACAAAGTTGAATGTGCCGTGCACACCGCCGGACACAAAGTGTCCAGCATTTCGGAGGAAGTTCGGCGCCGGACAATATACACCAGGCACACAATCCGACACATTCAATATTGACTCCTCATTTATTTATTTATTTTTATCTCTTTGAAGTATTAGAGGTCGTATGTAAATATTCTTTACTACTACGCACTTCGTTTATTTCTCCCTTCTCTTATGTTTATTCTTTGTTCATACTACTCTCCTTTCGAGTTTTGAACAGGTCGGGCGTGCAGTGGATAAGAACAATTCGGCACTATTAGAGGAAGTCCAATGTCGGGCGCGATGCACGTCCGGCTCTACGTCCGGCATATTCAAATTAATTTTGTAATTGTCACATTATGTTTATTCTTTGTTCGTGTATAAATTCATCCATTATTTTATCCAGTAGTACTGTGTGCCGTGCCTAATGCCGGGTATGACACATCCGGCATAGTCGGAGGAAGTCCAACGCCGGACAGGTTACACCCAGTAAAGTACCAGGCATGACCAAATTTTGTTCCTTCTTTTCATTTTTGTAAAATTAGTTATGTAATTGTCTTATTATTTATTATTACAAAATATTATAACGTTTGTTTTGCTCTTCCTGAAGTTATCTAAGGTGAATGCTTCTTCGATCAAACAGTCTTCCTGAAGATTTATTCAACTTTGATCCGGAGATCGAGAGGACCTTGCTTCATTCTTTGAGGCAACAAAGAAACTTACCAAACACACCTCCTACACAAATGGCTACCCCAACCGTACGCAACATTAACAGACCTTCCAACCAAGGCCAAAAACCAGCAATCGACCTCCCTCTCCTTGCAAAAAACGAATACGATGAATGGCAAAAATTATTAAGCCATATCATCAGATCCGATGTGTCAAAGAGTTGGGTATGTTTGATGGGTCAAATCCGGACGACACCTTGCTCCACATAACCAAATTCCTACAACACACAATAGCCTAACCTCCTCAAATAATGTCCTCCAATATGCCAGAATTTCCCTCTTTCCCCATAGTCTCACGGGAAATGCCAGCAAGTGGTACTATAGCCTAACACCAAGTACCATCTCCACTTGGGAGGACATGAAAACCAAGTTCTATGACAAGTTCCAGCCTTCAAGTCGCACCCTGGAAATGATCACACGAGATTTACAACTTCAGACAACCTGGCTCAGAGAACATCTATGAAACTTGGGACAAATTCAAGGGGTTACTGCGTACGTGTCCTCACACCGGCCTCACCAAGGAACAACTATCTCAGTTGTTCTACAAAGGATTGGTCAACTAATGCAAAACGATGATCCTATCCTCCATTGTGCTGACATCTTGAAAAAACCTGGAGATCAATTCCTTAGTGGGATTGAATCTCTTTGCAAAGAGATTAAAGATTGGGCCATAGGGGATCCAGGGGTGGTACCACGGGCTTATACCAAGTGGATGAGGGAGATGTCAAATTCGACAAATTGATGAAAAGTCATGAGCAGTTGTTGGAGAGCAATGCTCAAACATCAATGAAGGTTAGTGCTCTGCAAAAGGTGGTAGAGCAAATAGCAATGAATAATCTTCCTCAGCAGGCGATGTGGTTAGTGACACGACCACACACTCAGGGCCATGAATTACAAGACTTTTAGAATGCCGAGGAAGTCAATTACGTGAGCAAACCAAGGGTTCATGCAGCCGTGGCAGCAGGGAACCAACCCCCTCAAAATTTCCAAAATCCAGCCAGCTACCAAGGAGGTCAGAGGCAATACATGCAGACTCCTTACGGAGGAGTCCCTTCTAACCGACCATCCCAACCTACATCTTCATCAAAGGCTAAAATGGCTGAACTGCGTGACATGATGTCGGCCCTGATGAACAAGACCCAGGATGCTCACAACGAGATCCCGACCATTCGCAAGGAGCACAAAAATTGAAGTTTCAATTACAGCAACTTCTGACACAGCCTCGACAACCAGGTCAACTCCTGTCTCAAACTCAAACTAATCCAAGGGAGCATGCGAATTCGGTCACCATCCTGTCTAAGATCTTTGACAATGCCAAGTAGCCAAAAGGCTAAGTGTAGGGCGGGCCCTCCTCATGCATTGATATTTTTCACACAGGGGAGTCTCTCTTTCCTTACTCTTTTTCCTTTATTTTATATTTTATTTTGATTGTATTTTTATTATTTAGTTCTTGGTAAAGTTGTTCTTTTAATTAGGTTTAATCTTCATAAAAAAAAACAAAACTAATTCTTCTTTTCAGTTTGAACACTGGGGATAGTGTTCCTGCCAAGTGTAGGGCAGGGATCCCCCTAAAAAAAATAATTAAAAAAAGAATAAGTATATGTGTATAAATAATATATATAAGTTGTGAGTCTTATCACTATTTTACTAAGCTTTTGATTGTTTTTATTGGAATAAGACTAGGAATGAATAAATGCTTGTTCTCTCAAGAGGTAAGCTTTCTAATGACGTGTAGATTCTGTTTTAACTCTTTTTTCTTGATTCTTTTTATTTAACATGAGCATATGATCTATCTCCTAATTCTTTCCTTTATTACTTATGGGTAATATTTTCTTTTCTTTTTTTCAAACTGTGAAAAGTCTTTTGGGCAAAAATCTTAAAAAGGGTTTTTATGGAAAAAGAAAGAAGAAAGAAAAAAAATCTTCTTCCAAAGGAAAAGCATTATATGCCTTGAGGTTGCAACAATTGCCTCAGAATAAAAGCAATAAACGAGAGTTTTTCCTTTATTTTTCTCCTAAATTCCCGTTCTTAATGAAAACAATCATGGTTGATTCAGAAACCCTTGAAAAATAGGGCTGAACCATCAAAACCATTGATGAGAGTCTTGGCCACTTTCAGAAACTCTTGAAAGATAAAGCTGAATGGTGGAAACTGAAAAAAGGAGAGATTACTAAATCCCTTATGCCAAATAGCCCAAAAGTTTTTGATCGGTTTTGAAATTCTTTATTTTTATACCCATTAGTATGTTTTGATAGAGAAAGAAGATCAAGTGATACTTATGAATTAGAGTCAGACAGTTGGAAATGTTTATCTAATTGTCATTCTAGAGTTTATCTGTTTTGTGCAGAAGCAATTACTCCTTTCTGATCTAGTTTTGCTCGAGGACTAGCAAAAGGTAAGTGTAGGGTCTTGATAAGCCACAGACTTATCATATTTTATGTATTAGATTTATAGGTATATTAGCCTAAATAAGGTTATAATAGTAGTATTTATATTATATTATGTATTAAAGCATTTTATTTGTTCAGATTTATGTTTTATATGCTTTTTATGCAAGGAACGAATTCCTAGGAAAAAGTTCAAGTGATGCCGAACATGATGTCGAATGCCTTATACACGGCACAAGCAAGGAGCAGAAAAGGAGTTTTGCCGGATCAAGTGCCGGGTACTTCCCATCCGGCACAAGTGAAAAGTCGTCACGGCTGACCAAACGATGACAATTATTTACAGTTGACGGATCCAACTGATGCCGGGTACACGGTGTCGGACATTCCCTGTTCGGCACATGCAATGTTTCGCCTGGCAGTTTTGACCGTTAACGGTTACCCATATTTAACACGTGGTGCCGGATGACTTTGACCCGGCATGCCACCCGGCACAAGGAGAAAATGTGGCCTATAAATAGGCCGAGAGCCTGCATCACTTGATACACTTCAACACCCCTATACACTCCATTCATATCTCCATTTTTGCATCCACTCAATTTTTGGTGTCCAAGGAAGTTCTACAAATCCATCCACGCGAAGAGAAGAAGAAGATCTTGTCGGGTTAAGGCTATGACCATTTCCTTCTCCTCTTGTATTCTCTTCTTGTAGTTGTATGGATGGTGAAGTAGAATTCCTTGTTAGTCTTTGGCTAGGGATGATTTTCCTTGTAATTACTCTTATGGTTATTAATAAAAGTGCAAGTTTCATCAACTAAGGTTCTGGTCTTCATACAAGTAGAATGAGATCGCTACTTGTTCTAATTTCTTCTAAATTCTACTGAGGTTCACAAGACAAAAGTAGAGTAGGTTGAGGGGTCTTAGTGGTCTTTAACGGTGTTGTTCTGAAAAGTGGGCAACAAGACTTAAGATTGGAATTAATCTGTTTTTCTCCATTATCTTATTCGTTTTCGAGGCATTAGACATGCACGGAGCAAATGTGGGTAATGATTCCTGTTGTCAGACCAGAATCAGGAAGTACCATTTACAACTTCAAGGTGCTGGGTGTACAGCTAGGAGTTTGATGTCCGACACATTCAAAGATCTTGAACGTGTCGTGCATCTCCTGTCCGGCATGACATATGGCTCAATCATTTTTGGCAGATTAATTTTGAAACTTTGTAGTTTGACTTATGACTATACTTGTTCTTATATTTAGTATCACCCTGAATCAAAGATAATTTATTTAGTTTCTCGTTTTTAGTGTCGAATGATATTTACATTTCCCTCCTCTGTTTTAGAATAGGCTATTACCAGGATTAGGACTGATTTTCTATTAAGTCCCTTGAGTTCGATACTCTCGGTTATAATCTACTCACACTGTACTCCGACCGGGATTTTTGCTACCCGTATAGAGTTGTAGGGATTATTTTATCATTCTATATTTCTTTCATTCTTCCATTCTTTTATTCTTTTGTACATCCTTCCCCTCTACAAAACTCTTTGTTAGCATCAGTAGAGATATCACTTTCTTTGAGAACATCTATCCTTTTAGATAAGGACTGGAGAGATTTGTGGCATGACAAAACCATAGAATATCAATTTGATGATATCAATCACCTCTTCTCAGAAGAAACTTGTTAAAAAACGAACAGATGTGACTATAATAACTCTTTTCACAATGAAGGAAACAAAACTGATCAAAACAGTGGTGCTGAATACTCACAGCAAGATCTCACCCAAAATAAATAGCCTCTGGATGCAAGTGATTCTATTAATAATGATCAAGACCCTGCTACCTGTTACAAAATTAAAACCTTAGAATCAGAAACACCTGTTGTTGAATTTGTTACAGATACAACCAAACAGTTTCATACTACTTCTTCTAAACATAGACCTCCTGTAAAGTTCCTTGACTATGTCTCTACTCTTCAGTCCTTTCATGATCTGTTCTCTGATATTCTGTCAGACAGATTAATAGACTAAACCTCCAGTATTATGTCCCTCAATACCTTCCTCTTGATACACTCACCACCTTAATGCCCAAGAAAAAACATCACTTCCTTTGCCCTTTCTAATGCTTATAACAATCTTCTGAAACATGTCCTTACCCTAAAAGAGCCAAGAACTTACACAGAGACAGAAAAAGATCCTAGGTGGGTGGAGCAATGAAAACACATTTCAAGCCCTAAAAGAAAATGGAACATGGTCTATAGTTGACCTTTCACATGGTAAAAATCTTTGTAAATGGGTTTATAAAACAAAGCTCAAAAGATATGGCAGTCTAAAAAGATTCAAATCTAGGCTTGTTGTTAGAGGCTTTACCCAAAATTTTGGGCTTGATTATGAAGAAACCTTTTCTTCTGTTGTTAAGCTTACCACTGTAAGAGGTCTTATTATTCTAGGCATTAAAAGAGGTTGGATAATAAATCAATTAGATGTGAACAATGCTTTCCTTCATGGGGATTAAATGAAGATGTTTACATGAATATACCTCAAGGCTTAAATGTCCCCATGAACAACAAACTTTGTAAACATCATAAATCTCTATATGGCCTCAAACAAGCCTCTAAGAAGTGGTATGGTAATCTAGGACCTCCTTGAAGATTACAAAATGGAAGACTGTCGGCCTGTAGTATTCCTCTACACTAAATCAGAAGCCGAACAAGGATACAGGACAACTCCTCAAGGATCCAACATCTTACCAAGATTAGTAGAGAAGTTAAATTTCTTGACAAACACTAGACCTGATTTATCTTAATATGTTCAACATATTTCTCAGTTTACAACATCCCACTAAGTTCATCTAGTAGTAGCCTTACACACTTTATCTAAGTAAAAGGCACTTTAGGTTTGGAAACTATTTAACAAAAATCCTATTATGATCTGATGGAATTTGCGATTTTGACTCAGCTTCCTGTCCAATTACTAGGAAGTCAATTTTAGGGTACTATATTCTTCTAGCTCGCTCTACTAGAGTGGCAATTTACAATTTGACCAACACGAACCCGACACGAAGTTAGCTTTGGGTTTTAAAATTGACACGATTAAATAAACGGGTCAACTCGAACACGACTCGTTTAATAACCGTGTCGGGTTTGGGTTTAAGGTATGTAACCCGCTAACCCGTTTAAGTAATTATATTAAAAAATATATAATATATATTATAGATTATCATTTTTTTATTATCAAATTTAATATATAAAAGTATATAAATATTAATTAAGTATTTAACTAAATTAAAGTTAATCATAGAATGACAAATCTAATGTTAATTAATCAAATCTTTATATAACTAAACATGTTAGGTTTGAGTTAAATATACGCGGATTTGAGTTTAAATTTGGACATAATTAGTTATGGGTCAGACTCAACCCGTTGATAACCCGGTCACCCGTTAATACGGGTTTGGAATATTTTGACACGATTAATTAAACGGTTGGGTCGGGTCAACCCGTTTAATAAACGGGTCGGGTTGGGTTTAGCCTACGACCCGCGAACCCGTTTGCCACCCCTACGCTCTACTCTCAGTTAGAAGTCCAAAAAGCAAGCCTCTATTGCCCCATCCTTAGCTGAAACGAAGTATAGAGCAATGAGACAGATTACAAGCGAATTGAGTTGGCTGACTAGGCTACTTACAAAACTAGATTTGGATAACATCAGACCTATTCCGTTGAAGTGTGATAACATATCTACCATACACATTGCAAGGAATCCTATTTCACATGAGAGAACGAAACACATAGAGCTCGATTGTCATTTTGTACAAGAGCAGCTTCAGCAAGGTTTCACACAAGTACAATATATACCAAGTTCCTATTAGTTGGATGATGTTTTGATGAAACCTTTGATGGCAAAATCTACAGAGCTACTATACGGAAGTTGAGAATGTTTTCAGTCTAATACAACAAGACTTGCTTTTTGAAGAAGCAAGTCTTGAGGGGGACTATTAGGAATATACATATAGTAGATATATATTGTACATTATCATATTGTAACATCTGTTATGTGTCTCTATTAATTACTGTGTTAGTATTATAGAGCATATATTCCATATTCTATTTGTTTTATACATATAGAGGAGTTAGTAGAAGTTAGTGGCATTCACTATACTAATGTAAAATTGTCGCTCCCATCATCAATACAGCAAGTCATTTCTTTCTGGTTTCCTTTCACTCTCCTTCATCTCTATTGAGCTTCACCACTTCTCACAGTGTTGTGTTTCGGGTCGTATACTCATTTTTGTTACTTTTTTGCTAGACCTAATCAGTAGAGAGCAACAACCACAGGCTTGCTTGGGCATCAATTTAAAATGATAAAGGGTGATACTGTCTGCATCCATAGGATGAGAATGATGTTGTTGCATGTGGTTAACTTTGTCGACAACGAGCTGATAATAGAGGATCTTTTCGGCATCAAACTGATAAACTATAGGCGATCTATAGACTTTGGCTTTTTTACACCTTGAACCACTGGTATACTCTGAGAGTGGTTGTGATGATCCATATGCATGATATATGGGGAGATAGTCGGGGTTTGATCTTCCCAAGGAGAACGCTGCACCATCAGATAGAGCTTCTGATCTCTGCTCAATTCTAGTGAGGGTGGGCTTGCGAAGGTAGTACATAGATGTTGATGGTGGAGTTGAAATTTCTTTAGTGCAAATGTCAGTGAATACACTCTTTGCGCTGCCCCTCAGCTTAGCTCAACACCAGAAGAGGATCAGTCAGATCAAGCTCAACCTGAAGAGGAGCAATCTGTCCCGAGTTCTCAAATAGACATTTGACCATGGTGTAAAGGCATTTTTGAAGCAAGAAGACAGTAACAGTGGTCACAGTGGCGCGTGACGTTGGCATCATGTCATGGTGGTGAGATCGTAAGAAACTAACTCTCTCCTCACAAGCTCTCTTGTAACAACCAAGAGAATTCCCGCTAGTGTATTAATGTAAGCGTGTCTTTTTACATAGCCTGAGGTCCCTATTTATAGAGCTACAGTAGAGTATAACTGCCTCTGTGGGCCTACACTATTCTCGAATATTCTATGACATACATGATTACTTTTTTTTATTATATTTTCCCTTTCTAAGTGTTGGGTACTTTAAAGACCACCGGTAGGACCTTGTTTTGCCACTTCCGGTAGGAATTTTTGTACAACTCTTCGGTAGTAGCGCTTTGTCTGTTACGTTTTACTTTTCTATCGGTAGCAGGTTTTCTCGTTGCCTTCGGTAGTGGTTGGATTGTCTCGTATGGTGGAACCCCACTTCATCAGTCCCACAAGATCTTTCATTGGCTTGAAAGGGAAGATCTTCTTCGATTGTATTTTTTTTTTTGTATTTTTTGCTCCGTCCCTCTTAGTCCCACAAGACTTTTTCTTTTAAGAATTTGAAAGGAAAAAAGTCTTTGAACTGATTTTTAGAATTTTTTGCCTTTGAGAGTTTACTGGTGGTGTGGTGACGCGCTTCTTTCCAACCATCGCTTTTTCGTCTTCTGTGCCTATTTTTCTTCTGACACAACCGCAGAGGTAGACTATGATTACCTTTAACGGAACATGCTTTTTTTTGCCTATTTAAAGTGATCCTTCTTCTTTCTTTCTTCTTTCAACTTTCCTCTACTTTTGAATTTCCTTTACTTTCGTGTTTTCACTCCCTCTTTGCTTTCTTAACTTTCGGGCTTTTGTTTTTCTTCACCCTTCCTTCAATGGCGTCCGTGAACCCCAATTTGTCTGCCCCATCTGATAATTTTGATAGCTCCATTATCTTTGTTGACGCCGTAGCCTGCGTCCAAGACTCCGTCGCGTCTCTAGTTCCAGATGAGAGCCAGGAATTTCCGCGAGAAGGAACTGGTTCTAGCTTTACTGTCAAGGACTTGAAGAAATCGATGAGGGGAATTCGAGTCCCATTGGGAATGAAGATTCATGTGCCGGAGCCGACGGCGCATCCCTTTGACTGCTTCGGCCATGGGTTCGTGGTGTATCGGGAACACTTTCATCGCGGTTTAAGCGTCCCTCTGCACCCCTTTATCTTGGGCTTCTTGTCACGCCGCCAGTGTACACTTGCTCATTTGAACCCTAACGCTTTGGGGTGTCTTCATGCGTTCCTGGCCGTTTGTGCCGACGAGAATATTACCCCTGACGCCCGTGAGTGTGAATTTGTTCACAACGAGGGTGAATTCCACCGCCACCGAAGAGAACATATCTATCCTGGCGGCGCCCGGGTATTCCTTTTTCAGATGCATCAATCTGGAGGGCGGCTGGTCTTCCAATTTGTTTGTCATCTTTCTGCCACCCGGTAGGGTTATTGGGATATCATATGTCGGGGATATAATAAAGGGGCAGCTTGCTGCTCCAATGCCCCCCCCCCCCGGAGACGTGTCGGAGGCCGGTGACCTTCTTAAAGATTTAAGCTCATCGAAGCTTTACCCGATCACCCACTACTTGACCGAAGAGAAATTGACCGCAGTCCGGCGCAACGTTGATCGTATGTGTCTTTCACCTTCATTCTTCATTCTCTCCCTTTATCTAGCTTTTGAATTTCTTATTATTTTGCTACAGAGTTCACTTTTTTGGAGATAAATTTACTCTCCGGTATAACTGGGGCTCTGTCAACTATCGGCCTGTTGAGGAGAAGAAGGTTGCACCATCCACCCCCTTCGGAGGTAAAGCCCAGAGTCCCACTAGCACCAAACATGCTGGTACTTCTAGCACTAAAAGTGCAGGTACCAAAAGGAAGGCTCCTAAAGGGCAAAAAAGGTTAGAGGGGCAGAAATTCAAGTCGGTGAAAAAGGGAGGGAACGTTACCGGTACCGACCCTACCGGTCCCCCTGCTGTTGTTCCTATTGAGACAGGTACTCTTCCTGTCTACTCCTGTTTGTAGTCCGGAGAGGACTAGAAAAGATGTGGTGTCAACTCCCATATCGCTTGTCTTCCCAGATCTTCATAGCTATTTTTGTGTAGATGAAGGAATAACTCAAAATATAGATTCCATTTTTCCCACCGGTATCCTCCTTCACAGCCTTTCAACTTGCTCCCTTTTTTTGTTTTAGCTTTGCTGTTTCTTTACCATCTTTATTGTTACTTCCTTCTTAGCTGTCGCCACCAATGTTCACGATCCGGAGCCGGAACAGACACGACGTCCTTCGGGAGGTGTTTTTATAAGGGAAGGCGATGCCCCAGAGAGAAGGAATGCCCCCAAAGTCCTTATCAGTAAGGGCAAAGGCGTGGCTGAAGAAAGTGCGGAGAGAAGTTCTTCCTCCGAATCCTCCGGAAGGCTTACCCGTCCGCCTCCGGAATCGATATCGCCTGCTTTTGAACAGAGGAGTAAGCACGCCCATGACAACCTGGAAGATTGATCCTCCCCTCCACCGCAACGTGACCGATCGTTTTCTGGTTTATCATCGAAGCCGGATTGGTGTTATCACCGGGGCAACCCAGTTCCTCGCCTTCCGAATGTGAGAGGAGTGGGATATAAGACTTTATGGTCTACCACAGCCAGACTTGCGAAGAGCAACAATGGGATCTTCGCTCCCTCTTCTCATCCTACCCCCCTGAAGCAAAAGCTTCAAATCGGCGAAGGTGGAGCTGACGCCATCGTTCGTCACTCTATTTCGGAGAAGAATGCCTTTGACCGGCTCTAGAATGCCTTATTTCAGGTTTAATATCTCTTCTTTTCACCGTCCTTTACTTTCTTTTTGTTTTCTACTCATGATTTTTGTTTCTCCAGGCTGTTGTGATGGCTCAAAGTGTTGAGACTCAATCTTATCATTTTACCCAAACTCTCCAATCAGCCGAGGCTGAGACGGAGAAATACAGAACCTTTCTCGTGAAATTGAAAGCGATGCACCAGAAGAGAATGGAGGCCGCTCGTCATGATAAAGCTAAGGCCTTACAGAAGCAAGCGGACGCGCATCAGGCGAAGTTAAAAAGCGTCCGGTCTCATTTTGCAAAGAGGAAGGCCGCTCTCCGAAAATAAATCTCCCACGACCTCGGGAGAAAATTATCAATGAAGTGCGGGCGAAAACCCAGGAGGAGTCTAGGAGGGCCCAAGCCCAATTTGAGGCTGAAAAGGCGGCACTCCGAGAGAAAATCCGGGAAGAAATGTCCATTGAACGGGAGGATGTTATCAACAGAACACAAGCTTCCTTTGATGAAGACAAACGGGTCCTCAAGGATCAAATTGAAGATGCCAAAAGGTCCATTGGAGATCTCCAATCGTCTCTTGATTTGGAGGTGAATAATAAGCTCCAAATGCTACAAGAGGCAAAGGTTAGAGAAAATGACTTGAAGGCTTTACTCAGGGAGAAGAAGGAGGAACATGAGCAGGCGTCTCTCCGTATACAGGAGCTTGAGGGAAAACTCAAGTTGCAAGAGAAAGAAGCTACCGGTAGAGAGGTCAAGCCCTTCCTCAGAGGCTACCGGTAATTCTGATTTTTGGATGAAGAAGATTGCCGGCCTTAGAGCTTCCGTAATTACCTTAGAATCTGAACGAACGGTACGGCAGCCTCTTCATATCCTACAAAGGTGAGCTTGCCAAACTTAAAGGGGTGCAAGCGGAGCTTCATCAAAGAGACCATACCATCTCAGGGTTGAAGGAGACGCTTTCATCTCAGTGGCGAAAGCTTGCTGGGGAAAGCCAACGGGTTGTATCTAAGTTCTTTTCCCGCAAGCAGCAGCCTGTGGATGAAGGCCTGTATGACAGCCTTGAGTTTGAAGCGCTTGCTCATGCTACCAGGTACTATGGGGAGCTTAGTAGGTTCTCCCGACCCGCGGGTAATACATGCTTCGCTTCGTCTTTCATGGGGTCGGCCAATCTTCGAGGTGCTACCGGTGATGCTCTTACTCCGGTCGTAGAAGAAAAGGAAGCTTCCGAAGAGAGTACCTCGACTCCAACAAGGAAGAGAGTTTAAGCAGCCAAATCCTGAAGACCCTACATCATAGAATTTTTATTTTGTCGTATTTTGCCCTTTTTTATGTACCAGAGAGATTGTAGTGATTATTGTATGTTTTTACTTTCCCCTTTTTGTAAAACTCCACCAGTCCTTTCGGGTGTGACCGGAGCGACCGATACTCCCGAAAGTCTATAGTTTTTTTTTAAGTAAAGATGATTGCTTTTTGTTTCTTAGTAAAGTTTTCTCCGGTAACTTTAGGTAACACACTCTACCATTGTACACATGGTGAGATAGTCGGTTTATCACTCTACCGGATTTAAGACGGTGAGATTGTCGATTCATCATTATAAGGCTTTAAGACAATGAGATTGTCGGATACAAAACACTACCATCGCTGATGGTGAGATCATTGGATACAAAACACTCTTACCATTATATTGGTGGTAAGATCGTCGAATATAAAACACTCCACCATCACTGATGTTGAGATCGTCAGACACTTTCTTGAGATAATTCCTGTGGTATCAATGAGTTCATTAACTTGCAATTTAAAAGAGATTATACATAAAACTTTTTAAGACATTCAGCGTGCCATGAATGAGGCAAATGATTCCCATCTAAATCTCGGAGCCTATAAGATGCTTGGTTTGTCTTAGCTTCCACAATGTATCGGCCTTCCCATTGGGCTTGTAGCTTTACTTCCCGAAGCACTAAATTGCCGGAGAGAAAGATCGTTCTCTCACCTTTCTATTGAAATAACGTTCGACCCTTAGTTGTCATTTTGATTTTTTTAGGTCGGCAATCGTTCGTCTTTCATCCAAGAAGTCTAATTCATCGTGGATGCCCTTATCATTTTCTTCTTCATCGTACTCCTCAATTCTCTTTGAAGGTATCATAATTTCTGCAGGTACCACTGCCTCCAGACCGTATGTCAACCTATAAGGAGTTTCTCCTATTGGTCCCTTGACAGTTGTTCTATTAGCCCATAAGACCTGTGGTAGCACTTCTGCCCATTTTCTCTTCTTACCTTCCAACTTTCTTTTCAAAGCCTTTACGATTTGTCCATTGGTGTTTTCCACTTGGCCGTTTGCCTGCGGATGAGCGACAGATGCAAATCTTAAGTCGATCTTCCACTCGTCACAGAATACTCAGAAGCTTTTGCAATTGAACTGTGCGCCATTATTTGTTATGAACACCCTTAGTAGGCCAAACTGACATATGACGTTCTTCCAAACAAACTCCTTTGTTTTCCGTGCAGTTATATTTACCACCGGTAGGGCTTCCGCCCATTTGGTGAAGTAATCCACTGCAACATACAAATATTTATATCTCCCGGGAGAAGCTTTCGGAAATGGACCGACAATGTCCAGTCCCCATTTAGAAAGGGGAACCGGAGAAGTAATAGACTTCATTTCAGCAGGTGGGTTCCCTATTTTCGGACCATGCAACTGACATTGTGCGCACCTTTTCACAAAACTCTTACATGATTCTTGGATTGATGGCCAGAAATAGCCCATCCTCAAAATTTTATGCATTATCACTCTTTATCCTTGATGGTTCCCACATATTCAGCTGTGTACTTCACTAATAAGTTCCAAACCTTGTTCCTCTGTTACGCATTTTAGCGACGGTCTTCCAAAGGACCGCTTATACAATTGACCGTTCTCAAAGAAGAATGATGTTGCCCTTCTTTTTACTGCTCGAGCCTCCTTTACGTCTTCCGGAAGTAATCCCTCCTGAATGTACCGTTGATCGGGGTCATCTAAGACCCTTCCGAATTGACTACTTCTACTGACATTGTTTCTATCTTTTCCACGCTTGAGGATTTCTTAAGTTGCAACAGGACTTCGTCTGGTATCCCCTCTGCTATGCTTGCTAGCTTAGCTAATACGTCGGCTTCCAAATTTTGGTCTCTGGATATGTGTCGGAGATTACATTTTGAGAATTTTGCTCGTAGATTCTGTACTTTTGCCAAGTAGAGCTTTAGCTTCTTTTCTATTGCTTCAAAGATATTTTCACTCTGTCTCATCACGAGCAAGGAATCAGACTGTACTTCCAACTCTGTTACTCTCAGGGCGGAGGCTATTTCCAACCCTTGTATCAACGCCTCATATTCTGCCTCATTGTTTGTTACTTCAAACTCCAGCCTTACCGCATAGCTTATTTTCCTTTCATCGAGAGTTTAGACCATGACCCCAACCCCCGCACCAGTCTTGCATTGAGCCCCATCTACCCAAACCTTGTATGGGACTTCCCGCTCCTTCCTGATGGAAGAAGCTTGTCTCGGTAATGAAATCAGCTAGAGCCTGGGCTTTTTATCGCGGTTCACGGAAACTAATGGATTCAAACTGAGTGAGCTCTACTGTCCAGCTAACCATTCTTCCGGAAGCGCTTGGGCTATTGTTGATTTGCTTTAATGGCCAGTTAGTCCGGACAATAATTCAGTGTGACTGAAAGTATGGTCTCAGCTTCCTGGAAGCTATGACAAGAGCGAACAAAACTTTTTCAATATTAGAGTACCTCGTCTCCGTGGAGGTTAAATCTTGCGGTGTAGTGTAAACAGGGATTTCTTCTTTGCCTCTTCCGTAACCAGACCGCTGCCACTACCCACTCTGAAACTGACAAGTATAAAGAACAAATCTTGGCCGGGGATGGAACACCAAGCTTTGGAAGCTCCGGAGCATTTTCTTGATCTGTTCAAAAGCGTCTGCACATTCTGCATCGCACTGGAACTGCCTATTTTTCCGAAGCACATTGAAGAATGGAATGGATTTTTCCTGAAGTTTGGAGCAAAATCTACTTAGAGCAGTGAGCCTTCCATTCAGGGCTTGTATATCCTTGATGTTTTTCGGTTATGGAAGGTCGAGGACCACTTGAGTTTCTCCGGATCGACCTTGATTGCTCTATGCCCAACTATAAAGCCCAAAAAACTTTCCTCGAGTGACTCCGAAGTCACATTTTTTCAGGATTTAGCTTGATTTTGTATCTATCCAGGGTGTGAAGGTTTCTTCGAGATCATCCATGTGTTGGGCTACATAGTTACTCCTTACTACTATGTCGTCTACATATGCTTCCACATTTCAGGATAACTGTTCTCGGAACACCTCGTCAATCATTCATTGAAAAGTTACTCCCGTATTTTTTAATTCAAACGGCATGACTTGATAGCAGAAGATACTGGTCGAAGTGATAAAGATGTTTTCTCCTAGTCATTAACATTATTTGGTTATATCTGGAGAACACATCTAAGAAGCTCATCATGCTACTCTGAGCTGTTGCTATGACAAGTTTATCTATGGATGGTAATGGGTAAAAATCTTTGGACATGCTTTATTTAAATCTGTGAAATCCACACACATCCTCCATTTTCCATTTGCTTTTTTGACCAATACTACATTTGATAGCCACTTTGGGTAAAAACCTTCCTAATGAAACCAGCTTCCAGCAGCTTTTAAACTTCCTCCCGGGCTGCTTCATCCCTCTCTCTCCTACGATCCTCTTTCTCTGTCGGATGACAGGGAACTTTGGGTCCACATTCAAGTTATGCTGGATAATGCTGGCGTCTATCTCAGGCATGTCTTTTGGACTCCATGCGAACGTCCCTCTTCTCTTTTGGTGGTCTACCGGAACTATTACTTTCTCCAAACCCTTCCTGGGCGTCTGGGCTCTGATTTCTCCTTCTTCATATTCGGCTTGAACCAACCTCTTTGACCACATCGTCTTCTGGAAAATCCTCGGTGATCCGCACTTCACACACCCTTGATGTCTTCTAACTTCCGGGGTAGACACCAATTTCCCAGATTTTGTTAAGTATTGAGCTTAAGGTAATAGGTGCTACAAACGGCCCCGAAAGCATTGATCCCTGGTCGACCCAAGTAGATGTTGTACCCTGATAGATCTCTCATGATGTACAAAGTTATCTTTCTGTCCTCCTGTTCTTTTTGTCCTAAGGTCATTGTGACATTGATGCTTCCGAGTTCCACCGGACGAGACAATCCAACCGCTACCGAAGGCAACAAGAAAACCTGCTACCGGTAGAAAAAAAAAACATACCGAAGAGGCACTACTACCGAAGAGCTATACGACCATCCCTACCGAAGAGTTGTACAAAAATTCCTACCGGAGGTGGCAAAACAAGGTCCTACCGGTGGTCTTGAAAGTACCCGACACTTAGAAGGGGAAAATAACCGTAAAAGTAATCATGTATGTCATAGAATATTCGAGAATAATGTAGGCCCACAGAGGCAGTTATACTCTATTGTAGCTCTATAAATAGAGACCTCAGGCTATGTAAAAAGACACGCTTACATTAATACAAGACCGTAACAAACTAACTCTCTCCTCACAAGCTCTCTGTGTAACAACTAAGAGAATTCCCGTTAGTGTATTAATATAAGCGTGTCTTTTACATAGCCTGAGGTCCTTATTTATGAGCTACAGTATAATTGCCTCTGTGGGCCTACACTATTCTTGAATATTCTATGACATACATGATTACTTTTATGGTTATATTTTCCCTTTCTAAGTGTTGGGTACTTTCAAGACTACCGGTAGGACCTTGTTTTGCCACCTCCGGTAGGAATTTTCGTACAGCTCTTCAGTAGGGATGGTCGCATAGCTCTTCGGTAGTAGCGCCTCTTTGGTTACGTTTTGCTTTCTATCGGTAGCAGGTTTTCTCGTTGCCCTCGGTAGCGGTTGGATTGTCTCGTCCGGTGGAACCCCACTTCAGGTGGTGGAAGCGGAAGAAGAAAATAGAGGAATGGGTGTAGCAACCGTGGAGTGATGATGATACGTCACGTCGGCATGTGGTTGATTCAAGTCAAAAGGATACCGGTTAAATGTCATGTGCTACTGCTATTGGACCCTCATAAGCCACGTTCAAATTTGATAATGTTATATATCTGTTTTGTTTAAGGTTAGCTAGTTTAGATTTATCTTTTGAGAAAAAAATATCCATCCTACGGTCGGCAATGGTTGGCAGGCTTTTAAGCTACACAAGCATCATCCTAAGGGGATCAGACTACATGTAATAGTTGTCTTTGTTGGTGTTTGCCTTCGATAGGATCTTGTAACTTTGAAACTGTTTCCTGTAACTTGATGGTAGTATGACTAATATATATGGATTGTGGGTTTCGAAAAAATATCTAGCGATATAAATCTTACATGAAGACAAAATCAAAATTTTCATCTAGAACTCCACAAATCTGACGCTGGGACTTTTGGTGCGTTAGGAAGATTTTTATACCGACACTTATAAAATACGGTAATCAATAAAAAAACTAACATATTTTTAGTAACATATACTCCCTCCTGTTCTCAATATAAATTTTGTTGGGTGTTTGCCTTGGGTAGGATCTTGTAACTTTGAAACTGTTTCATGTAACTTGAAAGTAGTATGACTAATATATATGGATTGTGGGTTTCAAGAAAAAAATATGGCGACATAAATCTTACATGTGACCTAAAGATAAAATCAAAATATTCTTCTTAAACTCCACAAATCTGGCGCTGGGACTTTGGTGTGTTGGGAAGTTTTTATACAGAAACTTATAAAAATACGGTAATCAATAAAAACTAACATTGTTTTAGTAACATATACTCCCTCATGTTCTCAATATATGATTTTTGGGGTTCTTTCACTATTTTCACAATATAAGATGTTCTAGCCTTTTTTGACATCTACTTTCCAATTCTACCCGTCAACTTTTATTTCACAACTCTACTTTCAAATTTTTTCAATTCCCAATGTAAAAATTAATGACAAAATAGTCTACACTTTTCCTTCTTAATTCTTGTTAGTGTGTGTGTCAATATTTACAACTGAAAAGCTATTTGTAGTCACATGCATAGACTCCAGCATGCTATAGTAATCATAGCCACCAGATGACTAATAGTCTGCAATTGACAGACGACTAGGATACGTAGCCGTAGCCGACCAGCGGCTATCATAACCATAATCGGTCAGTTGCTACCATAAAGATAGCTAGCAAGTTATTATTTGGTGTACATACTAAGGGGGTGTTTATTTTAGGGTAATCAGGAAAGGGAATCCCTGCTGTTTGTTTTGCCAGTTTTTCCTATTTTCAGGAATGGGAATGGGAATAGAATTATCCCAAAACCCTTTATCTTGATTCCTCACCCCCTACTAGGGAATGAGATTCTCTTTCCCCGGTACACGTTGACTGATGACATATGACCATTGTCCGATGACTAATGACCATTGACTGGTGACCGGTGAATGTTGACCAGCAATTAATTACCATTGACCGGTAGCCGATGACCGTTGACCATTGACCGACGACCGTTGACCAGTTAATTATTTCATTTCCCCCCAGCTCAAACAAAACAATTGGGAAAATCAAAGAGAATTCTTTTCCATTCCTTTTCATTCCCTTTCATGATTCTATTCCGTTTTCTCGCTTGAAACAAACGCCCCCTAAATTGTGAGCATTTGCACATACATTCCGCCTTCAGCGCACATGTCTAACATCATCATCATCATTATCAAAATTCAAATGTCATTAAGATAAGGAACCAATTGTGTACGAGTATTATAATAGTAGTATTTGATTTTTAACTATCAAGATTTGACGACAATAAATACTCATTCCTTAAGTCATAACTATTGGTTTATGTAATAATATAGAGCAACAACCTAAATATTATAACCAAAATCTTGCAATATCACCCTTAAAATAAATCATTAACGATTTAACATTCTTGGGGTATGATTATCCCCCACCCTTAGGATATCTTTTTTAAATTTGTTCTATACTTTACAATGTGGCAATTTATTTGACAAATTTTTAGGGTTTATGGTAAGACCCTAAACCCTCCACTACAAACCCTAAAATAAATCTTCAACATTTTAAACTTTCCTAAGATGGTTTTTAGGGTGAGTAGTGTAGGGTAATCCTTTTATTTAACTCATTCTATACTTTATAAAGTCGCCACTAACTTGGCAAAATTTTAGGATTTTGTGGTTTAGGGTAGTTAAACCCTGAACCCTCAGCTACATCCCTAAAATAAGCCTTTGACGTTTTTAACTTTCATATGATGATTTTAGGGTGTGTGTGGTGTCTATACTTATAATGTTGTCAATGACTCGCCATATTTGTAAGGTTTGTGGTTTAGGACTTAGGATTGCTGAACCCTAAACCACCAAACCCCCAAAAAAGCCCTTCGATGCTTTTAACTTCCTAGGGGGTTTTAAGGTGTGGGGATAGGGTATATCATTTTTCTTAACTCATTTATAACTTATAATGTCACCACTTACTCGGTAGATTTTTAGGGTTGTGTGGTTAGGGTGTTAGACCTTGAACCCTTCAATACAAACCCTAAAATAAGCCTTCGACATCTTTAGCTTTTTTAGGGTGGTTCTTGAGGTGTGTAGGTAGGGTAATCTTTTTTTTAAACTCATTATATCGTATATTCGTCGCCACGAGATATTAAAGGTTTGTGGTTTAAGGTTTAGGGTCATTAGATCCTTAACTTCCACTAAAAACCCTAAAAAAAGCCTTTGATATTTTTAACTTTCTATGGTGGCTTTTAGGGTTGGTTGTATTGGCAGGGTAATTTTTTTAGGGAAAATTCACATTATACCCATTTTTTCTTTTGAATTCACATATACCCCTGTAGTTTTCATAATTCAACTTAAACATCCTTAAATGTTGTCCAAAGTGATGAAACTTACATGGATGATGCTAAAGTGTATATTTTGGTCCAATATCAAATTTGAAGTGTTTTAAGCTCATATGTGACATGGGACCCAATGAACATGTCACAATTTTCATGGGTCCAACAGGTCACATGAGCTTAAAAACTTCAAATTTGATTATTGGACCAAAATATAACACTTTAGCATCATCCATGTAATGTTTCATCAATTTGGACAACATTAAGCTTTTAAAGGAGTATTACGAAAACCAACAATGATATATTGTGAAATACGAAAAAAAAGTGGTATATTGTGAATTTTCCCTTTTTTTTTAACTCATTCTATACTACATAATCATTCCACTGACCCGGTAGATTTTTGGATTTGAATTTAGGGTTAGGGCCTAACTCTAAACCCTCTACTAAAACCCTAAAATAAGCCTGGAGTGTTCGTAACTTTTCTTGGGTGTTTTCTAGGTTGTGGTATAGAGTAATATTTTTTCTTAACTCGTTATATATTATAATGTACACTGACTCGGTAGACTTGAAAAACCATATTAGGGTCGTCCAGCGGCTAGCCCTGAACAAAGCCGTGGGGACTGTAGGGGTTCTGGCCACGAGCCGATTGTGGTGCTCTGGCCACCCAATGGATGGGGGGCTTGTAACCTGTTGTAAAATGATTGCCTCCTATGCATGAAAGAGTAACACTTCCTGTAAACAATATGCAGTGACTCCTAATTGTTAAAAGTATGTGTCAGTATTTGCTTATTAATTTCTAGTAATCCTAGATGTTAGTTATGATCAAACAAAAGTATAATAATCAGTATTCTCATATCAGTTTCTGATTCTCATAACAATATCTATTATTTCGTTTCTTTGTACATTATTGCTGTTCTCAAGCGGGGGGTCATTCACATGTGAGCAACATTCTTCTATACTCTCATTGTGAAGGGTACGAATATCCCGTTGATGACAAGGACAAGTTCATTGTTCTTCACAATTTCAACAGCATTTTATTTAAAACGATTTCATCAGGACAATGACCAGTCTTGTTCTTAAGGATATCCGTATAATTTTTTATTTTTTTTTGAAAAGGATATCCGTATAATTGTTGTGTACAGCTCTTTTGTAAATTTGTGCCTCCTCCGGGAGTTGTAGTACATGAGAAATGTTAGCGAGATTGTATGTGGATTAGTTGTCACTCTTCCATCTCACATTATAACCTTGCTCCTTCGAGCATCATACATACATAAATTCCTTTCAAAAATATAAAATAAAAAAGAAACCCATAAGAGAAAACAAAATAGGAGGATCCTTGATTTTCCCTGATTTGCCACAAGAAACTACCTCTACTCACTCTCAACACTTTTTCCCCTTGCTCGCTCACTTCCGTTTTGGTCTTCTCAACCCCACTGCCTTTTGCCTTACAATGTACGAAAAGAAGATTAAAAGTACCCGCACAAGATGAATTTTGAAAGAAAAAAAAAAGCTGAAACCACCTCCTGAACAAAAAAAATTCTTTCACCGATTAGAAGAAACCGGCAAAGCAAGCACTAGTTATCTTCAATTATTTCTACTATACTCCTTTCAGACCCAGATATAGTTCGCTCTTCGGTTTGTTGCGGTCGCACCAGCATACGAATCTGGAAGCGGTCCTTCTTCCCCTAGCACCCATGGATGCTCTGCTACAGCCTCCAACGTCAATCTCTCTTCAGGATCGTCCACGAAGCACACATAATTGATCAGATGCTTGGCGAACATTGTATCAAGTAGTACATTCTGCCCGGGTTTTGATCTACGAAACTTAGTAAGGAATTAGGAATATACACTCTTTTATAAGTTCAAATCACGGTTAATGGAGAGATCAATAAAAACTCCCAATTTATCAAATTGTAGTTCAATCATTTTTTTTTTGATAAGTGGGGTAGGTTTTGAACCAGGATCTTTGGTTCGAGGAATCACTCCTTCAATATTCCACAAATCCAGGCAGGCAGTTATATGGTTACAAAAACTTCCTTCTTACCCTTGCATAATATGCCCTCCAACAAGTTCCTGAGCTGTGGATTGATATTGTCTGGTAGATGTAGAGGGTCATGAACGATCTGCAACAAGCAAAACACAACTTCATTTGGAACCAACCAGTACAAATGGAATAATATAAAAAAAGATAGGCACAAGAGAAATAAAGATTTAACATGACTCAACCTTATCATACGTGTCCTGGAGTGTTTCCCCAATGAATGGGAAGTTCCCCATTACCATGCAGTGTAAAGTTACTCCCACAGCCCATGTATCAGCAGCTCTCCCATGATACGTCAATCCTGTTGCTTTAGATAACCAAACAAATCAAGCATTACATATATGACTCCTCAAACTAACCACACAAGCTAATCTTTGATCGGCCGAGATATTCTGACCTAAACAGCATTCTGGTGCTGTGATAACAGGTGTCCCAGGGGAGCGCCGTAGTTCATCGTTGTCATCCTATAGCAGTGGGGTCAATGGTTGAAGAAAAGAGTTAGGCACACCCACGCAGAGAACTATTTCCCCTCAATCAAACTATTGAGCAAGTCAAAAACCAAGAATTAACGGATAAAATAGTTAACTAGTAATTGGGTTGCATACCTCGAAAACTTGGCTGACACTGAAATCAGCAATTTTCACTCTACCATAACGTGAAACCAGTAAATTTTGTGGTTTTATATCCATGTGTACAATATTCTGTTTCACGTAAGTTACACAAAATTAGCACATTGTTGCACCAAAACAAAAATTTAGCAAATTCTAACAGCATAGACCGGCACATGGAATAAACCAAAAATAAGCAACAGCCACCACTTCCTCTATACTTAAATGTATACATCATCAAAGTGCAGCTTAAACAAATACATCAGAAGCAGAGAATAACAATGCAGGAAAGGAAGAGTGAAGAATGAACATACGTGCACGTGAAGATATATTAACCCAGCAACAATGTCTCGTAAGTATCTTCTGGCAGTTTCTTCTCCTAAGCCACCTGGCGGACCAGAACCTTCACAGTCCCATTTTCCCTCAACATATTCAAGAACTGCAGCATCATATATATTAGATAAAAGGATCAGCTTTGTCATATTTAATCCAGAATAATACGAGACACAACTTCAACTTACATTAGCCAACAAAATACTGTAAAAGAGGGGATCAGTTATAATAAGATATGTACCCATATAGAAGTTATCCGTGTTGGGATCATCAATCACCTCAAAGAGATTTACTATATTAGGATGATTTAGCAGCTTCATAATCAATACCTGAAAGTCAACTTTCAGAACTTTAGTCCTTGACATATCACAAAAAGACCCAATAGGAGTTCGAACAAAATTTTCTAGCCATGCTATGCACAGAATATACACCTCACGATATACATCAGTCATAGCAGTTTCTGAAGGTGCCACACGCTGCCGTAATAGATGAGACTTGTGGAAAACCTGAAAACAAGCAATAATACATATCTTACTCAAGTAGCTAATAAGGAACATTAGAATAACATACAGTGAATATTTCCTTCCGAGAGAGGGCCATCAAGGTAACAATTCTTCAGGTGACGCTTCCTCCCTTCCTTCCTCATTCCCCAACCCTACTTTATAAATTGACCCATTACCACCCATCCATGCACACAAATAGGCATGCTACATGCAGCTACCATTATATACAGCCTCAAAAAACAGAAAACTGTGAGAGCTTCAGTAAGGTAGAAGAAATAGAGGAAGCAAGGACAAATTTGAAAACAGATCTTGCTTCTAAATCTTCCTCAATCCTCCCAATTTCATTAAGTATATGGAATCTAATACTCCCAAATGAACAACCTATATCCCAGGATCCATACTTCGGTTCATTAAATAATTCCAGCTCTGGATTAGATAAAATCTATCTCTATTCAGATTATCACCTATGTTCCAAAACCGGATAAAATAAACAATACTTGCTCAGGAATTGGTTATCACAAATGAGTAATAGACAGACCATCAGATTCTACTCGAACAGAATACTGAATTTGCTACCCAAAATGAAAGTATTATTACCTTTACTGCATAATGCTTCCCATCAATTGTACTTCTGCAAAGAATCTGTAACCTTGACAAAGTCAGTCAGAGAGTGGCAATTAAATTTTATTATGAATTAAACTCAAGCAATATAAAGGGACACATTTTCCACAGACATGTATACTAACCACTTTCGCATAGCTTCCAGAGCCAATCTTACACTCACGAACATACTCGTTAATCATCTTATTTCCATTTTCATCCTAGCAAAACACATCAAGGAGCAACTTATTTACCATCATCCAAACAAAAGCATGCAACTAATGATAACAGGCATCGGTATGAGTACAATTCAATCACATTTAGATCACAGAGGACTTGTTCCACCATATGTATGCTAGATATAACATAAACCATATATACTTACGTTAGATCACAGTAGACTTGTTCCACCATATGTAAGCTAGATATAACTTGAACCATACATACTTACTTTTCAGCTTCAAATTGCCCATAACTGTGCCACTTCATCATTGATGATCAAGATATTAGCAAACCGAAGCTGAAAAGTAAGTATATATGGTTTATGTTATATCTAGCTTACATACTTCATAAACAGATGCATGGAACAGGTAAAACCAGTTAGAATGATACAGATGCCTTCTTGATGTATTTTTTATGTTTAAAAATCTGACCATGAGGACAATACTGGATCATGAAATCATAATTCTGCTGTCAGTGCTTTCACAATGAAGAATGAAACTTCTTTGCTAAAAACAACACAAAAAGAAGATCCATTGACATTTCTGAAGCCTTATATATTGAAGAGGTACATTGGTGATTTTCCCTTATTACCTCTGACCGGATAAGTGTGCTTGTCACTTTAACAGGATACTGCCTACAGATAGATCCATTCTGTAATCTGAAATTGAGAACTTCTTCAGAGCGTTTGGCCCTGCTTGGCATATCACCATCCTCTTCGATATGTGTCATGTTAGTCGCACCACCATTGTATGATCTGTCATCTGGGTCGTCTTCTATTTCTTCTTCGTCATCTTCATCTTGATCTTCATCAATTATAGTATCTATCAGACGATCTTGAGATGAATTAGTAAATAACCCAGGAATCTTCTTGGGCCTTATGTCCCTTCTCGAGTCTCTTGAGATTCCAAAGCAGCCACAGCAACCCATTTCCATCAGTCTGGACATAAAGCAACTCTTACTAACAGCATGGGGATACATGACTCTTTTTAAGTAGCATCTATCATTCACCGCAATAAAAAAACAAACTGGATAGAACCTGGAAGAAAGGTAAAAGACTCTACAAATCAATAATAAACCATTATCATGCGGCCTTGCACTAAAGCATGCAACTGTCATATGCAGGACAAGCGTGAAATTGGTCAGCAACATGGACCAAAACAGGTACCTAAAAAGTAGTTTTGAGAATGCCCTGATCAATTAGTTCACCTCCACCACACAAATTTGGTTGTGAAGTTTCAGCATGAGACCTTTGGTTGCATTCTGTGAACTCTCTCCCAAATTTTCAGCAATAAAGCCGAATGGTAACCAGTATAATTCACACGTTAACTTGTACTTGGTAGTAACTTAGTTCGGAGCAGTCAGAGAATTCCACTTATAGATCTCCCAACCCCAGCTCATAATTCCTCTTCTAGATCTCTCACACCCAACTTACGTTTTTGATTGTTAAGAAAAAGCCTACCGACTGACTCTGTAGTGCAGGAAATTCACACCAAAGGCAACCGAAAAAACATGAGATGGAGACTTGTTCCCAGAAGTCAAATGATTCACAGGTAATTTGTCAATTTCCTAACCCTACGTTCTGTGGGTTCTCCAATATAAAAGCTTGCACTCTCTTGCCTGTACAAAATAGCTCAGACCCATGCCCAATGTTCGTTTAGTAAATCAAATGATGAGTGTTATTTTGTGGGTCAGAGGGTGGATTAAGAAGAGAAAAAGCGCAAGGAAATCAAGAGGTGGAAATAGCTTGCGTTAAGTCTCCACATTCGGTTGAGCGGATCAAAATGCTGAGTATGACTTTAGAAAGATGAAAAAAAGTCTCACGATTGCTACGCTGTGGCCGTTCGGTTGATGAAGCAATTAAGAACCGGCGCTGTGGCCCTTCGGTTGAGGAGGGGATTAAGAGCCTCTTCTTCAGATTCCAACCCTAACTAGCGTTGCAGTCTACGCTAATCCTCTTCTTCGGAATCCAACCCTAACTTGCGTTGTTGCGCTGGAATGATATTTCTTGGTGACTGCCTCTTCTTCAGATTCAATTTGCCTGAGGACGACTACAGCAGGTAAATATAAAACCATGTGCAAAAAAGGCATTATGCATCTAGACATTCAATTCAAGTAATCAGAGGATGAACGATCGAGGGCATTCTTTATGAAGTGGAGAGCGAAAAAACCACGATAAAATTTTGGAAGAAACTTGAAGAATAATATTCTGATGCATATATGCGACTTCATATACACACATCTATATACATTTAGCCGGCAAAATGAATGAAGCAACCGATCGTTTGTTTGGTGACATTTTTTCTGAAGAGTTTTACATATAATTCAAGTAATCGAAGGAGGGAGCTATAATTCAATCAGTAACACTAAAATTGTGAATAGAACACGAACTTGAGGGGGAGAGCCAGGGCCGCCGGGACTCAGGGAGATGGCACCGCCCCCGCCACGCCGCCCTTCACGCCGCCCGCCGCCGGTGTTATCCTTGTGCGGTTGTGCCGGTAGGTACACGAGTCACGAAATACCGTCGCGGGAGAACTGGGAGAGACCGAGAAAGGGGAAACCAAAATCGAAAACCTAATTTGGTTTGCCGGAACTAAAGTAGTAAAGTGTATTGAGGTAGAGAGTGAAAAATAAATTATTATTTTTTAAAAAAAAATCGGTTATTACGGATAACCGAAGTTTGGGTTTTAATATTTGTTAACCGAACCGTGCTAAAGTACGGATATCTGTTTTAACCGAAATAACTGAACTTTTGTAAAACAGTTAAAAAAAACGGTGATCAAATCCGTAAAATAAAAAACGGTTATTTCGGTTATCCGTTCTAACCGCCCCGTTTGCACACCCCTAGTTTGTAGGGTAGTTATATTTAATATAAGATATGAAAAGATATTATTTGTATAAAAACTGAATAAGATTTCCATATAATTACAAAAACTACATATTTTTTAAAATTACAGTTTAATAATATATTACTATTCTCTATGTCAATTTACATCCTCCACCCATGAGGTTTGGTCTAAGTACACGGCCCACCCATGTGGTTTGTGAATTTAAAATGCACAACCATGTACTTTGGTCCATTTGTCATCTGCCAACTTGTTCCCCATTTCCGTTAGTTTTGCCTATGTGGTTGTGGTTGACATGTCAGTTTCACTGACATGGCTACCACGTGGATTAATTGGACGACTCACTCACTTCTACGACTGGTACATTTTAAACCTCACTCACCACTCTACTTAGAATTGCAACCCTAATTCACTCCTTGTTCTGTCGATTTTCCACTGCTCTCTCTCGATACGCGCATCGTCGTTTTCCTCCGTTCTCGCAGTCGACACCTATCTAGTGGCACTGATCTGTTGATGATATCGTCACTCTCCTGTCGCTTTTATAATTCATGTGGTTCTTGTTGCTTTTCGAAAGTAGCCTCGATTCTTGTTGCGTTTTTCGCTTCAAAATCCAGCAATCAGGTATGTGGGTTGGTTGTTGGAGCACTGGTTTCTACTGTTTTTTGTGTCGGATGATGTATTTCAACTGTGACTCATTTTCCTATTTCGGTTTCTCGAACCCTAGCTGGTTTTTGATTTCTCGAACCCTAGCTGGTCTCTACTGTTGTTTCAGTTGGTGATTTCACAATTCTGTGTTTCTAGGTTTTATGTTGTCGCATGAGTGCACTGTTTCGCATTTTGGTAGTGTTGTCATTGGATTAATGCTATTATTATTGGACGATTAGGTCGATTCTACACCTACTTGATTCATCTGGAGTCCATCAACACTACTTGTGTGAATACATGATGCGCTATGATTTTTACACAAGCCCCTTAATGAGACCAGCTTATTTAGCTTTGATATGCAAGTGTCGTAGCGGTGCCTATTTTCTTATACGGTGTTTTGTTGAAGCGACATTGGTATTATGTTATAGAGGTCATTTCCTGATGTTAATAAAATGGAATTGCTCCACTACAACCGTATGTTGCTCCTGAGCATTTATGAGAAAATTCATATTGCTCCATGTTGTTATCTGGCATGCTGATGTTACTGTTTTATAGATGTGATGATGGGGCTACATTCCTAATCTGAGCTCCTTGTGTTGCACTACTTCATTGTTTGTCATTTCAACTTGCACTGCTGCAGGTGCCGTTAGACAAGAATTTTAAAACACGGAATGGTGCACTGCTATATATGTTGTTGAACAGCTTCTGTTCGACCATTAAAATTCTGAATGAATTTGAAGTAGAATACTATGTTACATAAGCCCCTTAATGACACTAGCTTATTTAGCTGTGATATGCAAGTGTCGTAGCGGTGCCTATTTTCTTATACATTGTTCAGTTGAAGCGACATCTGTATTATGTTATAGTCGTCCTTTCCTAATGCTAATAAACATGAATTGCTCCACTAGTATACCTTATGTTGTTCCCGAGCATTTGTGTGAAAATTCGTATTGCTCCATTTTGTTATATGGCATGTTGTTGTTACTGTTCTACAGTTGTGATAATGGGGCAACATCTCTAATTCGAGCTCCTTGTATTTCACTAATTCATATTTGTTGTTTATTACACTCTCATATTGAAATACCCCTAAAATTTTAGAATACGATAAATATATGGCATAAGTTGCAAGTATATTACATGGTATAAATACGTTACATTATTTACACGTATATTATAAAGATACAAATATATCATATAGATTGCAAGTATGTTATGTAGCTTACGAGTATGTTATATCATTTACGAGCATATTATACAGTATTTAATGAAGATAATTTGTTTTAATTAAATTAACTCGTTTTCAAAGTATAAGTCCATTGTGATTTTTAATGTCGTAATAATAATAATCGTATTTTTCTTGTTAATTTGGTGTATATATTTATTAAAAACAGAGTTACAATAATAATGTTATGATCTAAACAATACTACTGATTTTACTATATTAAATGAGTCAGCTTTAATTGATTAGTTTAATCTTTTGGCATTTCCTAACTTTATTTAACTAATAATTTATAACTTTTCACATTTCTGATTTTATTTAAAAAAAATACTTTTAACCTTCCATATTTTGCAACTATTGGTTTTCTGTAAGTTATTTTACTAGTTTAGTTTACTTCCATTAATTAACCAAGTTGGTCTTCCCTCACTCTCTTCGGTTTCCCTCTACCTCTTTTAATCCATGTCATACTACTCATTTTGTCTGTCCAACATATCCCTCTGCGTCTCTGTCAACTCTCACACTTCCTCTTCTGGAAAGAAAGAGAAAAGTTTCCTATACTCCCATCTTGCTCTCGATCAGACTCAGAAACAAAAAAGGTTAACTTTCTTTATGTTCAATGTTTTATCCATCTCAGCTCTTTTCCTTCCCTTTCTGGTGCTCTGACTCAGTTGAAACAAAAAAAAACTAGAAGACTAGCCTCTCATACCTACTATATTTTCAATTTACATACTCACTCTCAGACACACACAGGAAAAAATTAAACTCTGCTCTTATCTCCCCTCTCTGTGTTTCTGACTCACAAAAAAAAAATACCAAAGCAAAATTTAAATGCTAGTCTCCTCCCTCTGCCACACAGTCCTATTACACAACGCTCGTAACCCAAAAGAAACAGAAAAGAAATAAAGCCTACACACCTCTCCTCCCTTCTACTTCATCTGTCACACATACATACAAAAAAAAAACAACTCCTCCCCTCCTTCACTCACTTATGCGTACAGGAAGACAACCCCCAAAAAAATATCAAACCTATCCTAGCCGTGAACCCATGCTCCCGTACCTGTACCATTCCATCTTGGTTGGATGATGTCAGCGATTACGTCATCCGCTGAAGTCAGCGATGATGTCATCAAACCGTTTTTTCAGCACTATTCTACTACTCACTATTTATGTAAATATAATAACTGATAGTAGTAGAACCTTAATATGCAATTTTTATATATGTTTATATATTATATAACTATATTTTATTAATAATTTATTTAAAATTTGATTTAGAGTGTTCGGGTATCTAACAAATACCCGTTATTTTATTTAGGCTTCAAATTTGGGAGTGAGGAGCAGTAATTGAGGTTGTGATTGAGTGTGGATCGTTTCTAAATTTCAGGTAAGTTATTACGTTCACTAGCTTCGTATTAATTGTGTAAAATAAATCTTCTGTGATGATTATGATTTTTATCTGTGAGTGACTAGTCTTTTTGGGAATGAATTATTTATGATAATGATTACTGGAAATATTTAGGTGTGCGGTTTATTATATGTTGAATAAATGGGTATTA
Organism: Limonium bicolor; assembly: GCA_023374045.1. Classification (NCBI taxonomy): domain Eukaryota; kingdom Viridiplantae; phylum Streptophyta; class Magnoliopsida; order Caryophyllales; family Plumbaginaceae; genus Limonium; species Limonium bicolor. Next base: position 96,624,091 of record CM041779.1, read on the forward strand.
TTTTTAGAGGAAAGATGAGAAAATATTAATGATATGATTATGTAAAATTGTAATGATTATTATGGCATGATTGAATTCGGGTGGATTTTAATGAGATTATAAAGTGAATAATAACAATGAATAAAGGGAATTATAAGAAAGGTTATACCATGGTGCATGTGGGCCGTATTAGGACACATGGATAAGATGATAGATGCGGGCCGCATTAGGACTCATAAGTTTGAGATACTGTGGGCCGCATTAGGACACAGTTAGCACTAGATCTACTCCGTAGTCTTTTGAACTATTGAGGGTGTGCTCACTTAAGGATTTAGTGGCAAGTTGGATTCCCGGCTGCGTGTTGGGGTCTAGGTTACAGCTGCGTGTTGTACCCAAAGTAAGAGATGTTGTTTTGTCCCAGCTACGCGTTGGGACAAGGAAGATAATTTAATTAATCTGGATATTTATTCTTGAGTTATTAAGTAAGCAAATGCGAAATATTATACAAAGTTTGTTTTATGATTATGTGATAACATTGATTATGACTTGTACGGCGGTGCATTGTTGTAACGTTAAATTGTTTCCAAAGAGAAAATGATTTTTACATAGTGAAGTGGTAGCTTACTCAGTTTTTCTGACTTTATCGTGGCCCTTTGTTTGTTTGTTTGAATTTCTGTCACAGGTCCTCATAGTGTTTAACGGATGGGACGACGACATCGCTAGACTAAGTACTTATGAATAATTTTGTTTAAACTTTGAGATAATTTTGGTCTAAACTTTGAGACTCTTTTGTTACAGACTACTATAACTTTATCGGATTTCTTTTTATCAATAATGATGGTTTAGATTATCTGAATATTAGTTAAAGTCTTTGCACTCGTTAGCTACGAGTGTGGATAATACCTCAGATTTAGGATTTAATTCTGTTGCGTGTTAATATCAAACCTATACTGCTAAATAATTGACCTAATAAAATGTTAGGATATTACAAAGTGGTATCAGAGCAAAAAAAACTAACTATATATAGGTTAAGAAAGATTAAAAATGGAATAATTGGTCTTAGGATTAAAAATTTGACAAGCCGTCTTCTAGGGGGAATTACTTTCTGATGTTTACTTTGTGTTTAATGCATTTTTATATTGTATGTGTTATGGATTGAATCTTTTATGCTTAAGATATTAAAGTATTGATTGAGATATATATTGCCACAAAGGCATAAGTGATGATTATGATATGAATAGAAGTTCATTGACGAATGTGATGAGAGCATACCGTGCTCAAATGAGTATGCTATGAATTATGTGGTTTAGAGAAGTTTTTTATATTGAAAAATTTACAATGAATGTTAGATGATTAGAACTCCTTAGTGAGTCATATTTACATGGGCATTATGAGAAATCATATCTGAATAAATTATAGACCTATGGTTGGGAACTCAGGTGCGGGTTCTAGTAATTCAAAACCTTATCGAGTAGCCCCTTACCTTTACTACACTAGAATGAGAGCTAGGCAAATCAGAATGGCTGCGAATCAGACTCCTGAGCAGTAGATAGCTGAGATGCGTCAAATGATGATAACTTTGGGGGAATCTTGTTCAGGCCCAGACACAAGCCCAAGTCCAAGCTCAAGCCCAAGCCCAAGCCCAGGCACAGAATGAAGCACAACGTCTTGAGATGAGCTATGCAAAGCAGGTGGCTAATCTGAACCCTAGTCATTACAAAGGTGAAGAAGACCCAGTGATCTTGGAGGAATGGCTTGACGAGATGGAGCAAGTTTTGGATACAGTGCATTGCCCAGCTGACCGAAGGGTGACTTGTGCTGTATTTTATTTGAAGAGTGAAGCAGCTAGTGAAATACCCCAAACCTTAATATATTAATGAACTATCTAATTATATTATACTAAGGATATAACATGCCTTAGAAACATTAGGAAAGAGTTAAACAACAATGTACAAAAAAAACATACCTTAAGCGTTTAAACCAAAAACGTACCTTAGAGCACAAAATGTGCTTTAAGGGAAAATGTGCCTTAAGCATTAATACATGAAACTAAAAGGCTATTGAGCCTAAATATCATTAAGAAGTAAGGGAACCACAATAAAATGGTCATAGGAACCATTACGTGTACACACAAATTAAGTATACAAGTCCACACAAAAACCGGTACTAAACTGGCGAAAGTCAAGGAGAAACCACTAAACGACTTGGTTTAAATTGGAATTAGCAACATGCTATTTCACGAACAAAGTTTCTAAAGGTTGTAAATGTACTAAGAACACATTTAAACTAGCCAAAACAAATTACAAAATTAATGTGAACCGGGAAGCACATAAAATGTGTTTTAAGGCATTTTTGGCCTTGTAACATACCTATAACATGGTATAAGTCATAATGAACGAAATTAAGTCATTAAATGTTACATAAATACAATATAAAACAAAAAAATCAGATCAAAAGAGGGGAGGAGCTGCCGACAGCAAGGGGTGAGTCACCATGTGTGATTTGCCTTTAAATTCACTATTTCACCTACTCAAGACTTCCTTGCATTACCTTATCATCTTGTCCCCTTAGTGAATGATTAATGAGACTCTTACCTGTCAAATGAGAGCTTCCAAGGTCGTAGCCAATCCTCTCTTTGAAGAAACAACACAAAACAAAGCCAAAGTTCTTAGTTTTGAACCTTAAAGAACACCCTTCCTTGTAGGAATCATAACTTTCTCGTCCTAGCTCCAAATCACAAGCTTGATAGCTCGTTGGAATCCTCTATTCAAGAGCTTTACAACCATATCTCATGAGCCCCCAGATTCTCAGGAAAACCACTAAGAAGTGCCTTTGATTCTCGAGGTAAAACATTGCCTTCTTGAAAACTTCTTATTCTTTGGTTTTTGTTACAGCCAATTGGCATGGGATACTAACCCATCTTATTCTTCATCTTATTGTATAATTTTTGGGACAATTCCTTTAGCAAATTGCTGGTGAAATTTCTAAGGAATTCAAGCTTAAATATTAAGCTAAAAGTTTAATATACAAGGTAAATCCTACAACTACCTATTTCTTGGTTCTAAATATTGATATATATATATGATCTAACATATTGTATACCTTGTTTATTATTACCGAATTTAGTAGGTGTTAGATTTAATTTTTAGCACCTAAAATGTTAATATTTTGTAAATCTAAAATTAGATTTACAACCCTTATGATATAAACTTTAATATAAGCTATCATAATATATAAGAAAAGTTCATATACTATAATTTAGAGGGTGGCCAAAAATTAAGAGGACTTATTAGAGTTAGGAAAATTATATAACTAAGTTAAATTAAAGGAATTAGTATATTTAAGAGTAATATGTAAAACTTGAGAAGTTTTAGTTGTATATGATAATTGCCGAAAATTTATATGGTTTATTATGAAATTTATGAAGTTTAGATGATGGGAAAATAATTGTAGAATTAAGTTTACCATTTTATAAAGAGTTTATAAGAATTACTAGAATTTATAAGGTTTTGGTATGTTTAAAGTTAATAAAAGATAGTATATGTATACTACAACTTTAGATAATTAAATCTGGTGGTTTAGAGATGTTTAAAATGATTTTTGATGTTCAAAAATCTGTAGGAAAATTAGTTACGAAAATTAGAAATTAATTAGAGTTAATTTGGTTAATAAATGAGTTAGGATAAAAGAAAAGACCACAAGGGTAAAATGGTAATTTCCCTGGTCAAACGTGGTCAAACTTGGTCAATGACAGTTTGTAAAATGTTTAGAGAAGCTAAAATAAAATTTGTAGCAAAAGATTAGATATTAAAAGGATAAAGGAATAAAAAGTTAAGTTAAATTAACTTTAGGGGTAATATTGTAAATAATGGAAAGTTAGGGGGTTTGACCGTAAAAGACTGGTCAAACTTGGGTATATTTTGGTAATTGACCAAAAGTATAAAAGAAATTAATTAAATAAGACTTTAGAAGAAATTAGAAATAAGAATAACAAGTTTAGAACTTATTATAAGAAAAATAGAGACTAAGAGGAAACTATGGGTAAGTAATGTATATAACACATTTTTATGTGTTTAGAAGGTTAAGGAAATTAAATAAAGAATTTAGAAACAAGTTGTAAAAGAAACAGAGTTAAGACGAGGTTAAACGAGACCCGTATATAACTTAAGGTATACGAGGGGTATACCCATAATTTAATAAGTACAGGAGAAATCATTACTTAAGGTATTTTTAATGAAAATACAAGTTATATAGGGAAAAGAAATAAATACGTATGATACGGAGTATTATACGGGCGTATACGAAAATTTTAGTGTACATGAATAGTACTCGTATACGTGAATAGTAAATACGTATACATGAATAGTAAATACGTATACATGAATAGTAAATACGTATACATGAATAGTAAATACGTATACATGAATATTAACTACGTATATATGAATAATCAAATACGAGACATATATGTGAATAGTAAAATACGTATACCTGAATAGTAAATACGTATATGTGAATAGTAAAATACGTGTACGTGGATCGGAAATCTCTCAAAGATGAGAGTCGCCCCGTCCCGACGCCGTGGTCTTCGCCCCTTCCCTCTTCTCTAGTGTCCACTGCTGCCTTGCGCCGCCGCTCTTCCCTTCTGCCACTTTTCTGTCTTCTCCCCGTCGGTTCTCCTTGCTCCCTGGTCTGTGATCTGTAGTTGAATAGGGCACTTCTTGTGACCTACGCTAAATCCTTTTCCTTTCCCCTTTTCTTATTTTGCCAATTTCAGCCCTTGGGCCTTTTGATCTCGCTTGATCTCTCTGAACATGGATGCCATTGACAGCGAATCTGCTCCCGCCAAGAAACCGAGGAGTTCGGGGACTTTTATCAATCACTCGCCAGGTCTTGGTTCACCAGGCGAATCGACCCACAACCAAGTTGTCTCTTTCAAGAATGTGGTGGCGGACCCTTGTCTACAGCAAGAGCGCGCTATGTTCAACCGACTTCTAGACGAAATTTCGGATAACGAGTTCGATGATATGGAGGAGGAGGATGACCCTCGGTGTCCGGTGGTAGCGCTAACCAAGGAACAGAAACTCCGTTACAGAATGCCGTGTCGTGATGCTATAATCGTGAAGTTACTGGGTAAAACTCTGCCAATGCATATTCTTTCTGATAGATTACGAAATAAGTGGAATCTGAAGGGTGACTTCAAGATGGACGATTTGTCCAATGGTTTTTTCAGAATTGTTTTTGCCAATAGCGAGGATCTTCACTTTGTGTTGTCAGAGGGTCCGTGGCCCATAATGGACCACTATTTGACGATTCGTCGCTGGAGACCCAACTTTAACCCACTCTCTGAAGCATTATCAAGCTTGGAGGTCCTTGTACGATTTCCCGACTTGCCGAGTGAGTACTACAACGAGGATTTCCTCACGCTAGTGGGATCGAAGGTTGGTAAGGTTAAACGAGTCGATCAGTCTCCATCTCTGTTTGGCAAGTCAAGACTTGCTAGGGTTGCAATAGAAGTGGATCTCACAAAGCCCCTTCTGGCTAAGTATCGGTTCCGGAATAGAGTTATGAAGGTGGAGTACGAGGGTCTGCTTCCATTGTGGTTGTTATGGTCACAAGGAGTCTGATTGCAATTTCAAGAATTCTGGTAGTGAAGTTCAGCAAGTGGAAGGGGTGAAAATGGTTGCCCCTGAACAAAGCCCCCAGATCTCCCATATTGTAGAGGATTATGGGGACTGGATGGTTCCAAAAAGGCGCTCGAGATCGGTTAATAAGCGCAAGGTTCAGATTGGCAAAGCTGAGGGCCCCAAGCCTATTCCTGATGGTTCGAGGTTTACAGTTTTGGATGATGGTGAGCCTAACCTGGGCAAAGAAGCCCCGATCCCAGTTTCCCTTATTCCTACAGCCCAAGTAGAAAGGGATGATATCCGGCATGCTCCCGGAAATTCTAAGAAGAAGAGAAATTCTGTTATGTTGAAGTCTACTTCTGATTCTCGAAATTCGGTGGCTCTGGTAAGTCAAGAGGCGGGACAAGCAACTCCGCCTGTTCTAGAGGTGGCGGGGGGCGATGACGTGATGGCTTTAGAGCCAGTTGATGGTACAAATGCAATCGCAATTGCAAACCCTCCTGGTCATACTTCGAGTGGTGGACAGGCGGATGCCCAGAAGAGGATCAAAGATTCTACAGGATTTCCTGTGGATGGTGGTACGTAATCTCGCCTTGAATTTTATTTATGCTTAACAAAATATTATTCTGGAATGTGAGAGGTGCTTTGAAACCGATCTTTCATTGTGCAATGAAAGATTTGTGCCATAAAGTTAGGCCTGAAATTGCTGTTATAGTTGAGCCTCGTATTAGTGGTAGGACTGCTGATTTGGTGTGTTCTAAATTGGGTTTTGACCATAGCTGTAAGGTGGATTCTATTGGTTTCAGCGGTGGGATTTGGCTTCTTTGGAAAAATTTTGTTTCTGTTCGAATTTTAGGGAAGAATGACCAATTTATCCATTGTGAGATTCTCCATGATAATACTACTTTCTTTTTTACTGCCATTTATGCTCGTCCGATTGCTTCGGTTAGACGAGATCTTTGGAATCATTTGGATAATCTTTGTGTTCCTCCTGATGCTGCTTGGATTTTGGGTGGCGACTTCAATGCCACCCTTAAACCTCAGGATAGGAATTTCTCTGCGAATAAGAACTTTGGTGTCGACATGCATTTTTCTGATTGGTTTCATAGGAACAACCTTGTTGAATTAATTGCTTGCGGTAACCGTTTTACCTGGTCTAACGGTAAACACAGTGCCTGTCTGGATAAAGTTATCTGTTCGGTGGATTGGTTTAATTATTTTCCTAATGCTAAGGTTGAGGTGCTTCCCCGTTTTGCTTCTGATCATAGTCCTATTTCTCTAACTTTGGCTCCCAGTAATCCGTGTATTTCTGTTGATAAACCATTCAAATTTGTGGCTGCGTGGCTTTCTCATCCTGATCTCAGATCGGCTGTCACCCAAAATTGGGATCCTAGCTCTAGCCTTGCTTGTGCGACTGATCACCTAGGGAAGTTCCTTAGAGACTGGAATGCTAATGTATTTGGGCATATTATTGGCAACAAATGGAGATTATTGGCTAGACTTAAGAGTGTGCAGAGAGCTATTGATGAGGGTAGAGGGCGTCATCTTTTGGGGTTAGAGTCAAAATTGTCTAAGGAGCTGGAAGTGTGGTTGTTTAGGGAGGAGTCTTTCTGGAAACAGAAATCCAGAGACAAATGGATTAAGCTAGGGGATAAGAATACTTCCTATTTCCATACCAAAGCCAATATTAGGAGGCATCGGAATAGAATTAGCAAGCTATTGGGTAGTGATGGGACTTGGGTTTCGGGATCCATGGACCTTTGTAAGCTGTGCGTGGATCATTTCACTTATCTGTTTAGGAAATCTGAGATTTGCCCTGAGCCTCTTAATTTCAATGACTTCAGCCCTCTTTCTTCTGATAACCTGTATGAGCTCAACAAAGATTTAGAAGTAGAGGAGATCAAACTTGCCCTTAAGAGTATGAAGGCTTTCAATGCCCCAGGGAAAGATGGTTTCCCTGCTGGTTTCTATCAGCACTTTTGGAGCCTAGTCTGTAACGGTTTGGTCAAATTTATTAAGGAGGTCTTTGCTGAGCAGAAACTTGACCCTAGTCTTAATGAGACGGTTATCACTTTAATTCCCAAATCTAACAACCCTACTTTGGTTAGCCATTTCCGGCCTATTTCCCTATGCAAAGTCCAATATAAGATTCTTGCTAAGGTTATTGTTAACCGTCTTAAACCTTTTATGCCTTTCTGGGTGTCTGAATACCAATCCAGTTTTGTTCCAGGTAGGAGTATTTTTGAGAATATCATTATTGTGCAGGAGGCTTTGTATTGTATGCAGAATACCAAGTCAAAGGATGGTTTTGTAGCTATGAAGGTCGACCTGGCTAAAGCCTATGACTGTTTATCCTGGGATTTCATTAGGGATACCCTCGAATGTATGGGTATTCCCCTTAGGCTGAAAAATGTCATTTTACAGTGCATTACCTCTGTCTCTTTCCAAATCAATTGGAATGGGGCTCTCTCTGACTCATTTGTTGCTGGTAGGGGGATCCGACAGGGTGACCCTCTCTCTCCTTTTTTGTTTGTTTTGTGTATGGAGAGATTGTCCCAACTAATCCAGAGTAAGGTAAATAGGAAGGAGTGGCTCCCTCTCTCCCTTGGCAAGAGGAACACCTCCATCTCCCACTTGTTTTTTGCGGATGATTTGGTCCTATTTGGTAAAGCGACTCCCCGGCAAGTGCGTGTTATGCGTGAATGTTTGGAGGAGTTTTGCAAAGCCTCGGGCCAGGTCGTTAGCTATGAGAAGTCGATTCTTGTTGTGTCCAAGCTGGTAAGTACTGAAAGGGCTCGCATTTTGGAGCTTGAGTCGGGGATGAGAGCCTCTAAGGATTTTGGCAAGTATTTGGGTGTGTTTCTTAGACAGGGTAAAGCTAGTAAACAGTCGGACAACCTAATAGTAGCTAGAGTCCAAGAGAGGCTATCCAGGTGGAAGGCAAAATCCCTTTCTATGGCTGGGCGCATTTGTTTGGTTAAAAACGCGATTTCGTCGATCCCTGTCCACACTATGCATTGTAGAAATTCTCACCTATAATATTGTAGAATTCCCCGGTTGAGTCGTAACTTTCGTTGGGGGCATGACTCAGGTACTAGGGGTTTTCATGATGTGGGATGGGACACAATTTGTAAACCTAAGTGTGACGGTGGTTTGGGCATTCGAAAAACAAAAGAGATGAACAAAGCGTGCTTCGGGAAACTAGTCTGGAATCTTGCTTCAAATCCAAATAGTTTCTGTTTGAAGTTGCTTTTGAGACGGTACCCGAACCCAAATTCTAGTAGGTGTTCTATTAATTGGAAAGGTGTCCAAAAATGCTCTGATGTAATTGATCTTGGTTCTAGATGGGTAGTTGGAAATGGTCGTAATGTGCGGTTCTGGTCTGATCCATGGGCGGTGCTTCCTTGTCTGCGTGACGGGGCGCATAGTGAGGTCCCGGAGGACCTTCTGGATGAGAATGTTGCTGCTTTTTGGTCTAACACGACTGGTTGGAGGTGGGAGAAAATCTCTCCTTTCCTCCCAGCTGAAACTTGTTATAGGCTTAGTAGTTTTAGGGTTTTCCCTGATGGTGTTGATGATTATATTACTTGGATGCATGATCGTAGTGGCAATTATAGTGTGTCCTCTGCCTACAAACTTCTGTCTAGCTGCTCTTCTTCTGTGTCTGCTTTTCCCTTTAAAAGGATCTGGAATATGAAAATTCAAGAGAGGATCAAAGTGTTTTTGTGGAGAGTTAGTCTTGGTAGAATCATGACTAATTCTAGACGTTATCAGATGGGTTTTACTAATGACAGTTCATGTCACTTTTGTAGTAGGGAGGAGTCTATATTGCATGTTTTAAGAGACTACCCCATTGCTAGTCGTGTCTGGAATAATTTGCTTGCCCCAAAGTATTCTGTTAAGTTTTATAACTCGGATATCATTGATAACCTATCTAATCCTGCAAAGTTTTTAATACGTGATGATTTGAGAGCTATATTTCCTATTGTATGTTACTCTTTATGGAATTGGAGAAACTCCAAAGTTTTTGGCAGTACAAACAGGTTTTTCCTCTCGCTAACAATGGTGACTAAGGCCCTATCAGTGAATAAGAGAGCCCAGTTGGCCTGCGGCTCAGCCTCGGTAGATCGGGTCCGACCGGTAGTCAGGGAAGTTTCCCGCTGGATTCCACCTTCTGATAACTGCTTTAAGTTTAATGTTGACGGTGCTCTAAATTTTGTCTCTAGTTTTGCTTCTGCAGGTGGTATATGTAGAGACTCTCGGGGTCAATGGGTGATAGGCTTCATTGACGTCTTTGTGGAGCAAGATGTGTTACATGTTGAAGCTTTGGCTGTCCTCAAGGCGGTGCAAATTGTTAGCGAGCTCAACATCAAAAATGCGGAAATCTGCACCGACCTCTGCTGCTTGTCAATCTGGTCCAAGACTGTCCCCCGTTTCACCCTCTGAAGCCTATCATTTTCGAATGTAGAAAGCTATTATCAAGTTGTGTAATGTGTCGTGTTAGTTTCTACCCTAGAACATGTAACCTCTCTGCTGATGCCTTGGATAAACTTGGCCTTTCTTGGCCTCTTGGGTGTCACAAGCTAGTGTTCCCCCCAGGCTGTATTTGTCCCCAGCTTGCTGAGGACTACTCTTTGACTTAATCTAATACTAGAAGGTTGAGCCTTCGTTTTCTGACCAAAAAAAAAATACGTGTACGTGAATAGAAAATACGGTGAATAGTAAAATATAGTGAATAGTAAAAATATGAAAATTAAGTTATTTAACACGCAGTCCTAATGAAATATAGAGCGGAGTAGGTGACCGGAATAGTCAGGACTCATCCAGGATGGACAAAGGTCGATAGGTATAGGTAGATTCTTGTAGCTTGTTTGCTAACGAGGTATACCTCGGTTTTGTGTGCTATGTGTTATTGTGATACGACTAACCAGATTAAGCATGAAACCGATTCTACTATATTGTTATTTTGTGTCCATTGTACACTAACATTACTTGATTCAGAGTTTGTTCATAATTGTTTAATAAACAATTGTACGAGGTTAAATACTCCAAGTTGTTAGTAGGTTAATACCGAGAGAGGTTTAACTAACCAATTGTCAATGAGACTTCAACTAACTGGAACTTGTGAGGAGAGGAATCCGGGACTGACTCCGGTCATGCATGTTTAGGTTAGGAGGTCGGCATCTGTATAGATCTGTCTTCCGCTAGGGTCGACAAACTGACCTGATCATCTCGAGTGAACAGTTCGAAAGGGAGGCACTTCAGGAGGCGCAAGGGGTCAAGCCTACACCCCTCACACTTAAGAATTATGTTATTAAACCAATGAAGCTAAAACTTATTGGATAGGGTTACTTGACCCGACAAAAATAAACAATTCAGTTAGAGAACAACCAATTCTAAATAGGAGAATGGTTGACACTATAAGGTATGACAACACGAGAACTAAACAATTCTCAGGCCTCAGGATTTAGGAATCTAACTTACTCATTAATGGACTCCATACGTCGTTCGGTCTTTGAGCTGTGAATGTTTCACATAAATGTATTGTTGTTATTGTGCTTCTTATTATTGTGTAGAATAATCAACTGCATGTATACGACAAGTAGTCGTGTGTAGCCTTGATAGCTTGTGGCTGCACGTTTTCTGTACCAGCAATATGCTGAGCCCTTGGGGCCTGTGATTTAACTTTGCAGGTAGGTGCCAGACGAGGACCCAGCCTAAGAGTAGGAGTGGGTAGAGCACTAAGGGTTTAATTTGTTTACGAAGTGTGCCTGTACACTCGTTTTATAAACTGTGGTAGTAAGTTGTAATAATAGGAGAGATACTTCGAACTCGGTATTGTATTTTGTTGTAAGACTATGTACGCACTCATGTTCGGTACACTTGGGTCCGTCAGACGTAGCTGAGACTGGAATAGGCCTAGTTGGTCACGTGGGTGACTAACGGCGGTAACACCAACTTTTAGTACTTTCTTCCGCTGTGTTGTAATATTGTTGCAGGTTTGTTATGTGTTGGTTCATGTTTAGCAGTTGGGGTGTTACAAATGGTGGACCACCGAGAAAGATGCCCTACTTGCTACTCCTAACTTCAACTGGGAGGCATTGAAGAATGCCTTGCAGAGGCGCTTTTACCTTGCTCATGTGAAGAGTGAAAAGAAGAAGGAGTTCCTTAATTTGAAGCAGTTGTCGATGACCGTGCCAGAGTACTACTCCAAGTTCTTGGAGCTCTCCAGACTTGCTCAGAACCTTGTTCCAGATGAAGAAGCTAAGGTTGAGAAGTTCATTGGGGGTCTGAACAGGAACCTCCAGATGGTAATGCAAGTTGTCGACGTCACCACTCTCCATGACGCATATGTGAAGGCGGCCAAGATACATAAGGTGGCAATTACACAAAAGGAGGTGAATGAGCGGAACAAGAGGAAGGGTGAACCCTCAAGTGTTGGGAAGACTATTAATCAGGGCGGTGACAAGAAATTCAGGCCCAACAATTATCATAATTATGGTCAATACCAGGGGAGCAAGAACTTCAACCAGACTCAGGGTCAGAATCAGGGAGGAAATTCTATTTGCAAGAAGTGTAACAAGACTAGCCACCCAAGAACTGATTGCAGAGGGAACGTGTGGAAGTGCTTTGATTATGGCAAGCTAGGCCACAGGGCTTTCCAGTGCTACAAAAATACTAAGGGAGGTGCCCAACAGAAGGGGAATGGCGGTTATAATTCTAGAGGTAATCAAAACAACAATGAAGGGACCAATCAGAAGAATGACCAAACCATTGGAGGTAGTGGATTAGGAGGAGGAGCCAACAACAACTATGTGAAGCCAGGGCGCCTGAATGTGATGATCCGAGCTGAGGCCGAAGCTTTAGGCAACGTGATCACTGGTACTTTTCTAATTCATAATACTCCTGCACATGTTCTATTTGATACCGGAGCATCGTACTCTTTTGTGGTTACTTCTTTTCTCAAGAAGCTGAATTTAGCAGCTAGCACTGCAATTTGTGACTGTTTCTATTCCGTCCGGGAGAGGGATCCATTGCTCTAACTTGCTTGAGAATATGAAACTTACTATTAAGGGAGTTGCGTTTGAGGCTGATTTGATTCAGTTTGACCTCATGGAGTTTGATATTATTTTGGGGATGGATTGGCTACAAAGATATAGAAGTGACATTAAGTGCTATGAGCATAAGGTGGTTCTGAAGGGTCCTAAGGGTAAAAGGGTATCCTATCGCAGCGTTGAGAAGGAACCTTAGATTAAGGCAGTCTTTGCCATGTATATCTTGTTTGAAATCCGGAAGGGCCATGTGGCTTATCTCTGCTATGTTCAAGATAAGAGCAAGGAAGATGTCCCAATTTCTGAAATTCAGGTGGTGAATGAGTATCCTGATGTGTTTCCTGACGAAATTCCTAGCATGCCACTGAACAGGGAAGTTGAATTCAGCATCGATCTAGTGCCTGGTACTGGACCAATCTCTAAAGCGCCCTACAGGATGGTGCCCGCGGAGATGAAAGAGTTGAAAGCTCAATTAGAGGAGCTTTTAGACAAGGGGTATATCCGTCCAAGTGTATCACCCTAGGGAGCACCAGTCCTTTTCGTGAAGAAGAAGGATGAAAGCTTAAGACTCTGTATTGATTATCGAGAGCTAAACCGAGTGACTGTGAAGAATAAGTATCCACTCCCTAGGATAGATGACTTGTTTGACCAGTTATGGGGAGCTAGAGTTTTCTCAGAGATCGACCTGAGACCGGGGTATCACCAGTTGAGGATCGCAGAGAAAGACATTTCAAAGACTGCTTCCAGAACTCGGTATGGGCACTTCAAATTTACTGTGATGCCTTTCGGGTTAACTAACACTCCTGCAGTCATTATGGATTTGATGAATAGGATATTTGGTCCTTACTAGGATCAGTTTGTTGTGATCTTCATTGATGACATCCTAGTATACTCTAAGACCGTTGAGGAGCATGAAGAACATTTGAGAAAAATTTTGCAGATCTTAAGGGATTACCAGTTGTATGCAAAATTGTCCAAATGCGAGTTTTGGTTAGACAAAGTTTCTTTCTTAGGCCATGTGGTGACCAGTGAAGGAATTTCTATAGACCCTGCGGAGGTGCAAGCTGTGAGGGACTGCCCAGACCGACCAATGTGACATAGATTCGAAGCTTCCTTGGGTTGACAAGATAATATAGGAGGTTTGTGAAGGACTTCTTGAGGATTGTCAGGCCTCTCACTAACTTGATGAAGAAGGTGATTAAATTTTCAATGGAGTGATGAATGCAAAAAGGCATTCCAAACCTTGAAGGAAAGACTGACTACCGCACCGGTTCTGACTCTACTGTCTGGTACAGAAGGATTTGATGTTTACAGTGATGCTTTGAAATTTGGGCTCGGCTGTGTACTAATGCAGAATGTGAAGGTGATAGCTTACTCCTTGAGGCAGTTGAAGGAATACGAGACAAGATACCCCACTCATGACTTGGAGTTGGCTGTGGTGGTGTTTGCCTTAAAAATTTTGAGGCATTACTTGTATGGAGTTACTTGCAAGATCTACACTAATCGCAAGAGCCTGAAGTACATCTTCACTCAGAAAGAGCTTAATATGAGGCAAAGACGATGGTTGGAGCTGATAAAAGATTATGATTTGGAGATTCAGTACCATGAGGGACAAGTGAATGTGGTTGCTGATGCTCTAAGCAGGAAGAAGAGTCACTCAATGAATGCTATCCGAATCCTTCCAGATGAATTAGCTCGTGAGGTTCGAGACATGGGCCTAGAGATGATGGAGCCTGGGGGAGTCAAAGTTGAAATTCAGATGTATAGCATTGTGGCCACATCAGATATTCAGGCTGAGATCATTAAGAATCAGGATGGGGATGTGAAACTTGACCGATAAAAAAAAGATGCAGGAGGGTAAGGCACGAGATTTCGTGATCCATGACGATGGTGGTCTTAGATTCAAGGGAAGGTTGTGTGTGCCTCACAAGTGAGGTGACCTGAAGAAGAAGCTAATGAAGGAAGCCCATAACACTCCGTATTCCATCCATCCGGGAGGAGATAAGTTGTACAAGGACCTTAAGAAGCACTTTTGGTGGCCCAAAATGAAGAAAGAGGTAGCCGAGTTTGTGGCTAAGTGTCTCACATGCCAAAAGGTAAAGTTTGAGCACAAGCGAATGGGAGGTTTAGTTCAACCATTGGAGATTCCAGGCAGGGGTGGATGCAAAGGGGGGGGGGGGGGGGGGGGGGGGGTGGGGGTGGGGGGCTGGGGCTCTAGCCCCCCCGAAATTTTTGAAAATTTGTAAAATACTCTTATGTATTTTTAGAAAAATGTAACATAATATAATGTTTTAAAGAATAACAGTGTCAAAAATTTTTTAGCCCCCCCTAAACCAAATTCCTGGATCCGTCACTAAATTTCCAGGGTGGAAGTGGGACTCCATCTCTATGGATTTTATTGTAGGTCTCCCTTATACTAGAGGTGGGATGAACCAGATATGGGTCATTGTGGATAGACTCACCAAAGCTGCTCGTTTCATTGCTATGAAGGATACTTGGTCTATGGAGCAACTAGTGGATGCTTATATTAAGAATGTTGTGAGATACCACGGTGTTCCTCGTACCATAGTCTCAGATAGAGACTCCAGATTCTTGTCCCGGTTTTGGCAGCAATTTCAGAAGGCCATGGGATCAAAGCTGAATTTGAGCACTGTGTACCATCCAACCACAGACGAACAAACCGAGAGGACTATTCAAACTCTAGAGGACATGTTACGAGCTTGTGTCATGGATTTCCAGGGCTCTTGGGTTGATAAGTTGCCTCTCATTGAGTTCTCTTATAATAATAGTTACCACTCCAGCATTAAGATGACCCCGTTTGAGGCTCTCTATGGCGGGAGATGTCGAACCCCTCTTTGCTAGAACGATATTAGCGAGACCATTGTTCTTGGTCCTCAGCTGATCGAGGAGATGATGAACCAAGTCAGGATGATCCAACAAAGGATGAAAGCAGCTCAAGATAGGCAAAAATCCTATGCTGATTTGAAGAGGAGGCCTTTGAAGTTTGAGGTAGGAGAGAAAATGTTCCTAAAGGTATCTCCTACGAAGGGAGTTATGAGGTTTGGAAGGAAAGGGAAGCTTAGCTCGAATTTTATTGGTCTGTATGAGATCTTGGACAAGGTTGGTGATCTGGCGTACAGGTTGGCGTTGCCTATGAAGCTAGAGAAGGTCCACAATGTGTTCCATGTTTCTCATCTAAAGAAGTACGTGTCAGACCCGTCCCATGTTCTTCAACCAGAAGTGGTGGAGATGGACCCGGACCTCACTTATAAGGAGTATCCCCTCAAGATTTTGGATACCAAGACTCGAGAGACTCGATCCAAGACCACAGAGATGGTCAAAGTGCTTTGGTCAAACCATGGTGTAGAGGAAGCTACATGAGAGACCAAGGAGGAGATGAAGAAGAAGTACCCTCATCTCTTTGAGTCAGGTATGAGTTATTTGTCCCGTTAATTACGAGGACGTAATATTCTTTTAAGGGGGGTAGACTGCAATACCCAAAATCATTATGGTTATTAAATTATTACGGTTAGTGATATATAAAATACCTTAGCGTAAGGTAGTTAGAAACGATTAGTTGATTATTACGACATTGGTTAGTAGTGTGAGTTCAAGCTTCGAGGATGAAGCTTTATTTTAAGGGGGATGATGAAATACCCCTAAAATTTTAGAATACGATAAATATATGACATAAATTGCAAGTATATTACATGGTTTATAAGTACGTTATATTATTTACACGTATATTTTAAAGTTACAAATATATAATATAGATTGCAAGTATGTTATGTAGTTTACGAGTATATTATATCATTTACGAGCATATTATACAGTATTTAATAAAGATAATTTGTTTTAATTAAATTAACCCGTTTTCAAAGTATAAGTCAGTTGTGATTTTTAATGTCGTAATAATAATAATTTTATTTTTCTTGTTAATTTGGTGTATATATTTATTAAAAATGGAGTTGCGATAATAATGTTATGATCTAAACAATACTACTGATTTACTATATTAAATGAGTCAGCTTTAATTGATCAGTTTAATCTTTTGGTATTTCCTAACTTTATTTAACAGATAATTGATAACTTTTCATATTTCCAACTTTATTTAATAAAATAATTTTAACCTTCCATATTTTGTAACTATTGGCTTTCTGTAAGTTATTTAACTAGTTTAGTTTACTTCCATTAATTAACCAAGTTGGTCTTCCCTCACTCTCTTCGGTTTCCCTCTACCTCTTTTATTCTCTGTCATACTACTCATTTTGTCTGTCCAACATATCCCTCTGCGTCTCTGTCAACTCTCACACTTCCTCTACTACACAGAAAGAGAAAAGTTTCTTATACTCCCATCTTGCTCTCGGTCAGACTCAGAAACAAAAAGGGTTAACATTCTTTATGTTCAATGTTTTATCTATCTCAGCTCTTTTCCTTCCCTTTCTGGTGCTCTGACTCGGTTGAAACAAAAAAAACTAGA
Organism: Limonium bicolor; assembly: GCA_023374045.1. Classification (NCBI taxonomy): domain Eukaryota; kingdom Viridiplantae; phylum Streptophyta; class Magnoliopsida; order Caryophyllales; family Plumbaginaceae; genus Limonium; species Limonium bicolor. The sequence goes on from CM041779.1 coordinate 96,641,229, forward strand.
AGACTAGCCTCTCATTCCTACTCCATTTTCATTTACATACTCACTCTCAGACACACAGGGAAAAAATAAGCTCTGCTCTTATCTCCCCTCTCTGTGTTTCTAACTCACCAAAAAAAATACCAGAGCAAAATATAAATGCTAGTCTGCTCTCTCTGCCACACAGTCCTATTACCCATCTTCTCTTCTACTCTAACGGACACACACACACACACACAAAATAAAAAAAAATTACTTATCCTCCTCACTCACTTACGCAACCCAAAAGAAACAGAAAAGAAATAAAGCCTACACACCTCTCCTCCCTTCTACTCCATCTGTCACACATACATACAAAAGAAACAACTCCTCCCCTCCTTCACTCACTTATGCGTACAGGAAGACAACCTAAAAAAAATCAAACCTATCCTAGCCATGAACCCATGCTCCTGCACCTGTACCATTCCATCTTGGTTGGATGGTGTCAGCGATGACGTCATCTGCTGAAGTTAGCGATGACATCATCAAACCATTTTTTAGCATTATTCTACTACTCACTATTTATGTAAATATAATAACTGATAGTAGTAGAACCTTAATATGCAATTTTTATATATGTTTATATATTATATAACTATATTTTATTAATAATTTATTTAAAATTTGATTTAGAGTGTTCGGATATCTAACAAATACCCGTTATTTTATTTAGGCTCCGAATTTGGGAGCGAGGAGTAGTAATTGAGGCTGTGTTTGGTTGTGCGAATCGTTTCTAAATTCCAGGTAAGTTACTGCGTTCACTAGCTTCGTATTAACTGTGTAAAATAAATCTTCTGTGATGATTGTGATTTTTATCTATGAGTGACTAGTATTTTTGGGAACGAATTATTTATGATAATGATTACTAGAAATATTCAGGTGTGCGGTTTATTATGTGTTGAATAAATGGGTATTATTTTTAGAGGAAAGATGAGAAAATATTAATGATATGATTATGTGAAATTGTAATGATTATTGTGGCATGATTGAATTTTGGTGGATTTTAATGAGATTATAAAGTGAATAATAACAATGAATAAAGGGAATTATAAGAAAGGTTATAGCATGGTGCATGTGGGCCGTATTAGGACACATGGATAAGATGATAGATGCGGGCCACATTATGACGCATAATTTTGAGATACTGTGGGCCGCATTAGGACACAGTTAGCCTTAGATCTACTCCGTAGTCTTTTGAACTATTGGGGGGTGTGCACACTTAAGGATTTAGTGGCGAGTTTGATTCCCGGCTACGTGTTGGGGTCCGGGTTACAGCTGCGTGTTGTACCCAAAGTAAGAGATGTTGTTTTGTCCCAGCTGCGCGTTGGGACAAGGAAGATAATTTAATTAATCTGGATATTTATTCTTGAGTTATTAAGTAAGTGCGAAATATTATACAAAGTTTGTTTTATGATTATGTGATAACATTGATTATAACTTGTATGGCGGTGCATTGCTGTAACGTTAAATTGTTTTCAAAGAGAAAATGAGTTTTACATAGTGAAGTGGTAGCTTACTCAATTTTTCTAACTTTATCGTGGCCCTTTGTTTGTTTATTTGGATTTCTACCACAGGTCCTCATAGAGTTTAAGGGATGGGACGACGACATCGCTAGACTAAGTACTTATGAATAATTTTGTCTAATCTTTGAGATAATTTTGGTCTAAAATTTGAGACTCTTTTGTTACAAACTACTATAACATTATCAAATTTCTTTTTATCAATAATGATGGTTTAGATTATCTGAATATTAGTTAAATCCTTAGCACTCGTTAGCTGGGAGTGTGGATAATACCTCGAATTTAGGATTTAATTCTGCTGCGTGTTAATATCAAACCGATTCTGCTAAATAATTGACCTAATAAAATATTAGAAAATTCAGGGTGCTACACATATGCTGCTGATTATGTGAACATAAGCCCCTTAATGACACCATCTTATTTAGCTTTGAAATGCATGTGTCGTAGAGGAATCTATTTTCTTATACGGTGTTCTGTTGAAGCGGCATCGGTATTATGTTATAGTGGTCATCTCCTGATGTTAATAAACTAGAATTGCTCCACTATTGTACCATATGTTGCTTCTGAGCATACAGGAGAAAATTCATATTGCTCTATGTTGTTATCTGGCATGTTGGTGTTATTGTTTTATAGCTGTGATGACGGGGCTACATTCCTAATCTAAGCTACTCATATTTTAGTACTTCATCTTTGTTGTATCTTACTCTGTCTTCTGCTACTGATGTATGTGAACAAGTTGCAGTACTATGTCGTCATCAAACAGTAGGAACAGTGAAAGCCGATTCACCTTTTGTAATGTGAAGTGTCACGGTAAAAAGATTGCACGTTTATTCATTGCTGTCACACATGACAACCCCGAAAAACTTTGTTATCGGTGTGATTGTGCAAATGGAATCTTCAAATGGTGGTATGAGGTGGACACGAACATGCATCTTCTCAGGCCTGACATATACAACGGTGAAATGAACTTAAGGGATCCTAATGTTGACGTGATCATTCAAGAGTAATTACAGAATCTTGGAGATGAGTTGAGGGAGCTGAAAAACATTATTCAATGAAATAATCCCGACTTGAAGGCTGAACTTAATAAGTTGATTATACTGTGTTATGTTATAGTGGGTGCGGTTGCGCTGATGTATTTGAAACTGGTGTAGTTTAAGAGTGTATGTACCCCGAATTATGTAACAGCACTTCACCCTTGGTGTATTTTCACTGCTGGAAAAATGTTTTAAACCACGGCCTTTAAACTATGATTATTTACAAACCGTCATTTATACTGATTATAAATGACGGTTCATCCAAAACCGTCATTTAAACTGAACATAAACAGACTATAAATGACGGTTCTGGGTGAACAATCATTTATACTCAGTCACGTCACTGACTATATATGATGGTTCTGGGTGAACCGTCATTTATAGTATCACGCCACTAAGTATAAATGACGTTTCCCCTGAACCGTAATTTATGTTTAGTCACGCCACTGATTATATATGACGGTTTTTGGGTGAACTGTCATTTATAGTATCACACCACTGAGTATAAATGACGGTTTATACTCAATGGCGGGAGTACTATAAATGACGGTTTTCTATAGAACCGTCATTTATAGTCTAAGACGGAATTTTAATTTTTGACTAAAAAATACGTGCCTCTTTATTCTCTTCTTATATCTTCTTACACGGTAATTTTTTTCAACCCTAAACTAGTGAACAAGGAACATATGCTCTACACCTCTCTTCTTATATCCATGTTTCCTTCATTGTCATGTTGTTGACTAGGCGTTGACCTATCGGGCAAGTGTTCTTCATTCGGTGACTCATCCTTATTGTTTTATGTGTGATCTTGCCTGGCTAGATCAAATCCAAAGGCTTCATCCTCTTCGGATTCTTTGATCTTATAAGTTTCTGTTTCATCAAATACCACATGTATACTTTCCTCCACTCTCAAAGTTCTTTTGATGTAGACTTTGTATGCCCTGCTTCTTTCTGAGTACCCAAGGAATATTGCCAAATCACTTCTAGCATCAAACTTTCCCAGAGAGTTCTTTCCATTGTTGTGAATATAGCATTTACAACTAAATATTCAGAGATGGCTTATGCTTGGTTTTCTACCCTTGAGAAGTTCATAGGGCGTTTTGTTGAGAATTGGTCGAATGAGCATTCTATGTTTGTGATATAGCACGTAGTTGCCACAACTTCCACTCAAAAGACTCGAGTAAGACTACTCCCCAGTAGCATGGCTCTAGCTATTTCCTGTAATGTTCAGTTTTTGCGCTCAACTACCCCATTTCGTTGAGGTGTTCTAGGTGCTGAAAAAGTGTGATTGATTCCATGTTTATCAATTATCATACATTTCCATGAATTGTTGATTTTCAAACTCTAACCCATGATCATACCTTAGGGCCCTGATTCTAAGATCGAGTTGTGCTTGGACTTGTCCTGCGAATACTTGGAATTTCTCAAAGATTTCGTCTTTGGAGGCAATAAAGATTGTCCATACAAATCATGAGTAATCATTAACAATAACGAACACAAACCAATTTCCTCCAAAACTTCTAATTTTCATTGGTCCACATAAGTCTATATGAAGTAGTTCAAGTGGCAGAGAGGTACTCACCATGTTCTTTGATTTGAAAGAAGTTTTCATTTGTTTACTTCTTACATAGAAATCATCACAAAGATTGGTCTCAAATTTCTTAATCTCAGGGAGACCTCTAACCAACTAATTTTAACTAGTTTTCTTAGCAATGATATGCTGACATGCCCTAGTCTTTTGTGGCACAATGTGGAGTCATCTATTGAAGCAGTTAAGCATGGAAGGTTTAAACTGTCAATATCCTCCAGACATGGAACATACACATTTTCCATCTTTTACCCCTTAACAACTCTTTTCCATCACTCAGACTTACTATACTACAATGTGTAGAATATAAGTGAGCTGAATTACCTTTGTCACTAATTTGAGATACGCTAAGAATGTTGAATTTTAAACCATTCACTAAATTGACATTATCAATGACATAATTTGAAGTAAAACCAACCTTGCCTACAACGATGATTTCTCCCTTTTTGTTGTCGCCAAAGGCAACGGTTCCTTGGCCTCCTGATTCGAGTGAGAGGAATTTCCACTTGTTTCATGTCATATGTTTAGAGCACCTGCTGTCGATGTACCAGCAGGGGTCCCTTCCCACTCAATACTACACTTAACAAGTTAGTTGTGTGGGGTTAGGGTCCCAATAATATTTGGACCCATTTCCACCAAGTGACTCTGTTCTATGATCATTTTTATTACCCATTTTAGTCCAATTTTCTTTAATTGTCAGTGCCACATATAGCGTGTTTTATGACATTTGGCCTTGTGGTGACCGTGTTGCTTGCATAGGTGACAAACACCTCGTTAACGGGTTCCCGATGGGTACCCAATAGGTCATTTGTTATGCCTCGTGGGTGTTCTAGTGTCACTTTCTAGTTTTACACATTTTTCTTTAAGTGACGCTAGTTTTTTCTCTTTCTTATTGAGAGCATAAATCAACTCATCTATCTCAGGTTGTTTACCTAGCTTCATTTTCTCATGAATAGCGAGAATTTCACAATAATTCTTTTGTAGTCTCTTGAGTACCTTGGTGAGTTTTACTACCTTGTCGTTGTCTGAACTTTTCTATAGTTTTTCATTTTCCTCCAAGAGTTTCTTATTTTATCCTTAAGTACTTCTAGTTGATCAATTAATATGAGGGAGAATTTTCTGAGTCCTAGAAGTTCAATTTTTTGAATTTTCCTTCTAAGTTTAGAATAGTTTACCTTAGTTTCCTCATCTAATTCTGACATCTCCTTATCTTGAGCCGTCAAGCACATTTCCTTGAGACAGATATGAGCCTTTTCACCCCCCGCATGATCATTGTCTGTGGTTTGATTTTCACCACTGAGTTCTGAGTCTCCCCATGCATCAACGAAGGTTTCTTTCTTTATTTTCTTGTTGAAGGTCTTTCTGACAGGTCTCCTGACCCTGTCGTTATCCTCTTGGGGTCGTTGGGGGCAATCCTTGATGTGATGTCCACGTTTTGAACACCCAAAATATTTGTCATTGCTCTTTCTTTGGTGGTCATCAGATTCCTTGGAGTCTTTTCCTCTTCTCATATTGTTTTTGAGAACGAAAGTACCTCTTGGCATAGAGGACCATCTCATCATTGTCCTTTTCTGACTCAGACCCTTCATTTTCAGCTACTTAAAGGACTATATCTTCCCCTTTTTTTGTGGAACTTTCTAAACTTCTTTGTTGTAATTTTAGTTCAAATGCTATCAAGGAGACAAGGACCCCAGCATGTCTGCCAGAGACATTTTTGAGAGATCATGAAGTTCTTGCATCACATTAACTTTGTTGTCAAAGGAAGCAGGAAGTGATTTGAGAAATTTTCTAATTTGATCCTCATTTGAGATGGTTCTTCCAGGTACAAGCATTTCATGGATCAGCTTGGTGAACCTAGTATGCATTTCTAAAATACTCTCCTTCTCTTCCTTCTTGAATAACTCCCAATGTGTAAGTAGTAGTTTGATGCGAGTCTTCTTGATCTCATCATTTCCTTCATAGGTGACTTCCAGTGTTTCCCAAATCTCTTTGGCTGTTTTAGCAAAGGCTACTTTGAAATATTATTAAGGTAGTAACACACAGTGTGGGATTCTTACCGCTTGTGCATTGAATATCAATTTCTTGATTTGATAGTCGGTCTTGTTATCAATAGATATGTTATTTTCTTGACTAACCTGGAAGGTGTAATCACCTCGTGATACTACCCTCCACATCCTTGGATCATCAGACTTGATGTGAAACTCCATCTTGTTCTTCCAGTGAGTGTAGTTATCTCCATTGAAGAGTGATGGTCGAATTGGTGCAGAACCTTCTTTTGTTGCTAGTAGGTTTGACTGAGACATTTTGATCGTCTTCCAAAGCATTTAGCTTTCTATAAGAGACCTGCTCTGATACCAGTTAAAACTAGTGATCTCTCCAGATGCGTCATTGACCTGTCGTGGACGCGTCGTTTGCGCAAATAAATAACTTGATAGTTTGAGGGAAGAGCGTAATAAACTCAAACTTGAAACTCCTTTTTGATTGAGAATTTACTCTCTAGAAATTCACTCAATCTCCCTCCGCCCAACCTATGGACTCTGGGACAGTTATGGACTTATCACAAAAGTCCTCTACCCTTCCTCACAGCAGGCCTACGGTTCCTTAACCATTCCTCGACTGGTTAGTCTACCAAATACACAACTTATTAACTCAACGGCCCAATCCTACCTAGCTCACCAACTTCCTAGTATTTACACACACTTAGTTTGACTTACAGTTGCTCTTGTTATCTCTCTCCTTGTATAAGTGTCCGAAAGGATATCTTGCACGTGATGTTATACATCGTATTTATACACATAAGTTTGTTTAGGCTTATAATAAATGATCTATAACTTCCTAGACTCTTAGGGTTGCTTGCCCCTTTCATCCTCAACAGAATAGCTGCAAATAGGAATTTTGATATACTAAAAACTACAAAATTAATACTAAAAATTAATAAATCAAAAGCCTACGGGTCGCAAAGTAAATCCCTATCACTGTAGTAAAGCGTATTTGACAAGTAACCAGGTATCGAACCAGGGGACTATATGGACTAGTCTAATCCTAGCAAAAGCTGTAAATTGGGGGAAAATTGTTGATCAATAAAATTAAGAGCAAGCGAAAAGTAACTAATAATAATATCACGAAAGCGGAACTCCGGGTTCAGGTGGTCTATCCTAGTTAAGTCTTGTAGTTCTTTTACCAGTTGATTAAGGGAAGAGGGTTCGGCAAATTTTAACAAGTTTCTAAATGACTAAATCCTAGCCAAATAGAACTCCTGAAACCAGCAAGTGCTCCTGATACGTCCCATACGTGTTGTAGATGTATCGTGGACTCAAATAAAACTTTGATAGTTAGGAATAGACAAGAGAAAAACTTAAACTGGAAACTCCATTTTGATTGAGAATTTACACAATGAAATTCACTCAATCTCTCTTGCCCCACACATGGACTCTCAGGACAGTTTCGACTTTCCCCTAAAGTCCTTAACCCCCTCCTGACTATCGGCCTACGGTTCACCGACCGTTCCCCGACCTGTCGGTCTATCAAATACCCAACATATTGATACTCTAACCCAATCCTGTCTAGATCACCAACTCTCTAGCACTTACACACACACACTCCTATGTCTGCTCCACACTTGCTCAGATAAGCTCTCTCTTTTCTCTCGTACATGCTTACTTGCATATGAAATAAATGCAAGTATATATACATGGTCGTTAGGATGTAACTACCGTCCTATAAGTCCCTAGACTTCTAGGAGTCAACTACAGCTTCGATTATTCACACATCAACCACACTAGACTTGTAGAGAGTCTTCAACTTGAGCTGAAGGCATCTAGACTATGTGTTGCCTCATGGTTGGTCATGTTGGCTGCAACCCTCTTGATTGGTCGAGCACCACTTGTGTGCACCACTTGCCTGATTCTGTTTGGCTCATTAAATGCTCATAAATGCCCTCTTCTGAATTTATTACGGCTATGTAATGATGTTCATGAATAGCCTTGTTATCTTGTGCATTAGTGAGCTATTCCTTTTGTCTTGTGCTAGTTGATTATGTGGGTGTATGAGTATGTCTGAATATGTCGATCCTTGTGTAGTCTTTTGTCTTTGATTTTCTTCATAAGCATGAGATATATCTTCGTGCGGTGTCTGACTGGTTGTATATGTGCTAGAAGTTCTACGGAGCTCTCGCAGACAAGTGCCCGACTGGTTGGGCACATGTCGTAGGCTGAGTGCGCTTGCAACCTTGTGTGCTAAGCCACTTATGACTTAAGTGCGCTTGCAACCTTGCGTGCTAAGCCACTTATTAACCTGTCTATCTGAATCATGAATCTTGACAAACATATTAGATAGACACTACAAGGTTTGCTATCATCAAAACTAAAGGATCTTGACTTAACAAATTCCCCCTTTTTGATGATGGCAACCTATACAATTATATGTACTTGGCAATTAAAAAGATTGAGAGATTCTCCCTAAGAAAGATCCCCCTAAGTTTGTTAAGGGTTTTTAGGCAAGAAAAACTACAACAAATGATAACAATAAGTGACAGCTTTTATGCACAATAAGTGACATCTTTTATGTTATACTATGACCATAGTAGAAAAGTTTTCATTAAGATGATACATAATACACGAAGATAGACATAGCACAAGTACATATTCTTTCTTTCCCTCTTTGCCATACAACAAAATAAGGAGCAACTACACGACTTAAGGTATTGTAAAGGCCATAACATTCCATAGAGTACAACTACAAACATGATCAAGATAATCTAGATGGAGTGACATGTTTGGGTATCCCAATCATAATCATCCGGGCCAAGGGGTTCATCCTCCGAAAAAGAAGCTTTGATCCAAGATGGTTTGGCTTTGGTAGGATTTATCAAAGGTGATTCAGTTGTGGTGGAAAGGTCGGACTCATCAGAATCTATTGCGAACTCCATGCAATGTGGAGAACGTGTATGTGATTGAGTGACACTTGAGGTGATAGACCAGGCTGTGAGTGAGTCGGAGACTGGTTGAACATAGCTTAGTGACGTATTTCTTTGGGTGTTTGGTGAACATAAACTTGCGAATGGTGGACTGAATTGTTTGCTCATTTGAGTTGGATGAGCTGTGTGGAGTTTGAGCCATTTCGTGAGAAGTGAAACAATGATTGTGAGTGACAAATGAAGTGCACAAGTATTTATAGACGCTTGAGGATATGCTCAACGACTGATCGATGAGTGATAATAAATGAGGTGCTACGTCTTGTGGGCTATGTTTATAGGCTTTTTAGGTGTCAAGTTTGGAGATTGGATTAGTGGAATGGATGGGACTAAATATCTTTGATAATTCTGTAATTTTTAATCAAGGAAGAGGTAGCCAATACGATAAATTATTTCGTAACCAATATAATCATTCAAGATACACAAAAGAACAGGTGCATTTTCATTTATGTTGAAAGTTTTACTTGGAAACAGATAGTCAATGGTAAAATAAAACATTAATGGAAAAACAAAATCTAATCCTAAAGCTAGCTCTCACGGTTTTCACTCAAGTCTCTAAGAGACAAGGAACGCTCAGGCTATGTGAGAGTATAAAATCTATTGCTCCTTGAACCATGTGATGAACACTTAGTTCAGAGGAGACGGCCTGCACAGCTGTGAGAGTAACTCTCACCCTCTTCAGAACATCCCTAGTTGAGGTATCCAGACTGGTCTGGTGGTCCCCGACCTGTGTGGACCGGTGAGAGACTTCTCTTCTTTTTAGACAGATGCCCTTGTAGTTGGACGAGGCTTTGACCTTGAGTCCTCACTTTTTGTTTGTTTCTGGGCAATCACCAGCTGATCTCCCTTAGTCTTTATACCCAATTTGGATAACATCTCTGAGCAGATGCTGTCTTGAGTGGTGCGCGTACACTCGTGGAGCCTGTCGGTGTCCACTCCATTCTCTAGTAGCGCCTTTGTTACCACTCCCCCATGTACTAGCCCCTGGTTGACGTGTCTGCTTTCATCAATCATGAGGAGAATCATGGCTAGGAGGTTGATCTTCTCCTTGGTCTTGAGGGAGTAGAGTAACCTCACATCCCTTGCGTTGACGATGTGGGTTCATTGATTGCATGGAGTGATATTATGGGTGAGTAAACTGAAGAGAACTCTGTCTGGTATCAACATTTCTGCTGCAGGAAAGTTCTTCATTATTGCTCTTGTTGAGCAAATTTACCATTCTCCCTCCTAAGTGTCCTAGGTCATTCCATGATGTTTCCTTTGGAACGACCAGTCCTTCAGGTTCCAAGCCAAAAGTCTCGGAGATCCAAGACTTGGAGATGGTGATTTTGATGCTTTGAACCCGTGAAATGATATAGTCATCGTCATCACTATGGAGTGGTCCAAGACAGCGTATGTGCTCTTTGAGCAGTTCTGCGTAGACGGTGATGGGTTCTTGAAAGAAATCCACCCATCCTTGGTACTCCAACAGTTTTTGGATCTCTCTTAGACCCATTTTGTCCATTCATTCTAGGTCCAGTGTCTTTAGTAAGACAGGACAGGACCTGTCGTTGACGTTCTCTTCCTTTATCAGCGTAGGCTCTAGCTCCTTGAGCTTTTTGATACACTTCAAATATTGAGGAGGTGGAGGCTTGGTGACATCTTGAAAGAGCTCTTCTAGCTCTACAGATTATGGCGATGGAGCCATTGTCTCCTTGCCTTTTGCTTTACTCAGATGCTCGCGTTCCTGGAGCGTATAGATGATAGGGGACATCGACTCTATATCGCTTTCTCTTGAGCTTGTCGTGGAGGCGTCGGTGACCTGTCATCGACAGGTGTCATCATCTGGGGAATGATGCCAGTTTCTTCTTCAGAGTCTGGTGCATTCACACCTTCCTCTGGTGTCTTGTCTGATGGTGAGGCCCCCTCTTGTGACATTTCGTCACTCTGAACTTCCTCTTCTTCTAGCTACTGAACGACAGCTCTTGCAATTGCTGAATGAGTGGCTTCCTCCTCATCGCTGAAGTGTAACTTTCGAGTTTCCTTTTCTGGTGTGGAGTGGGCTTTTTGTGGAGCTTCCTTTTGATTTCTGGTATGTTGAATGGTACGAGTTGCACGAGTTACGCAACTTGTTGTGGCAGTAGAAAGGTTTTGGTTCTTGGGATCTTTGGCTTTGGAGTGTTTGGTGGTGATTTTTGGTGAAGGATTTTGAGAAGACAATTTTGGCTTTTCTGTGGTGGTAGGAGTTGGAAGTATTTTTGGCTTGAGGATTTTAGTTTGAATGAGATGATAAAGCTTGGGCAAGTAGTGGTTTATATAGTGTACCTCTTCTTGTAGTAGTTCGCCTTCGTCAGTTGCCCTTCGCATAAGTTTATCTTCCAGATCTTTGGAAAGGCGAGGGGGCGGCGATTCTCTATGAGTTTCTGTCGATCTTATGTCGGCTACTTGCACTGAGGAAGATTCTTTGAGTGCAACCTTGCTCTTGGAGCGGAGAAAGGATTTTGGTGCCATGATTGATCTAAGGATTTCTGGAGTTTTATAACCTTTTGCTAGAGAAATCTTAGAGTTGCTGTGAGGCAGGGATTTTCGCGCTCAATCTCACAAGAGTTTTTGTAAGAGAGAATGGAAGTTGCTTTTGAGTGCTTAGAGAGATTAGAGAGAGTGAGGGCAATAGTGAGACAAGAGTAAAACTCCTGTCACCCTTTTATAGTTATCGAGTAACGGTTGGTGACTGCTCCTCATCCGCTCCCTGACATGCCCTAATGGTACTATTCATAACGGGCAGCGATCGTGACAGGCTGTCATCGATCGTTGGCAATTTTCACGTTTCTATCCGTTGAACTTTCTCTAAACTAACCTTACTTTGTGAAAAGATGACATATCTGTTTCAAGTAGTCATTTGACATGTTTTGTTCATGCATAACCGTTCGTTGATACTGAACAACTAGTTTTAGGGTGTTGCTCACGTGTCGGTGATCGATCGTGAGAATTGAAAGATAGTTTAATTGTGATCAATGAATATCATACCAAGATCATGAATAATGTTGAATCTTTCTCTGCTCAATGGTTTAGTAAAAATGTCAGCTAGTTGGTCTTCAGTAGAAACATACTTTAAACCAACTAATTCCTTTTCACAACAATCTTAAAGAAAGTGATGTCTAATGTCAATATGCTTGGTACGAGAATGATGTACTGGAATTTTGGAAATAGAAATGGCACTTGTATTATCACACATGATAGGTAACGTACCTGTTTTAACACCGTAGTCACCTATGACCTATTTATTGTTTAAGCCATAGGAGTCGAGCACAACAGCTTGCTGCAACTATGTATTCAGATTCAGCTGTTGAGATTGCAATACTTTGTTGTTTCTTTGATCCCCATGCAATCAGACATGATCCAACAAAGAATTATGTCCCTGACGTGCTTTTTCTACCAGTGATAGATCCTCCATAGTCTGCATATGAGAATCCTACAATGTAATAGTTAGTGAATTTAGGATAAAAGAGACCAAGATTCATGGTACCTTTAGTAACGTAGGATTCTTTTCACAACTGTGAGGTGACTTTCTCTTGGATCTGCCTGAAACCTGGCACATAAGCAAAGTTATAATTTCAGGTCTACTAGCAGTTAAATATAGTAGAGAACCAATCATCTCTCTGTATGATTGCTGGTCGACCGGTCGGTCACCAGTCATGATACCCATCTTTGTGCCAACTGCCATTGGGTGTCAAACGTTTTACACTCCTCCATTCCAAACATTTTTAGCAAATCCTTCATGTACCTCTCTTGGGATATGATAGTCCCTTCATCATTTTGCTTGACTTGAAGTCCTAAGAAGAACTTCAAATCTCCTAGATCACTAATTGTAACACCCCATCCAACATTAACACACTTACAATAAACTGCAGCGGAAAACAACCTCATCACATTACTTAACTCGATGGTGTTACACGCCGTTAGCCACCCACGTGGCTAACAAGGTTAATCCATATACATTGTACCGGTCTGATGGGCTAAATTTCCGAGCAACTACACATTATTATCCCTTTCCATTAACAACAACAACAACATACACCTTTCAACTATACCGAGTATTTATAAACTGATGCCGACAACAATTTCGGTCTTACTACACCTACTGTATATATACACTTAAATGAATACCCATGTACAATGACTACCCCGTCCTACTCTCGAACGGCTTCCAGCTCTCTGTACCTGAAATAGGAAAAGAAGAGAAAGGGTGGCCCCAAGGGGCTCAGCACCTTTGCTGGTATGGTAATCCCGCAGCCCACATGCTACCGGGCCACGCACAACTAATTGTCGTCTTAGCATGCGGTTGATTATATTTAAATCGTGCATGTAACAGTAAACACACAACACATAACATTTCGCCTCAATGGGCTCAACAAACGGATAATATATCCTTATTTGATAAGTCACTCATGGTATTCATTATTCCTAGAGTGTTTCTCCTCTAATGGAGCTACTTCCTTAATAGACGACATCTACCCTTAAATCGGGTTATTCTTAAACGCCTCTTATCACACACTGGGATTCATTTCCATGATCCACACACTCCATATTTTATAACATATAATGTTCCTCACATAACCAAACATAACAACACCCTTCACGTTTCCACGTGCACATGATAACATCACAATAGGATTTACTTTACAACAACATCACATAACATAACGGGAACGGTCCTCTTAGGAACCGACCCAAACATAGTTAATTCACTGGTGAGCCTAGAGAATGGTGTCACCCTCATGGTAAGCTCGTTATACAATAACAGCAACACTCATTACCGTCCTAATAGTCGGACGAGTAACTTAAGTTAAGATGGTTCGGGTTTGGAGGGCCCAGCACCGACACACACAACAAACATGTTCCCCCTAAACCGATCATAAGTCAGAATAGCTAAGCTTTGGAGTAAGCTAATGGGAGATCATAACCCGTGAGGGAAACAACCATAACAAAGAGAAGGGTAAGGCTAAGAAGGATACCCTCTCCCAAACAACGCGCGACCGGCCTAACCGGATTCCTCACTACTGTTAGTACATACTTACTTTAGATATTAGTTAGAACCCCACTATGGAGTTTGTCACCTACACACATACAGTATTACGACTGGGTTAAACATACAAGGGAGATCCTACACACATACACCACATCACATAATCAACTCACGCATAGCCGTGGTTAGAACGCCCCATGGTTCGGGTCGTTTAATCCGAATACCGAACTCTCATGTGATCTAGACTCAGTTAACTAAGGTTAACACTGCCGAGGTTAAATGGTATCGGAGTTGAACACGCCACATATATGAATTACTGTAAAACTCATTACATGTTTATCTTAACGTGGCAAACATACAGAAAAACACATTGGCATACAAGCCGGTGTAATCCGGTAGGACACAGGTTGCAAGAAAAACCATACCTGTCACCGGAGTCCACTCTATCACGTCCACTTATGTTCCTCGAGCAATCTCGAACAATGATAACATTGCATGTATTTTTTTATTAACATCGGGGTAACATGATTGTTTAAAGTCTAATGCTTATAACTTTTCCCGTTAACTTAGTTACATAACTTCACTTTTAACTGTTTTACTTTTACATTTAATACAACCTTTCCCCCACTAAATTGTCATTATAATCACTTAAGCATGTCCTTAACATTCTTATAACATCATTACTTAGTAATCACCATTTTTAGGCAACTTTCCCACCTTTAAACAAAGTTTTTGGTCCATACAGTGGACTGTCCAAACTTGTGTCCGGACTTCCCAAGTTCGGACACAAGTCGAGGACTCAAAACTGAATACAGACGCCTGTCCGAACTTGTGTCCGGACTTCGGAAGTTCGGACATGGTCGGTGAGGAAAATTAAATGAAGAAGCAGGTAGTCCGAACTTGTGTCCGGACTCCCAAGTCGGACACAAGTCGAGACTCTGAAATTTTTTACGCAACAGGCCTGTCCGAACGTCCATGTCCGGACGGATGTTCGGACAAGGCAAAAAACTCATTTCTAAGCCTTTAAGATTAACAATTTCACCAAACTTCTCCTAAGCCTCATAATGTTTCCTAACATCATTTGGCACATCAAACACACCTTTAGCCATGTGCTAAACTCTTTAAATCACTCACCAAAACCATCTTATCATTCACAAATTTCTTACAAAATTCCTAGCACTTGGGATGTTTTCTCCTTAAGATTTCTAAGTGGTAGTTCACCAATAATGACCACTACACCAAGGTGTTTCCTCTACACCTTAACATCATCTCTCAACTTCTTTTCTTACTAACTAAATCTCCTTTTCACAACTTCTTAAAATTCCTTACTCAAAACCCTTACCTAAACATCATTCCCTCCTTATTCATCAACATTATCTAAACCTTAAACAAACTTCTCCAAGACTTTATTACATCCTAAAACACTTATTGAATTCCTAGAACTTCCAAGACAATACCAAAGTCCTTGTAGCACTTTAGAACACCTTAAAAACATTTTCTTCCTTAGTAAAACATTTATCCTTTCCTAACATATCCTAGTTCACCAAAGTTCATTTAAGCACTTACAACTCCTTATACATTATACAAATTTTGCCATGGGTTCTCTTAGCACATCTTCATTCCAAAACTCATGGTTTTCACCATTAAACATTCAAGAACACCTAAATCCATCAATAGTATTCTCACACACATAACTTCACCAAATTTACACTACATCACAATATAGTGCATAAACTTAAATTGCTTGGCACTTAGGCCCTTAAATAACATGGCTCTTAGGCCCTTAAATAACATAAACTTTAAACACTGAATTTCCCACATAAATATTGCCTTTGACCTGCAATTACATACAACAACACATATTCCCTTTAATAATCTCCTTAAGAACATTTTACTAGGTCTTTCACTATTGGCTCCTTAGGTATTTTATTAAGCAAATCAAGCTCATTTTCCTAAGGCACTTAAACTACATTGAGATAGCTTGTTTACCTCTTTTTCCTCACAAACTTCTTTCTTGTTTCCTTGTAAAACCGGTAGGGTGTTTAGTTGTTTGTCAACTTCTATACAATGTACAAATAATAGAATGAGTATTCAAGCATTATGCTTCATCTCATTATAAACCCTAGTTACACATATTGTTTTAACACATTAAGGTAATTGTTTTACCTTGGAATTGGAAGAGAACTTGAATAAGTATCAAGAGAGGACTCCTCCTAGCCCTTGGAAGATTCAAATGAAGCTAAAACAAGCAAGGTGAAAACACCATTGTGAGGTGAATTTTTGGACATCATATAAACATGGAGGAAACATGGATTTTCTTTGAGTTTCCTTACCTTGAAGCAAAGGAGAACAATAATATGTGAAAAGGTGAGCTCAAGCTCCTTCAATGGTGAATCTCCATGGCACCAAAATTGAGTTCTTGAAGATTTGAAAAGGTAGAAATGTAGAGCTTGGTCTAACTAAGAGAAAAGTGGTCTTGAAATTAAATTTGGATCATGGAGCTAGAAGTTACAAGTGAAAGAAGATGGAGAATGGTATGGTTTGCTGTAGCAAAACCGATGGAGTTTGGGAGAAGATGAAGAAGGCTACGGTGGGTGTGAGTGGGAAAGAAAGAATGAAGATTGGAATTGCTTTTGGAAGATATTTACATGTTATAAAGGTAACTTCTACTTTTCACTTACTTTTCCTTCTTTCTTTAATTTTTACTAGCTCATGGTGGTGAGTCACCACATAATAAAACCGGCCCCCATATAATTAGAAGGGTGTTTTGGTCTTTGTTGACCAATTAACTTACTTATAATAACATATGTTACAAACTAGCTTATAAAAGTTACTATTCATAAAAACAAGGCACATAGAAGTGAAATTTTTGATTTCCCATTGATATAGACTTCTAAATGTGATACTATATAGTACACATGTTAATTAAAGAGTAATGATGGACATCTAGCCATACAAAACTCATTTACAAGACAATTTTTCAAAAACGTGCTTTAAGACTCCTTAAAGCACATTTTGTGTTTTAACTTGTTTTCAAGCTTGGTTTTCTTTGGTAATTGATTTAATATGTTCATTAACATATTTATAAGGTATATATATGACCTTTAGGTCTTATACAAATTTATCCCAAGCTTAGAGCACATTTTTGCTCATATTGCCTTTAAGGTATTTTCTTGTGTTCTGCTTGGTTTAATTGTCCACCAAGGTTTCCTAAGGACTTAATTAGCCTTATTAAATCATAATTGAATATTATTAAGTCTTGGTAGGCTCTTTGGGTCCTAACCAAGTTCACTCATAGCTTAGAGCATGTTTTTGCTCAAACCGTGTCTTAGTGTTTTATTGTGTTTTACCATGGTTTAAATGGTTCATTGATGTCTCTGAGGCACTTTTTAGCCTTTATATAACATAGTTTGATATTTAAACCACATATCAAGGTTTGGGGTATTTCAATCTACCCCCCTTAAAAGAACTTCGTCCTCGAAGTTTACACTTTCCACACATCATTAGATTAGAACACAGGAATCACTTGGGAATAAACTTCCATAACCAAACACACTTTACATCACAACCTCGGACTTAATGGCCCGGGCAACACATTCACATCCACACATAACATAACATATTCACATGATAACCTCGGACTCAATGGTCCGGGTATCTTAACAACACTTACACATACATAACAACCCCTTAGACTCTCTGGTCTTGGGTAACATAACACATTTAGACACATAGGTCTTGATAACATAACAGCCTTTAGACACATAGGTCTATGTAACACAACAACATGTAGACTCATAGGTCTTAATAGCATACACTTTTAGAACTCGAGGTCAAAATAACATTTATTACACATACCACACAACATGTCATAGCATGTATATCAATCAAAAATATCTTTGATATACACTGTTATCCCGCAGAACCCGGTCGCGATGGACACCTTCCGTCCCCGTGCCTTTGGGAGATTAAAACAATCACTTAAATTTGAATTTTTTTTTTCCTTGTGAGGTTAGGTAAGAAAACTTTTGTTATGTAAAGTATCTATCAATGTTTTATAAATACCAATTAAAAATCCTTTTGAAAACACACACAACTCCAAGTCCAACTTAAGCTCTTTGCTTATTTTCTTAGCGTGGTTATTTGTGACCACTTATAGGGAGTTTCAAGAGTCATCCAACCCTGATGTGATCAGCATCAATGTTGAACTATCCCTCCACTCCAATTTGTGTTCGGCTTCCCTTGATCGCATGCAAATCAAGTTCCACTTCCCACTTCATTTTCAAGCATCAACTAAATCACTCATTTCCAATTTTCTATCTTTTAAATCATTCTAATCATGATCATACATCTCCAAAGGATAGAACTCCGCCTATCAGTTACCTCCATCCACTTAATCTTGTTACCTAGGGAACCTTATCCTCATTAGGTTTTATATCGGTCTCATACCCTTCATGAATCACTATATAATATATATACACATATATTTTATCAAAATACGACACACCATTTCACATTTATACACTGTCGGGGTTTTGTTCCCCGGGAGTTTCTCCACTCCCCACACTTGTATTATTAACAAATAAACACACTTATCACAATGGTATTCGCATCTTCTGTGCGCAATTACCACAATTAAACCATGAATGAATGTGTATGTTTACATAACACACACACCAATCATCGAAACAAATTATTTGTGCTATGCACACCATCGTTCACGTACACTTGTACGGTAGTACACACTAAGTGGTTTTGCGCTCTACCCCCCTTAGAAGGGATTACGCCCACGTAATCAATCACTAAACATTGGCTTAAAATGTTCTGCCGTCGTGAAGTGTTTTAACTTTCACGCGGTCTATTATACAATGGATTCTGATTAGAGGATCTTGACCATATTGGCGGTTTAGTCCCTAAACCAAGAATTCTCATTGGAGTTTGCTTAAACTCTTAGTCGGTTTCGATTCTGGCCTGTTAGGCTTCTAGGCGTTAATAATTAGCCATTCACCCATGCTCACCATGTACATTCAATACTTGAATCACTGGCTCAGTAGTTTCTGCTGCGAAACTCTAGTAACTGTAGAGCTTAATTGCCCTTTCTTGTTATTCTTACTGTATTGTACATCCCAATTGTCACCTTCATCTTGGTAACAATGGTTTCTCAACCGACGCGTGGTATCTCTTACCGTTAGCGAATTCGGTGAGTTACGAACATTCTATCCACTTCCATAACAGTTTACTGTGTATACAGCTGTGTATTTCACAATGATTGACTTGTTCCCTTCCGAGTTATTGTCGGTTGAGATTGAGCTACTACCTAGTGTGTAGTGCTCTCTCAGCTATTCACAACATTCGAGGTATATTCCATACCGATATTTGGGAGTTAGTGCTACTGTAGTCACTTACTGTTAATCATGTCTCCATATTTGGTTTAGAACAAGTACTCTTTATTGGTGCGGCCTTGCATTTCCTAGCAATGGGCCATTATAACATTACTGCTCCACAATTAACATGTTCCCAATTCCTAGCTATCCACTCGATCATTACTGTGCAAGTGCAATACCAAAACACTCAGTCATACAGAGTGCAGAGGCGTAAACTCTTGACAGTAAATCCCTTATGCGATTCGCCATGGAATTCACACTGAACTCCTCATCACACCGTACCTATCACTGGCTTATTGCCCAGTCTGTTTAATATCGCTTACCTTGCATCTCCACTGAGTTTAACTCACAACTGGTCTTATCTGCCACATTATTACTCAATAACATTGATACAACGGTCGCCAGCTGCGAACCGTGCTCTTACCCATTGCATAACAACAACTTACATGGTATTTACTGTCATGTTAACTTCCACACATGTACTTCCATCATTCGTATTATGGTTCATCACTCATTTGGATGACTACTGAATGCTCCTTGAGCATCGATCATTCGAGTCACGAGCCGGCATTATTCAGCTCGGTGTTTCACTTTATACACACATACTACTAAGCTAACTGCTCTCTTTCAATAATAACATAGTCCATCCTTAACATATTTCTTGAACTTGATTCACATAACTACCGCTCCTGCGGTGTCACAATATCGAGAGGTATCCCCACTCTTAATGCAGTGGTTCGTTTACCACTCTATTCACTTATACAACATAAACTTCTACAATCAATCAAGTTTATATAACATATCTTGCGTATGGCTTATAAGCCTTATTTGCCTTGAGCTGGGCTCATTGTAGGCTGTCCACACACATATACTTCTCTGTACAACATTATATGGTTTGGATATTATATTGAGCTCCATGACAAGGTCATTGCATTCCATTTCCTTTCATGGGATGCCCCTTAGGATTGTCATTCCGTCTCCTGACAACTTATGTCCAAACTGGGTGTTAGTTTCAACCCTCGTGTTTCTGTCATGCACTTCGTGCAACAATTGTTGATGCGAACACCCTTTAAGGATTGCTCCTGGGTGTTGCTAACTCATGCCATTACATCTGGTTCGCACTTATTGGTATATATAGTTAGCCATGCCGTTTGCGTTCTTAACTGGCTTATTATCCTCTTCTGTGAAGATCAACACTTCCTGGTAGTGTAGGTACTCATTCTGGGAGTTTCATCCCGTTCATTGCACATTAATGTGTCCACATTAGTCATCTACTTGCCATGTACAGGCTAGGTCACCGTTCCAGCTAACATGTTTATCCCTAAGGATCCTTAAGACATATGTGATGTCTTTACATAACAGTTTGTGCCCTTCGCACTTCCTAACTCTTAAACATTTCCTTGAGAGGAATTCACTAATCCTTTAGTCTCGTTAACTTAACTGAGTTCCTTAACTTCAACCATTCCTTGTAATCTCTAGCTCTTGTTTGATTATACTGCTGACCGTAGACGGAGTCGACTACTTCCCGTGTTTCGGACTCCACTCGTATACATATGTGGGGTACCATAATGAGACATTGCTACCTACCCAACTAACCCATAAGTAGGTCTGTCAGGCCCACACGCTCCTATCGGAGTGCGGTCGTCCCACAATTCAGTTGGTACACTCGTAGTGTCCGTCACACGCCTAGGTGAAGTATTCTGTTGTCAACTCCCTTATATTGTGTAACGCCCCTATTAACCATAAATACAGCGGAAATAAAACTCTAAGGCGATTACAGACCATCGGGTTCCAAACACCCGGCACCAAACCTCACCAATTACAACTTACAATCTACAAAAGCTACGGTCTGAACTCGAGAAAAACTTAACACAAACATATTAGAAATTAAACACATTAACTCTCCACAAAACCTAGTCCCATCCCAATGCTCATTCTCTTCGTGGCCACCTGTAAATCAATTCGTACCTGCAAGATGAAACCAAGCAGCCCACCCCGAGAGGGGCGGGTCAGTTCCCTGGAATGGAACTGGTACAATTCTCCAAAACAAACTTATAAAACATAACTCTTCAAAATAAATAGAACATGAAAACAAACTCTTAAAAGTAAAACAGAGATAAAGCATTCAAAACAATTAAGTTAAGAGAAAGAAAACAAGACAAAGATAGAGATAGAAAACTTCCAAAACAAGTCATCCACTTAAGTAGTCCCACCACATAGTTAGTAAGCATCCATTGTTGATGTTAGAACCAATTCTCGTTCGGAGTATAAAGACTCGGATAGTCACAAAGGACTAGGAATAATAAGATAGATCCAAGAACCAATAACTCAAGAGTGGAATAATTCAATTGGGAGAGATGGCCCCCACCGCCAGATATCAATGTCCATATGGACGAGGGATATACAGCCCCCTGCTGTCAGATTTAAATGTCCTGGTGGACGAGGGATATACAACCCCTGCTGTTAAATATCAATGCCCCTATGGGCGAGGGATATACAGCCCCCTGCTGTTAAATTAAAAATGTCCTGATGGACGAGGGATATACAGCCCCCTGCTGTTAAATATCAATGCCCCTATGGGCGAGGGATATACAGCCCCCTGCTGTTACCATTGAAGACGCGCGCATGTCGAAAGAAAGATTTCCAAGATTGACCTTTTTCCAAATTCCCACTAGATCACCAACTACCCAGAGCAATACCAAAACACTCAGTCCTACAGAGTGCAGAAGCGTAAACCCTAAGTAGTCATGTCTAACGGGACACCAAATAGAAGAAACCAATACCCAAATGAGTTCCACATCCAAGGCTCAGTTAGTCACACAAGCTGAGTCAGTCACACAACCATACCTTTTTAGAAGTTCCTCTTAAAGTCAGTTAGCGTTTTCCAAAACATTCCACAAGTCAATCAGCAAAAATAACGTAGTACAAGAAATCGTACAAAACATTCCATAAGGTCCAAAACACATCAAGCTGAGTACGAGAAATCGTACCTGGGGAACGTTGTAGCAGTTCTAATCAACTTGCGCAACAATCAACAGTACTCTGAAGAATATTAAAGGTAATCTATCATCAATCATTGTAGCCTATGTTACGCTTAAATAAACTCCTTACTCTTATTTCAAAGTCTCAATATTTTAAGCCCTCACTTAAATGTTATATATAATCTTTGTGTTATCTGAGAACGTGTATAGCCCAAGGTGGTAAGATCAGGAATGTATTCGTATCATTTGCTAATTGTCCACTCCATCCACTTTATCATACTTAACCACAATCCTCACATTCAAGACTTTTGAGACCTCTTATCATAAATGTGTTTATGTTATATAATTAAATCTAAGAATTTCGATAATAATCTTAAGCTCAATACCCTTTATTCTTAATTTAAATAACATTGTATTATGACCTACGATGGACTCATCTAAGAATACATATTACAACCCCACAATGTAAAGATTATGTATTCAAACAATATCCACTAGATAACCCATTATGATTAAGTCTTTCCTTAACTTAATTAAGATCTACATCTTGTATATTGAAATTGTGTGTTGTAGACATGTTTTATTATAACTTAATTGAACTGCTAAACTCAATATCTCATCTTAGTTCAGAATAACTTTTAATTACAACCATTAATAAACTTGTCATAAGATGTTAAATAGCTTCTCATCTTGAAACAACTATATTTAGTTAACTTAGACTTATCGAACTCTTACATTTAGTATTCACAGGTACATTATTTGGCTATTATTACCTATATAATAAGGTGTTTAAATATAACCTTTTATGTATCCTTACTTACCTTTAATCTCCTAAATATTTTATTTTTACACCCATTCACTCTATAGACTATGAATCCCTTGTACTAAACTTCAATAAACTTAAGTCTTAAATACGTTTTAAATTGTTTACAAACCTAAAGTTTCAAAGGGACAACTTAATAAATCAATACCCTTTTTTTTATGTTTTAGGATAACATTACATCTTAACATAAGGTAGAATTTATCTAAGAGTTAAACTCCGATTCCAAAGTGAAATTGTTAATTATGAAATAAGATAATATATTCTGAAAAATCCCCATACCTTATGTTCAAATGTTATATTAATATTTTTCAATGTTGTAAAGTAGATCGATATGATCTCTTATATAACCCAGTTTCGTCTAACTAAAGGTTTTAAGGTTTTAAGTATCAAATTCCTATTTACAAACCTTCTATAAATTCTAACCACTAAATACCCCACTTAATTGTAAACTCACATCCTAAGTATTGGTAATAAATGTTATAAATGTATTTCATATGGCTTATCTAATGCCAAGAAACTTAAGGATTATTATTTAGATAAATTCCCAAATCATAGTCTAAATAGTTTTATATCATAACCCTTTTAAGGATTTTATCTTAAAACATTAAGTTATATTCCAATACCATAAATGTTAAGAAATGATTAAATCTAGACTTACTATTCCACCTCACATTTAGATGTAAAAGTATTTATTTATTATTATTGTTTATATATTAAGAACATTTAGATGTAAAAGTATCACATTTATTCATTAATTATATAGTAAGTTCTATTTGTGTAAAATCTAATTACAATATTCCTAAGTCCCAACTTATTAATTACCTAACCAAATTATAGATTTACATTATGGTCTTTGACAAATAATATTACACATGTATTCTAATATGGTTTATATAAATCTTAGAAATCCAAGATAACTCTTTAAGCTCAATTTCATAACCACAATTCAATACTAGCTCATATAATATTTTTAATAGTACTATGTATAGGTTAGTTTAACTTACTAATCCCTTCGTATTATATTTCCTATAAGGTAACTAATTATTATATTATATATATATATATATATATTTATATATACTAGGATTTGTTCAAAACATTATTTATGTAATATATGTATTTAATTATGTTTAAAAACTTTTAGGCATAACTACAACCGATATACGGTTTATAGAATAAAGTGTTTCCCTTTAATATATAAGTATACCTGTATTAGAATTTAATTAAGACATTCCCTACGTAACTTATTATATTTAAACTATCTTATTACTAACTGCATTCCATGTATGTTCTATAAAGTATTTCCTTTAACTATATCTTAGGATACTAGCTCTTATAATATTTAGTTATTATAAGTGTTAATTTATTAGTTCATTGCTTTAACCTAAGTTACTATTTTATTCCTTTTATATATGTATAGAAATATATATATGTATATATTTTCCTTAGTTTAAATTAAAATATTAACTCCCATACAATATAGTAAATAAAATGTAGGATAATTAAATTCCTTTTATATAAGTTTCTACTTAAGTAAGTATATATATACATATATGTAAATAATTTCACTTCTCTTAAAAGCTAATACAAAAACATTTATAAACTTACTGTTATAAAATGTTAATTTAGTTTCCTTTATTTTTCCCCAGCTTAAAAGTTAATTAACAAACCATACTTTAATTTTTGGTTACATTAAAAACCTTATATTATAGGTTATTCTTATGAAAAACTCATAAACACAATTTTTAAAACCTTTTACCATTGCCCAAAATTCCCAAATTTAGTATACAGTAACTATAACATTTTAGACAATTATAAAATTTTTATTTCATAAAAATATCTTTTTAATTTAGCCAAATAATTCCAGAAAACCCGTAACTTGTAAAAATCATAACTTATGTTTAAAAACTCCAAAACCATAATAATTTACATCAAAATAAACTAGATTAAATAAGGAACCTATGGTTAAAATTTCAAGTCAAAATAATTCGGGAAGATATTTAATTAACCCAACAAGTTAAGACTATTTACTGGAATTTATTAAAACCCTTATAAACTAATTCTGGAATGTTTTAATCTCGGCCGTCCAATCTCTTAAAACGAGATCGGACGGCCCCTGTACATCGAGTTCATCAGCGAATTCAATTACCAAACCGAGTACTAAATCCCGTTTTTCTCACAATCTACAGAACGAAATCGAGTGATTTTTGTTTCTATGGATTCGTAATCGAATTTCGGTTCTATTGGTATCAATTTCCCCAATTATAATGCAGAGTTCATCAAGATTCGAATTCGATTTGGAAGCTAGGGTTTATCTCGGTAATCGAATACAAATCTTACCAATTTCCTAATCTAATACGAAATTGACTAAAAACACATGGGTTAGATTGGAAATACCATTACGAACAGCAACAAACGGAGAAATTTGATCGGAGACTCACCGGATTGTGCGAATTGGGTGAGTTTAAATTCGGAAACTGGGAAAAGACTCGAACTTTAATCAGTTCGTGGTGCCAACTTTGCGGATCTATAACTAGCAGTACAAAACGAGTTAGATATTGAGTAAGGGCTCATTGGAAAGAAGAAACGTAGATCTACGTATTGGTAGCAAGAACTAAACCTAACTCGCACCATACAGAAAGATATTGAAGTTACAAAACACGAGTTTACTCTCTGTTTCGGTGTTATTTTATGTGCTGTTGAAACCGAAACTTTAGACCTCTATATCTCCCAACTGGTTACGAATCAGACTTGGGCATAAACACGAAAATTGTAGATGGATTAGAGATCTTTACAACGAGCTAAAGAAATCGAATTTTGGTTGATTAACGAAGAAGTTATGATCGACGCAAGTTACCTGAAAACGAAGGGAAATCTGGAATTCTGGAAACAGCTTCGCAAGGTGGCTACTTTGGCTCGATTTCCGGTTGACTCAGAAAGATTTAGGGTTTGTATGAGTAATGGTTGGAAAGAGGAATTGAAGGAGAAGAGAATGGTGAAGACGGCATGGAAAAATATTGAGAGATGCAAAAGTTATAGCCGTCTAAAGTCAGGGCAAAGTAAGGGAAATCGGTTACCGAAAAATCAGGGAAGAAATCGGCTAAGTGTGGGCGACCCATTACAGAGTGACACGTGGCATCTCTTAAAATTTTGATTCAAAACTTCAATCTAGCATAACTTTGGCTAGGATGATCCGTTTTGACGTTCTTTTTATCGATCTTCATGGTTTTTCATAACCTATTTTTGGTATAGGTTTCATGACCTGGTTTGACCATTCTCAAAAAGTCAACTCTAGCAAGGCTTAATAAGCTTTACGGTTTCTAGAATTTATATTGACTTTTATGTTTCAAAACAATGTTCCAACACTTCCTAAAATTTTATAATATATTTGGAGTGTTTAGAAATTTTCCCAAGATTTATTGACTTATAAATCTTATTATTAAATTCATAATACTATACAATAATATATAATAATTAGGGTTAAATAGGAGAAAACCCCTAAATAAATTTCACAACCCACATAATAATTTAATATTCATAATTCCATATAATTTAATATTCATAATTCCATAATTAATTTAATACTTAATAGTGTTATTAAAGGTTTAATAAAAGAAATCCCCTAAATTAATTTAGGGGTTTCAGTATATCCCCCTTAAAAGAAACTTCGCCTGAAGTTTAAAAATCAACTAATAAGCACTCACACGCTTCGGGTGTGCTGAGACAATAAAAGTTCCAATGAAATTCATACCAAACCAATCCTTTATTTCCATCCATTCCATAACAACATCCCACTGAAGATTACTCAAAATCAAACTGAACCAGGATATACCAGATATAGCATGATGAAAATCAAAAGTCACATACTGAGTCATAATGTAAAAACCAAGCACATAAAACATCTCTCATCCTGTTAATATTGTTCTCCCTTTGCTAACAATGCAACGAGGCATAATCCGGATGAGATAACGAAGGAGGAGTATGCCAGCATATCCCCTTAAAAGAGCTAAGGTACGCCCTCGTACCGCTACTAACGGCACATTCAAAGAATTCAACATCTTATTAACCCAGCTTTGTTGTGAATTTTACTGCACCGTTGATATATCTATTATCGTTATATATCTGTATATCTTGATTGTTATATATTTGTATTTCCTTGGTGGTTATAAAATTTTATCTTATGATTATATCCATTCATTTAATGACTGGTACGAATTACACGTCAATATATGATCATTTATCATATCAATTATATGACCAAGCTATAACCCAGGTGTAACATACTTGAGTAGTTAACTAATATTCCCGATCATTTAATAATCCTCAATAATCTTCCAAAATTTTCTTCAAAGGTTTATTAGTCAACCATATGTTAAAACTCTATAAGATAAATATTTTCTGTGACTTTTCAAGTTTCAATTGTTCTATATTAACTATCGTATTTTAGACGATTCATTCAGTGTTTACTTTATAAAATTTACTTATTATATAACTTCACCCAAGACAGAATTTTAGGAAGTTCTTCCAAAATCTGATTCCTTTATCTTAAAATATTATTTTATTTTTATTATTTTTTTTAAGGTAGGGACTCTGTATAAAATTTTAAGTCAAATGAGCTAGTCTAATGAAAACTCGCTCATTCTTGGTAATTTTTTTTAAGGTTTGTTCTATGTAAGTATTCTCCTGATTATTAAATCTTAGTACTCCCTTAGATAATGGTGGCTTTTGGTAAATATCCTTAGTGTGTCTTTTAAAATTTTATACATGTATAATGTTAAGCTTCCAAGTAACATGAGAATTTTCCAATCTTTAAGTAACTCTCAATTTTTCACTAGACGCTCAATACTCCCAGTATTTAAGGCTCAATAGTATTTAGTTTATTATTACTCATGTGTTTTCATCCATAGGTAAGTATTTTTCACCAAGGATTTAACTCGGTAACCTCTTTACATGTATGAATTTAGTACTGGATCTTAATATATAAGTTTTGAATTGTTCATTGTGGCTAGTATGAAATAGCCTAGCTCAAGATTTAATGATGGTAAGTCTTACCACCACTCCCCTCAAGTTCAACACAATCCATTACCTGCGTAGAAGATTATTTACGGTTAGATGACAAGGCTTGTCTAGCCCCTAAACTTCTAGAAGTGGGTGTGCACCCCCACTACTTTCAGCCTAGGAGTTCGTCGCACCAGGCACTTCCCGTAGGGTGTTAGGTTTATGTGTTTTCTTTCTAAAGTTAACATAGAGTTTTAATGTGTTTTACAAGTTCAGATGTTGATCTTTTCTAATACGCTACTAGTTCTTGTTAGCTTAATAATTTTCTAGACTTAAGATTTATCTTAAACATTATCTTTAGGTAATAAATTGATACCAAGTAGTTCATGAGATTTATTTTCAAACTTTAAAGGAGTTGAAGTACTTTCACATAATATCAATACTAATTCAGTTATGTAAAGTTCCATTTGTATACTGTTTTCAACCAAAAGTATTCTTTAAAATTCTAGGAATTTGTGTACTAGCTTTTAAAGGATTGCATTTTTAGCAATGCTTTTGAAAAATAGCTTAATATTTCGTTTATCTCAACCAAAATCTTAGCGTACTTAATATAGGATGTTCCAAACTTATATATATACATATATATATTTCTGTAGTTTATTGTTGGAACGGTATAACAACACATCACCCTCAACAGACACTCACAAAAGAAAAGTGTGTAAAGGAATCGTTCACGATTCCAAAAAGGGTTAGGAGTCGTGCCTTACTGGAGTCCTCACCCAATTCTACCCCAGTTCCCCAGTTTTAAGTGCACCTATAATCTAAGTATTTCACTCGGCTTGTTTTCTCGGGTTCAGAGCGTAACTACGCTCTGATACCACTTTCTGTAACGCCCCTATTAGCCATAAATACACGGAAATAAAACTCTAAGGCGATTACAGACCATCGGGTTCCAAACACCCGGCACCAAACCTCACCAATTACAACTTACAATCTACAAAAGCTACGGTCTGAACTCGAGAAAAACTTAACACAAACATAATAGAAATTAAACACATTAACTCTCCACAAAACCTAGTCCCATCCCAACGCTCATTCTCTTCGTGGCCACCTGTAAATCAATTCGTACCTGCAAGATGAAACCAAGCAGCCCACCCCGAGAGGGGCGGGTCAGTTCCCTGGAATGGAACTGGTACAATTCTCCAAAACAAACTTATAAAACATAACTCTTCAAAATAAATAGTAACATGAAAACAAACTCTTAAAAGTAAAACAGAGATAAAGCACTTCAAAACAATTAAGTTAAAGAGAAAAGAAAACAAGACAAAGATAGAGATAGAAAACTTCCAAAACAAGTCATCCACTTAAGTAGTCCCACCACATAGTTAGTAAGCATCCATTGTTGATGTTAGAACCAATTCTCGTTCGGAGTATAAAGACTCGGATAGTCACAAAGGACTAGGAATAAAAGATAGATCCAAGAACCAATAACTCAAGAGTGGAATAATTCAATTGGGAGAGATGGCCCCCACCGCCAGATATCAATGTCCATATGGACGAGGGATATACAGCCCCTGCTGTCAGATTTAAATGTCCTGGTGGACGAGGGATATACAACCCCCTGCTGTTAAATATCAATGCCCCTATGGGCGAGGGATATACAGCCCCCTGCTGTTAAATTAAAATGTCCTGATGGACGAGGATATACAGCCCCCTGCTGTTAAATATCAATGCCCCTATGGGCGAGGGATATACAGCCCCTGCTGTTACCATTGAAGACGCGCGCACGTCGAAAGAAAGATTTCCAAGATTGACCTTCTCCAAATTCCCACTAGATCACCAACTACCCAGAGCAATACCAAAACACTCAGTCCTACAGAGTGCAGAAGCGTAAACCCTAAGTAGTCAATGTCTAACGGGACACCAAATAGAAGAAACCAATACCCAAATGAGTTCCACATCCAAGGCTCAGTTAGTCACACAAGCTGAGTCAGTCACACAACCATTACCTTTTTAGAAGTTCCTCTTAAAGTCAGTTAGCGTTTTCCAAAACATTCCACAAGTCAATCAGCAAAAATAACGTAGTACGAGAAATCGTACAAAACATTCCATAAGGTCCAAAACACATCAAGCTGAGTACGAGAAATCGTACCTGGGTAACGTTGTAGCAGTTCTAATCAACTTGCGCAAACAATCAACAGTACTCTGAAGAATATTAAAGGTAATCTATCATCAATCACTTGTAGCCTATGTTACGCTTAAATAAACTCCTTACTCTTATTTCAAAGTCTCAATTATCTTTTAAGCCCTCACTTAAATGTTATATATAATCTTTGTGTTATCTGAGAACGTTGTATTGCCCAAGGTGGTAAGATCAAGGAATGTATTCGATTATCATTTGCTAATTGTCCACTCCTATCCACTTTATTCATACTTAACCACAATCCTCACATTCAAGACTTTTGAGACCTCTATATCATAAATGTGTTTATGTTATATAATTAAATCTAAGAATTTCGATAATAATCTTAAG
Organism: Limonium bicolor; assembly: GCA_023374045.1. Taxonomy (NCBI): domain Eukaryota; kingdom Viridiplantae; phylum Streptophyta; class Magnoliopsida; order Caryophyllales; family Plumbaginaceae; genus Limonium; species Limonium bicolor. Next base: position 96,672,085 of record CM041779.1, read on the forward strand.
CTCAATACCTTTATTCTTAATTTAGAATAAACATTGTATTATGACCTACGATGGACTCATCTCAGAATACTATATTACTACCCCACAATGTAAAGATTATGTATTCAAACAATATCCACTAGATAACCCATTATGATTAAGTCTTTCCCTTAACTTAATTAAGATCTACATCTTGTATATTGAAATTGTAGTGTTGTAGACATGTTTTATTATAACTTAATTGAACTGCTAAACTCAATTATCTCATCTTTAGTTCAGAATAACTTTTAATTACAACCATCTAATAAACTTGTCATAAGATGTTAAATAGCTTCTCATCTTGAAACAACTATATTCTAGTTAACTTAGACTTATCGAACTCTTACATTTAGTATTCACAAGGTACATATTTGCTTAATTATTACCTATATAATAAGGTGTTTAAATATAACCTTTTATGTATCCTTACTTACCTTTAATCTCCTAAATATTTTATTTTTACACCCATTCATCTATAGACTATGTATAATCCCTTGTACTAAACTTCAATAAACTTAAGTCTTAAATACGTTTTAAATTGTTTACAAACCTAAAATTTCAAAGGGACAACTTAATAAATCAATACCCTTTTTTTTTATGTTTTAGGATAACATTACATCTTAACATAAGGTAGAATTTATCTAAGAGTTAAACTCCGATTCCAAAGTGAAATTGTTAATTATGAAATAAGATAATATATTCTGAAAAATCCCCATACCTTATGTTCAAATGTTATATTAATATTTTCAATGTTGTAAAGTAGATCGATATGATCTCTTATATAACCCAGTTTCGTCTAACTAAAGGTTTTAAGGTTTTAAGTATCAAATTCCTATTTACAAACCTTCTATAAATTCTAACCACTAAATACCCCACTTAATTGTAAACTCACATCCTAAGTATTGGTAAAAATGTTATAAATGTATTTCATATGGCTTATCTAATGCCAAGAAACTTAAGGATTATATTTAGATAAATTCCCAAATAGTCTAATATAGTTTTATATCATAACCCTTTAAGGATTTTATCTTAAAACATTAAGTTATATTCCAATACCATAAATGTTAAGAAATGATTAAATCTAGACTTACTATCCACCTCACATTTAGATGTAAAAGTATTTATTTATTTATTATTGTTTATATATTAAGAACATTTAGATGTAAAAGTATCACATTTATTCATTAATTATATAGTAAGTTCTATTTGTGTAAAATCTAATTACAAATATTCCTAAGTCCCAACTTATTAATTACCTAACCAAATTATAGATTTACATTATGGTCTTTGACAAATAATATTACACATGTATTCTAATATGGTTTATATAAATCTTAGAAATCCAAGATAACTCTTTAAGCTCAATTTCATAACCACAATTCAATACTAGCTCATATAATATTCTTTTAATAGTACTATGTATAGGTTTAGTTTAACTTACTAATCCCTTCGTATTATATTTCCTATAAGGTAACTAATTTTTTTATATATATATATATTTATATATACTAGGATTTGTTCAAAACATTATTTATGTAATATATTGTATTTAATTATGTTTAAAAACTTTTAGGCATAACTACAACCGATATACGGTTTATAGAATAAAGTGTTTCCCTTTAATATATAAGTATACCTGTATTAGAATTTAATTAAGACATTCCCTACGTAACTTATTATATTTAAACTATCTTATTACTAACTGCATTCCATGTATGTTCTATAAAGTATTTCCTTTAACTATATCTTAGGATACTAGCTCTTATAATATTTAGTTATTATAAGTGTTAATTTATTAGTTCATTGCTTTAACCTAAGTTACTATTTTATTCCTTTTATATATGTATAGAAATATATATATGTATATATTTTCCTTAGTTTAAATTAAAAATATTAACTCCCATACAATATAGTAAATAAAATGTAGGATAATTAAATTCCTTAATTTATATAAGTTTCTACTTAAGTAAGTATATATATACATATATGTAAATAATTTCACTTCTCTTAAAAGCTAATACAAAAACATTTATAAACTTACTGTTATAAAATGTTAATTTAGTTTCCTTTATTTTTCCCAGCTTAAAAGTTAATTAACAAACCATACTTTAATTTTTGGTTACATTAAAAACCTTATATTATAGGTTATTCTTATGAAAAACTCATAAACACAATTTTTAAAACCTTTTACCATTGCCCAAAAATTCCCAAATTTAGTATACAGTAACTATAACATTTTAGACATATTATAAAATTTTTATTTCATAAAAATATCTTTTTAATTTAGCCAAATAATTCCAGAAAACCCGTAACGTTTAAAAATCATAACTTATGTTTAAAAACTTCAAAACCATAATAATTTACATCAAAATAAACTAGATTAAATAAGGAACCTATGGTTAAAATTTCAAGTCTAAATACATTCGGGAAGATATTTAAATTAACCCAACAAGTTAAGACTATTTACTGGAATTTATTAAAACCCTTATAAACTAATTCTGGAATGTTTTAATCTCGGCCGTCCAATCTCTTAAAACGAGATCGGACGGCCCCTGTACATCGAGTTCATCAGCGAATTCAATTACCAAACCGAGTACTAAATCCCGTTTTTCTCACAATCTACAGAACGAAATCGAGTGATTTTTGTTTCTATGGATTCGTAATCGAATTTCGGTTCTATTGGTATCAATTTCCCCAATTATAATGCAGAGTTCATCAAGATTCGAATTCGATTTGGAAGCTAGGGTTTATCTCGGTAATCGAATACAAATCTTACCAATTCTCCTAATCTAATACGAAATTGACTAAATTAACACATGGGTTAGATTGGAAATACCATTACGAACAGCAACAAACGGAGAAATTTGATCGGAGACTCACCGGATTGTGCGAATTGGGTGAGTTTAAATTCGGAAACTGGGAAAGACGACTCGAACTTTAATTAATCAGTTCGTGGTGCCAACTTTGCGGATCTATACTAGCAGTACAAAACGAGTTAGATATTGAGTAAGGGCTCATTGGAAAGAAGAAACGTAGATCTACGTATTGGTAGCAAGAACTAAACCTAACTCGCACCATACAGAAAGATATTGAAGTTACAAAACACGAGTTTACCTCTCTGTTTCGGTGTTATTTTATGTGCTGTTGAAACCGAAACTTTAGACCTCTATATCTCCCAACTGGTTACGAATCAGACTTGGGCATAAACACGAAAATTGTAGATGGATTAGAGATCTTTACAACGAGCTAAAGAAATCGAATTTTGGTTGATTAACGAAGAAGTTATGATCGACGCAAGTTACCTGAAAACGAAGGGAAATCTGGAATTCTGGAAACAGCTTCGCAAGGTGGCTACTTTGGCTCGATTTTCCGGTTGACTCAGAAAGATTTAGGGTTTGTATGAGTAATGGTTGGAAAGAGGAATTGAAGGAGAAGAGAATGGTGAAGACGGCATGGAAAAATATTGAGAGATGCAAAAGTTATAGCCGTCTAAAGTCAGGGCAAAGTAAGGGAAATCGGTTACCGAAAATCAGGGAAGAATCGGCTAAGTGTGGGCGACCCATTACAGAGTGACACGTGGCATCTCTTAAAATTTTGATTCAAAACTTCAATCTAGCATAACTTTGGCTAGGATGATCCGTTTTTGACGTTCTTTTTATCGATCTTCATGGTTTTTCATAACCTATTTATTGGTATAGGTTTCATGACCTGGTTTGACCATTCTCAAAAAGTCAACTCTAGCAAGGCTTAATAAGCTTTACGGTTTCTAGAATTTTATATTGACTTTTATGTTTCAAAACAATGTTCCAACACTTCCTAAAATCTTTATAATATATTTGGAGTGTTTAGAAATTTTCCCAAGATTTATTGACTTATAAATCTTATTATTAAATTCATAATACTATACAATAATATATAATAATTAGGGTTAAATAGGAGAAAACCCCTAAATAAATTTCACAACCCCATATAATAATTTAATATTCATAATTCCATATAATAATTTAATATTCATAATTCCATATAATAATTTAATACTTAATAGTGTTATTAAAGGTTTAATAAAAGAAATCCCCTAAATTAATTTAAATTAATTTAGGGGTATTTCATATTGTCCCTTGACAATATGCGTCCCGTGCTTCCCGAACTTAATCGAAGGAAAGTTTATCCACTGTTGTATCTTATCATCTGCCCTTGGTTTTACTGGTTTGGTTTAAAAGAAGGTTGGAAAGAAGTGTTGGTTTGAAAGAAAATTTGGTTTTGAAAAGAAAAGGGTTTGAATAAATCTGGGTTGAAAGAAAAATTTTCATGGTTTCACAACACCTTCTTATCTTAACCAAGTCTAGCTTCTTGCTGACTGGTGTACTTCCAATTACAGGGGTTAGGCTAACAGGCCCTTCCACTGTTTGACGATCACACTTAACTTCATGGTACTTTACCAAGTACTTGTAGTGTTTATAAATTTCCTGAATAGCCCTGTTATAGCAGCACTTGCTATGGCAAGTGCGCCATGCTAACTGGCTATCGGTTCAACACTTACCGGTTGTGGTATTGTTTTTACCCATACTGTCATCAGTGGCCTTGTTGGCCCTCACTGATCTTACTGCCTTGACAATAACTCTTCTAGGTGACTTCTCACTGTCTTCACATGACGATCATCAACTAGGGTGTTTCCCATTCTGGGAGACCCCTTTTTCTTAGTATTGTATTCTCTTTGTAGCCCGTTCCACGTATTTGGGCTCTACGTTGTAGTTCCCTTGCCGGTTGGTACACCGTTGGTGTATTATTTATCAACTGTGGTCCCGTAGACACTCGTCTCGGGTTTCACTAATCCACTTCTTACCTGTTGCACGGTCGGTGCGTTGCAAGCTGGTTACTCTCGACTGCTCTGCATGTCGACCCAGGTTGCCGGAAATTCTATTCTCTTATACACAAAATCCTTCATTCTTCGCTATTTAATGCGGTTAACATTGTTCAGATGGAGACCGTCTCCGGGATTCCCAGTTTTCGGGATCTACCGTATGACAGGTTCTCCGTATCTTTAGTGGTATTTAATAACAGCCAGATCGGGTATTCCCGAGTAAGAGTGGACTTCCATCTCTCTGGCGTTGTTGCCCAAGTTATAAAACAGGGATTGTGGAGGGTGGGATGGATATTGTAGGTTTCCAGTACACACTGGAAATTCCTATCTAGCGTATCTCTCACGCTATCACTCAACCCTTAACCCAAAGTACTTAAATCCTAACTCGTACTTCCTAAGCCGGTAATTCAGTCATCAGAGCGATACTTCGCTCTGATACCACTTTTTGTAACACCCCATCCAACATTAACACACTTACAATAAACTGCAGCGGAAAACAACCTCATCACATTACTTAACTCGATGGTGTTACACGCCGTTAGCCACCCACGTGGCTAACAAGGCTAATCCATATACATTGTACCGGTCTGATGGGCTAATTTCCGAGCAACTACACATTATTATCCATTTCCATTAACAACAACAACAACATACACCTTTCAACTATACCGAGTATTTATAAACTGATGCCGACAACAATTTCGGTCTTACTACACCTACTGTATATATACACTTAAATGAATACCCATGTACAATGACTACCCCGTCCTACTCTCGAACGGCTTCCAGCTCTCTGTACCTGAAATAGGAAAGAAGAGAAAGGGTGGCCCCCAAGGGGCTCAGCACCTTTGCTGGTATAGTAATCCCGCAGCCCACATGCTACCGGGCCACGCACACTAATTGTCGTCTTAGCATGCGGTTGATTATTTAAATCGTGCATGTAACAGTAAACACACAACACATAACATTTCGCCTCAATGGCTCAACAAACGGATAATATATCCTTATTTGATAAGTCACTCATGGTATTCATTATTCCTAGAGTGTTTCTCCTCTAATGGAGCTACTTCCTTAATACGACATCTACCCTTAAATCGGTTATTCTTAAACGCCTCTTATCAACACTGGGATTCATTTCCATGATCCACACACTCCATATTTTATAACATATAATGTTCCTCACATAACCAAACATAACAACACCCTTCACGTTTCCACGTGCACATGATAACATCACAATAGGATTTACTTTACAACAACATCACATAACATAACGGGAACGGTCCTCTTAGGAACCGACCCAAACATAGTTAATTCACTGGTGAGCCTAGAGAATGGTGTCACCCTCATGGTAAGCTCGTTATACAATAACAGCAACACTCATTACCGTCCTAATAGTCGGACGAGTAACTTAAGTTAAGATGGTTCGGGTTTGGAGGCCCGAACATACCACACAAACACATGTTCCCCCTAAACCGATCATAAGTCAGAATAGCTAAGCTTTGGAGTAAGCTAATGGGAGATCATAACCCGTGAGGGAAACAACCATAACAAAGAAAGGGTAAGGCTAAGAAGGATACCCTCTCCCAAACAACGCGCGACCGGCCTAACCGGATTCCTCACTACTGTTAGTACATACTTACTTTAGATATTAGTTAGAACCCCACTATGGAGTTTGTCACACCTACACACATACAGTATTACGACTGGGTTAAACATACAAGGGAGATCCCTACATTCACATACACCACATCACATAATCAACTCACGCATAGCCGTGGTTAGAACGCCCCAGGGTTCGGGTCGTTTAATCCGAATACCGAACTCTCATGTGATCCTAGACTCAGTTAACTAAGGTTAACACTGCCGAGGTTAAATGGTCTCGGAGTTGAACACGCCACATATATGAATTACTGTAAACTCATTACATGTTTTATCTTACAACGTGGCAAACATACAGAAAAACACATTGGCATACAAGCCGGTGTAATCCGGTAGGACACAGGTTGCAAGAAAACCATACCTGTCACTGGAGTCCACTCTATCACGTCCACTTATGTTCCTCGAGCAATTCTCGAACAACTGATAACATTGCATGTATTTTTTTTATTAACATCGGGGTAACATGATTGTTTAAAGTCTAATGCTTATAACTTTTCCCCGTTAACTTAGTTACATAACTTCACTTTTTAACTTGTTTTACTTTTACATTTTAATACAACCTTTCCCCCACTAAATTGTCATTATAACTCACTTAACATGTCCTTAACATTCTTATAACATCATTACTTAGTAATCACCATTTTTAGGCAACTTTTCCCACCTTAAAACAAAGTTTTTGGTCCATACAGTGGACTGTCCGAACTTGTGTCCGGACTTCCCAAGTTCGGACACAAGTCGAGACTCAAAACTGAATACAGACGCCTGTCCGAACTTGTGTCCGGACTTCGGAAGTTCGGACATGGGTCGAGGAAAATTAAATGAAGAAGCAGGTACGTCCGAACTTGTGTCCGGACTTCCCAAGGTCGGACACAAGTCGAGACTCTGAAATTTTTTTACGCAACAGGCCTGTCCGAACGTCCATGTCCGGACGGATGTTCGGACAAGGCAAAACACTCATTTTCTAAGCCTTTAAGCACTTAACCAATTTCACCAAACTTCTCCTAAAGCCTCATAATGTTTCCTAACATCATTTGGCACATCAACACACCTTTAGCCATGTGCTAAACTCTTTAAATCACTCACCAAAACCATCTTATCATTCACAAATTTCTTACAAAATTCCTAGCACTTGGGATGTTTTCTCCTTAAGATTTCTAAGTGGTAGTTCACCAATAATGACCACTACACCAAGGTGTTTCCTCTACACCTTAACATCATCTCTCAACTTCTTTTCTTACTAACTAAATCTCCTTTTCACAACTTCTTAAAATTCCTTACTCAAAACCCTTACCTAAACATCATTCCCTCCTTATTCATCAACATTATCTAAACCTTAACAAACTTCTCCAAGACTTTATTACATCCTAAAACACTCATTGAATTCCTAGAACTTCCAAGACAATACCAAAGTCCTTGTAGCACTTTAGAACACCTTAAAAACATGTTTTCTTCCTTCTTAGTAAAACATTTATCCTTTCCTAATATCCTAGTTCACCAAAGTTCATTTAAGCACTTACAACTCCTTATACATTAATACAAATTTTGCCATGGGTTCTCTTAGCACATCTTCATTCCAAAACTCATGGTTTTCACCATTAAACATTCAAGAACACCTAAATCCATCAATAGTATTCTCACACACATAACTTCACCAAATTTACACTACATCACAATATAGTGCATAAACTTAAATTGCTTGGCACTTAGGCCCTTAAATAACATGGCTCTTAGCCCTTAAATAACATAAACTTTAAACACTGAATTTCCCACATAAATATTGCCTTTGACCTGCAATTACATACGACAACACATATTCCCTTTAATAATCTCCTTAAGAACATTTTACTAGGTCTTTCACCATTGGCTCCTTAGGTATTTTATTAAGCAAATCAAGCTCATTTTCCTAAGGCACTTAAACTACATTGAGATAGCTTGTTTACCTCTTTTTCCTCACAAACTTCTTTCTTGTTTCCTTGTAAAACCGGTAGGGTGTTTAGTTGTTTGTCAACTTCTATACAATGTACAAATAAATGAGTATTCAAGCATTATGCTTCATCTCATTATAAACCCTAGTTACACATATTGTTTTAACACATTAAGGTAATTGTTTTACCTTGGAATTGGAAGAGAACTTGAATAAGTATCAAGAGAGGACTCCTCCTAGCCCTTGGAAGATTCAAATGAAGCTAAAACAAGCAAGGTGAAAACACCATTGTGAGGTGAATTTTCGGACATCATATAAACATGGAGGAAACATGGATTTTCTTTGAGTTTCCTTACCTTGAAGCAAAGGAGAACAATAATATGTGAAAAGGTGAGCTCAAGCTCCTTCAATGGTGAATCTCCATGGCACCAAAATTGAGTTCTTGAAGATTTGAAAAGGTAGAAATGTAGAGCTTGGTCTAACTAAGAGAAAAGTGGTCTTGAAATTAAATTTGGATCATGGAGCTAGAAGTTACAAGTGAAAGAAGATGGAGAATGGTATGGTTTGCTGTAGCAAAACCGATGGAGTTTGGGAGAAGATGAAGAAGGATACGGTGGGTGTGAGTGGGAAAGAAAGAATGAAGATTGGAATTGCTTTTGGAAGATATTTACATGTTATAAAGGTAACTTCTACTTTTTTCACTTACTTTTCCTTCTTTCTTTAATTTTTACTAGCTCATGGTGGTGAGTCACCACATAATAAAACCGGCCCCCATATAATTAGAAGGGTGTTTTGGTCTTTGTTGACCAATTAACTTACTTATAATAACATATGTTACAAACTAGCTTATAAAAGTTACTATTCATAAAAACAAGGCACATAGAAGTGAAATTTTTGATTTCCCATTGATATAGACTTCTAAATGTGATACTATATAGTACACATGTTAATTAAAGAGTAATGATGGACATCTAGCCATACAAAACTCATTTACAAGACAATTTTTCAAAAACGTGCTTTAAGACTCCTTAAAGCACATTTTGTGTTTTAACTTGTTTTCAAGCTTGGTTTTATTTGGTAATTGATTTAATATGTTCATTAACATATTTATAAGGTATAGATATGACCTTTAGGTCTTATACAAATTTATCCCAAGCTTAGAGCACATTTTTGCTCATATTGCCTTTAAGGTATTTTCTTGTGTTCTGCTTGGTTTAATTGTCCACCAAGGTTTACTAAGGACTTAATTAGCCTTATTAAATCATAATTGAATATTATTAAGTCTTGGTAGGCTCTTTGGGTCCTAACCAAGTTCACTCATAGCTTAGAGCATGTTTTTGCTCAAACCGTGTCTTAGTGTTTTATTGTGGTTTACCATGGTTTAAATGGTTCATTGATGTCTCTGAGGCACTTTTTAGCCTTTATATAACATAGTTTGATATTTAAACCACATATCAAGGTTTGGGGTATTTCACTAATCTCAAATTCCTTTTTCATTAACGCCTCAAATCTCTTGCAATATTTCTCATTAAAGGCTCCAAAGATTATATCATCAACATATACTTGCACAATTAGGAAGTTCCTCTTCTTGTTGTAAACAAATAAGGTTTTGTCAACCTTACCTCTCTTAAAGTGGTTTTCTAAGAGATAGGAAGATAGACGAACATACCATGATCTTGGAGCTTATTTGAGCCCATAAAGAGCTTTGTCAAGCTTGAGTACCATGTCTTTTGCTTCTTGTGTCACAAAACCTGGAGGTTGTTCAGCATACACTTCCTCTTTGACATACCCATTGAGAAAGGCACTTTTGATGTCAAGTTGGAAAAGTTTGATTCCTTTGTGTGCAACAAATGCAATTAGTAATCTGATGGACTCCATCCTTGCTACTGGGGTGAAGGTTTCTTGGAAGTCTATCCCTTCTTGTTGACGATATCCTTGAGCTACCAGACGAGCTTTGTTCCTAACAACTTCTCCCATCTCATTCAACTTGTTTCTGAAGACACATTTTGTGCCAAGTACACCTTGATGTGAAGGACGAGTCACAAGATGCTAGACTTTGCATCTTTCAAACTGATTTAGTTCTTCTTGCATTACATTAATCCAGTTTGAGTCTCGAAGAGCTTCCTTGATGTTTTTGGGTTCAATGGATGAGACTGTCGTTGAGAAGGTCAAGAGATCACGAGTTTGCGCTCTAGTTTGAATTCCCTTGGAGATATCTGATATGATGTTCTCCAATGGATGATCTTTGTACAAGGTGCGAGATTGATGAATGGTTGATGGTGATAGAGGATCTTCGACATCATTATTTCCTTCATCGACTTGTTGTTGACCTGTCGCTGACCTGTTGGGCAAGTTTTCTTCACAAGGAAGTACTAACATACCCTAATCTTTTGTGCCATAGTGTAGAGTCATCTATTGAAACAATCAAGCATGAAAGATTTGGACTGTCAATATCCTCCAAACTAGTTACATAAACATTTTCCCACCTTTTTCCCTTTAACAACTCTTTGCCATTGTTCTGACTTACTATGCTACAATGTGTAGAATAGAAGTGAACTGAATTGTCTTTGTCACAAATTTGAGAAACACTAAGCAAGTTGAATTTTAAACCATTGACCAAATTTACACTATCTATGACATAATCTGATGTAATACCAACATTACCTACACCGATTATTTTTCCTTTCTTGTTGTTGCCAAAAGAGACCGTTCCTTGGCTTCCTGGTTTGAGTGAGAAGAACTTCTTTTTGTCTCCTGTCATATGTTTAGAGCACCCACTATTGATGTACCAGCAGGGGTCCATAGAAAGGTTGGACCCATTTCCACCATCAGTTATTGTTCTAAGATCGTTTTTGACTACCCATTTCAGTCCAATTTTCTTGAGTTGCCAATGCCTCATAAAACGCATTTTAAAGTAATTGGCTTCATGATGACTAGGTTGTTTGTATAGGCTGCAGACATCTCGATGACTGGTCTCTGACTGGTACCCGACCTGTCGTTTATTTCTCTTCATGGGTGTCTTAGGAACAGCTTCTAGCATAGCATGTTTTTCTTTGATTGTAGCTAGTTTCTTTTCTTTTGTGTTAAGCGCAACAATCAATTCATCGATTTTAGGTTCTTTTCCTAGCTTCAACTTTTCATGAGCGGAGAGAATTTCACTATAGTCGATTTGTAATTTCATAAGTGCTGAAGTGGGGTGCTACCACACGAGAAAACCAAGTCACTACCGAAGGCAACAAACTACTATCGAAAGTAGTAAATAGACTTCCTACAGGTATAAAAGCAAGGACCCAAAGCCTGAGGGCACGTTCGTACCAACTGCAGAGAGCAGCAAGACATATAAACTCTTTCCCCGGTAGCCTTAAAGTAAGACCTTACCAGTAATCTCAAAGCGTTCGGTAGTTTTAGGAGAAGTAAATTATAAAAAGATCATGTAAGTTGTATAATATTCTACAAAGATGTAGGCCCACAAAGGTAGTTACCCTCTACAGTAAGTCTATAAAAAGGAGTCACAAGCTATGTAAAAAGATACGCTTACATCAATACACTGACTGAATTCTCTTGGTTGCTACACAGAGAGCTTGTGAGGAGAGAGTTAGTTTGTTACGATCTCATTTGGTGCCGTCTATGGGAAACGAACGTCGAAAGACAACCACGATTTGATCCACAGAAGCACGTTCCTTGTTTGACCATGGCACCAAGATCTGATAAAGGGAAGGGAAAGGTAACTGGAGCAGAAGGAAACTCGTTGTCAAAGGAAGACCTCCGTGATCTGATGCAGGGCTTCACGCAAGATGTCAATGAAAAAATCGCTGAAAGCAATGAACGTTTCCAGCAGGAGCTGATGGAAAGGGATCTGGAACATTAGAAGAAGATGGATGAGATGGCGAACGTGATCAAAAGTCTTAGAGCTAAAGACGGATCGAAGAGTGAAGAAGGAAGCCGGAAGGAAAAATCGCCGGCGGATGCTACAGAGGAAGATCTTATCGACATGTCGCTCTATCCCTTCACCGAGAATATCCGGAAGGCAAAACTCCCGCCGTTCTTCATGGCTCCAGCGATCGAGAAGTATGATGGGACCGAGGATCCCGCCCAACACATCAAGAAGTTCATCTTCGCAATGAACACACAGGGAATCAGTTCCCAGGCGCTCTGTAATTTGTTTCCAGGAACTTTTACTAAAAGAGCTCTGAACTGGATCTCCTCTCGAAAACCGCAATCCATTTCGAGCTTCAAACAACTCACAGAAGAGTTCCAACTCTATTTCGCGGCAAGTAAGAAGATCCGAAAGGATACAATTGAATTGATGGACATCAGGCAGAAGAGAAGGGAAACGGTGAAGGAATACAGCGATAGCTTCCACAAGTAGGTAGCTGAGGTAGATGATGTTGATGAGAAAATTCTGGTAAAGGCTTTTGGGAATGGATTGGCACATCCGAGGTTAGCTGGGAAGATTGCCACTAAGGCACCACAAACTCATGGAGAGCTAGCAGAAATGCTGCATGATTTATTGAAATCGGAGATCGCGGAGAATAGGGGAGGGATTTGGTTAATAGTTTCAAACCAACAAACGAGGAAAGGCCAGGAGGAGGACAGTTTGGTGGTGCAGATTATGGAGAGACGTCTGCTTTGAAATCTTTCAGGGCAAGATACAAGCCATACGGAAAGGATCCGGCTATGACTACTTACGCCGAAAGTAAGCCAACATATGGAGCAAAGGTTGTCACTATTGCTCCAGGGCGGTACGCGGTTACGGTAAGGGAAGGTTATCTTCCACCTCCTAAGAAACTTACTCCAGGGGAAAACCCGTTGGCATATTTTGAGTTCCATGGGCACTACAACCACAGGACGACCAATTGCATAACGTAGTCAAAAGAACTGAACAAAATTGATGAGCAAAAAAAGAATCAAGAAAAACAGAGGCAAGAAGCCCCCAAGCAGCAAAAGAATAATAATGACTACCAGAACCGATCCCGGTCCGGGCGAAGCGAAGGTAGAATGAGGGAAGAAGCCATCCTGAGTTAAACCACAGTAAGTTTTTCGACTTTAGGGTTATAACTGGTCTATTCTCATAAAAGGGACCGTTCACGGCAAAAGAAAAGAAGAGGCATGTACATGAAGTCCATGAGGAACTACCGGAGAGGAAGGTCCAAAGGAAAGAGCCCTTGCCACCTATATACTTCACAGAGGAAGACGAGGTGTGAGTATACTATCCTCACAATGATCCCCTTGTCATTCGGGCTTAGATCAATGATAGGATGGTGGGCAACATCCTCGTCGACAATGGAGCTGGGGCCAATGTTATCTCTCTGGTAGCATTCCGAAAGTTAGATATCCCGGACGAGAGGGTCAAGCCATTTACTGCCACTTTTGGAGGATTCATCAGGGGAATCACGGCTCAGGCCACCGGAAGCATCGATGTCACAATGACCTTAGGGAAAAAAGATGAGCGGAGGATAGAAAAGATAGCTTTGTACATCATGAGAGATCTATCGGGGTACAACATCTACTTGGGTCGACCAGGGATAAATGCTTTCGGGGCCGTTTGTAGCACCTATTACCTCAAGCTCAAATACTTGACAAGATCCGAGAAATTGGTGTCTATCCCCGGAAGTCAGAAGACAACAAGGGTGTGTGAGGTGCGAATCACCAAGGATTTTCCAGAAGACGATGTGGTTAAAGAGGTTGGCCCAAGTTGAGAATATGAAGAGGGAGAAATCAGAGCCCGGACGCCCGGGGAGGGTTCGGAGAAAGCAATAGTTCCGGTGGACCAACCAAAAGAGGTACCCCTAAAAACTGATTCAACTAAATTCTTCAAAATTGGAAATGATTTTTTCCATGATGAACAGATTCGCTTAATGAGATTTTTGGAAAAAAAAAGGGACGTTCGCATGGAGTCCAAAAGACATGCCTGGGATAGATGTCAGCATTATCCAGCATAACTTGAATGTAGATCCAAAGTTCCCTGCCATCTGACAAAGAAAGAGGATCGTGGGAAGAGAAAGGGATGAAGCAGCCCGGACAAAAGTTGAAAAGCTGCTAGAAGCCGGTTTTATTAGGAAGGTTTTTTTACCCAAAGTGGTTATCAAATGTAGTATTGGTCAAGAAAGCGAATGAAAAATGGAGGATGTGTGTGGATTTCACAGATTTAAATAAAGCTTGTCCAAAAGATTTTTACCCATTACCATCCATAGATAAACTTGTCGCAGCAACAACTCAGAATAGCGTGATGAGCTTCTTAGACGCGTTCTCTGGATATAACCAAATAATGATGAATAAAAATGACCAGGAGAAAACATCTTTTATCACTTCGACCGGTATATTTTGCTACAAAGTCATGCCGTTTGGATTAAAAAATGCAGGAGCAACCTTTCAATGAATGATTGACGAGGTGTTCCAAGAGCAATTATCCCGAAACGTGGAAGCTTATGTAGACGACATAGTAGTGAGGAGTAACTCTTTTTCCCAACACATGGATGATCTAGAAGAAACCTTTAACACCCTGGATAGATACAAAATTAAGCTAAATCCTGAAAAATGTGTCTTCGGAGTCACTCAAGGAAAGTTGTTGGGCTTTATAGTTGGGTAGAGAGGAATCGAGGTCGATCCAGAGAAAACTCAAGCGGTCCTCGACCTTCTGCAACCAAAAAACATCAAGGATGTACAAGCCCTGAATGGAAGGCTCACTGCTCTCAGTAGATTTTGCTCCAAACTTCAGGAAAAATCCATTCTGTTCTTTAATGTGCTCCGGAAAAATAGGCAGTTCCAGTGGGATACAGAATGTGTAGACGCTTTTGAACAGATCAAGAAAATGCTCTGGGAGCTTCCAAAGCTTGGCGTTCCATCCCCGGGCCAAGATTTGTTCTTATACTTGTCAGTTTCAGAGTGGGTAGTGGCAGCGGTCTTGGTTATGGAAGAGGCAAAGAAGGAAATCCCGGTTTACTACACCGGCAAGATTTTAACCTCTTCGGAGACGAGGTACTCCAATATTGAAAAAGTATTGTTCGCTCTTGTCATAGCTTCCAGGAAGCTGCAAACGATAATATTTGGTGTATTAAATACTAAGAAATTATCCTAGAATTCAATAGTTTATATATCGTCAGGTTGCAAAAATCCCGGTCGAAATAGTATAGTAATTAAAGAAGCGACCGGGGTGTCAATCCACGGGACTCGATGAGTAAGTCTAGCCTTAGGTATTGGTTAACTCGAAAGGGGGTTTTTGTTTTGGTTTTGGGTTGCAAATAAATAACAGGAAAGTAAATAGCAGATAAAGTAAAGTGATAGTTTTGGGAGTGTGAACGGTACTCTAGGTTCAGGGAGTGTTTCACTAGCTAGGTTCTGCATATTCTACTGCTTAAGTGGAGACTTGGATCGGCTTGTAATTCTCAATTATCTATTCTGTATTAAGTCATAATTCCAGATAGCTCATCTAGACAGGGCATGTAGTTCTAGTCTAGACCTAGCAAGTATATCTAGATGGTTTTATCGCTCAGAATTACTAGTCTGATTGGTTCAATCCAGACTAAAGCTCCTAGTGACTAAAGTAATCTATCCGATTGCAATTATCACAGGTAACAGGTTAATAGGACCGTCAATGCTAATCACCTTATCTGATCATAACATGATTCGAGGGCTTATAATAACTTAGCAACGTTTATTAAAAGCACTTAAAAGCATTAACCTGAACAATCCAAATTGTCTCAACAAGCAGCAAAATAATGCAGAGTTTAACTAATTACAACATCCCTTCCCCTAGAGTAAATCCTTCTAGCTAGACATAGCAGTTATAATCATAAATGAGAGAGAGTTAGAAGAAATCATCTGTTACGAAGATCTTCTTGCTCGCTCCGTCCTTTGTCCTTGCTCCGTGCTAGCTTGAAGGTTGATCTCGGTGATAATGGAGTGAATTGGGTGAAATGGGGCGAAAATGGAAAGTTTGGGCGAATTTGTGAGGTGTCCGGCTGTGTAGGGTCGGACACAGAGCCGGACGTGAGATGTCCGGATCTGTCTGGGTCGGACGTGATCCGGACGTGGGTGGAATGAGCCTGTCCGGATCCGGACAAGGGTCGGACAAGGCTAAAATGTCGCGAAACTGAAACTGGATATGAGCGGAGGTTAACGAAGGTGTTGTGTGAGATAGCAGATGAACTGTGATTGAATCGTGAATGAGTTATGCAGGTTTATGGAGGGGATAGAAGAATGAATGGAGATGAAGCGTATGGTGAGTGAGAGGATTAGAGAGGAGGGAAGACTGTGAAGTCTGGTACGAATTGAAATGAAAGGAGAAGGGGTGTTTATATAGGGTTAGAAGGGAAACACATATTAGTGGAAGTTTGGTAAAGGGTAGTTGATTGATGAAAATTTGGAGTCTTCTCCATTATGCGCCGCTCCCCTGTTTACTGGCCGCCTGTCTGTTCGATAATTAGCCGAAAGGCTAATTATCGGTGCGTGCTTTTTATTTTTTCAATTCTGTGTGACGTCCGGATCGTGTCCGGATTGTGTCCGGATCCGGACGTGACACAGAATTCTAGATCTAAAACGCGAACTCTCGAATCTGGAATTTTAGTCATGTCCGGCTTGCGTCCGGCCCAATCATATCCGGACAAGAGATGTTCGGATTTGTGTCCGGCCAAACTGATACGGAAGGACCAATTTGTCTCTTCTCCTGATTTGTTCCCCGTTTGTTGTGTTGTAATCCTATGATGTATAATCTTATTCCTGGTTTTTCCTGCATTTAACATATAAAACATCAATTCTTATCAAAGCATCAATTTTAGGAAAAATACATAATAAGTGGGAAACATTGCCTGAATGTTACAAATTATAAGGTATTTAAACCCTAAAAAGTTCTATAGTTTCACACTTATCAACTTCCTCACACTTAAGCTTTGCTTGTCCTCAAGCAAAATAGGAATAAGAATATCTCTAAAACCTTCAAAAATCTCAAATTTAAACAAGTGCAGGGCGAAATCAAACCAAGTGATAAATGAAAGAATAATCTCGCTCTCTGAGGTAGGTTTTCACAAACAGTGAAGCAGGAGAACAATTTTGTAAAAGCATAGAGAAAATAGATTGTAGAAACAAGTTAACTTAGCTGGGATTTCCACCATTTTCATTCCTCTAACCTTTGGATGACAAGGGGTGTGAGAGTAATGCCTTATTCCGCAATACCTTTCAACACACGTACTCGTGATCAAAACAAAAAACTGCAATGAATGCTTTTCTTTCACATGCAAAAAATTCTTCTTCCAAGAATTATATAACAAAACAAACGAAATATTGTGAATTGCAGAGTTTATTCCGTAACCCAGCTTTTCTCTATCCATGTAACGGTGTTGGGCCAACTATCCCAGATCACGAGACCTTAGGTAGATAGGTGATAAGGCACCCTTAAGACTTAATAACCGGATAGACGAGGCCTGCTATTGTTAGGAAAAAATTTTGATCAGTGGAGTACCTTGCCTTACCCTTTTCATTCCAAACATTCACTTCATTTCCAAAATCCCAAGCTAAAATAATCTGGTTTCCACAATTAGCCAATCTACCAGATTTTTAGTGAAAGAGAGTATTTTTAAATAAAACTATTTTTATACAAACCTCATCAAACAAAAAGATTCCTATGGTTTTCACTTTGGTTTAACAACACTCGGTGTGCACAGGCAATAGAGAAGCAAAAAGCAAGTGTGGCATTAAAGCACAATTAGCATGTTTTCAGGGAAAGGTCTCTCCTTCCTCACACTTAAGATGAGCAATGTCCTCATTGGTCAAAGATGAAAAACAGAGAAAAGAGCTTTCAAAACATGCTATACTCATAATAGATGCATATGCAATAATTAACCCTCAACGCAACAAAGGTGGAACATCAAATAAGTTAAAGGTGGAACTGAGACTCCCCTGGTGTTATGGATTGAGGAAGATGTTCTTCCTCACACTTGAAGTTTGGCAGGGGTCGAGAGATTCCTCATGAGTCACAGACAGTATGCGTTGTTTGCAGATTAAAAGTTGCTAAATTTTCACTGGTAAGTACGACCACAGAATAAGGTGCATTAACTCGAACTACAGAGAATATTGGAATCGAATGAGTTATATGTAGAGAAAGAATACTCCCCATAGTTTAAGCTTAGCAGACATTCGCAAGTAGTGTGGTTCCATTTCCTGTACTTATAGCCGTTTGTTTCGCAGTAGAGATGATATGTAAAGTAATCATTTTAGAACGCTGCACTGCTCAGAGAAACAAGAATTTTAGCAATTTAGAATTTAAAATACTGCTGAATATATCTAATACCACTTCACCTGCAGTCCCATGTTTCCGTTAGTCTTAACAAACAAAAGTAAAAATAAGTCAAAGAAAAAGAAACGTACAGAAAAATCAACAAAAGAAAAGAAAGCAGTAAAAATAGAGTGGCTGTCACTGAGGCGGTGGTGGTGGTGGTGGCTGTGGCGGTCTCGCTCCCAACTGGGCAACGAGCATCTGCATGAGCTGGTAGTTCTGGGCCTGCTGAGGATGCATCTTCTGCCTGGAGGGTGCCCTGTGTCTGGCGGATCTCATCTATATGTCCCTCCATGCGCACCTGGCGCTGCTGGACCTCCCCAACCTGCTGCTGTACAGAACCGAACTGCTGCTCCATACCCCCGAATCTCTGCTCCATCCTCTGCTGCTGCTGGAGAATGGAGTCCATCATGGTCTGTATCTCTGGGGGAACACTCATCACAGGGACTGTGGGGGGCGCCGTGGTAGCAGTGGCAGGTGTGGAGCTGGAGCTCGCAGATGTACCCGTAGATCCTAGGCCCGAGCTGCCCTTCACCCAGCTGCCGTCGTCAAGGCGCATGAAGCCCCATCTCCTAAAGGTCGTAAGGGAGATGGGTGTCTCACCCTCCCTCACATCTATATCAGTGAAGATCTCCTCAGGGAGGGTAGAGACAAGAAGATGATAGATAGTAATAGGGAAGATGGGGGTAATCTTCTTCTTCTTCGTCCACAGATAAGTGACGACCTTATGCAGCTGCCTAAACATGATGAAAGGGAGGGAGAGCTGATGGGCTGGCTGATGTGGTGAGGCTAGGAGGTAGTCTAGGAGGACACAATCCTCGTCAGAAGCATCATTCCCAGCCTGAGGCCGGATCTGATGACTGAGGATCTCAGCTAGGGTCCTCTGCTGAAGGGATGGGAGAATGGCATATGGTAATACAGTCTTGTTCCCTCACCTCGTCGGCGAGTAGTACTCCCGACCTCTAGTAACCACCTAGACTTACTCTGCCTAAGTGCATCCTCCGAAAAATCTACATGCCTATCATGGTCGTCTGGGAGGAATAATAGAGCAGAAAAGGTCTCAGGGGTTACCTCCACCTCATAGTGCTGTACGTATGAAGTAATGCTGTGTGTCGTGTCTGACGCCACAGCATTGGCGTAGAATTCGCGGACCAGCTCTGGGGAGAAAACACCCACGCCCATGCGCAGGATACTGCTGGCGCCAATACCCTCGAATATGGCAGAAAGCCCGGTCTCAGCTACTGCCTCGTCTGTAATGCGTCTCTCTATGACGAAGGCGCCACCCCGTCGTACCAAGCCCTGGTGGTAGCGGATCTGAAACCATCCTCTCGGAGTGGTGACTGACTCGACCGGCTCTGACTCGTCGTCAGGGCGTGGGTTCCTCGAAGAGGAACCTCTACAGGCAGGACCACCTCGAGTGCGAGCCATCTATCAGATAAAACACACGCAATAAGTAAACAGAACTACAGTCACATCAAAACTCGAAACCTAATCGAGCAGCATGTTCTATTTGAACATATGCTTTCACACAGTTTATTTGCAGACAAGGCTTTAGAATAGCCAAACATTGCACATTAAATCATTAAACAGGACAAGAATCTCCCAGGGATAAACACACAAAAATTTGCAGATTTTTAAACATGTCGGACCTACGTCCGGGTCACCTTAGCCGGACGCAGTCCGGACGCGCATAAACCCTAGAACTATCGCGCCACGAACTCCAGTTTTCAAATTTCATCCAAAATCACACAGAATCGCACCCAGAGTCACAGATTTCACTGATAATTCACCGTTTTTCGCATTTCGACAACAATAAACATCGAAAATCACCCAGTTACTACCCTATCTACTTCAATTCGACAGAAAATGCTCCTAAGTTGGTAAAATTCGAAAAAACCTGTTTGGGTATGGTTGCTGGTTTCGAAAATGGGAGAAAGCAGAGAAGGTGAGCGACTGGGCGGTGCGGTGGTGTTGCTCTGGTGGTCGGGGTTGCGCGGCGGTGCTGGGCGACGGTGGTGGTGTGAGTTGGCGGAGGAATAACAATGGAGGTTGGTGGTGTTTTGGTGGGTTCGTAGGCGTCGGACGGAGGAAGAAGGAGACCGAGAAGAAGAAAAGAAAAAAGAAGGAAAAGAAAGAAAACTTAAAACCGGCGCGCGTTTTAGTCTTGTCCGGATTGAGTCCGGATCCGGACTGGGTAAGTTTGAGTGTGACCGGATTTGTGTCCGGCTAAGTTGAGCCGGACACTTGAAAACTCCCTTTTTTTTTTAAAAAAAATTAAAAACAACACTCTAAAATGCCTCAATCAAATAAATTTAAAAAAAAATTAACACAAAGAAAAAAAATGAAAACAAAACAACGAAATGCAGAACTTAAATAGCATGAGTGTTTAAGGACTCCCTGATCCTTGATGAACATTGCCATGATTCTTCCTCACACTTGAGTTCAGTTTAGCATTAGAGTGAATTACCTGAAAGATTATATCTGTAAAACCAGAAGAACTCAAGTGGAACCAGATAAAACCATTAGTTATAAAGTAAGAGCCATGGCTCTTTCGGTTTGCACAATAGTGATTAGCACTCTGCTAAATAAGAACAAAAGAGGAAAATAATTAATCAAACCAAGGAAAAGATACAAACCGGTGGGTTGCCTCCCACCAAGCTGCCCGGAGTTAAAGTCTCTGGCTAGACTTTTCAGATAAGGTCAAGAAGGGCCGCCGTAGCAGCTAGCAATAGTTTTCTTCAGTCTGAAATACCATTGCTGGCGCGGCTTTTTGGATGCTTTGGGAGGTGGTGCTGCAATACAGATAGAAGAGATAGAATTTATGGAATTGGAGCTTTCAATTAAGGATATACCTGGTGCTGGTGGCTGAGAAAGGTATCGCCTAGGTACTTCTTCAATCGAGCACCATTTACTTTGAATACTTCTCCTGTCTTATTCTCTAGCTCATAAGCACCATAAGTAGTGATCCCTACAACTTTGAATGGACCTGCCCAATGTGATTTCAACTTACCAGGAAAGAGGCGCAGCCTGGAATTATAGAGCAACACTAGATCTCCTACTTTGAATTCTCTCTTATGAATCATCTGATCATGGATTCTTTTGTGCGCTCCTTATAAATTCGGGAACTGTCATAGGCTTGCTCTCTGAGTTCCTCAAGTTCAGATAGTTGAAATTTTCTTTTCTCTCCAGCAGTGTGCATATCAAAATTCAGGGCTTTCAATGCCCAATAAGCTTTGTGCTCTAATTCGACTGGAAGATGGCAAGCTTTTCCATACACAAGTTTAAAAGGAGACATACCTATAGGGTCTTGAAAGCAGTCCGGTATGCCCACAAAGCATCATCTAATTTAATGACCAATCTTCCTTGATGCACTTACCGTCTTCTGTAGGATCCATTTCAGCTCACGATTAGTCACCTCTGCAAGACCATTAGTTTGGGGGTGGTAAGGTAGTGCCACCTTGTGAGTCACCCCATATTTAGTCATTAAGGAGTCGAATGCTCGGTTGCAGAAGTGGGAGCCACCATCACTGATAATTGCCCTAGGCACCCCGAATCTGGTGAATATGTGTTTCTTCAGGAATTTCACCACTGTTTTGGAATCAGCATTGTGGCATGGAATAGCTTCTACCCACTTGGAGACATAATCTACAGCTACCAGGATGTATTGGTTTCCATGAGATGAAGGAAAAGGGCCTGTGAAATCAATGCCCCAAACATCAAAAAGTTCTACCTCAAGAATACCTTTCTGAGGCATCTCATGCTTTCTGGAGATGTTTCCCATCCTCTGACAGGGTCACAATGGGAACAGAAATGGTGGACATCTTTATGAAGAGTAGGCCAGTAAAATCCACACTCCAATATCTTTGCAGCTGTTCTTGTATAACCATGATGGCCACCTGCCTCTTTAGCATGACAGAATTCGATGACACTCTGGATCTCCTTATCTGGAAGACATCGCCTCATCAAGCCATCAGCACAGATCCTAAACAGATATGGATCCTCCCAGATATAATGGCGGGTTTCTGACAAGAATTTCTTCCTCTGATTATAGCTGTAGTCATGAGGGATTAAACCAGTAGCAAGATAATTCACCAAATCAGCATACCATGGTTCATCTACCTTTCCAATTTTGAACACCGTCTCATCAGGGAAGAATTCGTTGATCGGGATTCCATCATCAGGGATATCAAGTCTAGATAGGTGATCAGCAACTCCATTCAGCTTCCCCTTTTTATCCACAACTTCTAAATTGAATTCTTGGAGAAGTAGGATCCACCTCAGAAGTCTTGGTTTCGATTCATTTTTCTGAAAAAGGTACTTGAGGGCTGAATGATCGGTGTGGACTATTACCTTGCTGCCAAGCAGATATGGTCGAAACTTGTCCAGGGCAAACACCACGGCTAGCAACTCCTTCTCTGTAGTAGTATAATTTTTCTGTGCATCAATTAAGGTCTTGCTAGCATAAGTGATTACCCTCAGCATTTATCTTTCTTCTGACATAGCGGCGCCAACAGCATAGTCACTCGCATCCGTCATGATCTCAAATGGTTCAGACCAATCCGGTGGGACCACAATAGGTGCTGAACAGAGCTTCTCTTTGATAGTCTGAAATGCTGTCAAGCACTCCTCTGTAAACTGAAATTTGATGTCCTTCTGAAGCAGGTCTGACAGGGGTTTAGCAATTTTTGAAAAGTCCTGTAAAACCTCCTGTAAAACCCTGCATGACCAAGAAAAGATCTTACATCTTTAACTGAATTTGGTGGGGGCAGTTTTTCTATTACCTCTATCTTGCCTTGTCCACCTGGAGGCCTTCTTTTGACACCTTATGCCCAAGCACAATTCCTTCTTGTACCATGAAGTGGCACTTCTCCCAATTCAGCACAAGGTTAGTGTCCTCACAGCGAGCCAAAATCTGGTCTAATTGCTCCAAACAAATCAAAACTTTGTCCATAGACAGAGAAGTCGTCCATGAACACTTCAATACTTTTCTCAATAAATTCATTAAAAATAGCCATCATACATCTCTGAAATGTGGCTGGAGCATTGCAGAGACCAAAGGGCATCCTCCTGTAAGCAAAAGTACCATAAGGACAGGTGAAGGTAGTCTTCTCCTGATCTTCTGGTGCAATGGGAATCTGGAAATAACCGCTGTACCCATCAAGGAAGCAGTAGAACTCTTTCCCTGCTAACCGCTCCAACATTTGATCAATAAATGGTGGGAAATGGTCCTTCCTTGTGGCCTCATTCAAGCGCCGGTAATCGATGCACATCCTCCAACCTGTGGTTTGCCTCTGGGGTACCAATTCACCTTTCTCATTTGGCACTGCAACTATCCCCCCTTTCTTTGGAACAACCTGGACTGGGATACCCACTGGCTGTCAGAAATAGGGTAGATAATACCTGCATCAAGAAGCTTTAGTACCTCGGCCTTGACCACCTCCTTTAGATTTGGATTCAACCTTCTCTGAGGCTGTCTCACTGCCTTGTAATTCTCCTCCATATGAATCCTGTGTGCAGAAACCCGGATTAATCCCCTGATGTCAGCAACTGTCCATCCCATGGCACTCTTATGTTTCTTTAGCACCTCCAGAAGTCTAGATTCCTGCAAAATAGACAAAGATGCAGAGATAATAACAGGCAGGGTGTTACCCTCTGCCAAGAAAACATATTTGAGATGGGAGGGGAGAGATTTAAGTTCCAAGGTAGGAGGCTTCTCTATTGAAGGTATGGGTCTTTGGATGGATCGTTCCAACTTTTCTACAGGAGGAGAGGGGAACGAAAGTATGATTTCCCGTGATTCAGCTGCTGGACGACCGAGGCCATCTCAAGACTGTCTTTGTCATCCTCAATGGATCGACTTATTACCTGTTCTAAAGTATCAGAAAACTTAAACAACGAATCAAAAGAATCAGTACTCCTATAGGTGTAGTCATCATCAAGATCATAAGAATTATCAAGTAAATCAGCAGAGAAAACAGCTTGAGAAGAAGTGTTTTTCCGCATAATCTTATTTATATCAAAGCTTAATTCTTCATCATGGAATTTCAAGGTAATCTTCCCCTTGTCAACATCAATAACAGTCTTTGCAGTTCTGAGGAAGGGCTACCTAGAATCAGAGGTACCTCAACATCTTCATCCATGTCAAGGATCACAAAATCAGCGGGGAAGAAAAACTTACCCACACTAACAACTACATTTTCAACCATACCTCTGGGTGTGATCGATGATCTATCAGCCAACTGGAGTCTGAAATGAATGGGAACGAGCTCACCTGCATGAAGCTTTTTAAACATGGTGTATGGCATCAGGTTGATGCTCGCTCCTAGATCGCAGAGACCGTATCCGCAATCCATGTCTCCAATTGAACAGGGGATGATGGGCTGACCAGGATCACCACGCTTTGGAGGCAGCATCTGTCGGAGAGCTGCTGAACAAGTTTCGGTCAGCTGGATGGTGTCCTTCTCTTTATATTTCCTCTTATTCGAAATCAGATCCTTTACAAATTTAGCATAATTCGGCATTGCTTAATCGCATCAATAAGAGGGATATTAATAGTCAGCTTTCTAAAAACATCTAAAAATCTTCCAAATTGTTCATCGAGCTCTCGCTCTTTGAGTCGGTTTGGAAATGGAAGTTCCTTTGCAGATATTTTCCCCTTTTTATTTTTAACAGCAGTAGAAAGAGAGGAAGAAGGAATAGGAGCCTGGGTCTCCTCAGAAACTACCTCAGGAGGGGCGGGATGCCCTGATGGTGCACCGGCGTGTTAGAAAGAGGCTCGGTCTCTTCATCAGTACGGCTTCCTGCCACTTGGTCTTTTAAATTCCTCCCACTTCTCAGGGTAACTGCTGCTGCTTCAGAATCCTCGCAGTCTTCGTCTGAGACCGACACTGCCTTCAACTGCTCTTTTGGATTGGTTTCTGGTTGGGAAGGCAATGATCCAGAAGGCTCTGCTGCATGAGGAATTGAGTCAACTGACTCATTGTTCCTTGCATCTCCACCATGGCGTTCTCTAGTTTCTGGTTGATTACCGTTGCTGTTCTTGAGAAGCCATCAGCTTATCCACCATCTCCTTTAATTTGCATTGTTTGAGCTCAAAGATGGTTGCTGAGCTTGAGGTTGCTGTGGCCGGAATTGATTATATTGAGGCCTTGAAAAACCGGGTGGTCCCCCCTGATTCGTCCTCTGAGGCTGCAATTGATGTGAATTAAGTGCATTGTTAGGATTTCCATACCTCAGATTTTGGTGCTGATTCTGCACCCAGGGTTGCCTGTTGTTGAACTGGCCTATTACATTGGCCTCCTCGGTTTGCCTCATCTCGGCTACTTGTGGGCAGTCCTCATAGTCGTGTGCATCCCCACATTGAGAGCAGCAAGCTTCGTTTGTAGAGATTTTCTTGGCGGATTGCCTGGTGGTTGGCCCCATGGTGAGCTGTTCGAGCATCTTCGCCATGCTTCCCATCGTGGTCCTCATCTGTGCTTGCTCAGCGGCTAGCTGTTCCATCATTGGGTCTGGAGCTCGGGAAGAACTCTGACCTATTGAAAATACTCGTCCTCCACTGCTGCTCCATTGACGAAGCTCCTCACAGTAGGACTCCATAGCTGCCATGAACTCCTCCCCACTTTTTGCTAGCAGGTTTCCTCCTATGCCGGATCTTATCTCGCCTCTGTGTTCGTCTTTCAACCCCTGGAAGAATCCCTGAGCTAGTGAAGTGATGTCCTGACCATGATGAGGGCACTGTCGGAGTAGCTCCTTGAATCGGTCCCACGCCTCACAGACTGTCTCATTACCCTTCTGTTTGAATGCCATCAGGTCGGCAATCATTTGTCGTGTCCGGGAGATGGGAATGTACTTCTCGTAGAATTTGTCCATCATCTGCTCCCAGGTGGTAATGATGCCTGGCGGTAGTCTGTGGAACCATTTCGAGGCTTCTCCTGACAAGCTGTGCTGGAACAGGCTCAATCTGGCGTACTCCTCCAATCCTTGAGATAAACCAAGAGAGTCCAAGTGTACAAGAAAGCGATGTACATGGTCCAATGTATCTGATGGGTCTGCACCTGAAAAAGTACCTGCAGGGTGATTTCTAACCGCATTGGATTGGTGAGAAGGTTTTACCTTTTGCCAATCGGCTATGAGTTCTGCAGTTAGATTGGGTAGAACCACTGGCCCTCGTCTTGGTGTGGCTGGTGGTCTGTTTATCCTTCCCATTGTGTACTGAGTCACTGCACCTCCTCCAATTTGGTCATGATTTGCCGCCATGTCGAAGTCAAGCTGCCTTCTTGTTCTCAGAGCTTGGAGGTAGACTCTTTCGATTTCAGGATCGAAGTTTGTATCTGGGGGACCAGTTGAGCGCGTTCTGCGCATCCACTAGCTTATAATCAGCCCGAGAAAAGGAACAAAATGAGTGAGTTTTAAAGTAATGAAAATGGCACACAAAAATAAATTAAAATCAAAATATACAAAACAAACGATTATAAACAGTGTGTTGTGATAGAGTAACAAATTAACCAAGGCTAGGGACTAGACAAAAGTCAAGTCCCCGGCAACGGCGCCATTTTGCAAACGATAATATTTGGTGTATTAAATACTAAGAAATTATCCTAGAATTCAATAGTTTAATATATCGTCAGGTTGCAAAAATCCCGGTCGAAATAGTATAGTAATTAAAGAAGCGACCGGGGTGTCAATCCACGGGACTCGATGAGTAAGTCTAGCCTTAGGTATTGGTTAACTCGAAAGGGGGTTTTTGTTTTGGTTTTGGGTTGCAAATAAATAACAGGAAAGTAAATAGCAGATAAAGTAAAGTGATAGTTTTGGGAGTGTGAACGGTACTCTAGGTTCAGGGAGTTGTTTCACTAGCTAGGTTCTGCATATTCTACTGCTTAAGTGGAGACTTGGATCGGCTTGTAATTCTCAATTATCTATTCTGTATTAAGTCATAATTCCAGATAGCTCATCTAGACAGGGCATGTAGTTCTAGTCTAGACCTAGCAAGTATATCTAGATGGTTTAATGCTCAGAATTACTAGTCTGGTTGGTTCAATCCGGACTAAAGCTCCTAGTGACTAAAGTAATCTATCCGATTGCAATTATCACAGGTAACAGGTTAATAGGACCGTCAATGCTAATCACCTTATCTGATCATAACATGATTCGAGGGCTTATAATAACTTAGCAACGTTTATTAAAAGCACTTAAAAGCATTAACCTGAACAATCCAAATTGTCTCAACAAGCAGCAAAATAATGCAGAGTTTAACTAATTACAACATCCCTTCCCCTAGAGTAAATCCTTCTAGCTAGACATAGCAGTTATAATCATAAATGAGAGAGAGTTAGAAGAAATCATCTGTTACGAAGATCTTCTTGCTCGCTCCGTCCTTTGTCCTTGCTCCGTGCTAGCTTGAAGGTTGATCTCGGTGATAATGGAGTGAATTGGGTGAAATGGGGCGAAAATGGAAAGTTTGGGCGAATTTGTGAGGTGTCCGGCTGTGTAGGGTCGGACACAGAGCCGGACGTGAGATGTCCGGATCTGTCTGGGTCGGACGTGATCCGGACGTGGGTGGAATGAGCCTGTCCGGATCCGGACAAGGGTCGGACAAGGCTAAAATGTCGCGAAACTGAAACTGGATATGAGCGGAGGTTGACGAAGGTGTTTGTGAGATAGCAGATGAACTGTGATTGAATCGTGAATGAGTTATGCAGGTTTATGGAGGGGATAGAAGAATGAATGGAGATGAAGCGTATGGTGAGTGAGAGGATTAGAGAGGAGGGAAGACTGTGAAGTCTGGTACGAATTGAAATGAAAGGAGAAGGGGTGTTTATATAGGGTTAGAAGGGAAACACATATTAGTGGAAGTTTGGTAAAGGGTAGTTGATTGAGGAAAATTTGGAGTCTTCTCCATTAATGCGCCGCTCCCCTTTTTACTGGCCGCCTGTCTGTTCGATAATTAGCCGAAAGGCTAATTATCGGTGCGTGCTTTTTATTTTTCAATTCTGTGTGACGTCCGGATCGTGTCCGGATTGTGTCCGGATCCGGACGTGACACAGAATTCTAGATCTAAAACGCGAACTCTCGAATCTGGAATTTTAGTCATGTCCGGCTTGCGTCCGGCCCAATCATCCGGACAAGAGATGTCCGGCTTTGTGTCCGGCCAAACTGATCCGGACAAGACCAATTTTTGTCTCTTGTCCTGATTTGTTCCCCGTTTGTTGTGTTGTAATCCTTATGATGTATAATCTTTATTTCCTGGGTTTTTCCTGCATTTAACATATAAACACATCATTCTTATCAAAGCATCAATTTAGGAAAAACACATAATAAGTGGGAAACATTGCCTGAATTGTTACAAATTATAAGGTATTTAAACCCTAAAAAGCCTATATGTTTCACACTTATCAGAAGCTGAGACCATACTTTTAGTCACACCGAATTATTATCTGGACCAACTGGCCATTAAGGCAAATCACCAATAGCCCAAACGCTTCTAGAAGAATGGTTAGCTGGACAGTAGAGCTCACTCAGTTCAAAATCCATTATGTTCCACGAATCGCGATAAAATCCCAGGCTTTAGCTGATTTTATTACCGAGACAAGCTTCTTCCATCAGAAGGAGCGGAAAGTGGGCTCGGTGCAAGACAGGTGCGGGGGTTGGGGTTGTGGTCCAAACTCCCGATGAAAGGAAAATAAGCTATGCGGTAAAACTGTAGTTTGAAGTAACAAACAATGAGGCGGAATACCAGGCGTTGATACAATACAAGGGTTGGAAATAGTCTCTGCCCTGGGAGTAACAGGTTCTTCATATATGCTTAAAAAAACTTAAAAGGTGTGAAATTTATCTACCAAAATTCTGTTCTTAATGAATTTTATGAAAATTGCAGAGTTAGAAGTACAGTCTGATTCCTTGCTCGTAACGAGACAGAGCAAAAATATCTTTGAAGCAAAAGAAGAGAAGCTAAAGCTCTACTTAGCAAAAGTGCAGAATCTAAGAGCAAAGTTCTCAAAATGTAACCTCCGACACTTACCCAGAGATCAAAATTCGGAAGCCGAAGTATTAGCTAAGCTAGCAAGCATAGCAAAGGGGATACCGGACGAAGTCCTGTTGCAAATTAAGAAATCCTCTAGCGCGGAAAAGATAGAAACAATGTTAGTAGAAGTAGCCAATTCAGAAGGGTCATGGATGGCCCCGATTATCCGGTACATTCAAGAAGGATTACTTCTGGAGGACGTAAAAGAAGCTAGAACAATAAAAAGAAGGGCAACGTCATTCTTCTTTGAGAGCGGTCAATTGTATAAGCGATCCTTTGGAAGACTGTCGCTAAAATGCGTAACAGAGGAACAAGGTTCGGAGCTTATTAGTGAAGTACACAGTGGAATATGTGGTAACCACCAAGGAGAAAGAGCGGTGATGAATAAAATTTTGAGGATGGGATATTTCTGGCCATCAATCCAAGAGTCATGTAAGAGATATGTGAAAAGGTGCGTGCAATGTCAGTTGCATGGTCTGAAAATAGGGAACCCACCTGCTGAAATAAAGTCTATTACTTCTCCGGTTCCCTTTGCTAAATGGGGACTGGACATCGTCAGTCCATTTCTGGAAGCTTCTCCCGGGAGATATAAATATTTATACATTGTAGTGGATTACTTCACCAAATGGGCGGAAGCCCTACCGGTGGTAAATATAACTGCACGGAAAACAGATAAGTTCATTTGGAAGAACGTCATATGTCGGTTTGGCCCGCCAAGGGTGATCATAACGGATATGGCGCACAGTTCAATCCGAGAATTCTATGACGAGTGGAAGATTGACTTAAGATTTGCGTCTGTTGCTCATCCACAGGCGAACGGCCAAGTGGAAAACACCAACGGACAAATTGTAAAGGCTTTGAAAAGAAAGTTGAAAGGTAAGAAGGGAAAATGGGCAGAGGTGCTACCGCAGGTCTTATGGGCTAATAGAACAACTATCAAGGGACCAACGGGAGAAACTCCATATAGGGTGACATACGGTCTGGAGGCAGTAGTACCCGCAGAAATTATGGTACCCTCAAAGAGAATTGAGGAGTACGATGAAGAAGAAAATGAAAAAGGGCATCCGCGATGAGTTAGACTTCTTGGATGAAAGGCGAATGATTGCCGATCTAAAAAATCAAAATGACAAACTAAGGTTCGAGCGTTATTTCAATAGAAAGGTGAGAGAACGATCTTTCTCTCCGGGCGATTTAGTACTTTGAGAAGTAAAGCAACCAGCAAAACTACAACCCCAATGGGAAGGGCTATACATTGTGGAAGCTAGGACAGACTGAGCATCTTATAGGCTCCGATATTTAGACGGGAATAATCTGCCTCATTCGTGGCACGCTGAATGTCTTAAAAAGTATTATGTATAATCTCTTTTAAATTACAAATTGATGAACTCATTGATACCGCGGGAATTATCGCAAGAAAGTGTCCGACAATCTCAGCATCAGTGATGGTGGAGTGTTTTATATCTGACGATCTCATCACCAGTATAATGGTAAGAGTGTTTTATATCCGACGATCTCACCATCAGCGATGGTAGTGTTTTGTAACCAACAATCTCACTATCTTAAAGCTAGTAGAGTGATAAATCGACCATCTCACCGTCTTAAAGCCGGTAGAGTGATAAATCGACGATCCCACCATGTGTACAGTGGTAGAGTGTGTTACCAAGAATTACCGGAGAAAACTTACTAAGAAACAAAAAGGAAATCATCTTTACTTTTTTAAAAAAACCTACAGACTTTCGGGAGGTCCGGTCACTCCGGTAACGCCCGAAAGAATTAGTGGAGTTTTACAAAAAGAGGAAAGAAAAAATATACAATAATTCACCACAATCTCTCCGGTACAAAAAGAGGACAATACGACAAAATAAAAGTTCTATGATGCAGGGCCCTCAGGATTTGGCTGCTCAAATCTCTTCCTGGTTGGAGTCGAGGAACTCCCTTCGGAAGCTTCCTTTTATTCTACAACCAGAGTAAGAGCGGCACCGGTAGCACCTTGAAGATTGGCCGACCCCATAAAAGACGGAGAGAAGCATGTATTACCCGCGGGTCGGGATAGCCTACTAAGCTCCCCATGGTACCCGGTAGCATGAGCAAGTGCTTTAAACTCAAGGCTGTCGTACAAGCCTTCGTCCACAGACTGCTACTTGCGGGAGAAGAACTCGGACACAACTCGCTGGCTTTCTCCAGCAAGCTTTCGACATTGAATATACTGAGTATCGGTCTGATGACTTGAATATACCGAGTATTCTAATCCAAACAATATTTCCATTCCTAAATTAAATCACAATACAATTACAACCTCAATTCAATCCTTATACAAATACCACTCCAATTCAGTTCTATACCGAGTATCTACAATTCCCAAGTCTGCCGATTACAAACCGGACTCACAATACACTATTTCAATATATACAACATTCATAACCAACTACCCATGCTTATACATCACCCCGTCTTACACTCTCGAACGGTGATCGGCTTCGATGTACCTGGAAAATAAAAACGGTGCCCCTAGGGGCTCAGCAAATTGCTGCATATGAAATCCGCATACCCCGTGTGCTAACGGGGGTACGCCGACTATTTTGGTCGAGAACATGCGATTCATTTTAATTCAATCAACATGCTAGACAACATACATTATATGTGTACATTAACACAAATACTCACATTCAACCAAGGAATACAATCACACTAACACAATAAGTTTGTTAGTTAGTATTACTTAATCTTAGGCCTTGAGGGTTTCTACCCCACTATGCCTTACTCTTTTTCCTCATTGTCTTACCCACTCTCTTGGATTACTCTTACTCAATTTCTCCTACTCTCAACCTCGAGCAAGTTCTACATTACTCAATCTCAATTCTCTACTCAAACTACATTTCTCAAGTCTCTCATATTTGAACTCAATTCTCAATACTCAAATTCTCAAATCTCAATCAATTCTTAAATCCCAATCAAATTCTCCAACCAATTACTCAAAGGTATATTTTAAGTCATTACCCATGATCTCGAGGGCAGAGTCATACACAAGACTCGCCACCGGGTTACAAATACAAATAGAGCTATACATTTAGCTCCTCAAATACTCAAATGTCCGTTTCTCCACTAGACTACTCAAATTCCCAACACTCCTCTCTCGGAGTTATAATACAATCTCATGGATTAGCCTAGAAGTATCTCTTTTGATGTCCTCTAATAGCTTAGGGAAATTCCAATGTCTAGTATTCTCAGATTTAAGGGTTCCCTCAACGTATTGAATACTCTCATGTTCGGGACATTGTTTATAGTAGTCGGATCCTCTCATTGTGGGTCAACTATATTTCTAAGGGGTTTGGTGATCCCTTACCATACTTTACTTCTCTCAAGGTTCATATTGTGAACAATCATCAATCCTCCAAATGGAGGTTCCTTATATACTTCCACTATTATTTGTTTTGTGGATTAATTCAATTCAGTTCTCTAACCGTTTTGGGAGTTTACTAATCCCGTACAACTCTCTCTCACGTTCTAGTGAGTTTATCAGTTTGCATTTTCATTTCTTAGTTCGGTAGTTATCGTGCGTTTCCATGTTTTCATTAATTCGCAACATGACTCTTTCTATGAGTCACTAATCAAACAAGACTCAACTATGAGCCAAACTATAATACACATTCAACATTCAAGCTCATCCACAATCACACATTTGGTGAATTATACAAACTTCAATTCAATACACAGTACAACAAAGAACAATACATTACAAGCACAATAAAGTGCAAACAATCCGATTCGTGCATTTATCTTGTTTAGGTGATCACAAAGCACACAAATCAGAGTAACACCGTTAGCATACGGGGCATGAGAAAATCATACCTTACACCTTGCTTTAACTTTTACCGTGTCACCTCACATTGCTCGGTTCACAAACGATCCTCTGATAATGTTTCAAACATTGCTATTAATACCAAGCTCATATGGTACGTAAATAATTACTACTCCCGTACTCACCCCGTTATCCCGTTATACTTAGTTTTACTCTTGTCAATTTATGTTCTTACTTCTCACTCACTTCCAACACTTGTTTATGCTTCTTAGGACCTTTAAAAGTTACCAAACAAGGCCTAAACAACTCCTAAAACCAATACCAATCAATCCATCATCATTTGGACACTTTAAAACACTCACGGTTGATTTCTGGGGGTGGTCCAGGACTTGGTCCTTACCCTAAGTCCCGGACCAATTGGAAACTACACTCTCGGCTGAAATTACATGGTGGTCCGGGACCTTGTACATGGCTCAAGTCCCGGACCAGGTACAGGGTTGTATTCTCGGCCTAAATTTAAGGGTGGTCCGGGACTTTGTCCAAGGACCAAGTCCCGGGCCCTGCTAAAACCTGCTACTAAAGTAAAATTTCAACTCCAATTCAACCCTTAATCCACACCTAATCATTCCATAATCTTTCCATATGTTTCCTACATATTTAAACACCTTAAAACATGCTCTAAACCTCTTCAAATCATTAGTCCAATCCTTACTCAACTTCTTGCTCAAATCCTACAAATTTCCATTCTCATTTTTGCATCTTGCACACTTGTGCATTTCCTAAACTTCTCTTGACACTTTGCACTTTGTTCTAGCTCCATTTGACTATTCCAATTCATTCCTAGACAAATGCATTATCTATACCCAAGTCCATCCTTTCTTTCAATGTCATACAACCTAGTTTCTCTTCAAAGCTCCAAGGCACTAATACACTAACTTGCTACAGATTTTTACACTCCTCTCCCTAGTTCTCCAAATACCATTTCAAGGTCATTAATCAACTCTACTCAACCCAACTGAACACCTAAGTTCTCCCACTTACCAAGCCACCTAAAACACTCATTTTCTACCCAAATTTTGTCATGGTTTCCCCATAAACCTAACATGTCCAAACTCATCCATTCTCACCAAAAAATAAATCCTAAACTAGCCACACCCATGAAGGGTCCTACTAGCACTCAAGCTCAACCAAAATTCACCAAATCAACTATATAGCTCACAACTCAAATGCAATGGCACTTAGGCCCTTAAATCAACACAAGTTCACAAATTCTCTCAAATATCAACCAAACACATTCCTAGCACAAGTTTTTGGTTTCATTCCTTTAATTACCCATCCCAAGTTCTAAAACAATCAAAATAAACATTAAGGTGGAATTCTTACCTTAAGTTTTCCAAGTTCCCTTTTTAATTCTCCTCGTCCTCTTCCTCTTCTCCATTTCGGTCAAGTGGGCAATGGAGTTGCCAAAATCCATTCCCAACATTCAAGGGACACAAAATGAATATAATTAAAATCCTAAACCTTGGAATAACACTAATTCAATCAAAGGGCTTAAAGCACAAAAGCTAGGGTTTTACCTTTGGAGTTTTAGAAGGGGTTTTAACCCTTGAATCAAGAAGGGGGTTCCACCACCATTGGAGAGTTGAGCCAATGCTCTAAACCAAGAAGAAAACAAGGTGTCAAAGAGGGGCAAAATCGGCCAGCCAAGGGAGTGGAGAAAAATGAGGTTTTTGATGAATCTTTCTACCTTAGGAGAATGGGGAGACTCCTAGCTTCAAAAATATGCTATCTTCTTCACAAATGGGGGTATACCCATGGAGGTAAACTATCTCCATTTGAGATTTTGAAAAGAGAGGATGATAGAGCTTGGTGAGAGGAAGAAGAATATGTAGTTAGTTTTTCATTTGGAGCTTTAATGGAGCTTGTGCAAGGGAGAGAAGGTGGGGGAAGCCATGTGTGTTTGGTGAAGAAACTCAAAACCGTCCCAGAACAGAGAGAGAGAGAGAGAGAGAGAGAGAGAGAGAGAGAGAGAGGGAAAATCAGCAAGGAAAGGAGAAAAGAGGAAAGAAAGGGAGGAAAGAAGGGAAATGAGAGGAGAGAGAGAAGGACTCCCCTTTTCTACCTTTTTCTTTCTTTCTTTTCTTTTTCTTTCTTTTATTTCTAGCTAAGTGTGTGTGAGGGGGAGGCTAATTATATGCTAAAAACCGGCCCCACTTATACATATGAGATTGAGCGTTTTTCGTCTTTTACAGAAAACACTCGTTAATTTACTTGGTTTTAGCACTATTCACTAACCGGGCCCGTTTTCTAGGATTTTTCTCATTTCTTTAATTTTACTGGTTCTTAAGCTTCCATTAATGTTTAATTATAGTTATTTGATGAACTATAATTTTTACGGGTTCATTTGACCACTCAAAGTCACGTTTCAGGTTTTCTCGAAAAACATGCGCTAAAGCTTTATTAGCGTTTTAAATTCATTTTATGGATTCGTTTTCTTCGGGAATTGTTCCCGTATATTAATTAGGCATTATTAAGCCTTGGACATCCATCTAATACCCTTGTCGAGGTTACATTCCTCCTATGGTCACATAACGCTCATTTTTGCATTTTCCGCTTTTTAAGCGTTTTCTCTTTTTTTTGGATTTATTTTTCTTTACCAAAATTATTGAGGCACTATTAGGCCCTTAAATATCATATTAGAGTAATTTAATCACTATATTTAAGTTCGGGGTATTTCATTCAGAAACAGAAGCAAAAACGTAACAATGACAGAAACCACAATCGTAGTGTTCACAAAATGGAACGTTCTCACAGCAGAGCGGAGATCAGACAAAGTGGCTCACAACATATCACTTTATAACATAGAAGTGGGACCTTAGCTCACAAAACTCATACACAAAAAGATTGGAGACCCATGGATTGAAGGATCCCTCAACAACGTAGAAATGGTGGAGACCATTAGTTGGACCCGTTGGTACCTAATCATCCCAGAAAACAGAAGGTTGTCCTACGCAACATGCTACGGGTTAACTCGGCCTAGTCAACCATGACTTAGAAGGCTAATTCACTAAGTCCCAAAACAGAAGCTTATCTTTCAGAATAGAAGGTGTTGTGAAATACGAACACCAAAGCACAATAATAGCTTTATAAACAAAACATAAGTCGTTGCCAAAACAGAAGTCATGTACTAAGACAGGCAAAGCATGGAAAGCGAAACATAAATCATAGACTGAAATGCACTTTCAAAGCAATTCAGACATCATAAACAAAACACATAATTTCAAAACAGAAATACACTTAAACGCATACTAAAACATGTCAAAGTAGCTTCTACTTACTTAGGAGATCATAACCTGCAAACGCAAGTCAAAACGGAGCTCAAACGAACATTTTAGGTGAAATCAGAAGCTTGTCCGGACATGTGTCCGAACATACGTGTTCGCACGCATGTCGAACCTTAAAATACAACATCTAGATATGTGTCCAGACTTACAAGTCCAGGCGCATGTCGGGTTTCAAATCCAAAAGGGCGTCCGGACAACTGTTTGAACTTACAAGTGAGCTTGAAAGAGAAATATATGAGGTGTCTGGACTTGCATGTTCAGACACAAGCCAAACTGCAAATCCATAACCCCGTCCTCACACCTCGTCCAGACATACATGTTCGGACGGAAGTTCGGACACAGTGAAACCATCAGAAATATAGAGGTGTCTGATCAAATGGGCGGGCGGGCCGGATTCGGCCCTGGAAAGAATTTTAGGCCCATCAGGCATGTTTTTGATGTCCAAGCACGGTTTTTTATTTTTCACGCTGGGCCAGGCTCGGTTTTTTCCCGACTTCGCCGCTATCCGGCCCGCCTGGTCCGGTTTTTTAATTTTTTGATAAATAATTAATAAAATCTTAAATAATAATAAAATTCTTAAATGAAATTTTGAATAAATAATAAAAATTTATATAAACTATTAATTATTTAATTAAATTTCATTCATAAAAATTATAATGAAAATATTATATTATATATAGTTAAATAATAATATATATTTAAATTCATGCCGGACCGAGCTTTTTTCTGAGCCTAAAATTTTGCTGGAGCCCGGCCCGATTTTTAATTCAGGCTTGATTTTTTGTGCAAGCGCGCCTGAATTTAACAAGCCTGGTTTTTCGGGCCGGGCCGGGGTGGGTTTGATCAGCTCTAGTCCGGAGCACTATCTGGGCATTCATGTCTGGCAGAAGTTCTGACAACAGAAAAACTGTAGAATTCGAAGACGAAACAAAAGGAAATGAGTGCCACAAAATCACCATGAATATGCCTAATCTTTCCATAACAAAGTAGTCAAATCAAACACATTCCTATGAGGTTTTAATAAAGTGAAAACAAAATTCTAAACTAAGTCAGATTCATAACAAAATTAGAGAATTAATCAACACATTCAAAAATGGAAAGGAAAATCAGAAACCCCGGTGGGTGAACACACCCAAACCAAATCCATCTACCATCTACCTCACATCCGAAGCATCGTGCGACTCTATGGACTCCACGCACCACACTCCATGAATCCCCATTCAAAACCCGATGAACAATCGACCAAACTGATCAAAAGTCAGAATGAAAATCAGGAACGAGAGAACTAAACGAAGATCAAATCAAATCCACTCTCACAATCTATGAACCTAGAAGACAATAGACGACAAACTCTCACAAGCGGACTTCTCGAATTAACATTGGAATCAATGGAGGAAGGGAAGAAGAGAAAATGAGCAAAGGGATAAGAAAGGCAGTACACAAAGGGGTTAACTGTACTACGCCCATTTCTAAAGGGGGTTCCGAGTGACATGAAACTCCTTAAACCGGAAACCAAATAATAAAAAAAATATGGGGCACAACATTATACCTATCTTAAAACGAATTTTGTCCTTGAAATTTGACAAAACCCAAAGCTCAAACTTTGCACCTCAAGTGCTAGAATGCTACAAATACTAACACACGCGAAAGGAACCTCACATCCCTAAAGCTCGATCCGCAAAACGAGCTATCACTTAGAACTCAATGCTTATACAAAGATACATAAAACACTACGAAGATGACTGACAACTTAACCCAAAACACAGCCAACATGGCATGGAGAACACACAACAAATCACACCGAACTCACCGAAGGAATCCTTCCCAAAGGACCCGACACTTTCAAACTCACACTCAGAATGCAACAAACACTACGCTTCCGCTGCGCCACTCTGATAGTAGGCAACCATAGAGTAGGCACACATTACAGACATCATATAGCAGACAAGTCAAGCAGCAAGTCGCAAATAGTAGATTACAGATAGACGACACAGAAACACAGACATGCAAACACCTGACAACCCCAGCAAAAGCCGAATTTGGCTTTGATACTACTAAATGTAACGACCACAAAACCACCCTGGTTCTGAGACAGTCACACGCCGCACACTTATTACCCAAGATACGCAAGGCTACACTGACGATACTCAAAACATATACAAATGCTTTTATATTATACAAATAACAATTACAAAGATTGATCATTCACTTACAAAGCAGAAGCTACAAATACACATGGGCCACAAGGCCAACTTTACAAATACAAACTCTGCAAAACACAGCTAAAAGATAGAAGCAGAAATCTTCAGCCAAATGCTAAAACCTGCAAATCAGACGGAAATAGAGGTTCAGCTCGGTAGGTGATAAACTTCATCAGCTGAGCATGCTCAAAACAGTTTATACAACATATATATACCTAAGTATACGCTTAGCAAAATAGTATTAGAGACCAAAGTATAAGACCTTCAAAATAAATTAAAGTCCAAAATAGAGCAGAGCTAAGTGGAAGACAAAACAAATAACAACACTACGGAAAGCATTACCGAAATTAGAAGTTTTACAGAAAAGAAGATTTAGAAGCGGAAGCAGAAACAGAACAAAGACAAAAACCACAATCACAATGTTCACAAAATGGAACGCTCTCAATGCAGAGTGGAGATGAGACAAAGTGGTCCACAACAGATCACTTTACAACACAGAAGCGGGACCCTAGCTCACAACACTCACATACAGAAAGGTCGGAGACCCATGGATCGAAGGATCCCATGACAACGTAGAAATGGTAGAGACCATTAGTCGGACCTGTCGGTGTCTAATCATTCCTGGAAAGCCTGAGGAATAGAATGCAGATGGATGTCCTATGCAACATGCTACAGGTTAACTCGACCGAGTCAACCACGACTTAGAAGGCTAATTCACTAGGTCCCAAAACGGAAGCTTATCTTTCATAATAGAAGGTGTTGTGAAATACGAGCACCAAAGCACAATAATAGTTTTACAAAAAAACAAGTGTCATTGCCAAAACAGACGTCACTAGCAAAGCATGGAAAGCCAAACAGAAATCAAAGACTGAAACGCACTTTCAGAGCAATTCAAAGATTAGAAATAGAACAAACAATTTTGGAACAGAAATACACTTAAACACATGCTAAAACATGTCAAAATATCTTATACACACTTAGGGGCATCATAACTAGAGCTGATCATAATGTGTCTGGCCCGTCAGCCCGGTCCGACCCGGCCCGTAAAAAAGCCCGAAGACTCGAGCCGATTGGGCTTCCGTGCGGGCCTGGACATAAAATCAGGCCCGAATAACAAACCGGGCCAGGCCACAACACATTTTTGAGCCCGTGGACAAGCCTGGCCCGACCGGATTTACATTATTTATTATTATTTTTTAAAAATGTAATATATACATATTTAATTTTTATATAATATATACAAATTAATATAATATATAAATTTTAAATAAGTTATATATAATATATAAATTTATATTAAAATATATTAATTTTTTTTTTATTTTTAGAAAAAAATTTAAAAACCGGGCCGGGCGGGCCGGGCTTCGGCAAAGCCTGGAAAAAATCGGGCCTAGCCCGGCCCGGCCCAAGCATGTAAAAAATCAGGCTTGGTTTTTTAAATAGGCCCGACGGGCCTAAAATTTACCTTCAGCCCGGCCCGAACCCGGCCGGCCCGCCCGAATGATCACCTCTAATCATAACCCCGCAAATGAAAGTTAAAACGGAGCTCAAACGAACATTTTAGGTGAAATCAGAAGCTTGTCCGGACATGTGTCTGAACATACATGTTCGGACACATGCCAAACCTTAAATTACACACGTCCGGACTTACCAGTCCAGGCGCATGGCTGCTTTGAAATCCAAAAGTTCATTTGGACATCTGTGCGAACTTACAAGTCTGGACAAAGTCCAAAAGTGAAATATACGAGGTGTCCGGACTTGTGTTTGGATTTGCATGCTCGGACACAAGCCAAACATCAAATCCAAGACTCGTCCTCGCACCCCGTTCGGACACAGTAAAACTGTCAAAAATATAGGCGTCCGGAGCAATATCCGGACGTAAAAGTCCAGACAGAAGCCCGAAAAGCAAAAACAAGTGCAGAATTCAAAGATGAAATTGAAGGAAACTAGTGCCACAAAATCACCATGAATATGTATAATCTTCCATAACAAAGTAGTCAAATCAAACACATGCCCACGAGGTTTTAATAGAGTGAAAACGCAATTCTAAATCGAGTCAGGTTCACAATGAAATCTAAGACACCCTCGTGGGTGAACACACCCAAACATAATCCATCTACCACCTACCTCACTTCCGAAGCACCGCACGACTCCACGGACTCCACACAACACACTTCTCGAATCCCCACTCAAAACCCGACAAACAATCGACCAGACTGATCAGAAGTTGGAACCAAACTAGGGAACGAGAGAACTAAACAAAGAAAAAAAATCAAATCCAGTCTCACAATCTATGAACCCGGAAGATAATAGACGACAGACTTCCACCAGCGGACTTCCCAAGAGGGAGAAAAGGGGAGTTGAGCGATGGAAAGAAGGAAGGAGAAAATCAAGAATGAGGGAGAAAAAATAACGTGAATAAGGAAGACTCTCTTCTCTAACTTAATAATTAATAATGAAGGAAAAGAATGTTTCTATCCATCCTCTCCTCTTAAGCTAATATAAGCAACCAGAAATGTCGTAGACTTACTAACATAAGAAAGAATGAGATGAAACTCCCTTTGCAAACTGGAAACAAAATAACAAAAAAAAAACTAGGGCACAACACAGTTAACTTCAGAGAAGCTGAAGAAATTGAAGCTTCCTCTGCAATTGTTTACCAACAATAATATTTCATTGAGCCTCTACCACTTGAGGAGGATATCTGCATCCTTGAATCTGAGGAGAAATCACCACCTCCAACTGGTCAACAACTTCAGTATCCCTCAAGGAGCCTCACTAACAGGAGGAGGAGGTTTAGATTCTCCAATTTGAGGAATAAAAGCCATCAACTGGTCTCCTTTGAAAGATTCATTACCATCAATACCTCCTCAAACATCAGGTTTTATGGAGTATTTATTTTCCTATTTTATTTGCTAAGGTAACTCTTTATTTTTTCTAGGTGGCTTACCAAGGAGATGTTATACCTGTTGAAGCCATTGTCAACTTTTATTTTTGATCCGGGATAACGAAGAGGAAGTTTAGCCAAAGACTTAAAAGACGACCAACTAACTCGGACGCAACCCAGCATCGGCGATGTCGTTTGTAGTTTTAATTTCTCATTGTTTTGTTTTATTATCCAACATTGTTTAGTTTTTAGTTTATTTAAATTCTACATTAATTTGTTTTCTTAGTTTATTTAGTTTTTCTTTTACTTAGAATCGGCATTGGAGCCCGTGCTACTAATGCAACACTTCTAGAGTTGTGTGGTATTTTATTAAGTGTGTGCTGGTGCAATATTTTCAGTATCTCTATCTCTCCAAGACTTAAAATTTGCTTGGACAAAAGTGTGAGAAATGCTTCTACCCCATTATTTAAACTTAAGTGTGAGGAAGGAAAATCTAAAGATGTTATGGCAGTTTCATTTTCTCTATATTTATTGTTTGTGTTCAGCGTATGATGCTTATAATACTTATTTAATATTTCAGCGTGGTGTC
This sequence comes from Limonium bicolor, assembly GCA_023374045.1. NCBI lineage: Eukaryota > Viridiplantae > Streptophyta > Magnoliopsida > Caryophyllales > Plumbaginaceae > Limonium > Limonium bicolor. The sequence goes on from CM041779.1 coordinate 96,714,663, forward strand.
TTGAATGAAATCCTTCATGAGTCTAGCATATTTTGAAAAGTCTTTTCTTGATTTTATTTTGCAAACAATAAGGAAAATTCTCCTCTTTAAGTGTGAGGACATAAAGACCTTCACCTGAAAATGTGTCAATTGTACTTAATGCCACTCTATTTTTGTTTGTTCTCTTGTTGTGATGAATATACTTCTTTGAGTGCTTATAAATGTTGAATTTTAGGTGATAATTCTTGTGGAAGTTAGAAATTGAGTCAGATAACAACTTTGAAAATTCTCTTTGCTTAAAGCTGTCTAATTAACTTATTTTCTCAAATTAATTATGTTTTCACTTAAATATGGTGGTTTACTTGATTGTGGAACTATATTAGTTCAGCTTGGTGACTTTGGGAATGATGTTAAATTATGGAATAAAAGGATAAGGCAAGATACTTCTTTGATAAAAAAATTACGAACCAAATTAAGCCTTTTTTACTCGGTTATTAATTAAGGCAAGGTACTTGAATTTCAGTTAATTCGGTTATAACCGAAATTTTGCCAAAACCGATATATTTTTCAAAATTCATTTTTCGGATAACCGAATTAACCAAATGGATAGCCCTAATTACTTCTAACAATCCGTAATAACTATCTAGTATATTGTGCTGGTCACTTACTAAGTAACCATACTTGAGCAAAATCTCCAATTCACTCCTTAAGTTTTTTATTATTCAAACTACTAGTTTTTTATTTCACAAGCTTCGTAAATTGTTGGTGAAAATAAAAAAAATACTACCAATTTGAAGTACTTTTCGTTAAATATTACGGGCAATGCCATATAATTGAAGTTAAAAATTCTTAACCTTCTCATAAAAATTAAAAGAGCTTGCATATTAGATAACATGAAGCATATTTAACTGGATTCATCTTTATCATACCATACCAACTCTATGTTGTACTAACACACTTTGCGCATTTAATCTACCACCCTTCTATCAAATATTACTTTTATTGTTTAAATCTTCTGGTCAATTTAACCACTCCAATCCCTTTCCCTTTATATTTTCCCACTTCCTCCCCATTTTAGCCCCATTTCTAGATATTTTTTTCTCAATGAGTTAATAGATAGTTATTAAAATACTATTATGATTTCTCTCTCCACCTCACCTCACCCTCATGATCTCTCTCCCTCCTTCCTTCCCTCCTTCTCTCCTCTCCTATCTCTTTCTCTATCTCACCCCCCCAAAATGCACACCAACTATTCCACAATTTACTAAAAGAGAAAATATTCATTCACATTTGTTAACTTAACTCTTGAACTTTGTTTACTTCCCTCTATAATTGGCTTATTACATATCTCACCTTCATTACTTCACTCTTTTACCTAGGTTTACTTCACTTTGGTATTAGATTTAGAGGTTTGTACGGGCATTCAGATTTTCAACTCGCACAGTCGGGAAATGACCTTTGACATTCATTCAAAGAAATATCAAAATAACAATATAGACCAAAATTCATGCCAAACTATTAACAATACCTAGAATCGGGTAAAACGGTCAGAGTCAAGCAATGGAAAACAGGTAAACTCAAGCAAAAACGGTAAATATTGGTCAAAACCAAACAAAAAAACGGGCATAACCGAGCAAACCAGATGGGACCAAACTGGCCAGTTCACCCGGCGCCCGACGTTGGTTCACAACAGCCCGCGGCTAACACGTGCCCCCGACCCCCACACGCCCGTGTCAATGTCTGATGCTCACAACGTCCCGCCCGTGTGCGATGCTCATGACACCCCGTTGCGTTTGACACTTCGACGCCCTGACCGCGTACGACACTCACGATGCCCCACCCGCATCCAAATTCACTACACCCTGCCTGCATCTGACACTCACGACACGTGCCATGCTCGTGTGTGCTCTTTTTCAACTTTTCTAGCAGTTTTTTTCCTTCTATTGTTCCATGTTTTATTCTATTTCAACCTAAAATGAACAGGCTAAATAAGTCTAAAACATAAACTACGAAGGTTTAAAAAATGCCCCTCGAAAGTGGCAGCATAACAGATTCAAGACATAGTCAACAATATGTTTTAAACTGACAAAAATACCTCTGATTGTGCCCTCCATACGACCTCATCAGCATAATTTTCTTCCAGATTTTCATCTCAATGTTCATCCAAATTTGACATTTGAAACCTCTTCTAGAAAGATGTTAGAGATTATAAGGCTCTGTTTGGTTTTTTAAGGTGTCTTATAGTCTAATTTATAGGTAAGGGCAATTGCGTAATGTTTTTTTAAATTCCAACTGCATGTACTACGCATACAAGTTCAGTAGATTTACTTTACATCTTTAGTTTGTTTACTTTTGTTTGTTTCATTACTAAGATCACCACACCAACTTATAGTTTCGGACTTAGGTTAAGTAGACCCTAAATGCTAAAGATACCTTAAGCCCTAACAGTGTAAAGTCAGACACCTTAGGGCTGAGGGGAAATTAATAAGACTTATGACTGGCATGCCAGCACATAGAAATCTTGTTCTAGACTTCATTAGGGTGATAACTTTAGAAACATTTCTAATTTAGCTTTGGTGAATAATATTTGGCCGGGTTTGGTTTGAACCCTTAACCTTGGGCTCCAAAGCCTAAGCTTAAACTTAACACTAACAGCTTTCAGGACTTAGAGTTCATTAGTGACCCACATAGTATTAGGATCTGAAGCTTATGGTTTATAAATTCACCCTCCACCGTATTAGGGTGATAATTGGATGTTCATTATTTATTCATCTTTGACAAGTAACCATTTCACCTGTAGGATTTACAATTTGTGCTTTATAGTCTTTAGACCCTAAACCTTAGACTCTACATCATAAACTTCAACTTAACATTAATAAAGTCATAGTGTTCACTAGTTCCATTCCCAACCCACCTTCATCTTAGGCTCTGTTTGGTTCTAGCATAAATGTGACACATTTGATGGCATAAATGCATCATTAACGGGTGGTCTCCACGTGGGTCTTGCACTCCTCTCAAATAACGTGTCACTCATAAAACAATTAGATTAAAACAGCTAAAAAATAGTCATGTTGAACAGAGCCTTAGCCTTAAGGTAACTAATTTTAGGGGTCAAACTCTAAATTGTCTTTACATTGTTTGTGACATTGCTTTACAACAAATTTGATTTTACAATGATGGAATTCTTATTAAGGCCCTGTTCGGCATGGTTGTTTTGCATCTTATTTGCAACATAAGGTGGCAGCTATTATGTCTAGCCTATTTGCAGCATAAACTGATGGTTGTTTTGTGCTGGCATATTTGTAGCTTTTTTTAAAAACTGATGTTTGGTAGTGTGGCTGTTTTACAACATAAGCTAGTTATGTGCAGTGCATTTACCATTTTATGTACTACAATCACAAATGAAAATTAAAATTAAAATTTTGAACAATATTCTATTAAGAAATAAATAAAATAACTAATAACAAATGTTATTAGATATGTAATTTGTTACGGAATCCTAATAATATTAATTGATTATTTTAAAAAATGGAAACATTCACAAAATACCCCTAAACCATGTTTTGAAAAGGGGGTATATGGTGAATTACAAAAGTTTGTAGGGGTATATTGTGAATTTTTCCTTAAAGACAAAAGTATAAGAAACTTATTTTATAAAAGTGCCCAAAGTTGAAGAATGAGCAAGCTTTTTTTGTTTAGAATACAAAAAGACATATCAGATTTATGTTGCTCAGATGCCATCTAAAATTAGTTCAAATTTAAAGTTGATCACAAAATCATGTAATAAGATAGTAAATAGTTTACATTTCTTTAACCTTCAACAATTTAAATGTTACTAAGTATAACAAAATCAATAATGTTATTATATTCAACAACATTTGTAACTGTACAAAGTTTTAACAAATAATTTAACTACATAAAGTTATAATAAACTCAATACTTATTCACATTTGTGTAACTGAATCGTACAATAAACTTTACTTCTAACAAAAGTGTCCTACTAATGTTCAGTATAATGTTCTATGCTCCTTCATTGTTGTGTACTCTCGTCAGGTCACCACTGGTCTCTTAATGTCGTTCGTCCTACTCCGATCTTCACTAGGCGTCAACGTAGCGTAAATGAGTTGTACAGGACTATTAAGCTTAGAGTAAGTTTACCATCATCATATCTTTTTGGGTTTTTTCAGCACTATACAGCTCGGAGTATGTTTGCCCTCATCATCACTGAGTGAAGTAGTGTAGACTCACAACTGCCACTTGTGAAGTCAAGGTACAACTCAACCTATAACTACTATTGTCACAATAGGCCTACCCTTTATGCATTATCTGTACTTATATTTGTTTTAGTAAAAGAGCCAAAATCGTTAAGGTAGATCCTAAGGTGGGGTGGTCATTATAGGTAAGTCTATTCCGACTAACACAAGTGATGGGTGTCATACACTTGTCCACAATATATGGACACTTTTACTAATCTCAACATGTAATTCAGAACCTGAATATAGCACGACTAATTAGAGCAAATCAAATCAAAACATGGACGATAATCAACTCGATTTCGATTCAACTAGTTGAAATTTTGAACAGGGATGGGAACCAATTCAAAGTCCAGTTCAACAAACCGTAACCAGCCTGTTTAAGTTCCAACTAGCAAACTCAACCGGATAATTCAAGTTTCAACCAGGTAAAGCAGTGCGGGATGCAAAACAAGTTCCAACCAGCTAATTCAAGTTCCAACCAAGTAAAGCAATGAGGCAACCAATTTCCAATTCCAACCAGGCAATTATTCCAACGACTAATAAGAGCAAATCAAATAAAAACAAGGAGAGTTATATTAACTAACGTAGGGATAAGTAGAAATGGAGAGAGAAACACTCCCTTTTGAAAGGGAATGTGAAGGCGATTTGGTAGGCGAATTTTGCTTCACCACAGGAGAGTGGTTCTGGCTTGTAGAAATTACGGTAGCAAGGTGCAACTCCAGTAGGGGTATTGTTGTCCCAGCTAGGGAAAAGAGAGAGCAGTGGTACATTAACTATGCAGATATCAGTCAAAACTCAATCAAATCTAATACTTACTACTTCGTACATGGTAATTATTCCTTCTGTAGGAGAGGAATTAAAGACACAAGTACAGAGAAAAGAAGAAACAATTGGAAACTGCATCTTACTCCCAATAGTACCCTTGGTTACTCCTTTCATTCTTACGTCGAAGGTAGAAGTTGGAATCTTATTTTCTTGCTGATCTTCCTCAAGTATAGAATTTCTTCGACAATCTCCTCCTCTTTGGGCAAGGTTTTACTTCTCACCTTGAGGAAAGTCAGTGAAAGCCCGCGTGGTTATAAGGAGCTTACTCTGGGTTTTCTTCTCCTAATCTGTTGGAAAACAAATACAAAGCAGAAAGCTCACCCCATGGACATTGTTTGCAACAAATATGAAGAACTGAAGATCCACCCAGCTGAGAAGGAAAGATTGGGTGGAGATAGTTTGGTTACAATTCCTCTGCAGTGGAAGCAAAGACAGCTCTCTTTGCAAGTTGTGGCACCAAAATAGAATCAAAGCCAAAGCCATGAAAGCTTTTCTCCCAAACGTGTGGAGACCCAAAGCTTTCTTGAAGGTAAATGAAGTAGCACACAACAAGTTTTCCTTTGAGTTTTCTCATGAAGGAAACATCAAGAACATTCTCCTGAGTGGTCCTTGGCACTTTCATAATAGGCTACTGGTAGTTATGCCTATAGACAAGTCCATCAATCTGGTGGAGCACAATCCTAGTTACGTGAAGATTTGGATACACATTCACAACCTTCTTATAGTCGTGTTCAACAAACAGTCTGCGGTTAGTCTGGGAAACAAAGTGGGTAACTTTGTAGACTATAGCTCTAAGATCAACCCTCAAGCCTCTAATACTCTCAAACTATGTGTTGAAGTAAATATAGAGGAACCCCTATGCAGAATGCTGGTAGTTAGCAGTGCGGGAAAGGATCGAGTGTGTAGAGTGGCTTATGAAAACCTGCCTCTTCTTTGCTACAAATGTGGTAGAATGACACACTCCATAGTGGAATGTCTGTATAAGAAAATAAAAATATAGATGATTTGGAGATGTATGGCTCGTGGATGAGGGTGGAGTTTGCTTGGTCTGTTTCTACTATCCCTGATTCAATCTTCCTGAGATCTCCCCCTTCTTTTGACAACACCAGCCAACAGTATAACCACCAGCAGAAGGAATGTATGTTTACTGAGAAGTCAGAGAGCTGGATCTTATCCCGCAGCAGTCTCAGGATCCAACATTTGATCCATGTAGGGGGGGCAAAACAACTTACAAATAAGTAGCAGTAGAAACTTACTCCTGACCCAAGAGATGCAAGACTATAATCTAGATGAGCATTTAGTGAATGATGTGTCCTTTACTCAAGCTTTGTTGGATGAGGATCAGGAAGATCCTAGATCCCCCCCAGGATTTGAAAGGAGTAGAAGAGAAAGGCACAGTGGGGAAAAGAGGACTTATTATCAGATGGAAGATTGGGTGCAAGCGATGGACAACTTCAAAATCTCTTCTTCGAAGAAAGCTATAACCTCAGTAGAAGTTGAATGTAATGTGGAAGATTCTATTGCTAAGATTATGGAGGAAGCGGTAACTAAAAAGGTGAGGAAGAATTCTGTTAGTAAGGGTGTAGAAGGAGAAGAAAATTTTATTCCTCAGAGAGAAGGGAAACAGAAATTTGTTATCAGGGGAGGAGACAAATCGTCGAAGAATTTGACTATCAAAATTAAGAAGTCCAAGAAGCTGAAATCTCAGGGGGCCAAATATCAGTCTTCTGAGAGAGAGGTTCATGACTCCTCGGCTTTAAAAAATATCTTAGAAAGGGCAGACCTTGTTGAGAAGCAAGGCTGCCTAAAACAATGAGTTGCATTACTCTAAATTGCATGGGTTTAGGTCGACCCCTTGTAGTTACTTGGGTCAAAGACTTAGTTGCTAAGTTTAGACCTGAGATGGTACTCCTTATAGAGACCCACAAATCCAAGGATGATATGGATATGTTTTTTAAAAGAATTGCTATGTATTCTGGAAAAGCAGTTAGCAGTCAAGGAAGAAGTGGGGGACTAGCTTTTATGTGGAAGGATAACATTGTGGTGAATCAGATTAATTACTCTCAGCACCACATGGAATATATCACCAGCTTCCCTGGGGGAACTAGATTTCATTTCTCTGGTTTCTATAGCTGGGCAGACTGGAATTTGAAGTATTTGTCGTGGAAATTGATGGCTACTTTGAAAAGACAGGTTAAGCTTCCTTGGATTATTGCTGGGGATTTCAACCAGATTCTGTTTGCTCATGAGAAAAAAGGTGGAAGACTGAGACAGGGGTCAGTGATGGACCCTTTTAGAAGAGTTATTCAGGAATGTAATCTCCAGGATGTAGGATTCTTTGGGGATCCTATGACTTATACTAATTGTTAGCTGCTGCAAAATAGCTCTCAAAGTCGGCTTGATATAGTTTTCTGTTACAACAAGGTCTGGGATATTTTTCCACATCTGGTAGTAGAGCACCTCCCTAGGGAAAATTCAGACCATTATCCCTTGCTCATCGGATTCCTAGGAAAACACTCCTCGCCTAAGAAGGTCTTCAAATTTGAAAATATCTAGAGCACTGGAGAAAAATGTAGAATGATCATCTTGGAGGTTTGGGATGGAAAGGTTGGTCGTTGGGGAAGATCAAGTGGAAAAGACTTCAGAAAAAGAAAGAGCTGGAGATTTACTCTAAAAGTCTTCCAACTGTGGGAACAGATTCCAGCAGGAAAAGGTTGATGATGGAGATAGAGCTGTTGGCCCTTAAAGAGGAAGTCTATTGGAAACAAAGGTCGAGGGATACCTGGATTAAAGCTGGAGATAAAAATGCAGGATTCTTCCATGCTAAAGCCTCATTCTCAAAGAGAGCTAACAACATTTTTGGGCTTCAAAATTTGAATCTACAAATGCAATACAACTGGGGCCAGATTAAAGCTACTACAAGAGACTATTTTGAAAGTATCCTCTCTTCCTCTAATCCTGATATTGATCCTTGCTTTGAAGAAGCAGTGAAAGATAAACTCAAGAGGGAGGATATAGACAAGCTGAATCTTCCTTACTCTAAGGAAGAAGTGGTGGCAACAGTGAAACTGATGGGAGCTGAAAAATCCCCAGGCCCGGATGGTTATAATTGTAAATTTTACAAAACTCACTGGAATGTTGTCGGTCTTTATGTTACTGATGCTGTTTTGAATGTACTAAAAGGGGGAAGAATGCCTACCCAATTTAATGACTATTTTATCACTCTCATTCCCAAAGAAAAAGGTGTTGTGGAGATTAGTAAGTTTAGGCCTATTACCTTATGCAACTTCATATACAAAATTGTTTCAAAAGTCCTGGCTATGAGAGTGTAAGACATTCTTCCTACGGTGATCTTATAAAACCAACCTGGTTTTGTCAGAGGGAGGCTTATTACAGATAATGTTATTTTGGCTGGTGAGATTCACCACTTCTTAGATAAGAGTCAAGCTAAGAAAAGAGGGTTTTTTGCACTTAAAACTGATCTAAGCAAGGCTTATGACAGGATTGAGTGGAATTTTCTGGAAAAGATTCTTAGGGCTATGGGATTCCCTCTTAATTGGTTGATCCCGGTTCTTAACTGTGTTACTTCAGTTAATTGTGCTATCTTGATCAATGGATCCCCGGGCCAGTTCTTTAAACAAACTAGAGGAATTAGGCAAGGGGATCCTTTGTCACCTTTCCTCTTTATTCTAGTCCAAGAATCTCTCTCGTCCTATATCAATAAGCTGGATAAGGAAGGATCCTTAAAAGGTATTAAGCTCACTTTTGACAGCCCCTATATCACTCACTTATCCTTTGCAGATGACATTATTTTCTTCGGAACAACCTCTCAGCAAAATGCCTTAATCCTCCAAAAGGTCATTAAAAACTTCCTTTCCTCTTCTGGCCACAAAATGAACCTAGAAAAATCATAAATCAAATTTAGCCACAAACTCACCCTTCCCAAAAAAGAATCTCCTCTTGGGTGAGACCCATGTCTCAAGCAGCTAGAACTGTCATGATTACTAGTGTTTTGCAATTGATACCTTGTTTTACAATGTCCCTGTTTTAACTTCCTAAGAGTATTATATCTAAGATAAACACTATCATTTCGGGTCTCTGGTGGGGCTGCTTCAAAGGTTCCCAACTTATGCATTGGAAAAAATGGAGTAGCATGTGCAAGCCTTTAGATAAAGGTGGTATGGGATTCAGGGAAGTGGAAACTTTTAATAAGGCCCTAATAGTCAAACAGCTTTGGTGACTACTTTCTAACAGTCAGTCTCTCGTGGCTACCATCATGAAAAAGTTATACTTCCCCAATTAAAGTATCAGGGAGGCGATGGAGAGCAAAAAGGCAAGTCCTATATGGAAATTCTTCGCTCCAAATATCAGTCTCCTAAATTTGGGAGTGAGAAAAGAAATCAGATCAGGTGACTCCACATGTTTCTGGAATACTCCCTGGGTTCCTAAAGATGGGCTCTTCCATATCCTCGCTGCCAAGCCACATAACAGCCTAGAGAATCTGACTATAGTTGAAGTTCTTTCAGTTGATCAAACTTCTTGGGATCTCACCAAACTAAACAACCTGCTACCTCCCCATGAAAGAGACAAAGTTGTTGGCATTCCTATAGGTCCCACCTCCCCTGACAAGTGGGTGTGGCACTACAATAAAAGCAAAATCTACTCAGTCAAGTCAGGAAATAGACTTATCTCCCAATCCTTTGAGAGAGACCAAAGCTTAAACCCAAGTCTCAACGCCACCATCTGCAAAAAAACTCTCCCAAACGTCTGTACCCCGAGAGCTATCCTTACTATATGGAAATTCCTACACAACATCATTCCATGTCAATATAATTTAGGGAAGAGGATTGGGGGAGATACTCTTTGTTTCTTCTGTGGTGACCAAGACACTCTCGCCCACTGTTTCTTTCACTGCTGCGCAGTAAAGAACATTTGGGATAATCTGTTGAATGTAGATGAGATTCCTATAGGAGAGGGAGGAGAGATCATTAACTGGTTCATTACGAAGGCTCAGGTTTGGGACAGGAAGAAACTGTCTAGAGTGGCTAACCTCATGTGGGTCATTTACGATGCTAGGAACAAATGTAAACATGATAAGGAGCTAGCTTGATGGCCAGTTTTTGAATATAATAGAGTTGTAACTGAGGCTTATAGCAATTGTTTCCTTCTTCATTATCAGGTGAATCAATCTCAAGATAGATCAAGGAACAGAACTACAAGAGGAAACCGTATCAGGTGGAGCATTAGTAAAAGAATGGGGAAAATCTGCGCATTGGAGGTCTTATCAGAGATGGGGAAGGTAAACCTCTTCTAGCTTACAACAAACTCCTTACCAGCACTACTGAAGTGCAGATGGCAAATATCATAGTAGGAAAAATTGCCTTGGAACTTGTACTATGTGTGGGTAACCTCAGGTTTTCAGGAAATGTTAAGTAAGATCGAGAGGATCAAGGACTGGAGGAAGAAGAAGGAATACGATAGCATTAAAAACCTTATTAGAGATTTTGATAATATAGTTTAGAATGTCAAAGTCCATGTTGAACATTTCCCGACCTTTTTGGTGGCTAATTTGTCTTATGCCTCTCATTTTGATATCAGGATCTGAAAAGGGGAAGACATCCCCTTAAAAATTAAAGTAGCATGTAGTTTGGAAAGTGATCTAGTTCAAGGTTCTTAGGCTATGCAAGATGTAATCCAAGTTTATATCAAAAAAGGGGAAAATTCACGATATACCCTTGTTTTCTTTTGTAATTCACAATATACCCCTGTGGTTTTTGTAATTCAACTTTAAACATGCTTAAATGTTGTCCAAAATTGATGAAACTTTACATGGACGATGCTAAAATGTTATATTTTGGTGCAATTCCAAATTTGAAGTTTTTTAAGCTCACATGTGACCTGTGGGACCCAATGAACATGTGACATATTCATTGGGCCCCAGCTTAAAAAACTTCATATTTGATATTGGACAAAATATAACAATTTAGCATCGTCCATGTAAAGTTTCATCAATTTTGGACAACATTTAAACATGTTTAAAGTTAAATTACAAAAAACACAGGAATATATTGTGAATTACGAAAGAAAACAGGGGTATATCGTGAATTTTCCCAAAAAAAAACAGGGATGGTAACCAACTCAATTACAATTCAACTAATTGAAGTTCCAAAGACATAGGATTCAAGGTCCAATTCAACAAACCGTAACCAGTCAATTCAAGTAATGCATGATGCAAAACCACTTCCAACCAACTAATTCAACCTTCAAATTCAAGTTCCAACCAGGTAAAGCAATAAGGCAATCAGTTTTCAATTCCAACCAGGCAATTATTCCAACAACTAAATAGAGCTAATCAAATCAAAACATGGACGATAACTCTAACCATTCTCACATTCACAAAAACACATCACAACAAGAAGCAGAAGATTATGATTAGCCAATATCACAATAATTTAACTTCAAAACCAGAGAATAAAATTCAGATTTGCTCAACACTCCGAGAACCCTAAAATCGATTAGGGTTTTGGCTTTGATTCGATTTCAGAAGAGGATCTTAAACAGGTGGATTAGACACCAAATTGGAAGTGGAGCTTAATCTGAAAGAGGAAAAAGCTTACCCAATATTTCGGTTTGCATAGAGCTGATCAACTGGGCGGACGGGCCGGGTACGGACCGGGCTAGACATAAATTTGCAGCCCAATCGGGCCAAGGGTTTAGCCCAAACCCACCCAACCGGGCCAATTACCTAAACCCAACCCGCCCACCTAAAAAAATGCTCATGCCATAGCCTGGCCCGCTCAGCCCGCTTTTAACTCAAATTTATCTATTTAGTAACATAGATCTTAAAGTATAGATACATAGTATAGATTTTGAAGAGTGTGCACGGCAGAAAATAAATTTTATAAGACAGAGTGTATGCGGTCCATTTAGTTGAATAACTACTACTGTATTATTGTAAGTATTTTATTACTTTTGTTTATATATTTACAATAACATATACTAATGTAAGATGTACTATGATATTCGGGCCGGCCCGGACCATCAACTGGGCAAAATATTTAGCCATAACCAGACCCAAAAAAATATTCGGACTACGTTTTTTGTCAAAACCTGCCCAATTATTTTTTCTACCCATGCCCATTGGTCTAATTTACAGGTCGGGCCAGGCTGGGCGGTTGGGCTATCTGATTATGATCAGCTCTAGGTTTGCATCAAAATAAAACAACCCTCTGATTTCAACGTGGAAGTAAGGTTGATCTATGATATCGATTTCCAAACAGAGAATGAAGAACGAAGAATGGAGGGAGAACGGAGGGAGTGACTTCACAGAGAGAAAGCGGGCATAAAAAGATGCAACACGTAGGGAAATCAACCCAGTGAAAGAAAAAAAAAATTCTACAACCACTAATAGTGGTCCACTATAAGCGAAAATAACAGATTTCTTTGTCAAAAAATGGGCATATTTCTAATAAGGAATTTAGCATCAGTAAGGAACTACAAAACTAACCAACTATTTACAAATACATATATTGGGGGGAGACTCACCAAATTTTCATATCAGACACCTGGTATCCCCACATCAAAAAGGGGGATGAATTATAAGTGAGAATCTTTGGCGCTGGGAGGTAAAATGAATCATTGGTAGAAGTTGACTAGTGCTGTCCAGGCTAATACGCAGAATCGAACATTAGTAAATATCTACTTTCTAGTCTGGTTTAGTGTACTCGAGCAACATATGAGGTGAACGGTAAATCTTCACCAGCGTCCAGTAGAGCACTTCTTCCACTCCAAGCTCACCTTCTGCTCGCGCGGCATAAATATCCTCACAGATTGCAATCAACCTGTACAAGCCAAAGCAAATTTAGAAATAGCTTCAATCTGAGCAAACGCAAGAAGCCATGGTAGCAAACAATGTGCACTTGTCGACATTATAAAGAAATCTAACTAATCCTAATGCCTGGAAAATTTTCCACTCAATAAACTATCAAGCAGTTTCAATTTCTTTTTCCAACAATGGATATGCCTGAAGATGATAGCTGCCTAAGCAGGACAGTAGTGGATTTTACCGATCAGTGGAAGGCAGGTTCTCATAGGGGATCCTCATTCTTAAATCAGAGCACTGAAGTCTAATAAATCGACCAACAGCAAGCACGAATGTAATGTACAGACCCCAGATGCTGAACTTGCTCAATGTGTCACCTATTATACCCTCTGGAAAAGAACATAAAAAAAAAAAAGAGGAATCCAAGTATTAAGCTTAGTTTTTATTGGAGAAGGGACAATGTGTTCTTGGTTAAGTCGAGTAGTTAATTTATTCAGTCCTACTGACGTGGTGTTTCCTCCGATACAACGACAGCCATAGGTCCTAGCAGACCTTCACATCTTCTTATCTTGGGTGAGGTCATATCATACAAAGACCACCATTTTGAACTCCGATTATTAATCACGAGATCTGCAGCGACCGGGTTGACCTGATGGAATGTGTATAGAAAGACAATAAATATTTCAGAAGTTGAGAAAGCAACTTGAATTTCTAGAAGGAAGAAAACATCAAAAGAAGCCATTCAGTCGGTACTGTCAAGCAGCCATTTGGAACATCAGATACTCGATTCAACTTAGCTAGCTCATTGTCTCTTATATTAAATAGAAGTTGTAAGAGTATACCTCAGGCTCGAACGGTCTAACATCCCCAGAACCTGTGACTCGAAAGTATCTAGGATAGATATCATAAACTCTGAAGCTAGAAGCAGTTCCGTTCAGAACAGCCATCACATCATCCATCTCCGGAAGATCAGATTTCTCCACAATTCTCTCAAATCTGACAACTTCTTTACCTTTTGGCCGATCCCTTGTAAGCACCCATGTGAAGGTCATATCCATGCCTCCATCAAGAGACTTAACATACCTCATTTGGACCACTTCCGGGATAAGCCAAAGCTCGCTTGCATCAGCTTGGCAACATATCACTTGGATGTCATCCCTTTCATATGTTCTTAGAAAACTGTGAGGATCGGGTATGGTGCCTCTTTCAACCTCATCCCACCTTAGCTTCTCGCAGAGAGTAGTCTGGTACAAGGTCAATCTCCCTCCACGTGTCTTGAGATCAACATGGACACTAGCATCTCTGATTGGATTTGCAATATTTGTAGGGTTTCCACTGCTATACATCTACAGGAGAAACGTTAATATTTTTCAGATAAAAGTTGGTAGTACTAATAACTAGTTATTCCATATTTGCTACAACTTGAACATGTCAGGGTGGCAAGTATGAACAATGAATTGTCCTAAATAAGCTTCGCACCAGCATAGGAGCCCAAATGACGCAAATCAAGATGAAGAAGAGACAAAGTCCATTGCAAAACTTGGTCATCTTGCTTTGTCTTTCACCAGGTTTATGGCCGGCTCTATTCAGAACAGTATCACATTTGACAAGATATAAGCTTGCATTTATATCTTCAAGCTGACAAAATAACACAGAAACTTAAGTCAATGCAACAAAAAAGACGAGCCATCTGTTTGAATACGAAACTCGTCATCAGAAGGATTGAGATCTAAGTAAAGGTTCTAATAAAATTCAGACGTGACAGCAAGGAACCAAGTCTATGATGTAAGATCGGACTGAAATTTAGCTCAGGTGGAAATCTGTAGATAAGCATTTAGAAGCAAGTCTAACGATCAAGTGAAACGATCCTGGGTATGGGCAAACAACTTTTCATAAGCATGAATTGGACCCCCTAAAATAGTATCCTCAAATACACTCCCACTATTGCCAGCAGCAAATCTATAATTCGCTTCGTCAATTTTTCTTTGAATTATTTCAGCATATGATGATAAAATGGCTGTCTCAAGTTTCAGCAAATTTAACAGGCCAAACCCAAGCTGGTTCAATTCCCAAGGGGAAAATGATTAATGCCCCTCCCCCAACTCTCCTACAACCTTTACAAACTCAGCCCTACTGACTTCAGTCTGCCTTCCTATGAGGTCTTGCCACCAGTATTCACCCCCAACCAAAGGATTTCAAAGGAAAGGAAAAAATTTCAAGCAGCAGAAAGGATGTTTTGCTCCAATATATGTTCCATGGAATCAAACGCAAGTATTACAAACATCTATAAGCAATTTTCATTACCTTGAGCCAATCGTACATAGTCAATGAGGTGGTTGTGCAAGACCAGTCAAGAACACAGCGCAGTTCATAAAGGAATGGAAGAGCACGGTAAAGCCGGTACCCAAGGTAGTTGATCCTCGAACTTCACTAGTTAAAAACTGTCGATAAAGGGTACTCTTATGTGGGACCCCGTAACGGATCTGTACAGCTTGAAGAGCCAAAGACACTGCCTTCATTAGGTAGATAGCTCGGAGTGCCAATATCCCTGCATACTGCTGCAAAGGCTTCATGTGCCATGCGTACTGTGTCACCGAATATGTGAACAAAACGAGGTTGAAGAGATAGAATAGCACTTTCCAAGATGCAAACGAGCACAGGTATATAATTCGATCAAGCACGATCAGGAAGAAGATGATCATCAATATAGATACAAACTCCTTAGGAAACTGATCTTCAAGCTGATATACTTCCAGGAACTCACTTTTATTTTTTATAATAGATTGGTAAAACATAGCAACAAGAAAAAATACCAACAAGTCAGCCCCGAAGATATAAGCATACAGATCAACTTCTCTTCTGCCTCCACCAATCACAGACAGTATGTGGTAAGGGAATCTAATGTCTTCGACAAAACCAGACTGCTTCGCAAGGAGAATTTCTTTCGCAACATCAGCGGCCGGAGTCAATGATTCATACCAACCCGATAGTCTGCTGCATTTAGTAGACGGAGAGGCAGACACAGCTTCAAAAACAGCTATAGCCACATTAAGATTTTCATTACTTCGCTCAATGCTCTGAATGTTAACTCTACTGGCATATGGACAAGATTTTGAATCATTTTCACAGTATTCACTATGTACAATTTTGAGTAATTGGTTGATGGCAGATTCAACTTTCTCAGGCTGAATCCCATCTTCTGGCCATGTTCCAACATCCAACGATAGCTGAACAAAGTACGGAGGAGACTCCGCTCCTCGTGTAAGTGATTTCCAGTACCTCAGTAGGCTTCTGGAAATCAAGTTCACCATATTAATTATTGGTTGGAACAATTTCTTCACCTTGTTGTTCCAACTGCAGTTTGTATGACCATCAGGCACACCAAAACCTGTCTTTCCAGACATGTTAACTTCTTTCAAAGAATTCCATTCACCATCTGGGGCAGTTATAGAGCTCTGAAGAAGTGTGAACAAATAGACCAGAAACAGAGGCAATGAACTCACAACGAATGATGAGTTGATCTTGTGATCTGGAAATCCCAACTCATTAAGTAGTTCAGAAACAACACTGAGCCCGCAGTGTTGGATAATAATCTGATATAAATACTGAAGCAAGATATAAACCTCTGTGTATATCAGAACAACAATCCAAAAAGTGTAGCTTGGGCCCGTATTTACACAAAGAGCATATAAGAACAATGCTCCAAGGTATACCATTGAGAACAAGCTGAAATTCCAAAGAAAGACTAAAACAAAGCAACAATAACACACAATGTCATTGTTTGACTGCATCTGGGACCATATGTGCCCAAAGATTCTCCCAAGCTGAAGACTCGCGGATTCAGGTGTAGTCCTGTCAGAGTTCAGTGACGAGGAACAATCAAATCGCATTTGCTTAGCATTTGGAAGGTTGACAGCATCCTCTACCTTATCCTTATCAAAAGGGTGGTCGTCTAACTCCAACTCGTCCTGTGAAAGGTTCAAGAAACTAGCAAGATTGTTCACAGCTTGGTTCCCCAGAGTCTGTACTTGGAAAACACTATCACCTATAAGTTGCACTGCAGATTTAAGTGGGTTTTCTTTTTCCTTTGATTGGTTTCTACCTCCCCTCTCCTGTTGCCGCCCGCCATCAACTATAGGTGGATCATCAACAATATCCTCCTCAAATTCAGTGATTTCACAGAAAGGAAATTCCATTTGACCTTGCTTTATTGACCCGGCTGTTGAAGGACTACCTGATTTCTCACTAACAGGAGATTGAGGCAACTGTAGAGGAGACATCAGTTCACCACTGATTTTCTGATCTTTAAGATTCTTTTCCAGATTCACAGATGTAGTTCTTCTCCTCCTCAAACCTGCACTACTGGGAGAAACATAGCCACAATCTAGAGTATTTGAACTGTGAAGCTGAATTTGTAAATCAAGCATTTCAGATTTCATTTTCTCCACTTGCAAGTTGCGCTGTCTTTTTTCCTCTTCTGATTCACGTACTTGAAGCAATTGCGCAGTTTTCCTTGCAGCTCTTTTCTCCTGCTCTCGTACAATTGCACCAATTTGCTCTGCTTCAAGGTACCTTGAAACATGTTCAAACTCTGGAGAGGAGAACATATAGGATTGTAGTGATACGAGCATGAATATTATTATCTCCACCAACGCAGATCTTGACGTGATTCGAAACCCATAATCATATTTGTAAAATCCCACAATCTCATAAATATAGTCTATGGTCCCACAATTCCCTTCATTGAAATCTCCAACATAGGGTGATTGATAAGCCAAAGAGAGAACAATAATGACAAAGTTGTATATCCTCAGGAACTTAAATATCTTGTTTCTTTTCCTCAAGATTTCAATTCTCATCCGGAAGAAAACCAAAGCAAAACCAAGATAACCCAGGTGAAGAATGTCATATTCAAGTGTTCCAGTAATCAATATTAAAGCAAGAACCAGATCTAAGAGATGGCAATAACAGTAAAGCCTAAGGTAGTCAAATATAGTCCACATGCTTTTAGTCTCAAAAGACAGGTCCTTCCAGACAAATATATATTTGCGATGAGACATCATTTCATGATATGTTGTTGAGCCAGACAAACTGGGGATGCGGTGAGCACGAAGCTTGAAACAAGCAAGCATGAAGACTAGAAAGTAGCTCAAAATCATGCGGGCGTCATCAATGATGATTCCTGGACAGAATAAAAATAGTTAAAGATATAAATTGACACAATGACGCTAGAAGAAAAGCAGCTGCTTTCTAACTAATGATGATATTCGGGAACTACCATATAAATCTCCTGACCTTAAAGTATCTGATACAACATGCTTTATTTGAATTGTGCATTGCAATAATTAGAGCTTATAAGTTGCACTGGATGTGGACTGTGAGACTACTGGCTACACATCCCTTTGGAAAGGCAACATGTATTATAACATTCTAAAATGGATTATGAAAACAAAATAGGAAACAGATCTGTCCTCTATTAAATCCCAACAGGCTCAGTCCCTGCAGTGTTGTAAATCTCCTAATTACTTAAATTGAATTTAGCATGTGAAGAGAGAAACCAGGACCAGAGACAAAATAAGAGAGATGAGCATTAACAGCAAGAAAGAAGCTGCATGAAAAAGTTGCAAGGAGGGATTACCTAACCAACATTTTTCACAAAATTGGGGATAGAGACTTGAGCTTCTCCAGCAATCATGGCATTTCACAGTAGTTTCTGCTGGAACATAATCATTTACGTGCATCACACTATTCCAAATGGCCAAATATTCCAGGGATAGAACACAAGCAAACAGGCAGACCAAAACAGGCCACAATTTACTTATAATTCGCCGGTGTAGTAGGACAAAAGCAGCAAGCAACGCAATATACAGTAGAGATATGACATTCAATAAAACAAAACTCAACAGGAGCAGTGCAATCATGTTAATCTCCAACCCAAAAAGGTAGAACATGTTTTCCATCCAGAACTTCAAGTAGACCTTCAAAGTCGTCTTCTGCATCTCAAATCTTTCATTTCTAAAGGCAAGAATCCGCCTCTTGTTCCACTTCTGACTCTCCTTTGTGCTTCCCCAAAAGTACCCAAATGAATACTTTTGGCTGCTACTGCTAGTGGCAACATTAACTCCAAAGTGAAATCGCTGAGAGTCATTATCAGGAAATGATGGTGATGCTTCATCACCAGCCTTCTTTTGTTCCTTGAAGAGTACATCTGAGCAAAAAGGTGATCCATTTTCTTCATCAAAATTAGAAGCACGCATTCCATTCTCAGCAGAGACAAACAATGGGCAAGGCTCTTCCCACTTTCCACTAAATGCAAGAGTTGGTGATGTCATATCCAACCAGTGAAATACGTTGTATTGAAGAGTGCAAGCAGCAATTACCAAAACCTTTCCCCTCAAACAGGATTCTATGCCCCAAAATCCAAGCTTGAATACTTGAAGGCCCAGAAAACGTGAGATAACAAAATGCCTTTGGCCAGGAAACATCCCAGCCATTTGTCCCCACATCTGAAACAGATACTCAACTGTCACCAAAAACCCAGTATAAACTAAAAATGACTTGGATGGGACCCTTGACGCTTTCGGTAGTACGGAACATAAGATGAGGCCGAGAAGATACAAAAACCCAAATGCACTTATTGGAGATATAGCTGCGTAAAATATGGCTATGAATAAAATCTTGTGGCTATGCCAAACAAAAAGCCGTTTAATGAAACCAAGTAACCCTGGTTGCATCAAATTTGGACAGCCTGGATATTGATTCTTGCTCTTCCTTCGTTCATAGCTATAAAGTTGCATCACAATCAAGATCGCCAATGATTCCCAGACATTATCCATAAGAGAATTTTCCAGTTTAAAACCCAAGTTTGGGTACAGATCAATGATCTGTGCAAACCATAGTGTAAATCTACGGAAAATGCTTAAGCTATAGATGAAGACGAATACTGCAATAGCATATGCTTTCAACGGGAACCATAGACGCTGTCTTGTCTTCTCAACAAGTTGCCTTCCTATGATCCAGAAGAGAAGAAAGAAAACATATCCAAACGAGATATAATTTGGTTGTACTCTGTAGACTGTGAGAAGTATAGTCACGAACGCAATGTAGGTTCCCCATGATCTGTAGACTGATAGAAACTTCTCGCCTATTGCACTTAGGAACGATGCAATTCTTCTCTCTGAACCAACATCAAACACAGATGAGTATATACAGCAATTATGAATGTCAGCAAATTTAACACGTCCACGGCAGCTGGAAGAAATGCATATAAAAATGCTGAATGAGCAGCACAAACCAGAAGCTTCCTTCAATATAGTTAGAAGTACAAAGATACTTTGCACATTACTTTCCTTCTTTATCTCCATTGCAAAATAAATGATGTTTCAAGATGGTTTTTCCGTTTCAAAATATTTTTTGGTCAATATTTCCAATGCAACATGAGTGCCGAAAAATGACAAGATAAAGTAAATTTGTCATTCCATCAGATTTACTAATTGTTGGGCCAAGAAATAAAATAAATATTAGACTTGAAACGGAGGGAGAACATATGTGACCAAGAATAAAGAAGCCGTAAAATGGCAAACAATTGAGGACTTATGGAAAAGCGTCTTCGATAATTACAATCCAGGCAGTCTGCTAGGGATGATGAAATACTATGAGCAGTTCTGATTTATTTTTCCACGTCTACTCTTCCTTCAGTGCAGTGCTTAGATTAAAAAACAAATTCTCTCCAGGTTGTAAATCAAATATGCTAATAATTAAGGTAAAAATACCTCAACAAGTTAACCAAAAAAATTCCTCAACTTTCACAGAAGAATCAGACAAACTGTCAGCAATGATATCATAATAGCTGCTTATGAAGTACACTACCATAAGAGGGTTCATCGGGGATGCATTGAGCGTTTGAGGAGGCCGCATAAACTGACAAAATAACCGACTTATTAAGACCAGCTTTGAAAACACTAAATCCAACAGGACGGCATGGAGTATGCTGCACGATGGCCGAGAAAGAAAACAGCAAATCAAATCCATGATTCTGAACTGCACAGAAACATATAAGAATAGCTATTTCCAGAAACTCCCATGAGCCGTCAGAGTCTAGAAGACCTGCCAATTACAAGCAAAGCATATCCGCAACAAGTCAGATAATGAAGATGACATCAGGGAGAAGAATGATAGCAAATATAAGATAGGCAGCTTAGCTAGAAAATGAAACACGGAACCATCTAACCAAACGGCTAATAGATACACAAGCGATACCTAATTCTGAAAAAAGTTTCATCCACACCGAGTTCTCATCATTCAAGTATTTAGATATCCGATTGATTTGAAGAACATACAACAGTGCGAAATGAGCCTCGCATAGAAGAATCAAGGCCTGGCGCGTCTTCCGACTGATGTTGTAGCTCAGGATATATATCAAGAAGAATACAACTGCATAGTAAATATAGAGCAAAAACTTGGTTAGAAAAATAGATCTTAGTGTACCCTAGAGAAGCCAAGTTGGTTTTGTTGCCCTCTTCCTATATACTCCCACCGTATCAATTTTCAAGTGTCCCATTGTTTTTGGGTACCTTTTTCCACTTCAACATTTAACATATAAGCTTAAGCTAATTTCATCAATCAACTTAAAGTGGACAAAAGCAATGGGATGTTTAAAGTAGGAGGGAGGTAATATAGGCCAACAATATGAAATGTTTCATTATGAACTGGCTCACATACTGTATACAGCATGGATATATCCAGGTCTCATGGCAATAAGGAATATTAGAGCTGACATGATAGGTCGGGAGCATTTCCTCAATCCCCAAGCAATTGTGGCCACAATTAGGACCTTCGTCTCTTCCTTTACTGCAACAAAAGCAGAAATTTTGTCCTTTTAGGTCAAAGTAAGCCAAGTGAAACAGTCATCTGCAAATTGATCACTTTAAGATCAATCGGCAAAGATTGGAGGGAGAATTACCACAAAGTAATATAAACAAATGAACATAAAGCAAGATACATGTTAACAACAATGCATTGTACGGTGTAATCACCATTGGGGAGAGGTGCTTCTCCTTGAATAGACTGATCACAAGATTGCGGCTGGTAGTTTTTTGTAAATATGGAATAGAACATGAAACGTGATAACTAAACAGTAATACCTTCCAGGATATTTTCACCATTAGGAACCGGTTCATTCTCATTTGAGACGTAAGTAAACACAGAATTGTTCACCAGATTACCAAGAGCAACCAAAACTCCAAGACCATACTGAGCGAGTAGAAAATATCCAGGGACAGGATAATGCCAAAGTCCCACCAACTCCCATATCTCCATATCCTGTGCAGGTGTAAAAAAAATATGCATCATCAACACTATAAAATAAGATTACTGACTCTATTGTACGTATACTAAACGGCAAAATACCTTTCCAAGGTCCAAGTTTACATATGCAAAAGCAACATTGAATATATATGTGCTAATAGCCCACAGAAGTATGAAGACAAGAAGCAGCCCATTCAACTGATGCAGACGGAATAAGGTTGGGAAGGCATATACAGTGTAGCCAACATAAGCAAGCAATCCAAATGCGCATATGCTTGCAAAATGGAAGCTCCAAAAGCATAATGCAAACAAGGATACCTGCCAGGTAAAAAGAAAATAAGGCATGAGAAAGAGGAAGCATATGATATTTTGCCACTTTATACTGAATAACATATAATGTCTAAGGCATGAGTTCGTAGATACGAAAAAAAAAAAGAAACTCAATGCTAGAGAAAACCTTTAAGAAGTGAAAAGCAGGTGTTGTCACATGCAGCGATAGTAAAGCAAGCATACACATACACACACACATATGCACACTGCAAATCCAGTGGTATGTTTCGAGGTAATTTACAAGACAATATTTTTGGCATTTGATGTTGCGAGGATATATTGAGCCAAAAGACCAAGAAGAAAAGATATACTCCCTCCGTCCTGAATTGACCGTCCTGTTTAATATTTGGATATATTGTTTGACTTCAATATTTAACATTACAATAAAATAATTTTCAAAATTTAAGTTATGTAAATGATTCCTTACATGATAAACTATATGTGACAAATTTTAGTTTTATGAACTTATTTTATCTTATATGCTTAATATTGAGGTGGAAAAATGTGTCATAAAGCAAACAAAATGGTCAATTCAGGACGGAGGGAGTATGATGCAACAACCATTTAATATATCAATACAATACGTTTGATCGTAGGTTGATACACAAAATGAGAAATGAGTCAGTAATGCAACTCCTTTGCAGTCAACTTTCGAGTTAATCTGGAAGCAATATTATAGTTACCTGATGATTCTTAATCTATTACTCCCTCCGTCCCAATCTCATTGTCCACTTTACTATTTGAGCTTGTCGTTTGACTTCAATATTTAACATGTAAGATAATATATTTTTATAAATTTTTTTTTATAATGGAATCCTTATGTGAAAAACTATATATTGTAAAAATTATTTTTTTTAAATTATTTTATCTTATATATTTAATATTGAAGTGGAAAAGCGTGTCAAAAAGCAAATGGGACACTTATGACGGGACGGAGGTAGTATATAAATCAAGGATACAACTACTAGGCAGACATCCTGGATGTGTTTGTACACAAAGCTTGATAATAAATCAACAGCAGGTACACAACTTGAGGTATAAATTAGGTATCTTAAGCACAGGTGACCACAGCAGCAAATAGACAGATAGGTAATTATTAACAGGACAGGGTCCTTTTATTAAAAAGAAAGCAAACACGAGATGTCGAGATGGAAAAATCAAATGAGAAAAGACGACCAGAGAGCTTTTGAAAAGCAAGCAAGAGAAATCAAGAAAGAGGTGTAAGAAAATGCTATTATGAGACGCTAGCTTTGTAAAGAAATGCACTTATCTTCTTTTGTAGCTTGGCGATGAATAGCTAAACAATACACCATACTCAAAAGTTCAGTATAGAATTTCATGAAACAGTCATTCATGGACAAGAGGGCATGCAACGATGATGATAACAATAAGATGATTATTCAGCAGAACAAAGCATTGTCACATGTAGTTTACGAAATGTACCAGAAACCCATACGTGAAAAAGTTGATGGTAAATATTCTGAACACTGATCCTCTAACAAGAACATTGGTATGCCTCACTCCAGACCTGCACATTAACTGTTGATCAGATCAGCTGATAGCAAAAAAATGAACAAGTATCATAAGTCTTTTAAAGCACAAAGAATGAATGCAAAGGAGTCTGAATCAGAAGGAAAAAATGACATGAATAATCATATTGTCACCACAAAAATTGTTTCTAATCCTGGCTATCTGAAGTTAGAAAGAAAAACAGGGAAAACAGTTTTTTCTACAGTCTTTACAGACAAGAGATACAGTGGAGATTTTTTAAGGGTGCCGTTCGCTCCCAACATACAAACGCAACTATTGATGTGTTTCTGTAAAGCTTACTATGGTTAAGGAATACGAATCAGACATGTGTACTGCAATAAGAGTTTGTCCATTCAATGACTGACATCTGGCATGTATTTTTTTGAAAAAATGAGCTTAATGGACAATCCGGGTATAGAACAGGCCCAAGATCAACAATAATTAGAGCATGTGTGTCATTTGATATATTATATTGATTATTATGAGCTGATATTCACATTTTTTTCCTTGAGGAACTAGTATGGCTTACAGAGAACTAATTTCATCATTAATGTGAGGCTACATAAACAGGAACCACATCTAACTACATTCAGAAATAAACCAATGACAACTTGCGGGAACCAACAAAGATCACTGAAAAAACTGTGAGAGGCACAGATCATCCAAATCAGATTCGCTATAAAATTTGATACATAATTACCTTGATTGATGAATATAAAATGTATGCCTCGACGGAAGAAGATGCTCAGTCAAGTCACTTTCAGTTCCCGACATAAAAAGTTCCATCTCCTCGAGATCACATTTGATTGATGATAACTGCCACAACCAAAAATTAACACACAATGATGATTGTGAGACAATAACAGGCAGTTGACATAACTAAAAAATGTTGCATGCCACATACACATATTATTCAATTCCTCTCAAGGATGTAGTAGTATATCATAATGGAAGCAGGAACATGCAAGCTCAGCCGTACAGAATAACTTCCCTTTTGGAATTACAGTAAATCTAAGCAGATGTCTAAGAAAACTTAAGGTAACAGAAATCATTACTGATGACATGAACAGGCAAGATGGCACTTCCTTTTCAGTATTTACAAGCTGAAACCATTTCAGAAGTACTGTACAGTAAATCTAACATAAAATGACAAGACATACCAAGAAGAAGAAAAAAATGAGAGAAAGACCAGAAGATATTTCTAGCCAGTCTGATTCTGATGATATCTTGTAGAATCCTATAAAGTTGGCCACCATCGCTACTGTCTTCGGAAATTCAACAGGAAGCTGATAAACATAAAGCAAGGCAATGTTGATTCCAGCAAACAGCTGAACAGATCTCCACCACCTTCAGAAGATTTTGCAACAATTTAAGAACATGTAGATTTCGCACAAACAAAGACAATAAGTTTGGATGGATCAGGATAGACCAGATACAGATTCTGTACAAGCATCAGGTATAAAAGAACAGTGATCAAGGCTACTAACCTGAAAAGGCCAGAATAGTTGCTAGTTAAAGACCATTCGACAAGGCCAATGCAGCTACAAATAAAAAAAGGAAGAGAAGCCCAAGACGGATGACTTATTCCCACAAATAGCTGTATTGCTGGCAGAAGGAAGCAGGAAACAACCTTGACATAGTAACCTGTGCCACAAAAAAGAAAAAGACAAAATCAAATATGTTCTTTTTATTACAACAATAACAAAGCAATACTAAATATATGCACGAAGTTAAGACTTTAGACTCAGGACGAGCCGATCTTAGACACATTGATACCTATCATTCTCACTGATGTGGTATACAGACAAATTATAAGCAGATGAAGCAGAAAAGCCATATGATATAAGCAATGAATGTAATAAATTAGTATACAATCAACACAAAATTCATCATAATTGAAGTTTACAGCAGTAATCGTTGATGTGATGATTGTTTTTGAGAAGTGATACAGCCCTATATTTATAGAGAGAATGTCTAAGAGAGGAGAGAGTTCTAGAACTATGTAAGAGAGGAGAATTCTAGAGATTCTGCCTAGGAACTACAATCAGCTGAAGAGTTACAATTAATTACAGCTGAACAGTCACTAATAATTAACTACAACTGAACAGCCACTAGACACTTAATAATTACAGCACTAGTCATGTAATAATTACAACAATAGTGGCTGTTGGATAGACCAAACAACACTCCCCCTCAAGCTGGACTGTAGATATTCTGCATTCCAAGCTTGGAGATAAGGTTGTGAAATCTAGGACTATGAAGAGGCTTAGTGAAGACATCAGCCACTTGATCATCTGAAGTGATATGACTTAGTTTGATTAGTCCTCCTTCAATCTTTTCCTTGATAAAATGGCGATCAATTTCGATATGTTTGGTTCGATCATACTGAACCAGTTATGTGCTATGCTGATAGCTGATTTGTTGTCGCATCTGAGCTCCATTGTGCCTTCCCACTTGAACTTCAAGTCAGACAATATGATACGAATCCAAAGAAGCTCACAAATGCCATGAGCGAGGGCTCTGAACTCAGATTCTGCAGATGAGCGGGCTACCACACTCTGTTTCTTACTCCTCCAAGTAACCAAATTACCTCCTAAGGAAACACAGTAGCCCGTAGTAGATCGTCTATCAACAAGTGAACCTCCATATTCTGCATCAGTGAATGCTTGGAGGGTTAGTCTTTTTCCTCTTTCAAATAGAATATCTTTTCCAGGTGCCCCCTTTAGTTAGTGTAAGACTCGGTGTGCTGCTTCCATATGTGGTTTTCTAGGATCATGTATAAACTGACTCAGGACACTTATTGCATAAGTGATATCTGGTCGAGTGTGAGACAAGTAGATTAGTTTTCCACACAATCGCTGATACCGAGATACTTCAACCTTTGGAGCATCCTGTGCTGAATCAAGCTTATGATTAGGATCCATAGGTGAGGTGGCAGGTCTGCAAGCACTCTTCCCCGTTTCAATTAAGAGGTCAGTGATGTATTTTTGCTGGCTAATAAAAATTCCATGAGAAGAACGAACAACCTCAATTCCCAAGAAATACTTCAACGACCCAAGAGATTTGATTTCAAATTTGGATTGAAGTTGTTTCTCCAAAGACGCGTAGGTCCAGGTTTGTGAAAATCTTGTGAGTAGGGAAGAAATGGCTTAAGCATTCAAGAGGAGATTTGTTTTGAAGGACACGAGAGGGAAGCTTATTGATTAGGTGACAGGCTGTTAAGGTAGCTTCTCCCCAATAGCGTTGAGGTGTGTTTGATTGGAAAAGAAGAGCACGAGCTATTTCAAGAAGATGTCGGTTCTTTCTTTCAGCAATTTCATTTTGTTGTGGAGTATAGACACAAAAAGACTCATGAATAATTCCTCTAGATTGAAAAAATGTTGTGACTTTTTGGTTGAAATAGTCAGTAGCATTATCAGTGTGAAACCTTTGAATTGAGGTGGAGAATTGAGTTTGAATCATGTTACAGAAAATGGGTATGATAGAACTTACTTCACTCTTATTTTTTAGTAGAAACAACCATGTAAATCGAGTGCAGTCATCAATAAAGGTAAGAAACCATCGAGCACCAGAGATATTAGCTATGGGAGAAGGACCCCAAACATCGCTATGAATAAGAGAAAACGGAAGACTGCTTTTTGCCGTACTGTGAGGTAAAGAAGCACGAGTGGTGTTTGGATTGTTCACACACTTCACATTTGAGGGCAGAGACATCAATACCAACAAGCAGATTAGGAAACAAAGTTTTTAAAGCATAGAAAGAGGGATGACCTAAACGCTTATGAAAAAGCCAAATTGTAGCATTTTTATCAGCAGCGGATACAAGGGCTCTACATGAATTAGGTGAGACACGATGTAAATCCAAGTAGTACAATCCATTCCGTTGCCTAGCAGTTCCAATCGTCTTCCCCGAGTGTAGATCCTGCAAAACACACCAAGATGGAGAAAAAACAGCAAAGCAGTTGAGATCATTGGTGACTTTATATACTGAAGCAAGGTTCATGGCAAGACCTGGGACATGTAGGGTATTACTAAGGTGCAATCCATTTGAGATTTTGGCAGTTCCTTGGCCAGCAACAGATGTGGATGTACCATTTGCTGTAGTAATTTGTAGTTTTTCAGGGCAAGATGAATAATCATCAAGGCAAGAGCAAGTAGAGGTCATTGGGAGGTAGCTCCCTGAATCAAGAATCCAGTCTCGTAAGACATGTTCCGAAGCATTAAGACAAAAAGATTGTGAAGTATTACCTTGTAGGGCGAGAGAGCATTGATCAGTGCTGGAGGGAGATTGAAGGGATTTCAGCATAGCCCGAAGTTGCTTCAGTTCTTCTTGAGAGATGTGTGAATCCGAAGGACCAGCAACCGTAGATGTGGTTGTGTAGGCTTTTCCAACCCCTTGTCCTCGTTTCTTGCGTTCTTTCTGCAGATGGGGATAAAGTTTCCAGCACTGATCATTGTTGTGATTTGACCTTTTACAATGACTGCACCACCTTCCTGTTTTACCAACATTATGTTCCCTTTTTGCAGTAAAGGCAGTGCTTTCAGTTGTCTTGTTTTCCAGCATTACTGAGCGGCGACTTTCCTCTGATTTGACAGTAGTAATGACCTCTTCTATATTAGGCAGATCCTTGTTTCCAAGAATTTGAACTCGACCTGGTCATATTTTGGGTTTAGACGGGCCAAAAAACAGTACACACACTGCTGGTTTGTTGCCTTTTGATATAGAAGTGCATCTCCTGTGGTCTCCCACTTGATGCTTTGGTATTGATCCAATTCCGACCACCACCGTTGAAGATTGGTAGCATATTCCGAGACTGATAGTCCTTCTGCTTGCTTGGTGGTCATTGACCTAAGCCAGAGGTCATAAACAAAGGCAGCATCCTTTGCTGTTGAGTAGGATCTCTGGATATATTCCCAAATTTCCTTTGCTGTTTCAGAAACATACATGTGATGCTGATGCTTGGATCCATTGAATCCCATAACCATGACCGTATGTTGGCATCTACTTTCTTCCATTCACCTTCATTAGTGTCAGCTGGTTTTGATCGAGTGAGATGATTGTCTAGTTCCTTCCCTTCTAGACGAGTAAGGACAAGCTGAGATTAAATCAAGTAGTTCTTGCCATTCAGTTTTTAGGCTGAATCAATAGGAGCAAGATCAGTCTTGTTTGGTTTCAAAGCTGCTGTAATAGCAGCAGCAGATGCAACAGGATTTGAATCAGATTTGTTCTCCTCAGCCATAGTGACGAAGAAGAAAAAAATGGGTGGATGAAGAAGGTAGAGACACCTTTTTAGGCAGAAGATTTAGGGTGGAGACACCCTTGGAATAGAGTTTGGCGGAGACACCCTTAGGAATAGAGATTTGGGCGAAGACACCCTTTATCTATGTTTAGTGTTTAAGAAGTGGATGCTATGGTTGAAACCTGCTCTGATACTGTTGACAGACCTACTGAACAGGCACCATAACACTAGGAAATAGTGCATGTATTATTCTGTTGACAGACCTACTGAACAGGCACCAAAACTCTAGGAAATAGTGCATTTATTATTCTGTAATTAATTAGATTCTTATGTCTGTCCAGCATGTAATTAATTGTATTTAATTGTACCTGTTCAATTATTTATGTTTCCTAGACAGACACTTCTAGGTGTCTCTTCCTTTATTTAGGTTATCTAGATCCTTCCTAAGGTGCCTAAATATAGGGCTGTATATCTCTTTCTGATTATCAAACACTGAATAAATTCACAGTAAACTACATGGTATCAGAGCTCAAACCTGCTCCTTCCTCTCCCTCTGGTTGCCGCAACTTTCTTCACCCTAACCCTAAACGCTGCAACCTCTTCTTTAATTTCTAGTTGCGCTTCCAGCTCTAATCTCCAGCACCAAACTTTTTTTTCTGGGTATCTTTGCCCTATCTTAGTGTTTCTTTCTTCTGCGGTGCTCTCAGCTCACCTCTCTCCCTAGTGCATCTTCAATCTTCTTGCACTAGCTCATTCTTCTAGGTGTCTCCACCTTCTCTTCACTAATCCAGTGTGAGTCTCTCACCAAGGATTTAATGTCGAAGGAAGATACTTCAAATTCTGCATCAAGTCACCCAGACCACTCCACCATTGTAAGTGCTGCTGTTGCTGCTGCCGCCCTCAAACACCAGAAGTTCGACCTACCCCCAGTCCATTCATCCTATCGTTTTAATGGATCTAATTACCTTGGTTGGTCTAAACTGGTGAACACTCTTCTCCGTGGCAAAGACCTTGATGACCACCTTACAAAATCAAAGCCTGCAGAAGGGGACAATGATGCTGAGTGGCAGAAAATCAACGCCAATATTCGTGCCTGGTTATGGGACTCCATGGACCCAAATATTAGTAGCACGTGTCTTTATCTAGACACTGCAAAAGAAATTTGGGATTTCATACAGCAATCCTACTCTTCAGCCAAAGACGGTGCCTTTGTCTATGATCTTTGGCTTCAAACCGTAACTCTCAAGCAAGGTACTCGATCTGTCACTGAATATGCTACTGATCTCCAGCGGCGGTGGTCCGAACTTGATCAGTATCAAACCTTTACTTGGTCATGTGCTGCTGATGCCACTCATCACAAAAGTTACCTGAATCAGCAGCGCTTGTACTGCTTCTTATCTGGTCTAAATCCGGAATACGATCAGGTTCGTGCTCAAATCCTTAACAGCACTCCTCTTCCTGCTCTACCCTCTGCTATAGCTACTGTAAAGCATGAAGAGAGCAGACGCAACATCATGTTGGACAGTAAGACAGTGGACAACACAGCTCTGGCTGCTAAAACAGTTTCTACGAATACAACACCCAAAGGAAAAGAAGGAAGATGGTGTGATCATTGTAAGCGATCTAATCACAACATTGACCAATGCTGGAAGCTGTATCCTCACCTACAGAGAAGCAAAAAGGGTCAAGAAAAAGGGGTCCTAGTGCTGGACGCGCTAATTCCGCCTCTTCTACACATGGCAACTCTGCCACACCCTCATCCATATCTCAAGAAGAAATCCAGCAACTTAGAGCTATGCTGCAATCGTTTCAGACCCCTAATGATTCTGGTCATTGCTCTCTTGCTCTGCAAGGTAAACCCTCTACAAATTTTAGTCTTAATGCTTCAGAACAGTCTCCACATTCAGATTGGATCTTGGATTCAGGTGCTACCTCACATATGACCTCAACCTCATCTTTACTTACACACTATTATCCTTGTTCCACTAATGACAATATTACTACTGCTAATGGCACGTCTACACGTGTTGCTGGACACGGCAATGTCATACTTTCTGACCGACTACATTTGAAAAATACCTTACATGTTCCTAGACTTGCCATGAACCTTGCATCTATCCACAAATTGACTACTGACCTCAAATGTGTTGCTATTTCTTTCCTTCTTGGTGTATTTTGCAGGATCTGCACACGGGGAAGATGATTGGAACTGCAAGCAACGGGATGGACTATACTACCTTGATATACCTGCTGCCTTGAATTCCTCACCTAAAGCCCTTGCTTCAACCACTACTAATACCAATACTATTTGGCTTCATCATAAACGCTTTGGGCATCCTTCATTTCATGTACTAAAAATCATGTTCCCACACCTTTTTAATGGTATTGATGTTTCAAATTTTCAATGTGATGTGTGTGAATTTGCTAAACACTCTCGTGTGTCTTTCCCTCAAAGTAATACCATGAGTAGTTCTCCCTTTGATCTTATTCACAGCGATGTTTGGGGACCTTCTCCGATTGCGAATATTTCTGGAGCTCGTTGGTATATTACCTTTATTGATGATTGTACTCGCTTTATGTGGGTCTTTCTCATGAAAAACAAAAGTGATGTGAGCTCAATTATTCCCACCTTCTGCAACATGATTCACACCCAATTCTCCACCACTATAAAACGTTTTCGCACTGATAATGCTACTGATTATTTCAACCAAGTTGTTAACGCGTTCTTTCTCTCTAAAGGTATCATTCATGAATCTTCCTGCCCATACACTCCACAACAAAATGGCACGGCTGAAAGAAAAAATCGTCATCTGCTTGAAATGAGTCGTGCTTTACTCTTCCAATCAAATACTCCTAAACACTATTGGGGTGAAGCTACACTAACTGCATGTCATCTCATCAACAAATTGCCCACTCGCATTCTTAAAAATAAATCCCCACATGAGTGCCTTGGTCAATTTTTCCCACTCACAAAATCTCTTCTGATCTAAACTTACGGGTTTCGGGTGCACTGCTTTTGTTCATATTCCCACTCCTAATAGGGGAAAATTGGATCCACGCTCTACTAAATGTATCTTTCTGGGATATTCTCCTACTCAAAAAGGATACAAATGCTACAATCCCACTACAAAAAGGAGTTACATAACTTTTGATGTTACTTTTCATGAATCAGAACCCTTTTACTCTGACCCTATCTCTTCTTATCTCATTCTTTCTCACAGACTGAAGAAAATCAGCTTCCTCTTCCCACCTACACCATCACCCTTCATCACAACAAACATTACCACCACCAGATTCACAACCATCACAGCCATCTTCAGCTCCGCCTGATCCTCCAAACACTCAACTACCACCGGATTCACCACCATCTTCCCCATCGTCTAATCCACCACAAGACCAACAAGTTATCTCTCCTACTGAATCTTCCACCACAGATCATTCCCCTAACCTTCCAGTAACAAAGGTATTTTCAAGGCAGTACAAATCCACCCCGTGGCTGACGCGGGATCAATTATCTAACCCAGGTATAGATCCTCTCCCTAAAGAAAACTCCCCGCCAATTGCTTTGCGGAAAGGTGTACGTCAGTGCACAAAAACCCCTCTCTATCCTTTGGCCAATTTGTAAGCTTCAATAATTTTTCTTCTTCTCATGCCTTGTTTGTTCAAAGCTTGAATGAAATCCAAATTCCAAAATCTGTTTCTGAAGCGTTGGCCAAGAAAGAGTGGAGGGATGCTATGCAAGAGGAAATCAGAGCTCTTGAAAAGAATCATACATGGGTTGTTGTATCAAAACCACAAGGAAAGCATGTTGTTGATTGCAGGTGGATCTTTACTGTTAAATACAATGCTGACGGATCTCTAGAGCGGTACAAAGCTCGACTTGTGGCTAAAGGGTACACCCAGACATATGGGATTGATTATCAGGAGACATTCGCTCCTGTGGCTAAGCTCAACACTGTTCGCATCCTATTATCCTTGGCATCACACTTTGATTGGCCTCTGTTACAGTTTGACGTCAAGAATGCCTTTCTCCATGGTGACCTGCATGATGAGATCTATATGCGAATCCCTCCAGGCTTTAATGGTGAGTCTACCTCTACCAAAGTATGTCGACTAAAAAAGGCTCTCTACGGCCTTAAACAGTCCCCTCGAGCTTGGTTTGACCGATTCACCAAAGTTGTTCGAGCTGCTGGTTATAGACAAAGTCAGGGTGATCATACATTGTTTTTCAAACACTCTCACCCAGGGGGAGTCACTATCCTTCTTGTCTACGTTGATGACATCATTGTTACCGGTAATGATTCTGCAGAGAGACAACGTCTAGAAAAGCAGCTCAAGTCACAATTTGAGATGAAATCTCTTGGCTCTCTCAAATATTTCCTTGGAATTGAAGTTGCCCGCTCATCTCAAGGCATCTTTATCAGCCAACAAAAGTA
This sequence comes from Limonium bicolor, assembly GCA_023374045.1. Lineage (NCBI taxonomy): Eukaryota > Viridiplantae > Streptophyta > Magnoliopsida > Caryophyllales > Plumbaginaceae > Limonium > Limonium bicolor. The sequence goes on from CM041779.1 coordinate 96,748,387, forward strand.
TATCACAGACCTTTTGAGTCAGACAGGCAAGAGTGGGTGTCGACCAGCTTCTTCACCGATGGATCCCAATCATAAGCTTGGCAACGCTCATGATGAGCCTAAAGTTGATTCATCTATGTATCAGCGTTTATGTGGTAAGTTGATATATCTTTCGCATACTAGACCTGATATTTCCTATGTGGTAAGTGTCCTAAGTCAGTTCATGCATGACCCAAGAAAACCGCATCTAGAAGCTGCCTATAGGGTTCTACACTACTTAAAGGGGACTCCGGGCCAAGGGATCTTGTTCAGAAAAGGGGAACAACTAACAGTTCAAGCCTTTACTGATGCTGATTATGGTGGCTCTCTTACTGACCGGCGGTCTACTACAGGATTCTGTGTGTTCCTGGCAGGAAATCTCGTGACATGGAGAAGCAAAAAACAAAATGTTGTGGCTCGATCCTCAGCAGAATCTGAGCTGAGAGCTCTTGCAAACGGTCTATGTGAGCTTCTTTGGATCAGAATTATTTTATGTGATTTACGAATCAAATGGAAAGGTCCCATGGAGTTGAGATGTGACAACAAGTCTACAATCAGCATAGCCCACAACCCGGTCCAGCATGATCGAACCAAACACATTGAGATTGATAGACACTTCATCAAGGAGAAGATAGAAGGAGGTCTAATTGATCTAAGCTATATCCCTTCTGAAGAGCAGATTGCTGACGTGTTTACCAAACCTCTCCATAGTCCCAGATTCCATAATCTCATCTTCAAGCTGGGCATGAAAGACATTTACAAACCCAGCTTGAGGGGGAGTGTTGACAGACCTACTGAACAGGCACCATAACTCTAGGAAATAGTGCATGTATTATTCTGTTGACAGACCTACTGAACAGGCACCATAACTCTAGGAAATAGTGCATTTATTATTCTGTAATTAATTAGATTCTTATGTCTGTCCAGCATGTAATTAATTGTATTTAATTGTATCTGTTCAATTATTTATGTTTCCTAGACAGACACTTCTAGGTGTCTCTTCCTTTAGGTTATCTAGATCCTTCCTAAGGTGCCTATAAATATAGGGCTGTATATCTCCTTTCTGATTATCAAACACTGAATAAATTCACAGTAAACTACAGATACCATGAAGTTTACAGCAGTAATCGTTGATGTGATGATTGTTTTTGAGAAGTGATACAGCCTATATTTATAGAGAGAATGTGATAGGACCACAAAAAAGGGGACCGAGGGCAGTTTTGAGATAGCTAGTGGTTGCCCCTTGCCCAAGTAATTCATTAGTTATGTAAGGCTAGGGATTAGAGTAAAAAGGGTATCGAAGAATTTACTCATCTTGGCCACTTTGTGGATAGGCAGGCTTGTCCTGATTAGGCTCCTTCGGGAGAGGTTCTATATTATCTTTCTTTCCCTGTTTAGCCGTTTACGGTACTGTAAGGCTCATTTCCATTGTCCCCTATAATACAAGTGTGCTTCATTGCTATCAGTTCACCGTGAGTAAAAGGTTTTGGTCTCATCAATTGGTATCAGAGCCATTGATCTTGTTTTAGATGGCGTTGAGCCACCGGGAGCTTAAGGAAACACTCGAGAGGTTGCAGAGGAAGGTGGGGGAGTTGGGAGAACTCACTTCACAATGGAAAGCCAGAACAACCATTACAACACCTAAGGCTGGAACCATTACACTTAAGGTTGAAGCTGGGCTAGAGGAGAGAACAACAGAAAGAAGGACGGAAAAAGTTCCTAAGGAGGCAAAGGGTGAACAGCCGCACACAAGGAACAACAGAAAGAGGGACGCAAGGAAAAAGAAGACTGTTGGAACCAATATGGGTCCCACACAAGGGAGCCCGGAGGAAAATTTTCTTATAGTAGTTCTAATTTGAGGAAGAATGTAGTGAAAAGTGAAAAGGAAAGAAGGCAAAGTATGATGAAAAGAATAAGAAGGGCCAAGAGAAAGCAATGTAAAAAGAGAAGGAAAAGGAGAATAGTAATCTCGCTGGAGAAAGGAGTAAAGAAAGGAGTAAAAATTGGGACACCTGCTGCAGGAAACTCATGTAGGAGAATGGTGCACCGATCCAGGCCAGCGCTCCTCAGGAAGGGGGAAAGATGCGTCAGACAGAAGAGGAAGAGAGGGCTCTTGAGAAGGAAAATTGTGCACCCAAGGGAGCCTATTACCGCGGTACAACAACATTGGTTTCAGGAGGATGGGAAGCTGAGCATAGTAGACGGCCATCGACACACAATTCAGAAGCTCGAATGGTGGGTTGTTAGAATTAGATACAGCAACTGGAGGCCTGAGGTTGAAGAAGATCGGAGCAGATCGCATAAGACGGTTGCTACTAGGGTTATTCTTTTTGGAAGACAGCTAAATAAAAATCCAATTTCAGTATATTTGAGCGAGATATTCAATGCTACTGTAGCTGGAAATATTTTGGGGCTGATATTGAAAATCGACCCACCAGTTTACACGCTGGCACAGAAAGAAATTATACTATTGAAAATAATGGACAGCCGAGCATTACTAGCCAAAATCATGGGCTTCCGAAATGATTATTTATATTGGGCCGACCCAATATCCTCTGTGACCCCAGCTGAAGAAATAAGTCAGTGGGTTGGCGATTGGGACTTGATGGGGCCGACCATGATAAAGGAAAACCTGGAACTCCTATCTGATCCCTCAGTCTTAGTTGCGGAAACAGTGAACAACCGTGATTTACTTTTCACCGGGTACATAGCTGAATATCATCGCTTATGGCCAGAAACAGAGGCTACTAATCCGCCATCCCTCCAGGAATATCTACAACTGGAATCTGCAAGCTTTTGCCGTCCCAATGAAATTGCCCCGGTACATCACCATCTTAAGGACAAGGTGACTGTCTACAAGGAGGGAATATACTATAATCAGGGGGCCACGATGATGCTATAATCAGACGGGAGTTGTCTGGCAGCGACATGAACGGACCATGATACCAAAATTTTACTTTATTTTTCACACACCACCTTGAGGACAAGGTGGTTTATCGGGGGAGGTATGATAGGACCACAAAAAAGGGGACCGAGGGCAGTTTTGAGATAGCTAGTGGTTGCCCCTTGCCCAAGCAATTCATTAGTTATGTAAGGCTAGGGATTAGAGTAAAAAGGGTATCGAAGAATTTACTCATCTTGGCCACTTTGTGGATAGGCAGGCTTGTCCTGATTAGGCTCCTTCGGGAGAGGTTCTATATTATCTTTCTTTCCCTGTTTAGCCATTTACGGTACTGTAAGGCTCATTTCCATTTTGTCCCCTTATAATACAAGTGTGCTTCATTGCTATCAGTTCACCGTGAGTAAAAGGTTTTGGTCTCATCAGAATGTCTAAGAGAGGAGAGAGTTCTAGAACTATGTAAGAGAGGAGAATTCTAGAGATTCTGCCTAGGAACTACAATCAGCTGAAGAGTTACAATTAATTACAGCTGAACAGTCACTAATAATTAACTATAACTGAACAGCCACTAGACACTTAATAATTACAGCACTAGTCATGTAATAATTACAACAATAGTGGATGTTGGATAGACCAAACAACAATAATATGATAGTAAGAGAACATAAGGAAATAGATGAAACTCAAAATTCCATGACAGTTATATATACCTAGCTGATCAACAGCACCGACAATCTTTCTCCAGCAGCTTCCTCTCCATGGAAATAGGCCGAGTTCAGTTTGGTACAAATCGGACAGAGAAGAAACAACACCGACCAACAGATGTAAAATAGAGAAATATACTGCAGTTGGAGACCCACTAACATGGAATCTGTATAAGGTCATAGATAATTACAGAACACAAATTAGAGACCCGAGTTGCAGCTTAACATGTTCAAATGATTATAAATCTATTACACTCACCTCCTGAATCCAATTAACATCAACCACCAATCTTCTGAAGTACTTCCTTCATCCCCATTGATCGCCCACAACAAGACATAATACTTGTAGACACGCAGTAAGGAAGGAAAAAATGCTAATAGACCACAATAGCAATACACGCTTCTGGAGACGGAAATCTGTAGAGACCATACAGGGGAACAAGCAGTTATATGAAATCCGCAACAAAAAATTGTTACCAGAATCAATTTATGCTCAGTTGTGAGTCACTATAAGAGCAGATACAAGAAAAAAAAAAGATCCATCCATATGACCACACATCAAGAAAGCTAAAGAGTGCAAGTGTGAGCAACATCTCACCTGATCTAGAAGCATTAAGCTGTAGTCCTAGAAAAGCAATGAGGTCAACCAAAGATATCAAGCTCCAATTGAGCAGAGAAGCTGCAACAAGGAGGAAAGAGGTTCATAAATTATTCTTTGATAGTTAAATCAAGCTTCATGCCTGCAGAGAATGCACTTGATGTACAACACTGAGAACAAAAACAGTGATAAAGGGCATAATGAAGATATACTAGAGGAAAGTTTATCTCATGAGTTTTGCCTTCAGCAAGCATCAAGCATAAGACAAGAACGGGAGGAAGAAGCAAATTTGTTAAACAGACAATTCGACTGAAATATGTAAGACAATTAAACAAGTTACCGGTTACTAGAAGAACAGGCAACAAAAATCTGCCCATAAAGCTCTCCATCAGTGTTGTCAAATAGCACCCATAGGGCCGGCATGACGCTATTATGTTGTGAGAAATATAACATCCGCCAGAAATGCCACAGCTTCTAGAATATGATACTACAACCATACAATAAAACAAAAGGTCACTTGTTCCACCGAGCGTGAAACATAACATACTTCCCAAGAGCCGTGAGCAATTTGAAATATTATCAAGACGCATTCGCACTTCACCATGATTTGAAATTTAAAAAAAAAAACACTAACGATTATGATCGGATAACAATGCTAAGTATGACTTTGTATTGTCAACTAAGTAGAAATTAAGAACCCTGAATTCTATATTATCAAATTGAAACCCCAAACTTTTTGGTGTGAATCTCTGGCGCATTCCCAACCCTTAATTATATACCATCAACACAAAAGAACCCAAAAATTCTGTGGCGACAAGGAAATGAAGAAAAGACACACCGAATGCGACAGCAATGGAAGAACGAGATAATTTGTTTGCAACAGTTAACAGATTGACACCAAAATGTGTCAGCGTTTTTTCTCGAGAGCACCCTTTTAAAGATGGCCTATTTATTGAGCCTAATCTTGTTGTGTACCCAAATGTAAGTACAAACCACAATTAGTCTAAGTAATTATATAGGTCCACACTAATGATGTATATTTGGTCAATATAGGTCTAATAGCCCAACATAAGGGTCAACATAATGGGATTGGTCAACAGGGTCCATCTAGGTCAACCTAATTAGAATGGGTCTAGTCAATAAGAGGTCCAGAAACTGTGGGCCCAAAGTAATGGGCCAAGCCCAGTAGAAGCCAGAAACTGCTAATTGAAATTGGGCCAGTTTCTAAGAGGCCAAAATTATTCCCTCCTCTTTAATCTGTTAAATAAACATATTTTATAATAAATGTTTAAACCCAAAAAACTCATGTATATGATATCAAAATCATATATGACTTATACACACATAATTTGATCACCTTGTACATTGTAGTACTAATTTACGCCAATTCATTTAAGGTGTGTGTGAGTATGTATTATTATTGTTGTTGTTATTGTTATTGTTTATTTATTTTTCAATAACTTTCCTAGAATTATTCAGTTACTCCATTTATGCCCAATTAGGTAAGAAATTCCTAGCCAACATGTCACAACCTAATATTAGTTTATATTCTAACTTAAAAGAGTAGCTAATTAAACTCAACTTAGTTCACAGTCAAATTCTTTTCACCTTAATATTTCATTTACGCCAATTATGAACAGGGCATAACCTACCTTGTCATATGTTCCACTTAGTCTAAATAACTTACTATATACCATTTTACTCTAAGTTTTCTAATCCCTTTACAGCAACCAATTAAATTTTATTTTAACCACTAGACAACTTAACAACTTACTAACATCCATTTATACTAACATTTCATATCAAATTAATACAATACCTTCAATTCAACACCACATTAACAGAAGCTTCACATTAATACTAAAACTCAAAAACTTGTAAAGCAACACTAAAGTGCTTTTAAATCTAATCCATCTCCATTTAACAACTTACCCACTTGATAACTAATTAATTCTCATCGGTTTTTCATGAATTGAAACGAGACTCTAAATCCTCAAACTTATGATCACTGCCTTATTTCTGTAAAATGCTTAAGCTCAAAATATCAAAATCAATAAGCTTCAAATATATAGAAACTTATGTTAAGTTAATGGTTTTAAGACTCAAAAATCATGAATTTGTTAGGGTTTAGAGTGGAATCACCTTCCAATCTCATGCCTATCAAAGAGAAAGAAGGAATTGTCAAAACTTGGGATTAAACTCCTGAACTGAAACAAAAGTAGTAGACTTAAGGCAACCGGAGGCAAAATTTTGCCAGGAGCTTACCTTCATAAGAACCCAAAGATCCGGTGAGGGTTTCCTTGTTTTGCCCTTTTCGGTTTAGGCCAGACTACCCCAAGATTCTGGCGGTTTATCAACATGCAAGGAAAGAGGATATGAAGAAGAAGATAGGGTTTGAAAGTTGAAGAGAACCCAAAATAATCCGCAAGAAGAAACCAGAGAAGAAATTCACAAGAAATACAACTCCTTACCACCAGTTTCGGTTTGAACACAAGGGTAGCTCCACCTCTGGTTTGCTCCTCTTAGGTTTCGGTTTAAACAGCATGCTAAAAGGAATAGAAGTAAGGCTCGTTGACTATTGAAATTGAAACCGAAAGTATATCACAAAGAACAACCCTTACCAAAACAAAAATTCTCCTCAGATTTAACTGTGTTCAATCCTTCCTTCTTCAATCCGATGTGGAAGATGCAAAGTTCAGTGAGTTATCACTGCATAGGCGCACGCGAACAAGAGAATGAAGAAGCAGAGTGTGGATTCAAGAGGAGATTGATGAGGAGGCGCAGCATGTAAGCTTTGGTTCGCCAGTTGGAGTTTTGTTCAGGAAGAAGAGATGAAGAGAGGATGAAGGCGGCACATGTATATTCCTCGCTTGCTGATTAGGGCTTGAGATCGAAGAAGAAGAATGAGGCGGTGGAGAACATGTACGCCAGTTAGGGTTTTGTTTTTTGTTAAGAAACTGTAAATCAGAAATTATTCAATAGCTGGGGGGGAAAGGGGCAATCCAAGAAGAACATCATAGTCAGAGTTAGGGCGCATGAAAACGAGGACCACCTCCCAAGAGCAAACGATTTCAGAAACCTATTTCTCCAAAGATCTACTAGTCGGCATCAGGCTCAAAAGTCAGAATTCCACGATATCGTACAGAAATTTCAAGAGAAATCACGTAATACTGAAATTTAACGAACTAGGATGCGATAGGGTACGGACCATTACAAAACCAAAAGTAACGAGATAATATACCAGACAAACGTGCCCAGCGTAGTTAGATCCGACAGAGACAGGAAGAAAGCAATTTCTGGAGTGATCAGGGGTGTTCACTGAAACCATCCAACTACAACCGGAATCAATCAAACCCAAACTGAAAATCCTGTTATTCAAAAAAAAAAAAACTGAAAATCCTGTTAACTTAGGTGGTTTACCATCTGTTACGTTTAATTATCGAGTTCCGATTTTAGACAGGGTTTATAATTTTACACCGTCTAAAAAGTTCGAGTATATGGCTAATTATTAGATTTACCAAAAATAAGAATATAATCATATAGTTAATTATTATAAGAGGTGTTTGTTTTATGATAATCAGCAATATTGTTTCTTTTTTCAATTTTTCCTATTTTCATGAAAGGTAAGGTAAAGGTACTGAACCCTATATCTTGATTCTCCACCCTATTAGGGAATAGAATTTCATCCCCAGTACACTTTGACCATTGAAGGTGACCGGTGGATGACCGTCAATTAATAACCGTTGACCGACAGTCGGTAGTCGTTGACCATTAACCAGTGGTTATTGACCAGTTATTTATTTCATTTCCCCAGCTCAAATAAACAATCAGAAAAATAAAAGGGTGGAATTCATTTCCATTCTTTTTCCTGATTCCATTTTGTTTCCCCGCGCTTCAAACAAACGCCCCCTAATTCTACTAGAACTGATACAATATTACCAAATCGACGGTTAACCGATCTAAAACCACACCAAAACCAGTAAAACCATATGTTGTCTGCTAATTATAAGAAGAAAAATATATAAATTTATATCATTCCAGTTAAGCGTAAAATCAGTATAACTACACTGACGGTTAACCGATCCTTGTTAACTGATACTAAATGAGGCGGTTACAGGGATCCAGTTAACCGAATATCTGGTTAACCGCTTATGAACACCTCTATGAAGGGAGACGCTGAACTTGTCTTCGGTTTGGAATCAAATAAGAATGGAGAAGTGGCGTATAGCATGTATACTGCTCATCAATTAGGGTTTAGAATATTAGGCCCAAATTCTTTTGCTATCAAAGTAACAGGCCCATGTGGGTTTCTGCCCCAATTAGAAGAAACAAGCAGTTAGTGCTTGTTAGTGTGGGCTAACTAGTTACTGGAATAGCTATCAGTTTTAATTAGCCCATCATTGTTAGTAGGTTATTATTAGTAGTAGTGCAAACTCAATAATATTTAGTAATTTAATGTATCATTTTATTAACAATTAACTAAAATGTCATGTCATATCATTATATATATAAGTATTTTTTCTTTAAATATACTATATTTTATAGCACACTCAATTCTTATACTAGGATTTGCTTTCTTTCTTTTCCTCTATAATTAATTATATAGATTTAGGGTTCGACAAACCCTTTTGACATCCCAAAATATTTATATAAAACACTGTTAAGGCCTAATAAGTCATTGTTAACATATAGTTATTTATCTAACCCATAAATTAGACTTAATAAGTCTTCTTAAATTAACAAACTAATAATTAAGGTTTAAAAACCTTTTTTAAATTCTTCGGGATATTTCATATATGTTACAAAGAGAAAGAGCAAAAATGAATACTTATTTATGAAGCGTTACATTTGTATAGAACATAATGGTAAAAAGAATGTTCATGTGATATACTATCAAGTCGAGTTTTTCTCAATGAATAAAATAATCTTTGAGAAAAAGGAGAAATTGTGCTAAGAGAAAAGTGAGATCTTCATTGACAATATATTTTTATAGTTCCATTGAATTATCTATTAGTTGTTGTAGATCTTATATGGTATACTGATCATTGAACAATCATTTGATTTAATTCTCAAATAATTATCAGCCATTGTCTATATTCATTTTTGGAAATGAGCTATACAACATAGTATGATCCCAAAAGAATCATCCTTTGAAAGTTTTTATTTTATGATGAAAAAATATTATTGCCACAAGAACTAGTTTAAATTATCGAGTACGAGTCAATTTGTAACACCCCTACTCTAATCGGCTCCTAATCATCTTACTTAACATTATAATCGCAGCGGTAATCTCAACAATTGAACCACTGGTGTCACCGTTCTTACTCGCCCATACGAGTAATAACGTGCTTACTGATGTATTCTTAAATACGAAACAATTTCCCACAGTGACAATAAGAGATAGATCTATCCTTCACAAACCAATATAAAATACATTCACAGTGAGCATTCTAAGTATCCAATCCTATACATGTTTCTAAGTTCATAACAAAATGCAACAGTGCATGTTTAAAACAACTGTAATTAAACTACCCAGCGCGTCCCTCTCTTTGCCGACACCGGAAGCTGCATACCTACAAAAATGGTTGTTTGTGGTATGGGATCAGCCCTGCTGAGTATGTTACTATATGACTGTCATGCCCCCTCGGACCCTCAGTTAATTGGTCGAGAGCATGCAAATCATTTTCATGCAAGTAATTTAATGTTAAAACTGTAAAGCAACAACATATATTGCAGTAAACTCAAATAACAAACAAGCCCCCGGCTTCACACATCGCATCGTAATAAACCACTGAAAGCGTTACAACGCTTATATGAGTACGGAGACTCCATTCCAACATACACTCAATAGTTCATAATTGAGTACGGCGACTCACTCGACCAAACAGTCCGCCATAATCTACACATGAGTTCAGCGACTCGACTCAACCAGTTCACATCACACAATATGAGCACAATGGCTCGTTCAAACAAATCCACCAACATACCACACACATTTATAAAGCATAACCACTAAGAAACAAGGCGAAACAACGAGAATTGTAAACAAGTATAATTTCCCGTATGGGGCATACAAGCCCAAATAGTACGCGCCTAATGTACGAGCTAATATAGTCGTTTGTAATTGTTCAGTCATGCCTAATGACAACGTCTTGTTAAAACGACGTGTCTCTAAGTTACCCATCTCCTATGGTGGGTCACCCACGGCAGTAGCCACTCCAGCGGTAGAGTCTCCGACCGACGAATCATCTGTAGTCCGTTGGAAATTTACCCAGATACTTACAGTTACCACACGGTATCCTAGTATCGTTAATGGGTCACAGTTCACAGCAAGGGCCACATCCTCTTGATGAACTTATTTATACCATCGCATCGCTTTACTATATATATTTTTTTAACACAGCAGACTAAGGTCATTAGTCCAATCCGGAGTCTGTAAACTCGGGATCCAGTGTTAGATACGAGAGCGGCGTTTAAAAAGGCCAATGCTCAGTATAAAAGTCTCGGATAATATGTATATCTTATTATCCTAGTGCTACAACGTTTTTCTGACGATCCTTATGTTACACATATAAGATAACATCATTGCCGCTAGTTCATTTTATAATATGTTCATATATACGAACGGTACTGTTATTGCACAACAGTAATAATAATAAAGCAGCATTAATTCACAACTCACGCATATTAATTCACACAAGCAGACATTCAATCTTATCACAGATTTTCACACAATGTCTGAACTGAGGAAATCCTCAGAGACAATCAAGCCACATAAATAACATACCGTTCACCCTGATTGTATTACGGTGGAGTATGAATCAGCAAGATCTATGCTCCGTGCGTCGTCTCTAACAGTCTAAAACAATCCATAACGCTACTGGTTAGCGTCCCGTATAACAACATAACTCTACGGTACCCCGTACCGTCACTAATACCTCCCGGTTAATCCCCCGTTATTAACTGTCAACGTTTGTCGGGTTTTCGGTTTAACTCGAGATTTGGAAAAAGAAACGTTATATTACATGCGTAGTCTTGTCACGTATATTAATATACTTATTATTGAACTTTGTTATCGCATGTAACTTAATGTATATTTGTATATCCTATAGTTTGTTTCTTTATTGCATGTATGATTCTTTGTCATGTATTATACATCTCACCTTAGTATTTATTTTTCTAAGGTTTTTTTTTTCCAAGTTCAATGTGGTATCATTCATATGTAAACCATACTTTGGATTATATAAATCCTTATCATTCCATGTATACTCCTAACATTAGAATTCCATATCCAATGTTTGTAATTCTTTTCCCTTTTATCTTATATCATTTTAATTATGAAAATACATGGTTATTGAACCATATTATATTTTCTACACCATAACATTTTTTTATTTATATACATGTACTATGAAACTATTTATTATATGGTAAGTCTTATAATATATTCATTCTTTTTAATGAATACCTCTTATTTATAAATGTTATAACTCTTATAACATTAAAACCATATTATAAATTTCATTTAAAAATGTTAATATTTCCGAACAGCACCTATGTTCTTAAATATTTACAAAATCCACCACAAAGTTAAAATAATGTTACATTATAGTTATATAACATATATTATGACATCTATGTCATTAAAACAATTATAACCCATAGTTATATTTTGTTATAAAACACCAAATGGCCCTTATATTATTCGGCTTTCATTATATACCACTAAACTTCTATAAATCACACATCCACCCCAAAATACATTTCATCATTACACTTATAATATATACTTTATATTATAACCCTTAAACCTTAAAATAATTATAACCTATAGTTTTTTTTAAAGGCTATAATTTTTCGAACAGACCCTAGGACTGTTTTAATTAAATCCCCACCACCAAACTTTGTATATTTACCAAATCTTCCCAATTTATAATACATAGTTTTCTAATGCCATTAAAACTATATATTATACATATGTCTTTATAAAATCTTATATATAACTCCAAAAATTACCAAACTATACCAAAAGGTTATAAATATTATTCCTAACCTTATACTTTCTATAAATCTCGGTTTTTACCCATTTGTTACCCATTTGTAACAATGTTATAAAATATCATATATTATACTTATATAATTCATATAAACTCCAAATTTAACCAAATAAACTTCTAAAAATTCCTAATAACTTAAGGACTGTACTAAATCACATTTAGTACCCCAAAGTTTCGGAAATTACATTATAGCCCCATCTCTTATAAATCTTTACAATTTAATAACTATCTTAATATAAGGTAGTATTTTAATTTCTTAAATTCTCCAAACTTGGTCAAAGTCTCCTATATAGTCAACCTTGACTTCTAATACCAAATTGGAACCAAACTTTGGTAATCACCAATAATACCCCATAGTTTTCTATTTTTACAATTTAGACCCAAAACTTTATAAAATGTTATAATTTTTATTAAATTCAGTTAAAACCCTAAATTCCTCTAAATTAAGCCCACGGCTTCATATTTTCCAGTAATTACGGTTTGGCCCCAAACTTAATTATATAAGCATAAATCTAACTAAATAAGCTTATAAACTTAAATTAAAATGGCCTAATGACATGGCCTTATTACAACTTTGCTTTATAACATAAAATTACACATAAATTGCTCAATTTTTACAATAAACTCACGGCCTCACCATGGCTTATTTATCTTTCCACATAATGTCATAATTTGACCATTATGTTAATTAAATCTCTTAAATGACTAGCTTAATTTATCTTAGTCATTTTTTTCCATTTTTAGGTTAATATAACCCATATGTTTAACTCCACTCTCGGCAATTAATATATATGTTAACAAATCATAAAATCATAAGTTTTAAGGTGTTTATACCTTGATTTCTCCTTGTATGAACTCGGCCACTTGAAGGAAAATTCACCACATCATTTAGACATGTTTAATACACCAAAATAAGATATGGTTATACTCCAAGCTTGAGCTTAACCATAAGGAACAATTAAGGTAAGATTTAAGGCAAAAATCACCTTAAAAATGAAGGGAACTTCCAAAGGGATTCGGCCTGAATTAAACACACCACAAGGTGTTAAATTCACCATATGGACATAGGAAATAGCTAGACAACAACAAGCTGCCTTGGTATTAGGTTTTACCTTGGAAAAATGCCTTAAAGAAGGGTATTTCCTTTAAATCTCGGCCACCCTTGCTCCAAAAGGCTAACCAACTGAAAGAACATGTAAATATGAAGATTATGAGTGTATAAACTCATAAAAATCAAGAGGAGGAAATCGGATGGAGAGTAGAGAAGCTTAAGGTATGTTTTTACCTTAAAATGCAATTTTGGGAAACCTTGGTCCCTTAACTTGCTTCAGCCGAGTTTGGTTGTTGTCAAGGTCTAAAATACTGAGAATAAGCCATAGGAAGTGATAAGCCACGAGATCTAAGTGTAGGTAGTGAAGAGATGAGGAAAAAGAGCTAAAATAAGCCTTAAAACATTACCTTAGGAGCTTAAGAGTTAGATCTGTCTTCCATGCTCAAGAACAGAGCTTGAGAGGGTTTGGAAGAGCTGAGCATCTTCTGGAATGGATCAAGGAGCAAGAGAATGATTGAAATGAGCTTAATTAATTGAAAAGGTAACTTTAGCTTATTTTATGTTTTGTAATGGCTAATGACTCATCAAGGAGATAAGGCATCGGTTATTGGAGGGGAAAGGGGTGGTATCACACAGTTTGGAGACTGATTAAATCAAAAAGCAAGTGTGTATAGTTTAGTCAATTATATTAGAAAGGTAAAAGGCAGTCTCCTTAATTTAAGGAGTGGTGTTGGAGACTTGTCCCTTGTATGTGCAAGTGGTGAATTCACACCCTATTGCTTGTGGCTGCCGATTCCATGTGGTCCAAGGGGTCAACTTTGACCTCTTGACCATTCTTATTCAATGTTGACTCAAACGGGCCCCCTTCTAGGGTTTTATTAATATTTTAATATTAAATTTGTAAAAATTTGTAAATTTCTGGAATTAAATTCCTAATATGATATAATGTGATATATTATCATATTTAAAGTAATTATAACCTTTAAGCCCATTAAAAACCAATTTAGAAGGCAATTACACAAAAACGTGCTTTAAGGTGTTTTAGTGCACATTTTGTGTTGCAAGGGTGTTTCTGAGCTTGGTTTTCTTTGAGAACGGTTTTGTTGTGTTCCTTACATGATATTTTATCATGGAATCCAATTTTATATCATTTAGAGGTCATTAGACCCTTAAGATATTCTTAGAGCACATTTTTGCCCTACTTGACCTTGAAACATGAAAGTGCTTGTTCTTTGTGTTGGAGTGTTTCCAACAATTGTAATATATTATTAATGTATTACTATGATTAGGACAAAGTTTTAGGTCCTGAGAAGTTCATTTGGGTATTTATTTACCCTAAACAGTCAAAAGGTGCAACATCTTGCTTTGTGTTGACCACTGTTGTTCTCAGTTGACTTTTAAGGCATGTTTAGGCCTTAATCAATGTGATAAATATTTAATCCATATTTTATTAGTTTGGGGTATTTCACAATTACTTTTAAGATGGTAAACAAATGACAATACCTTGTGCAGAATGTTGCACTAGAGGTTTAAAATTTTCTTATGTAATATCTGAGGCCAAGATTATAAAATTACATTGTTACTTTGTGCAACATGGTGTGCTTGAGGACAACTATTACATTACTAGTGTGGTACCCCTTTTTCCTTTGCTAGCCAACTATTATGCTACTAGTATAAGATCGTTCACCCACCCGCTAGGCAGTTATTGTGCTACTACAGCGGTACTAGTTTTTTGCTAGACAGCTATTGCGCTCCTAGTATAAGATCGTTCACCCACTCACTAGACAACTATTGCGCTAATAATATAAGATTGTTTATCCACCCACTAGGCAGCTTTTGCGCTACTAGTGTGGTGCCGTTTCCTTGCTATGCAGCTATTGTGCTACTATTATAAAATCGCTCACCTACCCCTAGGCAGTAATTGGGCAACTAGTGTGGTACCCTTTTTCCTTTGATAGGCAGCTTGCGCTACTAGTATAAGATCATTCACCCACCTGTTAGGAAGCTATAGCGCTACTAGTACGGTACCTAATCAAAGTATTCTAGGCTTGTTATAAGTCCTAGAGCTAGATGTCAAGAGGTCTAGTTGAGGCTCGTTATAAATCCTCGTACTTTTAATCGTATTTTAGACCCATCATAAGCCCTAGGACTAGATATCAAGAGGTCTAGTTGAGGCTCGTCATAAGTCTTTGTGCACCCAAACCAATATTGTCAGTATTCTTGTCTCGTCATAAGTCATAGAGCTAGATGACAAGAGGTCTAGTAGAGGCTCGTTATAAGTCCTCGTACTTTCAATCGCATTCTAGGCCCATCATAAGCCCAAGGACTAGATGTCAAAAGGTCTAGTTGAGGCCCGTCATAAGTCCTCGTGCACCAAACCAATCTATTGTCGGTATTATAGGCCTGACATAAGTTATATAACTAGATGTCAAGAGATCTAATTAAGGCTTGTCATAATTCCTCGTAATTTTAATTGCATTTTAGGCCTGTCATAATTCCTAGAGCTAGATGTCAAGAGACCCAGTTGAGGCTCGTCATAAGTCCTTGTGTACCAAACCAATCTATTGTCATTATTATAGAGCCATCGTAAGTCCTATAGCTAGATGTCAAGAGGTCTAGTTGAGGCTCGTCATAAGTTCCCGTATTTAATTTTGCATTCTAAGCCCGTCATAAGTCCTAGAGCTGGATGTCAAGAGGTCCATTTGAGGCTCGTTATAAGTTCTCGTGCACCAAGCCAATCTATTGTCAGTATTATAGGTCGTCATAAGTTCAATAGCTAGATTTAAGAGGTCTAGTTGAGGCTCATCATAATCCCTCTTACTTCAATTGCATTCTAGGCTCGTCATAAGTCCTAGAGCTAGACGTTGAGGTCTAGACGAGGCTTGTCATAATTCCTCGTGCATCCAGTCATCATATCATATCATATTCTCGATGTTCCCCTATCTTTTGGCAATCGTAGTTGCATCTCATAAGCCGTGGTGAGAATTTTTGGCGCCCTCACAACCTTTATCTAATTCTACAATTTTTCTTGCATAATTGAATCAAGAGGAGCCATTTGTAGACACCAAAAATTCTTATCCCATAAAGCAAAATTTTGGAAAAATAAATAAATAATAGGGATCATAGTCTTTCTTTTTCAAAATATATTGACGTGCATGCCAAAATAAAGCCATTGTTTTATCTAAACTTTCAAATCAATTTCCAAACATTGAGGAGGAAAAACTTTTTCAAAACAAATTTCATCAATAAACCAATTTCAAAAATTCAATTTTCATAGAATTTTTTTAGATAATTTATCAGAACCCCCTTGAGGATTTGGGATATTACAGTTAACCCCTTGTGTATTCATAATTTTGGTAACCACTGAAGTAGTGGTAATTTGACTACAAACCCCCAAATATATATTTGTTGTAGAAAGTTAACTACGTTGTTGACCTATCAGCTTAATTACATTAAAATGTTAGACTGGGCAAGAGCACTACTTATATGATTGTTATTTTCAAAAAATGTCAACTGCCTAAAAAATGCATCTAAAGTATGAAAGAGAGTTAGACGATGTTGATTAAGCTTGTGTTGTCCAGCCTAGCATATTAATGTGATTAAGTGGTAGATCAAACAGTTAACCTTTCCTATAACAGAGTTATAGTTGGGGGCTCGTAGTCAAAGATACCTTAACTTGAGGTGGTTACAAATAATATGATAAACACAAGGGGGTTAACTATAATATCCCAAATCTCAAGGGGGTTCTGAGTAATTACTCATTTTTTATTATATTTTAGTTTGGAGCAAATTTTAATAGTTTCAACCCGGCTTATATATAATCGTTATTTCTCATTCACATCTGTCAAACCTTCTTTAATTTAAAATGTTGCAAATTACTATAAGAAAGTTGTGGTAGCATATGGTTGGTTGTTTCCTCCCATTCCCTCTTTCTTACTGGGATGTGACCTATTAGCGTATGACTTCAAATGTGGCTAATAGGCCAATTTGGCTAGCCATTGTTTCATCCAAATGCTGTCCTCATGCCAGCTAGGCATGGGCTTACCCTTCCCCATCTTATCGAGCCCAACTTATTTTGCTTTCCAGTTTTACACAAACACAACCTAACACAAAAAAAGAAACCATAACCCATAGCTAGAACCAGCCGACATACCGACCCCAAAAAACCCTACTCTTAGAGATACAGAAGAAAACAACAAAATACTGGGCGAAGGGCCGTCAATCCCACCCTCTTTTCTCTAGCGATTTTCTTCTACATTGGACCCTGACCTCTCTTCATGAATACCCAAACTCCTCCACCTTGATCCAATTACCCGCCTTTTTATATTAGAGTAAATTACTCGGAACCCCCTTCAGAAATGGGCATAATACAGTTAACCCCCTTGTGTTTATCATAATTATTGGTAACCACCTTGAGGTTACGGTATCTCTGACCATGAGCCCCCGAACTATAACTTTGTTATCAAAATATTAACTACATGCTGACCCATAAGCTTAATCACATTATTAATGTCAGCCTGGACAATAAAACTGCTTAATCAACATCATTTAACTCTCCTTCATCCCAATTCAGATGCATTTTCAAGGTAGGTTGACATTTTTCGGAAAATAAGAATGCTGATTAAGTAGTGTTTTTGGTCAAGCATTTCATTAATAATGTCATTAAGTTGATGGGTCAGCACGTGGTTAACGTTTTAATAATGGAATTATAGTTCAGGGGCTCATAGTCAAAGATACTATAACCTCGAGGTGGTTACAAATAATTATGATAACCACAAGGCGGTCAACTGTATTATTCCCAATCCTCAAGGGGGTTTCGAGTAATTTACCATTAATATACTATTCGATCTCCTCCATCGACCGCCTCCTTCATCCTCAATAGAACTGGATCTTCATCTCAGAAAACCCACAAAATCACCCATGTCCTCTTCTTTCTCCACTGTTCCCTTCCTCTGCCTCCATCCTCTCAAATCCCTTCCACACCCAAATCATTTTTTTCGATCATTAAAACAGAAGAAAACCTAGCAGCCTTCTTCCCCGTTCTCTGAAGATAAAGCGGCTGAAATTTTCTTTATGCTAAATATATCAGATTTTTCGTTTGCCAGTCTTGTCTTCCTCCAGATTTTTGTACTTCATTTTCTCATTTCGAATCCAACCACTCCATCCTTTTTGCTACCTTGAATTCACTAGTGTTTGCATTTCGTTGGCGACTACTCCTTTTTGACCTTGGTGTAGACACCAAAAATTTCACCCCATAAAGCAAATCCTCAATAAGAAACAAGACAAGAGGGTTGTCGCCATTCTTCGTCAAATACGTATTGACGTGCGTGCCAAAATGAAACCATTGTTTTATAGTCTTTTTCAAAGCATTTCATAAAAACACGATTTTGCGAAAACAAATTTCCAACGACAATGCGGTTTTACACCCGTCCCTTTTGTTTTATTCACTTATCTTATCATTGATTATTTGTCTATTTATTAAGTTATTTTTTATTTGTCTATTTATTGCTACATTTCATCATCTGCTAGCATTTACTTCTTATTTTATCATCATTTTTTCTAGTATTATTTCTATCATTTTATGTACAATTTACTACCATTTTCTTTATTTACGTTGGTGTATTTCGCCACTTATACATAATTGATTCTTTTTTCATTTTACCACATTCACCGACATTTAATTCCCGATACACTGGTGCCATTTTATTATTTCATTCCATTTGTTTTTATGTCGTTATGATTAATACTTTTTTAGTTATATTTCATAATTTCATGCCATTAGATTAACTCACTCATTTTATTGTATACTTCCTTTTGAAATTGTAGCATTTTTAGAAGAGTTATCTAGTCGAAATTAAGGCTCTTGTATTTTTTCTCTCATGTGCATATTTGAATTCTGACTTAGCATAACTGGTTAGGGTACTTGCTATACAATCCTTCGGTCTGAGGTTCAATTCCTGGTATGAACGGAATGCATTTTCTTCATTTTGTCTTAGCTTGTAACATAGCCCTTTTTTTATTTCTTCGTTTGTACTTACAAGATGTTGTTATAGCTCAATTGGTTAAGGCATGTAACAAGGATGCTAGTGGTATCGAGTTCGAATCTCGGTGAGGGCATTTTTGTTTTCTATTTCGTTTTCCCACATGGGGTGGACCAAGCCCAGCCCCTCTCAACTGGGTCCGTTTTATTTTTGTGACCCAACACCCCTAAATAAAGCCCATAATCAGTTTAATAAGTCCACTATAGAATCAGCTAACTATTCCTACCAAAAACCCTAGTTTTTAGATATAAAGAGAACAGTAATCGACGATCTTCGGATTCCCGGGGATTCATCTAGCTTCTTCAATTCATAAACCCAGAATTTTTTTCGATCGGTCTGCTTCCACCATCTCCTCTATTCTCTTCTTCAAATCGCCGCCAATTTCTTTCTTCCTCAGTGGGAACTAGAACAACCCGATACCTTCATCTTCCTGATTCTTCTGTGATTTTTCTCCTTCAATTTGTCTCTCTTCATCCTCCTCTATCAATCGCTCGCTACCACTGACTTCTCTCCATCACGATCTTCCTTCCTCCCTGAGTCTCAAGAGCACCAGCCAATTTCATACTCCTCACGTCAATTCGCAATCCAAACTGGCGAACAACATATGCTCTACGCCTCCGTCGTTCTCCTTCTCCACGAACATTCCTGCTCCTCCTTCTCCCTTTGATTTCCTTTGTCGAAACGAACACAGCGAATACGTTGCACTTTTGTTCCTCCTCAATCAGTCCCTTACTCTCCCATTTACTCTTTGCTGGAGAATCACAAAGACCAGAGGATCCATTTTCCTCGTCGACTTCCCACCACTCACCTCCCACTCCCAGAAAAATCCCCAAGTGCAAACGAACCCCTAAAAAACGGGCTCAATCACTCCACACTCCACACTCCCTAACACGTACGAACGAAGACAAGAAGAATGGTGGAGCGGGCTCGAATCGAGGCTGGCTCGCGAAGTCGCATGTTGGATTCACGGAAATCTTTCCGGATACGCCAATCGGATACGGTTGTAGACTTCTTCCGTTCACTATTATTTTCGTTTCTCTGCCTCCGCAGTTGAATATCTCTATCACATCCCTATTTGCCAACTGTTTTGGTTCGCTTTGATATCCTGAGCTGATTCGAACAGAGACTAGTTCATCTCTGTGTGTTTTGGGTTTGATTAATCGAGTTTTTTTTATGTGATAATGGCCTAGTCTGTTTCTGTAAATTTCATTGTCGAGTTTAACGCTCTAGTATTTGGAGATGTGCTATTAGGCCGAGAGTGGCTGTTGTTTTACTTGTGTTTCATGTGTTTCCTTCGGAATGTCTCTGACCACTGTATTCGTGTTCTGGCTGAGATACCCACTCGGAATTTGGATAGAGTCGTTGTTACTTTGCTCAGAGCAGTTATGGGGTCGCGAGAATGGAATGAGCTCGCGTATCTCTATCTGTCCACTGCCCCTGTGTTTTTTTGGAACTTCATTTTGTTTAGTTGGAAAGTCCTTTACTCTTACACTTGTTTGATTGACATACATGTTGGGACTTTGGTTTGTTAATCAGACGTCGGTTTGGAATTTGAATCTGGCTCGAGTATTTGCTATTACCGATGATATCCTACTCAATTTGCTCACTATCTTTCTGTGTGACTTGCCGAGGTATTTCATGTCAATTGGAGATAACTGAGGCGTATATCTATGGGTTCATCTACCGAGGGTTCAACATGGACTTTGTAGATTGGCAATGTGTGTGGACTTCGGGCCTTTTACCGGTCAAGCTGGTGACTTACGCCCGGTCTGTTTCAATTTGCAGCCCTGCTTTGTTTATTATGTAAACCCTAGATGGCCCCTTAGGTCACCCATTTTTCCTTTTAATCAAAGTCTTGGAAGGTACCCCACAACTAGCTCATTTCTATTTGTTTGGTGGGGAGCAATACCATCCAAAACTTTGAATTTCTTTTAAGCCTTTGAGGGTACCCCACAACTAGCTCATTTCTATTTGCTCGGTGGGGAATACTACCCTCCAAACTCTTGAAGCCTATCCCAAACCACCCTCTAATTTCATTAAAAAAAATTTACCCAAAAAAAAAGAATAAATTCAAATTCAGTCCAAAATTCAATTTCATAAGGCCCAAGTGTGGCTTAATTTCCAATGTTCAAATTCAAGCCACAAGGCCTAAATCAGGCCCAAAACCAAATCAAGGCCCAAACCAAACCTAAGCCCAAAACCAAATTGAGTCCCAAACCAAACCCAATTTTCAAAATCCTAACTTGGCCCAAATCTAAAGTGGCCAACTCCCATACGGCCCAAATCGCAAAGCAGCCTAAATCAGAGTCTGGTCTAAAACACAATCTAGCCCAATCATAAATTGGCCCAAGCCCACTTGGCCCATCATACCCACTCGGCCATTAAGCCCAATTCAACCCAATCCCATTACAACCCAAATAAAAAAGCCCAAGGCCCACTTTGGCCCAAAAACAAACTTCTACCCAATCACCCAAATTCCAATTGACTCAGAAGCCCAATTCAGCCCACAACCTAATCAGCCCAAGGCCCAAATCACAATTGGCCCAAAAATCCAATCCGGTCCAACTTTAACCTCCAACTTTGACCCCTGACTTTGACCTTTGACTTTGACCTGGTCTAACTTTGACCTGGTCCAACTTCGACCAATCCGAACTTTGACCCAACTTTGACCCGGTCCAATTTTGATCTTGGTCTGAACTTTGACCTTGACCAAAAAGCGTTGACCTTGACCAAAAAGCGTTGACCTTGACCAAAAAGCGTTGAATTTGATCAAAAAGCGTTGATCTTGACCAAAAAGCGTTGACCTTGACCAAAAAGCGTTGACCTTGACCAAGAAACGTTGACCTTGACCAAACCTGAAACTCAACCTAGTTCAAGCCCGAAACGCAATCCAAACCAAACTCAACCTCAATCCAAACCGAACTCAACCTCAATCCAAACTGAACTCCAATTCAATCCAAACCTAATTCATTCAGCCCAGTTCAATTCAAACTCAAATTCATTTCATCCAATCCACACTAAGCTTGTAAATTCCTTTCAAAATCCAAAAACCCAAAAAGAATTTCAAACCATAATTTTATTCAAGCTTCATCAAGTTTTCAAAGAAACCATTTTGTGGAATTTAAAAGGAAAAACTCTTCTCACATCACAGAAAACTATTCTCAAATGCAGAAAGTTCTTCTCACATATACAGAAAGTTTTCTCCTAAAACATTTCTCAAAATCAGTGTTTCTTCATCGAGAATTCCGAACAACTTTCAAAGTTTTCTAACTTAGTTTTCAAATCCAAATAAAACGTTTTCGGGGAACAGAAATGTCTAACCCCTTCAAAACATTTCCTTCCTAGTTAGACATCACTTGTCTCCCTTTCCAAAACAATCCGAGGCGGGGCACTGGGGTCATAACCTCCCTTGTCGCAGTCTGGATCTCTTTAGGTGGGGCATTAGGGTGACAAACCTCCCCTATTTGCAGCCTAGATTTTTACAAGGCGGGGTGCTAGGGAAGTAACTGCTTTCCTAGTTGCAGCCGGGATTTTAGAATCGTCTAACTCCCTTCCGCTCGATTTCAAGGTTTTGGTTTTTAACGTTTTAAAACCCGGGAGTTAGAGACGTTATTAGGGTCTGACCGAGAACATCTCATTCATGGTGTTTCTCTCTAAATCCTATTTTTCGACATAAATTCATTGCCCCATCTTTCGAGCCTCGGCACTTACCATTAATTAAGTGTCGTGTTCGAGGGGGTACATAGGGTAATCCCTCGGGATTATCCGCCCTTTTACAACAAAAATGACTTTTCGGTTTTAAACTTTAAGAGAGACGATTTTGACAATCATTCCTCCAAACAACTCAACCCATCATCATCTTATTTCAAATCCCGAAATATCCCAAAACCTTAACTCTTTTCGAACCTCGAACCCAAAAAACCCAGGATCTCTCCCAAATTCCAATTGTCACATACTCAAGTCATCATTCAAACTCCAATTCACCTTAAACTCAAATCATCTTGCAAATTCTAGCTTCTCTCAAGCTTCCAAAGTCTCATAGGCCCAAGCGCCTCACAGACTCGAACACTTCAATCTCTCCACCATTTTAAGATTCAAACGTCTCACAGGCCCGAGCGCCTCATAGACTTGATATCTCTTTTCACCAAACGTCTCACAGACCCGAGCGTCTCACAGACTAGCATCCAAACCCGAAACTTCGAACCTTTCTAAATCTCGAACACCTCAAGTATCTTCAAGCTCCACAAACATCAAAACTTCCAAAACCCAAAAATCCTGAACTACGTAAGGTCTGATCTCGACAGGAAGTTGAGTACGTAGGCAACCCACACAGGGTGCGACCCCACATCAATCAAAATGCCCTTTTCACTCAGCCAGATCACCTCCAAACAACCCTGTGCACTCCCGACCCTTAATTACCTCAAAAAACCCAATCATCCTAAAGTCGTGAACTACGTAAGGCCTGATCTCAACAGGGAGTTGAGTACGTAGGCAGCCCATCTAGGGTGCGATCCCATTCCAATAAAAAAACCCTTTTCCCACTCTAAGGTGTTCTTCATACCTGTCAAAACACTCAAACCTTCTTCGGCTCTTGCAAACTTCAAACCATTGGACTCCCAATCTTAATCATTTCCTCAACATTAGAATCTTTCCAATCCTTCATTCTATACTCATTCGGATTCAGCAATTCCTCTCCTTGGCGCTAGCTTGGCAGAAAAGCTCGCCTCATCCACTCTCTTTCTTTCTTCCCGTCCCAATCCTATCCTTGGCTTTGAAATGAATCTCTCTAAAAAGGTTTTGAAAGAAGGTAATCCCGAAAATTGGAGACCGAGGTTTCCTCGGGCACCAATCCGAAGTCGTGGTCGTTGCCACTTCTAAGGGGTGTAACCCAGTGCGAACCCACAATAGAATCTTTGACATGACCAGATAAGTCCTATCCATAGGCAACAATTTCAGAGTCAACCAACGGTTCTTAGAACCCTCCTCCCCTTCCTTCCTAGTATCTTAGGTCAAACTAGGTGGTGACTCTAGTCAATTCCGCCTTATAGAGGCACAAGTCCGTGTGGAGCCCATCGAGAGCGGGTGTAGTGTACACTAGCATTCCCCTTATGCTTTCTGGGAAAGACGGACGATTTAGTAGGTATTTGAGGGATGCCAAGAATAACGGGTTCTCACCCTCCACAGAATGGCAGTTTCTAGGATCTAGACTTTTTAGTCAGACCATGTTTAGATAGACCCCCTCATACCGAAAAATCACCCTCCACAGAATGGCGACTCTGCTGGGGAAAACTTGAGTAAGTTTTTCTCAAACTCAAGGAAGACTGAACTCCATTCAAAATTGTTGGGACTTCCCCACTTCTTTCAAAACCTTCAAGAAATTCATTTCAAAGCCTCTAGGATTATTCTACTCCACACTTTGAGTGTGTATCTGATGAGGACAGATAGGATTTGTTAGATCCTCAACAAACATGACAACAATTGGGTTAATAATTAGCTCACATTTAGAAAGAGACACTTAGGACTGAATGAAGCTAACTTCCCTTTAGGTTATTGAACAACCAATTTGGAATCACTAATCTCAAGATAAACACTTAGTACATAGGTTGGTGCTAACTTCATTTGGTTTACCGCTTTCATATTTATATTGCGATTGTGGGATGCATGGGGTGGGTAGCTTAGGACATGCATTCCTCTGTGTCACCCGATTTATCCACGATGTCACGGGATCCCAACCGGTCCACGGTTGATTCCCCATGAGCTAGGGTCACTCTCTCAGTGAACAAACCCACGAGGCGGTACGGTCTCCGACCAACACCTTGAGCTCATGATCCAAAAATATCCTCCATTATCCGAGTCAAAGCCAGCATATAGTGAACTCTGAGCCTTCAGTGTCCAGCTACCTGGTCCGGTGTCTAAGACAGGTTTATGGGAGTCACCCCCTTGTATGCCGCCTGTCTGACCGTCCTGCTGCCTTACCCCGAAGATTGTATGGGCTCAGTTCTCCATTGTTCATCTGCACCACGGGTGTCTCTAAAGCCCAATGTCACGCTATACGTCCATAGAGGATCCCGTATTTACCGGATACCCATACATGGCACAACGTAGTCGGTGAATAATTTGGACTTTAGACACACCTGACCGTGCAGGTGACGAGAGACCCGTTCCCATGCAATACTTCCCCGAGTTTCCCGAAAAGTGGGGTGTTGTCGGATCATCACTGGTCGTGGCGTATGTTTCCTTATCATCTCGGGTGTCCTGACCTTTTGAACTTAAGCACTCCGGACTTTCTTTATAACGTGCCTCGCAAGAGGCATAGCAGAGAAAAACCCCGAGAGATGACAGTGAAGGGACGACGGTTCCCCCGGTGAGACGGAGTCATAATTGACCTGGAAAGTGATTATCCCAACATTAACACTTACAGCTCCACATCAAATATAGCCACGATTTACTTTATGCTATACATGTGTGCAAGTCACTTCTTCAAACCAATTTGTTTCAAAACGTTCGGAATTCTCTTTTGCATATCTTCTAAAGATGTTTTACGAGCTCGTTCAATTTAGAATCCCACCTAAATTCTACTCATAAACACCTAGGGTTTTAGGACCCGTCACTTCATCATTGAAAACCTTTGTTTCATTAAAATGTTATTTCCAAAACCATTTTCAAAAATAGATTTCGAAAACCTACTTTCTACAAACGAATTTCAAACAACATTCTTCACCAACATGATTTTCAAAATAGTTTTCAAAAACAGTTTTCAAAATTGAATTTCACAAACGTATTTCAAAATAAATGATTTAGTCCCCATGTTGTGACCCGCTATTTTGAAGTTCAACCCACCTTCAAGAGTAGCAGTCATTACTGTGGAGTGTACTAGTCATTTCGTGTTTTCACAAAAGTGGTGGATTTTCTCAATGATATTGTGCTCGATCATTCACCTTTCCTTTCTCAAAAAACGCCCCTCATTTTTCTTCATCGAAGCAAGTGGAGTGCATGAAAACCAACAACGATTCGAGCCGAAAACCAGAGGTGTACCAATCCGAGTCAAGCGACACGAAGATCAGCAACACCGGTTCAAGTTCAAACTGTTGAAAATCAGAAGAACACCAACCCGTTTTGTTTGATCACAATACTGCTTTGCTGCAACAACCTGAACTCGAGGGAGCAACCAGTCAAACGCCCGAAGACGAGCGAACGGCCAATCAGGAGTCCGAGCGTGAGCAGTCAGTCAGAAGCCCGAAGACGGACCAAAGGAGTTCAGAAGAATTTAGTTCAAAATTCCCCCTTTTAATGACTTTTTAGGATTGATGATGTATAGGATTTTCCCCGATGTTTCTTTTCACTCTCGTCCATTTCTGAATAGATTAGGTGTATAGGTTTATACATCCCCTTTGAATTTATTTAGATCAATGTGTATAGGGTTCCCTACTCCCTATTTTATTTGCGAATGACCGAGCGTCAAAGTTTACATTGAGAAAACCCACCACTTTGAAAGCACGCGTTTTCAAAATTGTTTTCTAAAACTTGGTTTCTTTTGGCATGCACGTATAGTAAAAAGAACGAATAAGGGGCGACCCCTCACATTTATACATCATTCATCAACTTTGCTTTATGGGGTGAAAATTCACGGTCTACAGGAGGCATCCCCTAAATAAACAACACCAACAAATGCAACTGAGCACAAAGCAAAACACATGCATTGCATTCATGTCAAAAAAAGTCACAAGCACCTTTAGTCCATTCAAAAACATCTGTCATGTACGAGTCCTGTCTACCACAAAAAATATTGCACTATCACGTGTTCCATCCTCACCTCATCACATATCAGCTTTCATCCCAACACCTCAATATCCAAAGTCTGATCTTCAAAGGGATAGTAGAAAACACCGGGAGTTTGAGCCTCTGCCATGTGCATCAGTGCCCAAGATGAAAAGAAGCAGTCCTTTCCATATCGTAAGGTCACCATGCGGGAGTGGTCACTCCCTAAAAATACCAAAATCCAGGAGCCAACCACTAACCCAACCTCACTTAAGAATCACTACCCCGACATCGACCCCAACAGCTAGACCATCTTCAAAACCAGCAGTAGTGGGATGAGCTTCATGAACCATGAGCTGAATACGACTCAAGCGAGACTAGTCATAACCTTACCATTCATGCATTGCATCCAAAAACAAAACAAACACAACAAAAAAAAACATTTAGTCAATCATCTCCATTCACCATTTTCAACATTTCATGCATCCTATACATAGTAATTCCATATTACCACAATACATCGCTTGGTAGATAATTGCATTTGCATACTCCCATATCGAAATGACATCTTCGGGAAAATCGTGAGAGAATGATTGAACAGAGTGCGTGAATCATAAAACTCTCGACCCGTCAACGAACACAAGGGTCAAATCAAAATCAGCACCACAAACCAAGTGAGTAGTGTGCGAAGAGCGGTATTTTCTCTTGAATTTCAAGTGAGCGTTTTTGGACAATCCACTGAGCGCTGAGGGAAGGTTGAGAGAGCCAATCGAGGTAAAACCATGAGCGACATGTGTATTCCTTCATCACATGGAGAGGCATGATTTTAGAGTGAGATCAGTGTCAATAGCAAGTCTCGAACTATGATTCATGCAAAGATCCGAGAAGTTAGGAAAACAATCATCGACTAATGAGAATCACGAGGCACATAGGAACAAAATCTCCTCAAAACCAAAGAGCTTTAACTGGCCTCTACATAATCCCTTAGTGAGCCACGCTGAGCCTTTCTTGAAAAACTCTTTCTTCAGAAACTCCGCAACATGCCAACCCACATATACATACACTTACTTGCCCTTGCAATAGAGGATCTCAAAGGAGCCGGAGCCATGGTCCCTCCCCACCATCTTCCACAAAAACAATGAAATGTTCAAAGAAATCAGTGAGTCAATGTAACTCCAAGGCCAAACACCAAAAGGAAAGCCGAAAATGTTCAAGAAGATCGATAAGTCAATGCAACTTCAAAGCTGAAAGCCAAATACAAAGCAGAGAATGCTTGAGAAAGTTGATGAGCCAAATGCAATAAAAAAACAAAAATGAGAAGACGGATCAAGCCGTACACCATAAGAGGCAAGAAGGAGAATTCCAAATCCAAAGGACCAATTATGTCCCGTAGAAATAAATAAAGGTTATCAAAACCAGTCCAATTATTCCACCCATGGCGAAGGCGAAACATATCCTCTATTGCACAAAAGCTCCACAATTCCCAAATAAATCCTCCAGTCCCACGTGACATACATCATACCCTTCAGCCCCATTATAACCCAATAAAAGACCTCTGACTTGTTAGTTGATGAGCGTTTACTGAAAGTATCGG
This sequence comes from Limonium bicolor, assembly GCA_023374045.1. Classification (NCBI taxonomy): domain Eukaryota; kingdom Viridiplantae; phylum Streptophyta; class Magnoliopsida; order Caryophyllales; family Plumbaginaceae; genus Limonium; species Limonium bicolor. The sequence goes on from CM041779.1 coordinate 96,777,107, forward strand.
ATCTGAAACATGAATCATAAGTTTCGTACTTGTTATCAACATGTCCCGTCTTTCCAAAGGGACCATGAGCGAATGAGTGTGACCTTGTCTTATGAGTGCGAGTGAATCTCCAATTTGAGCACCAAATCATAAACAGCTTACCCCATTGCAGGTAAGGAATTTGTAAGGATCGGAAAGTCCAAAACCTTAAACAGAAATTCTAGGGAAAATACTACTCCGAACATCGAGGGTATCATCACCATTAGCACACACGACCATTCTCACGAGAGATTGACCCGTATCCCTCCAAGAGAGGAAAGTGATTCACGCATTCTAGCTCAACAATCACTCAAGATCGAACCGAAGATGTCTTATATTCGTAAACCTCATATTAATAGAGATAGGACCGTACATTCTCTCCAAAAACTGCATATGCATTTTGCATCGTATCTAGCATTTAATATTTGCATGCATCATAAGCATTCCATCACCAACATCTGATTGGTAAGAACTCTGCCTAGTCTCGCTGAAAGTCGACTTCAGTTGCTGCAATTGAAGTAAAACTTCCCCTCAAAGAAATCAAGCTGGAGCCATTCCGGGCTATCTTTGAGCTACGTTGAATAATTATGAAAGCCATCCGGGCCATCCTCGAACTACATCGAAGCACTTTAGAGCCATCCCAGGTCATCATCAAGCTACATTGAACCATCTTAGAGCTAGCATGGGCTATCCTCAAGCTACATCGAATCAAACTAGCGCCATTCAAAGCCGTACGAAGACAATCCCGGAGCCATCCAGCGTCATGCTTGAGCCTCATCAACACCATATCTAGAACCAAGCTGGAGCCATACGGGAGCCACCTCAAATCCATATCGGAGCCATTTCGTCACCAGGGTCTTGCCTACAGAGTTTCGAACTACGTCAGGTCTGATCTCAATACAAAATTGAGTACGTAGGTAGCCCGCCCAGGGTGCGACCACCTCAAAAGAAGATTTCCTTTTTGTTCACCACTATCATCAAATGGAGCCATCTCGTAGTCTCCCCGAAGCCATCCCGAACTATCCCGGAGCCATCTCGAGGAATCTGAAGCCAAAACTGACCGTAATAAAGCCATTCATCCACAAAAAAGAAAAAAACAGTCAACCACAGTAAATCACATCAACCCACCACTCGATTCAAAATCCATACCAAAACCATTCATCCACAACAAAAGAAAAATATAATGTCAACCACATCAAAATATGTCAAACACAACACAATCCACCAATCACATCAACCCACCGTTCGACTCAAAATTCAAACAAATCGAAACCCACCGTCCATCCCGAAAATCTTCACCCAAATCAAAACCCACCAACGATCCTGAAAATCCCCATTCGATTCAAAACCCACCAACCGTCCCAGAGTCGTTGCTCACAAGGGAGTCACATATCAAACCGGAGCTATCTGACCGCACCGGAGCCATTCGATCATACCAAGGCCATTTGATCATATCAAAGATATTCGACCATATCAAAACCACCGAGTTCCCAAAGTCGCTCTTTCACAAAAAAACCATCCATTCAGAAACCAATCACAAAATCACAAAACCAAAAGCCAAAAACTCGAGAGCCATACGGAGCCATCTCGAACTCTGGAGCCAAGAGTCATACCAAATCCCGAAACCATAGTGCACATCGGGCGAGACTGTCAAAGCAAAACCAAAGCACAAGTCCCACACTGACAAAGTCAAGGGCCACATCGATAAAAAAACATTCGACTATCACATCCTTCACAAAAACAATAAAAAAGCATCCAATCCCGTATCAATCCACAATCGAAATCATCCTCAAATCAACCACCCAAAGCAGCGAGTTTCATACAACTCCATCAAAGTATTATAGGCTCATCATAAGTCCTATAGCTGGATGTCAAGAGATCTAGTTGAGGCCCGTCATAAGTCCTCTTACTTTCAATTGCATTCTAGGCCCGTCATAAGTCCTAGAGCTAGACACCGAGATCTAGTTGAGGCCCGTCATTAGTCCTCATGCATAACCCATATACCGATTGTATTCTAGGCCCGTCATTAGTCCTAGAGCTAGACACCGAGATCTAGTTGAGGCCCGTCATTAGTCCTCATACATTTTGAAGATGCATTCTAGGCCCATCATAAGTCCTAGAGCTAGACACCGAGTTCTAGTTGAGGCCGTCATTAGTCCTCATGCATAACCCATATACCGATTGTATTCTAGGCCCGTCATTAGTCCTAGAGCTAGACACCGAGATCTAGTTGAGGCCCGTCATTAGTCCTCATACATTTCGAAGATGCATTCTAGGCCCGTCATAAGTCCTAGAGCTAGACACCGAGTTCTAGTTGAGGCCCGTCATTAGTCCTCATGCATAACCCATATACCGATTGCATTCTAGGCCCGTCATAAGTCCTAGAGCTAGACACCAAGATCTAGTTGAGGCCCGTCATTAGTCCTCATGCATAACCCATATACCGATTGTATTCTAGGCCCGTCATTAGTCCTAGAGCTAGACACCGAGATCTAGTTGAGGCCCGTCATTAGTCCTCATACATTTCGAAGATGCATTCTAGGCCCGTCATAAGTCCTAGAGCTAGACACCGAGTTCTAGTTGAGGCCCGTCATTAGTCCTCATGCATAACCAATATACCGATTGTATTCTAGGCCCGTCATTAGTCCTAGAGCTAGACACCGAGATCTAGTTGAGGCCCGTCATTAGTCCTCATACATTTCGAAGATGCATTCTAGGCCCGTCATAAGTCCTAGAGCTAGACACCGAGTTCTAGTTGGGGCCCGTCATAAGTCCCCGTGCACCCGCATTCATAAGAACAAGTCATAACCGTAGTGAGAATTTTTGGCGTCGCGTCAACCTTGATCCAATTCTGCAAGGGCTTGCAGAATTGAATCAAGGGGAGCCATCTGTAGACACCAAAAATTCTCACCCCATAAAGCAAATTCCTCAATAAGAAACACGACAAGAGGGGTCGTCGCCTTTCTTCGTCAAAACGTATTGACGTGCGTGCCAAAATGAAACCATTGTTTTATAGTCTTTTTCAAAGCATTTCATAAAAACACGATTTTGCGAAAACAAATTTCCAACGACAATGCGGTTTTACACCCGTCCCTTTTGTTTTATTCACTTATCTTATCATTGATTATTTGTCTATTTATTAAGTTATTTTTTATTTTCATATTTATTGCTACATTTCATCATCTGCTAGCATTTACTTCTTATTTTATCATCATTTTTTCTAGTATTATTTCTATCATTTTATGTACAATTTACTACCATTTTCTTTATTTACGTTGGTGTATTTCGCCACTTATACATAATTGATTCTTTTTTCATTTTTACCACATTCACCGACATTTAATTCCCGATACACTGGTGCCATTTTATTATTTCATTCCATTTGTTTTTATGTCGTTATGATTAATACTTTTTTAGTTATATTTCATAATTTCATGCCATTAGATTAACTCACTCATTTTATTGTATACTTCCTTTTGAAATTGTAGCATTTTTAGAAGAGTTATCTAGTCGAAATTAAGGCTCTTGTATTTTTTCTCTCATGTGCATATCTGAATTCTGACTTAGCATAACTGGTTAGGGTACTTGCTATACAATCCTTTGGTCTGAGGTTCAATTCCTGGTATGAACGGAATGCATTTTCTTCATTTTGTCTTAGCTTGTAACATAGCCCTTTTTTTATTTCTTCGTTTGTACTTACAAGATGTTGTTATAGCTCAATTGGTTAAGGCATGTAACAAGGATGCTAGTGGTACCGAGTTCGAATCTGGGTGAGGGCAATTTTCGTTTTCTATTTCGTTTTCCCACATGGGGTGGACCAAGCCCAGCCCCTCTCAACTGGGTCCGTTTTATTTTTGTGACCCAACACCCTAAATAAAGCCCATAATCAGTTTAATAAGTCCACTATAGAATCAGCTAACTATTCCTACCAAAAACCCTAGTTTTTAGATATAAAGAGAACAGTAATCGACGATCTTCGGATTCCCGGGGATTCATCTAGCTTCTTCAATTCATAAACCCAGAATTTTTTCGATCAGTCTGCTTCCACCATATCCTCTATTCTCTTCTTCAAATCGCCGCCAATTTCTTTCTTCCTCAGTGGGAACTAGAACAACCCGATACCTTCATCTTCCTGATTCTTCTGCGATTTTTCTCCTTCAATTTGTCTCTCTTCATCCTCCTCTATCAATCGCTCGCTACCACTGACTTCTCTCCATCACGATCTTCCTTCCTCCCTGAGTCTCAAGAGCACCAGCCAATTTCATACTCCTCACGTCAATTCGCAATCCAAACTGGCGAACAACATATGCTCTACGCCTCCGTCGTTCCCCTTCTCCACGAACATTCCTGCTCCTCCTTCTCCCTTTGATTTCCTTTGTCGAAACGAACACAGCGAATACGTTACACTTTTGTTCCTCCTCAATCAGTCCCTTACTCTCCCATTTACTCTTCGCTGGAGAATCACAAAGACCAGAGGATCCATTTTCCTCGTCGACTTCCCACCACTCACCTCCCACTCCCAGAAAAATCCCCAAGTGCAAACGAACCCCTAAAAAACGGGCTCAATCACTCCACACTCCACACTCCCTAACACGTACGAACGAAGACAAGAAGAATGGTGGAGCAGGCTCGAATCAAGGCTGGCTCGCGAAGTCGCATGTTGGATTCACGGAAATCTTTCCGGATGCGCCAATCATACGGTTGTAGACTTCTTCCGTTCACTATTATTTTTGTTTCTCTGCCTCCGCAGTTGAATATCTCTATCACATCCCTATTTGCCAACTGTTTTGGTTCGCTTTGATATCCTGAGCTGATTCGAACAGAGACTAGTTCATCTCTGTGTGTTTTGGGTTTGATTAATCGAGTTTTTTTTATGTGATAATGGCCTAGTCTGTTTCTGTAAATTTCATTGTCGAGTTTAACGCTCTAGTATTTGGAGATGTGCTATTAGGCCGAGAGTGGCTGTTGTTTTACTTGTGTTTCATGTATTTCCTTCGGAAACGTCTCTGACCACTGTATTCGTGTTCTGGCTGAGATACCCACTCGGAATTCGGATAGAGTCGTTGTTACTTTGCTCAGAGCAGTTATGGGGTCGCGAGAATGGAATGAGCTCGCGTATCTTTATCTGTCCACTGCCCCTGTGTTTTTTTGGGAACTTCATTTTGTTTAGTTGGAAAGTCCTTTACTCTTACACTTGTTTGATTGACATACATGTTGGGACTTTGGTTTGTTAATCAGACGTCGGTTTGGAATTTGAATCTGGCTCGAGTATTTGCTATTACCGATGGTTATCCTACTCAATTTGCTCACTATCTTTCTGTGTGACTTGCCGAGGTATTTCATGTCAATTGGAGATAACTGAGGCGTATATCTATGGGTTCATCTAACGAGGGTTCAACATGGACTTTGTAGATTGGCAATGTGTGTGGACTTCGGGCCTTTTAGACCGGTCAAGCTGGTGGACTTACGCCCGGTCTGTTTCAATTTGCAGCCCTGCTTTGTTTATTATGTAAACCCTAGATGGCCCCTTAGGTCACCCATTTTTCCTTTTAATCAAAGTCTTGAAGGTACCCCACAACTAGCTCATTTCTATTTGTTTGGTGGGGAGCAATACCATCCAAAACTTTGAATTTCTTTTAAGCCTTTGAGGGTACCCCACAACTAGCTCATTTCTATTTGCTCGGTGGGGAATACTACCCTCCAAACTCTTGAAGCCTATCCCAAACCACCCTCTAATTTCATTAAAAAAAATTTACCCAAAAAAAAAGAATAAATTCAAATTCAGTCCAAAATTCAATTTCATAAGGCCCAAGTGTGGCTTAATTTCCAATGTTCAAATTCAAGCCACAAGGCCTAAATCAGGCCCAAAACCAAATCAAGGCCCAAACCAAACCTAAGCCCAAAACCAAATTGAGTCCCAAACCAAACCCAATTTTCAAAATCCTAACTTGGCCCAAATCTAAAGTGGCCAACTCCCATACGGCCCAAATCGCAAAGCAGCCTAAATCAGAGTCTGGTCTAAAAACAATCTAGCCCAATCATAAATTGGCCCAAGCCCACTTGGCCCATCATACCCACTCGGCCATTAAGCCCAATTCAACCCAATCCCATTACAACCCAAATAAAAAAGCCCAAGGCCCACTTTGGCCCAAAAACAAACTTCTACCCAATCACCCAAATTCCAATTGACTCAGAAGCCCATTCAGCCCACAACCTAATCAGCCCAAGGCCCAAATCACAATTGGCCCAAAAATCCAATCCGGTCCAACTTTAACCTCCAACTTTGACCCCTGACTTTGACCTTTGACTTTGACCTGGTCTAACTTTGACCTGGTCCAACTTCGACCAATCCGAACTTTGACCCAACTTTGACCCGGTCCAATTTTGATCTTGGTCTGAACTTTGACCTTGACCAAAAAGCGTTGACCTTGACCAAAAAGCGTTGACCTTGACCAAAAAGTGTTGACCTTGACCAAAAAGCGTTGACCTTGACCAAAAAGCGTTGACCTTGACCAAAAAACGTTGACCTTGACCAAAAAGCGTTGACCTTGACCAAGAAACGTTGACCTTGACCAAACCTGAAACTCAACCTAGTTCAAGCCCGAAACGCAATCCAAACCAAACTCAACCTCAATCCAAACCGAACTCAACCTCAATCCAAACTGAACTCCAATTCAATCCAAACCTAATTCATTCAGCCCAGTTCAATTCAAACTCAAATTCATTTCATCCAATCCACACTCAGCTTGTAAATTCCTTTCAAAATCCAAAAACCCAAAAAGAATTTCAAACCATCATTTTATTCAAGCTTCATCAAGTTTTCAAAGAAACCATTTTGTGGAATTTAAAAGGAAAAACTCTTCTCACATCACAGAAAACTATTCTCAAATGCAGAAAGTTCTTCTCACATATACAGAAAGTTTTCTCCTAAAACATTTCTCAAAATCAGTGTTTCTTCATCGAGAATTCCGAACAACTTTCAAAGTTTTCTAACTTAGTTTTCAAATCCAAATAAAACGTTTTCGGGGAACAAGAAATGTCTAACCCCTTCAAAACATTTCCTTCCTAGTTAGACATCACTTGTCTCCCTTTCCAAAACAATCCGAGGTGGGGCACTGGGGTCATAACCTCCCTTGTCGCAGTCTGGATCTCTTTAGGTGGGGCATTAGGGTGACAAACCTCCCCTATTTGCAGCCTAGATTTTTACAAGGCGGGGTGCTAGGGAAGTAACTGCCTTCCTAGTTGCAGCCGGGATTTTAGAATCGTCTAACTCCCTTCCGCTCGATTTCAAGGTTTTCGGTTTTTAACGTTTTAAAACCCGGGAGTTAGAGACGTTATTAGGGTCTGACCGAGAACATCTCATTCATGGTGTTTCTCTCTAAATCCTATTTTTCGACATAAATTCATTGCCCCATCTTTCGAGCCTCGGCACTTACCATTAATTAAGTGTCGTGTTCGAGGGGGTACAGGGTAATCCCTCGGGATTATCCGCTTTTACAACAAAAATGACTTTTCGGTTTTAAACTTTAAGAGAGACGATTTTGACAATCATTCCTCCAAACAACTCAACCCATCATCATCTCATTTCAAATCCCGAAATATCCCAAAACCTCAACTCTTTTCGAACCTCGAACCCAAAAAACCCAGGATCTCTCCCAAATTCCAATTGCCTCACATACTCAAGTCATCATTCAAACTCCAATTCACCTTAAACTCAAATCATCTTGCAAATTCTAGCTTCTCTCAAGCTTCCAAAGTCTCATAGGCCCAAGCGCCTCACAGACTCGAACACTTCAATCTCTCCACCATTTTAAGATTCAAACGTCTCACAGGCCCGAGCGCCTCATAGACTTCGATATCTCTTTTCACCAAACGTCTCACAGACCCGAGCGTCTCACAGACTAGCATCCAAACCCGAAACTTCGAACCTTTCTAAATCTCGAACACCTCAAGTATCTTCAAGCTCCACAAACATCAAAACTTCCAAAACCCAAAAATCCTGAACTACGTAAGGTCTGATCTCGACAGGAAGTTGAGTACGTAGGCAACCCACACAGGGTGCGACCCCACATCAATCAAAATGCCCTTTTCACTCAGCCAGATCACCTCCAAACAACCCTGTGCACTCCCGACCCTTAATTACCTCAAAAAACCCAATCATCCTAAAGTCGTGAACTACGTAAGGCCTGATCTCAACAGGGAGTTGAGTACGTAGGCAGCCTATCTAGGGTGCGATCCCATTCCAATAAAAAAACCCTTTTCCCACTCTAAGGTGTTCTTCATACCTGTCAAAACACTCAAACCTTCTTCGGCTCTTACAAACTTCAAACCATTGGACTCCCAATCTTAATCATTTCCTCAACATTAGAATCTTTCCAATCCTTCATTCTATACTCATTCGGATTCAGCAATTCCTCTCCTTGGCGCTAGCTTGGCAGAAAAGCTCACCTCATCCACTCTCTTTCTTTCTTCCCGTCCCAATCCTATCCTTGGCTTTGAAATGAATCTCTAAAAAGGTTTTGAAAGAAGGCAATCCCGACAATTGGAGACCGAGGTTTCCTCGGGCACCAATCCGTAGTCGTGGTCGTTGCCACTTCTAAGGGGTGTAACCCAGTGCGAACCCACAATAGAATCTCTGACATGACGAGATAAGTCCTATCCATAGGCAACAATTTCAGAGTCAACCAACGGTTCTTAGAACCCTCCTCCCCTTCCTTCCTTCCTAGTATCTTAGGTCAAACTAGGTGGCGACTCTAGTCAATTCCGCCTTATAGAGGCACAAGTCCGCGTGGAGCCCATCGAGAGCGGGTGTAGTGTACACTAGCATTCCCCTTATGCTTTCTGGGAAAGACGGACGATTTAGTAGGTATTTGAGGGATGCCAAGAATAACGGGTTCTCACCCTCCACAGAATGGCAGTTTCTAGGATCTAGACTTTTTAGTCAGACCATGTTTAGATAGACCCCCTCATACTGAAAAATCACCCTCCACACTTGGGAGTTAGCTTCGTTCAAGTTCGGCTGGCCCAGCTCTGCCGACGACAACCGCGTCAGATGCGACCACCACATGCAACACCTTGTTCCATTACTCTGAGACAAAAGAACTTCCTCAATCCATTATGCGTGCGGTTATATCTCCTCCTCTGTGTTTGATTTTTGATCGCTACAAGGTCATATGAAACACATTTCATCTGATTAATTCCTGACTCATTTCGGTTCTAAATCTTGACCTTGTCCTCTACGAGTAATTTGCATTTTGATAAATCTACTTTTTATATTGGTTGATTTCCTGAAGTTTCACTAATGAAATATCACTGGTGGGCTGGTGGCTCATGCTAGTTCATCATGAGCTGGTTTGTATAGTTTATACTCTTCAGGCCTTTGCCATCAAAATTTGAGATTGTTGTTTTGATTACATCCGGAACTGTCCTCTGCTAGTTTACCTCTGTTAACTCTATCTTTGAGTTTAGATTTGAATGATTGCTTGATAATGTTTACACTGAGAGTGACCAAATTCATTGTTCCCCTTGACGCATTACACATTTATTTGGGTTTGGGAAAGTTCATGTTAATGGCTCTGCTTAATCCTCTATTGTGATGTTGCATCTTTACCCAGTTGATGTTGGCAAGTAATTCGTTGTTATCAATGAATGTGTTGGTCATTGTGATGACTGATAATTGTCTCAACTAACAATTTTTTCTTGAAGCTGATATCTGTACTGTTGTTTGGATTTAACGTTGTGCATCAATAGTCGGACTGTGATGTTGAATTTAAGCCTCCGCCCTTTTCTGACCTTTTGGGATTTGAAGGCCCTTAATGAACTGGAGATTCATGTGATTAGATTAATTGATACATTCCTTAAGATCCACTTAGTATGTTATTTTGCTTTGGGCTCGAAAAGTTTAGTGATTATCCGCATAGTCTGCTCTATTTTTTACTAATTGGGCTCATGGGCCTAATCTTTTCTTTGCGGAAATTGGCTAGGCTTGTACGCCTCACTTATCAGATCACTATCATTATAATCATTGTTTTCCTCTATAACATGTGGATTTTCCTCTTGGCCAAGGTACCATCTATCATGAGGATTAGGCTCAATTTGGCAAGTGTGTGATCTAGAGTGACTTTTGGCCTAGCTTGCAATTTATGCTTGCGGACTTTGGGCCTTATCCCAAATCCACATGGGTTTAGGTCTTCTAATCTTCAGCTTTACTTTACTATCACAATTAGTTGCCTCTTTGACGTATTGATATTGGGTTTGGAAATCAGTTTGAGACTATAACCTAACTTGTCCCTCGTTCTTAGATATGAACATAGATTGAGTGATAACAACTTGTAAATCACTAATTGGCTTGAGGTCCCTTAGTAATTCTTCATCTTAGAGCGAAATGATCTAAAATACCCTTCGACAAAAAGGGAAACCCTTTTCAGGGTCTAGCTGTGATCTCAAATGGCTTACAATTCATCTATTTGATACTACACTTTGGTTTGGGTCATAATCTAGGATGATGAATTAATATAAGTTTCAACCCCTTTACTTGATTTTTCATATAATTCATATCATTTGTCGGTGGCTTGAAACTCTCTTCTACGTTCTAGGTTAGGGTGTGGGAGATGATTAGTGATAAGCTAATATTTTATGTACTTCTTTACTGTCAAAATCTCTTGTCTTTGTTACCATTTTCCTCTAATTTTATGTGCTTAATTTAAGTTCAAAGATTTATCGATGAGGAAATGTCTTAAATGCCTTGATCTGGTGCTTATTTAACTTAGGACGTGGTTTACCAAGAATTGGGCATGTTTTGGAGCAAATGAGCCTAAATTATACATACGTCCGGACATGTGTCCTACCTTAGTGATCTGGACAGTCCGTTCGAGTTCCCAAATGGAAAGTCCGTGGGCCCAGACACTCACAAAAACAAAGCTTTACTCTTGTCCAACCTTCTCTTCGGCTCTCATTACCTGCACAACCCGCTCGTGGTCCCAGATGTCTTCAAATTGCTGTGTTTTACCTTCGTCAATGTGTTTGTTCAAATGCTACAACTGTCTGACTATTTGTCTGGCCAAATATACTTGGAAACATGGCCGAACAGGGATAAATATCACACAATTTTATTTAAATGAAGACGAACGAGGGCAAATAGAAGGGATCTGTCACCACTTTCAAATACACATTCACGCAATGAGCCCGGGTTTTTTGAACCTTATCTTATGTGATTATACGATCAAGATCTTATTAGGTTTTAGGTCCACTTATAACCTAAGTTTAACAACTATATCATAAACAATAATTATTAATACTAAGGTTAGCCCACTGGAACATAAGTTTGAACCTAATAAAACTAGAAAAGGTTAGAGTTTGAGTTCGAGGGCTTGGTAATACATCATTTTTCGGGTTCAATTACTTTCATTACCCTTCGAAGTTGTTTTCCCTATAGTTGTGTCATTAAAGGCTTGTTATAAAGACAAGTTTACCTAAGTGTGCAAGTTTCTGTATTTTTAGGTTTTAAAATATTTTTTTTGACAGAATTGAAAGGTGAAGATTAAACTAACCTAAACTAGGGTTTGTAGAGTCAAATTAGGTTAAAATTTACTGTGTCTGTGACCACAGACCTGGTATCCGAGACCACGAATCCTAATCTATCAAATTAAATAGAATATATGAATTAGCGAAAGATGACATGTTTTAGGCGACTGTGGCCACGAACAGGGTGCTTGTGGGCATGAAATTGACCTAATTTTTAAAGTTTCAATTCCTGCTACCGCCTGTGGGCTGTCCGAGCTTTCGGGCAGGGTGTCCGGGACCCCAACATGAAGACCGTGGTTGCGGACAGCCACCGGTTGACGGCACTTGTGGTGTTTTCGGCTCAAATTTTATGGGTAGATAGCTAGAAAGATTCTAAGCATGTTATTGATTGAAAGTTTTATGTTTGACTTTGAATTAATGAAGAAACTTGGTGAACAAGTTAAACACACAAAAGTTGTAAAACTTATTTAAACACCCCAAAGGTCAAAACTTTGCAAGGGATTTGTGTGGAGTATGTATCGAGTTCATAGGTTTCAGAAATTAGAATCTTTAACCTATATAAGAAGTTCCAAGGATTCGATCACACCACGTTGGAATTCCTTGCTCGATTTATCGACTTGAACCTAATTGATCAACGACCTCTAGCTCCTGATTGTGTCTCCAAGGTGTTCTTCTTCACATTTTGAAGGGTGTATGAAGTTGGATTTGTGATTGGAACTTCAAAAGGAAGGCAAAAATGGTGTTTTTGATGATTTTGGTATGAAGTTGGTAGAGTTTTGGTATGTGGGTATTGGATTTCGTGGGAGGCATATTTGGAGAGTGATCTCTAACTTTCTATGATGGTAATGTGTGCTTTTGGCCGTTTGGGAAGGCATGGTTGTATAGAGAATGGTAGAGTTTAAAGATAGAGACAAAATCTATATCAAAGTCCTTAAGAGAATCTGAATTTTTAACTAACTTCCCAGCTGAATTTATTTGTGAAAATGTAACCATATATAAAGGATTATGTTTGGGAATTTTGAGAGTTAGAATCATGGCATTTGAATAAACGAGCAACTTTATAAAAAAATTTCAATCTAATGCCTCTCATAATTCATATCTAAATATTAAAAATTTGAAATTTCAAAATTCCAACAGGTTATTTTCTAAATGTCATCCTCTATCATGTGTTAAAACTTCATGACATTTTGGTTTGATTTGGGTATTTTCCAAAGAAGAGAGAAAATTATAGGAATGTTTGAATTTCTCCTTATTTTGGTTTAAGGTTCCAGGTGAAATCTGTCAGGTTTATGACTGTGTGTAGTCAAGTTAACTATTTGAAAATTTTATTTTAAATTTTGAAGCCATTCTCTTTCTATTTTATGGCAATTTTACATGTTAACTACTAAGGAAATTAGCTTATAATATGCATTAAAAGCTATATTTCTAGAATAAAAATTATCTGAAAATTATGAGATTCCTTTCATAATGACCATGGTGTTTGAAATAATTTTGAGATGATGAATAGGTCATATAGAAATACAAAGTCCTGAGAATGTCCTTGGAAATCTCGACTTGGCGCATTTTGCCCATTTTACTCTTGCCTTTACATTTGTGCACTAGGGCCTTCGTGAGGGTCAACATTTTGGTATAACAGACCCCCCCACAACTAGGCTTTGTAATGAAGATGAAAAGACTAGTTGATGCTTGAGCGACATCTCAAAATTTTGCCCAACCTTAATGTTTTTGCTTTTTGCCTTGAGCTTTCACTAGAAATCACTTGGTTGAGCTGAGCTATTATAAGGAGATGGCTACCTGCGAGAGCATTTTGGAATTGTTGGGCTATTCAAAGGCACCAACTACCTTGATTGATATGATTTGGGTCTTGTCGAGTTATTCTAAGCTGTTACTTCTTATAATGAGGATTGAATGTTGTCAAATTGTTCTAAGGTGCTAACTACCTATAGAGATGATGGTGATTGAATGTTATCAAGCTATTCTAAAGCACTGACCACCTAAACTGGCTATTCTAAGGCGTTGACTACCTAAACAAGCTATTCTAAGGTGCTAAAAACCTCTTCTAGCTATTATAAGATGCCAAAAATCTTAACTGGCTATTCTAAGGTGCCAAAAACCTCAACTGGCTATTATAAGATGCCGAAAACCTTAACTGGCTATTCCAAGGTGCCAAAAACCTCAGTTGGCTATTTTAAGGCGCTGAAAACCTCAACTAGCTATTTTAAGGTGCCAAAAATCTCAACTGCTATTCTAAGGTACCAAAAACCGGGTGCTCCTGGTTGGACTCCATGTGGACTTATTGTCATTGCCCCCCAACCGGTGTGCAGGGATAACTTCTAGTCTACCAAGGGAACTTATAGCCACTGCCCACTAATTGTTACTTCTTAGTAAGTTAAAATAAAGACAGGGGACTTATTGCCACTGCCCTGCCAACATGAATCTCGTACTAGTCTTGTACTAGTCTCGCACTGATCTGGTACTGCTTTCGCACATATCTCGTACCAGAAAAGATACTAGGTCTTGCACTGATTCTGGGTCTCACACTAATCCTGGGTCTTGCATTGATGTTTAGTCCCGCACTGTAAGTGTAACAGTCTCGTGCAAATGATTGTGATGATGATGAGATGAATTTAGCATAGTGTTTAACACCAATTGCAAAGGTTCCAAACATGGCAATTATGAAATGTATACAAGAATGGTAATGCAATCCAGGTGCTTGTAGGGACTGGAACCTGTCCAAAGTGTTTTTTTTTTAAATGAAATTATTGTAAATGGTGCCAAACAGGGCAAGGTTTGAGAAAAGTCAGTTTACTGGAAAGGAAAGTGCAGTTATCATTTTCTGACTAAAGATTTCGAACTTGCAAACTGCTTCCTAGAAGATGAACATGCTGCCAGGGGAGGTGTGAGGTGTTTTTTGTGAGGCTTGCAGCTTTTTAATGGTGGTCAGAGCTTATGACAAGCCTAGGTTAGAGTGGTGGTGGTTTTTGGAAGTGTGGTGCTTAAGACTTACGACGGGCTTAACACTTCGGGTTCCATTAAGAATGGTGCTGTCGTGGCCATTGTCAGAACAACAATTGCCCCAGATATTTCTTTGAATAATTTAAGCTAAGGTTTATGACAATCACTCAGAACGATCGATTGCCCCCCAGTATTTTTCTGTTAAACGTGTGAATAAGTCTCATCCTCACAGGATTAAGACTTGTTTTTTCAATGTGGTGCTTTTCCAACCTACACTCGTGGTGTTAAGTGTTTGCACTTGTTCCTCTTACAGTCATAACTTTTAGACCATTGAATTCAACATTTAATGGAATTATGCATTTGATCTGTAACTTTCACTTGATTAGACACGCAACTATCAAGTCGGAAGTCTTTAAAGCGTATAACGAGATCATGGGGTCTGATGAAAGACAATGAGACCATGGAGGGATATTTGGATTTTGTGGAGCTCATGGGTGAGCAAAGCTGCAATTTGTGCATTCTCTCGGATTTGTTTTTCCTCTAAATCCATAGTATCGAACTTTGGGATCAAACAAGTGTAGCAGGAAATTAAGAAAAATAACACACTCATGATCATGAACAAAATACTGCAATTAACCTTTTCTTTTCGCCTGCAAAAACTTTTCTTCCTTTAGGGAATTCCATAGCAAATGATATTATTGTAAATTGCATGATTATCTGTCCCCCAAACATTTCTCTTTATACCTGTAGCGATGTTGGGCCAACTAACCCAGATCCCGAGACCTTAGATAGATAGGTGATAAGTGCGGAATATATCTATGTTTCTATGTTCAATGTGATTAATATTTTATTGGTTTATATGATTAATTCTTTACTTATAAGTTATTTTATGTTATATGCGAAGAACTCCCCTTACTTGTGATTTTGTGCTTAAACAGATGAAAATACTAAAAAAAAATTTAGGAACGCATCTCAAGAACTTAACGATCAATACTGGGCTTAAAGGGATTCAAAACAAGCTTTCTGGTAAATTTCAGTGGTGGTCTGGGTCTTTGTCCGAATTTGCAAACCTGGACCAACTCAAGATAGGAGCTACTGTCTTATTTTGGGGGTGGTCCAGGTTTGTGTCTAGTTTACAAACCCGGGTCAGGCAAGATTCTGTTCACGCGGTGAATTAATTCATGGACCAAGGTGCATGCATGCATACATATGCCTCAACATGGGGAACAACTACATGTGGGCGGTTTTATCTTGGAACGTACAAACAATGTACATCCCACGTAGGTTTGATTTGAAAATAAACCCATCGAGATGATGAACAGGATGGGCTACATGACTACATACTCATGTGGGATTACTTGGAGTTGTCTGACGTGAACAAGGCTGGACAGACACATGGGGAGTCAATTCACATCATTGGGCCGCATGAAACATCCATGCACTCACAGGAGAAAGGGCCAACATTTTGACTTATTATGGATTGACATGGACCATGCACATTAATATTGCTCACACGTGAACAAAAATATAAAAGAGCTGGTTGCACATGAGTGTCATGGCGGCAGATATATATATGTTTATCAGACAATACGAAACAGAATATATGAAAACCTAGCCGTCGCGACGACCGCGTATGAAGGAGTTATGCCTATTCATGACACATGTAAATTACATATAAAGGTCGGTGTGTAGGTGGGAGTTAAGACTTTTGAGATCTTGGAGATTCCAAGATTCCCCATGATCTTATGATCACCTTTTGCAGTATCATCCAAGGTTGGGCTCGCGATTCATCTTCGGGGCTTTTGGATTACGGATGAGCATTTCCCTTGTTTTGTCGATGCTGTCTAGATAGGATCAGTTGGTGCTCCGAGTTGCCTTACTAGCTAGGTGGGATCGATTGACCCTTAAGCGGACTTTAGAATTGGTTCGGTTGTACTAGCCTTAGCAAAACCAGCAAGTCAATATCTAACAAATGATGTCCTCTTGGCTACTTTGATGTGTTTATTATCGTCTATCTTGGTGACATTGTCATATTTAACAAGAACTTGGAGGATCCACTACGACATGTAGAATTAGTATTTGATCATTTACGGGCACATGAGCTATACGTGAAGAGGGAGAAGTGTTCTTTCGATTAACAAGAATTCGCTTTCACATGCCATATCATCCACGTCGTGGAAGGTTCGTATAGACCCATCCAAGGTGAAAGCAATCCTAAGGTGGAGCCCTTTCTTGGGTTTGGTGAACTATTGATGCCTCAGGGAAGGGTTTTCTCAGAAGGTAGCCTCTTTTTGCCAACTTGCTCAAATTGAGCAAAAATGGAACGTGGACGGGTGCGCGCCCTAGAGGCATTTGAGTAGCTAAAGTGAGCTATTTCCTCAGAACCAGTGCTTAAGTTGCCTGAATTCGATAAGTCCCTTGAGAGTCGGGGGTTATGAGGAGCTGAATAGCGTTATTCGGCTCATGAGCAAGAGATCCTTACGGTAATTCTTTACCTTATGATTTGGAGGCATTACCTTCCCGAAACCTAAGTTTTCTTTTTTTTTTGTTGTCACGGATAATGTGGCTAACATCTATTTTACCATGCAGGAGAAGTTGTTCCCTAAGCAAGCGAGATGGGAAGAGTTTTCGTGTTAGCACAATGTTGTCCCCGATGCTCTAAGTCGGTATTGTTTTGGACTAATCAACAATATCTCTTATGTAGGAATTGACCTGGTGGTCAGAATCTGGGAAGCTTCAAAATCTGACTCGACTTACAATCAAATTCACTAGGAAGTCCATGATAGCATGACTCGCCGCTACACCCTCCTTAACGGCTTGTTGCTTGATGAGTAATGTCGAGTTGTGGTTCCTGCTGGGAAATTTCATATCAAAGTAGAGAGAAAGAAGATGCAACGTGGGAGCGAGATGGTAACTTATTGCATTTCCAAGTTGAGATACAAAAGTACTTAGAATCTTTGCTAGGGACAACAAAGACTTAGGTGGGGGAGGTTTGTTACGTCCAATTTTTGTAAGGATAAAGGCAAGCAGCTTGAAAACCAAAATGTACTTGTATACAACGATGTAATTTAAGCCTTCAGGCCTTGTATCTCAATCAATAAAAGAATTATCCCTTTTGTACCTGTGTTGTGATGACTCGGTCTCTCTCTGTTATACGCCCTTTATGCTAACTTGCAGGTGTGTGTTGTGAGAAATGTGTATAGTGGTGTTGCAATGGGCAAGTGTTCCTAGTCGGTGTAGTAATAAAAGTATCGTTCCACTAGGAAATCGAATGTCTATCTCCCTAGTTTGGTATTTTAAGTAAAGAGCAATAATTAAACGAGGGTTTAGCCAGTGGCAAACTTAATGATTCAGTTCAAGACAAATTTCAAACAAACAAGGAAACTAAATTTGTTTTTGATGGATTTGGATGGAATGCACCCTAGGATGGTTCTTATCACCTAATTTCACCCCAACTCCACTTTCAAACCCACTTCACTCAAGTTGTCTTTTAGGACTAAAATAATGACTTTCCAAACCATGGAAAAGTCAATTCTTACTTAACTACTCTAAACTCCCTAATCAAATGGGTTTAAATCACTAAGTAGTATTAATATCAAGTCCACAATAAAAGCCCCAAATTTTACCAACTAATCAAGATAGCAAAATCTTGGGTTTCTCTCTCTCTTTGGTCACAATCTTCGACTCAAACTCATATGTTGTTGGAAATCTCCATAAATGCCATACATGATCAAGATAACATTAAATGAACAAGAAAGAGAAAAAAACTTTCATAAATGAAGTTAGGTTTCGCAAGATAGTTGAGGGATTTAGGGTCAAATCCCCATCCCAAAGTGCAAAATGAGACTACTCAAACATGGAGGGAAATAAAATGGAGAGAGAGTTAGAGGAAGCCATTGTAGGAGGTGGTTGAGCTTGAGGAAGGTGAGCTTTCCTCAAAATCGCCCTCTCTCTGTATGTTTTGAGTCTCTAACTGTGTGGAAGTGTGAAGAAAGCCCCAAATTTGAGTGTTTTATCTACAGATTTTACGTTCGACCGTCCCACCCTGGGTTGGTCTCTTAGGTCAGTCAGCCCTCTAGAGACGAAGGCACGTGCCCTTTTTTTAGTTCCGACCGTCGGTATCCTGGGTCGGTCGAGTGTAGAGAGGTGCAGATGAGTTGGGGAGAGCTGGACCGACCCACCTAGGGTCGGTCCTTTGGGTCGGCCGGCTTCAGTGATTCGCTTGATCTTGCGTGGGGCATAGAATCTTCATTATGGCTCAGAATTGCTCCCCATTTGTGGCGTTGGAAAGCTTGAGGGATGGAGAATTTGTTGATACATTCCACTAGCTCTAAAAGAACCCAAAAGTATGCTCAAAATGAGCTTTTACCTATCAAGAGATCAAAATCTATAAGTTCACTATTAATCACAAAAACACTCTATTAAGTGGTGAAATACGTTATGCACCAAGTAAAATGAAGGTGAATAAAGACCTTAGACCTTAAAACAACATCATTTCACCACTTATCAACTCCCCACACTTATCTATTTGCTTGTCCTCAAGCAAAATTAGCTAGGAACCCACAACCAGAAGGAACATTTAAAGCAAGCAAGTGTTTAGATGAATTCTTGAATTCAAGTGAGCAAAATTTGTGAATAATCTCAAGAGGAGTGCAACCAACCTTCTCATGGTGATATGTAACACCCCAACCATAACCTTCACACTTAAACAATAATCGCAGCGGAAAACATAAACTTAACCATTTACCAAAAGGGCGGTGTCACACGCCGTTAGCCACCCACGTGGCTAACAAGGCAGTTACATACAATGTATCGGTCTGATTACGATAATCCCGAGCATAATTACAATCTTCCAAAAATCACCTACCCAAAAAGAATCACAATATACCGAGTGTAAATGTACAAAAATCACTCAACCAACTTTACATCCACCAAACAAAAGCCTCGAGTATACAAATACTACTCGGGTCCACTATCCAAAATAACAAAAGTATTTCTTCTCGCGCCATGCTATAGTCAGTCCGCTTCCTCGATCACTCTCCTGTAAAATAATATGTGCCCCCAAAGGGGGTCAGCAACCTTTTGCTGGCATGGTTAACGTGCAGCCCGCTGACTACCGGGATACACGCAACTATTTGTCATGATAACATGGCGTTGATTTTAACATACAACATGCATATATTTAGTAAAAGTTACTGCAGAACAATAACAACACATATAAGATGAGAACATTTCACTTTAGGAAACAACCAACATGGTTAGTCAACTTGTAAGCCTAGAGGATGACTTCATCCTCATGTTAAGCTTAACACATATCACATTACTGTTTTGTTAGTCGAATGAACAACTTTAACTTAAAAGATGAGACGGGTGTAGTGACCCGAACACATCAAACACATAATTTCCCCCTAGCCCGAGTGGAAGTTAGGTAGGTAAGCTTTGGCTAAGCTAATGGGAGGTCGAATTCCCAAGAAGGGAAAACTACCCTAACATAAGGAGAGAGCCGAATCTGATGCAGATGTCGACCCCATACATACACGCGTGACCGGAACGACCGGATTCCTCACTCCCCCGGTTAGCACTCGTTAGAAGTCCCACGATGGGGGCTTAACATAATCTCACACAAGTAAGTGTTTAAGTCCAGTTAGACATACAAGGGAAGTAAGGCATAATTCAGCAACACACATCACAACTAAACACACATAACCGGGTTAGGACGTTCCTTAGGTTGGAAACGTTATTACCGGATACCGATCCCTTACGTTCCTAGATTTGGGTTAATTAACGGTTAGCACGCATTCGAGGTTACCGGTACCGGTACCCTACGCCACAATAATAACAATAACCGTAAACTCATTTCATGATTTTAGTCTTACAAGGTCATAAACACACAAAAACACAAACAACACACAAGCCGGTGTAAACCGGTAGGCAACAGACTGCAAGAAAACCATACCTTGGTCCTTGCTGCGTACGAGTCCCACCAAACGTAGTTCCTATACATCATTTATAATATCGGTTAATTAATTTATTTGACCTCCGATTAACTAATTACTCCACATATTTATGTTGTACACTTTCACACTTGAACTCATACTTATTCACCCTCCTAATGGTCATTATAAGTCATCAAACATGTCCTAAATAATCATATAACACCAACCCCTTTCATTCCCTTCGGTTTAGACTCAAAAACAATCAAGATTTTCAATTCTGGTGCTGGTCCGAGACCTTGTCCTGGTCCTAACTCCCGGACCAGCTCAATAGGTAACTCTCGGGCAGAAAAACAGGGGTGGTCCGGGACTTCACACATAACCTAAGTCCCGGACCAGAGTGTGTGTAAACTCTCGGTCATTTTAATAGGGGTGGTCCAGGACTTAATGCTCACCCTAGGTCCCGGACCAAAGTGCTGGGCAACTCTCGAACAATTTTTATAGTATGGTCCGGGACTTGATATGAAACCTAGGTCCCGGACCCCTGCTACAGACCTCCAGAAATGACATTTTCAATTCTTGTTTCACTTGTTAACTTCACCCATTGTTGCCCCAAGGTTCCTACATGTAATTAAATATATTTTAACACTAATATAACATCTTAAACTTGCCTAAATCATCATCTAAACTTGTTACCCAATTCTTGATTAAATTCACCCAAATTTCCCACTCTCCTCTTACAAGAACTAATGCTAAGTTCTATCAAGTGTTATGCTACAGATTTTTCTCACCACTCTCACCCACTCATTAGTCCAAGAATAATGCAACATTCCCACCTTAGAGTTTTCTCCATCTACCTAGTTACCAACCGATTTTCATACTAAGTTTTCCCTCTTAAAACACTTGTAGTTCACTAGTTTGCTCCCACCTCGAAATGCATTTAAACCATTAAATTTCTACAAAATTTTGACATGATTTCCCCATAATTCTAACATTTTCCCACACATTATTTAACCCTCCAAACAGTCCAACCAACGAACTCATCCAAGAACACTAGACCACCCTTAAGTTCATCATTTCCAACAACAATAGCACTCAATGTTCATGAACCTTAAAAGCTTGGCTCTTAGGCCCTTAATCAACATCAAATTAAACACTGAACTTCCTCATATTATTCGCAACACCTGCAATTCACTGAGCATTTATATTTGCACCAAGATAAAACACAAAGTCCTTAAAACACCATATAGCTTAAGGTAAGTTATTTACCTTGGATTTCTTTCAACTTTCCCTCCTCCTCACTTCTTGTTCCACAACTGATTTCCAATGGGTTATTTGTTACACTAATGACCAAATACCATAAATGGTAATGAGTACCAAGAATTTAATTGAAGCTCTTGCAACAACCCTAAAACAAGAGGGTGTTTAAGCATAAAAGTGAAGAGATTCTACCTTCTACTTCACAATGGGCTTCTTAGGAACAAAGATGGGCAAACTCCAGCACTTAATGAGGCTTCAAATATGCTAAAACAAGGAGCAAAACTGGAGCTCAAAACAGAGCAAAATCGGTCAAGGAAGATGGAGAAAAAGAGGGATTTTCGAGTTGTTTCTTACCTTAACCCATAAAAGGGTTGATTGGCTTCAAGAATGGGTGTTTTCCTCTTCAAAATGAGCTACACCCATGGAAGTCAAATGTGGAGTTTGAAGATTTTGAAAGGTGGAAAATGATCTCCAAAGCAAGGTGAGTATTTTGGTGTATTTTATTTTCGATTTGGACTTGATTTGGTGAGGGAACAAGGAAGGAGAATGAAGGAGTTGGAGCTGCTCAAGAAATCGCCATAGGAGGGAACAAGGAGCAGAGAGAACGATGGCAAGGGGAAAAGAAAATCGAGAGGGAAGGAGAAAGTAGAGGAAAGAGAAAAGTAAAGAGGTAATAGTACTTTACTTTATGTTTTTGTCTTCTAGTACATAGAGTAGAATTAATAAATGAGAGGGAGGGGGCACAAAACGTGAGTTACTTCTCACAAGGGGCAAAAATCAAATATTTTTTTGTAAAAGTAGAGAGGAGGTGGCACATGGTCATTTAGCAGATAACACCCGTGAATTCCTGAACTGTCAGTTTTAACAGTCCGGGTCCGGTTTCCGGATTTTTGTTTTATTTATTTTATGGTCCTAGACCTTGAATAATATTTAATTATAGCCATATGATTTACTATAAATTTTTATTAGTCCTTTGAACCTGTTTAAAATCACATTTCCCGGGTTTCTCGAAAAACGTGCTTTAAAGCCCGTTTCGCATTTTTGATCCACTATTTGGATCCGTTTCCTTCGGGAATTTTTCCCACATGTTCTTAAGGACTAAATAAGTCCTAGGAATCCTTTTGTGAATAATCTCAAGAGGAGTGCAACCAACCTTCTCATGGTGATATGGGTGTACTTAGGGTAAATAAAAATATAAAGTTTTGGGGTATGATCTAGAGTGCTTCCAAGTTCTTAAAAATTATGGAACTTAGAGAAATTTTACCATGGCCAACTTCTCTCAAGAATCGGCATTGAGGAAAAACAAAAGGAAAATAGAGATTTACATTTGATTCACTTTTGCAACAAGAGATGAGGAGAGATAATTTGGCATTTTGCCTTGCTTTAATGAACACTCCACTCTCATTGTTGGTTACCTATGGTGTCTCTCAAGTTCCCTTTTTAAAATTTTTCACAAGGAAGCCCCTCTTAGCAATCCCTAGACAAGAAGGTAGAAAAAACCCCTAAGCAATAAAAATTCACCAAGATATGGATTTATGATTGCACCGCACATAAATGCTCCTCAAGAGAGAACTTTTGAAAATTTTGGTGGAAAATTCTAAGAATTTATGAAAAAGCTTGCTTACTCTAAATATAACTTCTACATGAAGCTATAGATATGCATAAGGAAATTGAGAAGTGCGCCAAAAATAAAAGGTCGTTTCCCCCACACTTGAATGGGAGAATGTCCTCATTGTTCAAAGCAAAGCTCAAGGAAAAACAAATAGAAGACATTTTCGAAGCACTAAGTATAGAGTAGACAAAAGTGTACTGGATTGTTTAAATGTTAAGGAGTTCAAGAACTAGTACTCCCCTGATAAGGTGTAAGTTGTAGGCGGTTTTCCCCCACACTTGATAGTGTCCGGGGTCGTTAGCTCCGACGGTGAAGAGTTGAAGACCTTAAGAAAAATTAGCAAGAGTTCCCCTTGCATTTATCCAAACTCATCCTTGAGGAGTTCTTGTGTTAAATGTGTATATATCTACAATGTATAGCAAAAAAGAAACTAGGTGCAAAAGTAATTCCGAAGAATTCACAAAAAGGCCATTGTTAGATACCAAAAGGGGACTCATACATGAGTCCTAAACCATAATAGTCAAAAGTGCAATAAATAGAGTAGGATAGTCGAAAATAAAGTACTACAAAGCTAAAGTGTGGAATTTAAATGACAACAATCTAAATGAGAGTCAAATGAAATAACAAAAGTGCAAAAGAACAACAAACACACCGACATCTATCACTGAAGTGCTACTAGGGAGGAGGACCGCCACACGCCATCTAGTCTTGGAGGAACTGGAGTTGGGCCTCCATCTGTCACTGGTGCTCCTCCAGGCGGCACTGCTGCTCAGCCATCTAACGCTAGTGCTTAGCGACCTGGCGCTAGTAGGCATCGAAACGCTCCTCAGACACAACGTCAGTCGGTGGTGAAGGAGGGAGGAGCAACAGTGGAGTGGCAGCACCCAAGGAGGAAGACTCCCCGCTTCTCTGAGTGTCACCCTTCCGCTAGCCGGTGTTGGTGAGAGTGAAGTCCATCCTCCGCATAGTATAGTCACTAATCAGTTCCATGGGAGGGCTGGCAAGCAGGCCGTTAGTGGGCACCCTCAACGCAACAATCTATCTCTGGATGAAGAAGGGAAACCCAAGTGCTGGGTGTCCTTCTTAGCGATGATGTGGTTTAGATGCTTGAACATCAGAATGGAGAGGGACATCGACTTATCAGTGTCCGGAGTCAGCACGTAGTCCATAAGGAAACAATCGGTAGTGTTAAGGTCCTTGTTGTCCTGGGGGAGGATGTTGTGTCGGATAAGCGCAAGCAGGACCCTCTTGACCGGATCCGTAACCATGTTCTAAGTCATCGTGACTCAAACATCGGTCTCAGTCTGGTTCTTCCTCTGACGCTTGACCGGTAGAGTGGACAGGTAGTGCCTCTAGTGGTCGTCCAGCTCATCGGGCATAATCCAATGACGGTAAGTCATGTCCTCCCATTACAACCCAAGAAAAGTGTGAAGGGACTCTTGGGTGATGGTGAACCGACGTCTGCTGATGCATGAAGCGACCTCACACTCGTGCTGATCCACGGTGGCGTTGGCGTAAAATTCCCGGATCTGGTTGGGGTAGTACTGGCCACCCATGGTTAGAATATAGCCCTAGTGGATGCAGTCAAGGTGGGCACGGAGTTGAATCATATCAGCAAGGGAAGGGTCCACCGTCCTCTCCCGCACTATCTCACAGCGGCAAGGGTCATTGTACCATGTTCGGGCAGCTTCACTGACGAGGAGACCATCAATGAGACCAGCGTTAGCATTTTGCCTCCGAGCAACGCGTCACTATCTGTGAGTCATTGTTCTACAAAAAGGAAAAAGAAAAGGGAAAAACAAAGGAAGAAAGAACAAATAGCAAACGGTGAATAATTAGAGCAAAAAGAGGAAAACAATAAGCATCTGGGCAAAGAGTAAGCATTAAGCACATTGGAGAGCAAAAGAAACGACGTTTTGCTAGAAAATTTTTGGTATAGTCTCCCTTGTTTTTCTTCCTGTCCCCGGTTTCAAGAACCTCCACAAAATCAATGAAAAGGTTGTCAGGTAAGTATTTAAGCACCCCAATAGTATCATTCAACCAACGAGTTCAAGTCTCACCAAGCAATTCAACAATTTACCCATTTTAAGCACATTGTGAGGTACCTCAATTCTCAACCATGCCAACACACTACCTTAGCCATTTGAATAATATATTGTGCTCACTACACCCAGCAAATCCCACAAAGCCATAGCATAATTTAAACACCATTAAATTATACTAAACAAAGCACAATTCAAATTAAGCTAGCAATCACAAAATTCAAGCCAAAACTACTACATTGCCAAGTTGGCTTGCTTCATTCTACACATATACCCTTAATTAACAATTAGACTTAACCCAAATCACAAATTTTTGCAAAAATCAGAAATTTTCACTTAAGGCTCTGTTTGGTTTGACCCAAATCTAGCCCAAAATGTAACTTGCTCAAAATTGCAAAAAACAACAAATTGTTGTTAGAAATACATACCTTGATGTTTGTAGAAGTGGATTGAGCAAAAACTTGATAAAAATTGGGCTAAACTCGAAGGAAATAGGATTAGGATGTTTTGGGGAGAAATTAGGCAATTTAGGGATTTGGGGAAGTGTGTGGAGATGGGGCTTGTGGTGCTGGCCGGTGCAGATGCTGAGGAGCTCACGGAGGGCAGCGCGGTAGTCATGGGTCTGGTGTAGGCGGCCGGAAATGGAGGGCAAAGCTCTAGTGCGATCTGGGCGCATCACGAGAGAAGGAGTGCGTGGGGGAGATAGAATTGCAGCAGCGCTCGTTGAGGTTAGAGTATCGGGGTGTGCGAGAAGTAAGGCAAAGAAGAATAGAAAGACTGATAAGTTAAACGCATCGTTTTTTTTTTCTTTCTAAATTTTCGACTTGACCAACCCACCCTAGGGTCGGTCATTGGGTCGGTCCAATGCAGAAACTCAATTTTTTGAAAATCTAGAACCGACCGACCCACCCTAGGGTTGGTCCGCCGCAGAGGCTTCTGGTTTTGTAAAATTTGACTCCTCCGACCCACCTAGGGTCGATCTTAGACAAAAGCTTCCCAAAATGAGTGTTTTCTTGCCCAAAACACTTATCGTCATTCACAAGCATATCAAACACACAAAATAACTAGAAACACATAATAATGATAGCATGCAACAAGCAAAACAACAAACAAAACTAAACTACCAAAATTATGCAAGGAAGAAGGAGAAAATAGTCCGGGTTGCCTCCTGGAAAGCTGCCCATCTTTTTAAGGTCGTTGGCTAGACCATAGTGAAGGTTAGAAGGAACCTGGAGGGTCTATTAAGTAAAGAGCGCAAGCTTTAACCTTTTCGATGTCGCCTCCTAGGTAGTGCTTCAACCTAGATCCATTTACCATGAATGTCTCACCCTTCACGTTTCTCAGCTCAATTGCACCATATGGAGTTACCTTGGTGACGGTGAATGGCCCGGACCAATGCGACTTGAGTTTACCCGGAAAGAGTTTCAACCTCGAGTTGTAGAGCAATACCCGGTCTCCCTCATGGAACTCCCTCTTCAAGATCATTTTGTCATGCCACCTCTTGGCTTTCTCCTTGTAGATTCGGTTGTTCTCATAGGCTTCTTCCTGGAATTCCTCTAACTCGGTGAGCTGAAATTTCCTTTTGTTGGTGGCACTCTTGAGGTCTAAATTTAGAGAATTGACTGCCCAATAAGATTTTTGCTCCAACTCAACGGGTAAGTGGCAAGCCTTCCCAACGACGAGCCGATATGGGGACATCCCGATGGGAGTTTTGTATGCAGTCCGGTAAGCCCATAATGCATCGTCTAGCCTTAAGGACCAATCCTTCCTTGAGGAGTTCACCATTTTTGCAATATCCATTTCAACTCCCTGTGGGTCACCTTGGCTTGCCCGTTGGTTTGTGGGTGGTAAGGCAATGATACCTTATCTCTCACTCTGTATTTCTTCATCAGTGCTTCAAACTATTTGTTACAGAAGTGAGACCCCCCATCGCTGAGAATCACTCTAGGCACGCCAAACCTTGTGAAGATGTTTCTTTTTAAGAACTTGGTCACCACTTTGGCATCATTGGTGGGAGATGCAATGGCCTCCACCCATTTGGTGACATAGTCTACCACCACCAAGATGAAGAGATGTGAGTGGGAAGAGGGGAAGAGGCCCATGAAGTCAATACCCCATAGATCAAAGGGTTCAACCTAGATCATCACATTCAACGACATCTCATGCTTTCGGGATGTGTTCCCTAGCATCTCACAACAGTCGCAGGAGGCAACAAAGGCGTGTCAGTCCTTATGAAGCGTTTTCCAAAAGAATCCGAATTGTAGAACCTTAGCCGTTGTCCTTGCTGGCCCGTGATGCCCTTCTACCTCAAGAGAGTGGCAATGGGTGAGAATATTTTACACTTTGCTTATCGGCACGCATCTCCTAATCATTCTGTCACCATAGATTCTAAAGAGGTAGGGGTCATCCTAGAAATAGTGCTTGATGTCGGCGAAGAATTTCTTCCTCTACTGGTATGTCATCTCATACGGCACTACTCCCCTCACCAAATAGTTTACAATGTCGGCAAACCAAGGATCACCGGTTTCTCTAATTGTGAACACAATTTCAACTCATTTATAGAGGTTCCATCATCCGGTGTCTCTATCTGAGAAAGGTGATCAGCAACAACATTTTGAATGCCGGTTTATCTCTAACCTCAATTTTGAATTCTTGCAGTAAAAGAATCCATCTTAAAAGTCTCAGCTTGGCGTCCTCCTTGGTAAACAGATATTTGAGAG
Organism: Limonium bicolor; assembly: GCA_023374045.1. Classification (NCBI taxonomy): domain Eukaryota; kingdom Viridiplantae; phylum Streptophyta; class Magnoliopsida; order Caryophyllales; family Plumbaginaceae; genus Limonium; species Limonium bicolor. The sequence goes on from CM041779.1 coordinate 96,805,170, forward strand.
TGGAGTAGTCTGTATGCACAATCACCTTGCTATCCAACAGATAGGAATGAAACTTATCTAATGCAAAGACCACCGCTAGAAGCTCCTTTTTGGTTATGGTATAATTTTTCTGAGCATCATTGAGTGTCTTGCTTGCATAATAGATAGTCCTCAAAATTTTCTCCCTTTTCTGACATAGGGCTGCTCCCACTGCATAGTCGCTTGCATCACACATTAGTTCAAAGGGGGGGGGGGGTCCAATTCGGTGATACAACTATCGAGGTTGAGACAAGGCACTCCTTAAGAGTGTTGAAGGCCTTTAGACATTCTTTAGTGAGTTCAAATTTGGCATCTTTGGCTACGAGGTCACACAGAGGCTTAGAGATTTTTGAGAAGTCCTTAATGAACCTTCTGTAGAAACTGGCATGGCCAAGAAAGCTTCTAATGTCTTTAACCGAGGTGGGCGGTGGTAGCTTCTCAATGACTTCGACCTTGGCCTGGTCAACTTAAATCCCATTGGAGGAGATCTTGTGCTTGAGGACGATCCTCTCTCTCACCATAAAGTGGTATTTCTCCCAATTGAGTACTAGATTGGTTTCCTCACATCGGGAGAGAATGGCGTTCAAGTTCTCCGAGCATGATTCAAAGTTGAGCCCAAATACCGAGAAGTCATCCACGAACACTTCTATGCTTTTTTCAATAAAGTCGAAGAAGATTTCCATCATGCACCTTTGGAAGGTCACGGGAGCATTGCATAATCCGAAGGGCATCCTCTTATAGGCGAACGTTCCGTAAGGGCATGTGAATGTGGTCCTCTCTTGATCCTCCGGGGCTATGAGGATTTGGAAGTACCCCGAGTAGCCATCAAGAAAGTAATAGAAATCTTGGCCGGCTAACCTCTCTAGCATTTGGTAGATGAAGGGTAAAGGGAAGTGATCCTTCCTTGTGACCATGTTCAACTTCCGGTAGTCGATACACACTCTCCACCCGGTTGTTGTCCTTTGAGGGACCAGCTCACCCTTAGCATTGGATACCACCGTGATTCCTCCCTTTTTTGGCACCACTTGAGTCGGGCTCACCCACTGACTGTCAGAGATAGGATAGATGATTCTAGAGTCGAGTAATTTTAAGACCTCCTTCTTAACCACTTCTTTCATGTTCGGGCATAGACGTCTTTGGGGTTGAACTAGCAGTTTGTAGTTGTCCTCCATGAAGATTCGGTGAGTGCACAGATGTGGCGCAATACCCTTTATGTCTGAGATGGACCACCCAATAACTCTCTTGTGGTCTCAAAGCACCTTCAATAAACTATCCTCTTGTGCTCCTATGAGAGAGGAAGCAATAATAACAGGATGATCACAAGGTTCAGTTAAATAAGCATATTTTAAACTAGAAGGTAAGGGTTTCAACTCCATGGTCGGAGGCTTCTCGACCGAGGTGAGGAGCTTTTGTGCAGTTATCTCCAAGGGTTATGGGGGTGGGTAGTATGTTCAATACGGTGTTGACCTCTTGTCTAATGCCGCTACCATCTCTCTTACCTCCGGTTCATTCTCTAGATCTCCACAAGTGTCAGTCAGAGCAATAGTAAGAGCATCACAGTCAAAGCAAGAAGCATAATTATCTTGTAAAATAGCATCAACAACATCTATGGCAAAAATAACTTCCGCATGTGCGGGTTTCTTCACTACCTTATACATGTCAATCTCAAGCTTCTCATCATAAAATCTCAAGATAATTTTTCCATTTCCCACATCTACTAAGGTCCTAGCACTCCTCAAGAAAGGGCAATATAATATCAGTTGCACTCTAGAATCCTCCTCCATATATATCATAATGAAATCAGCCTGGAAAACAAAAGTCCCTACAGTCACTACTGAATCCTTAACTTTCCCTTTCGGGAAGACCAATGACCTATTAACAAGTTGCAATTGCATAGTAGTGGGTGCACACTCGCCAATCCCAAGCTTATAAAAAATTGAAAGCGGCATGAGATTTATGCTTGCACCTAAATCACATAATCCACTACCACAATTCACATCAACAATAGAGCAAGGGATTATAAGCAAACCAGGGTCTCCAAGTTTTAAAGGAGGGTTCCATAGTACGACCACTAAGATCTCCTCGGTGAGTTGCACCAGCTCCGCCCCAAGTGTTGCTCTCTTTTTATCAGGAATGTCCTTCATAAACTTGGCGTAGATAGGCATTTATTTCAAAGCATCCGCAAAAGGAACATTGATTGTCAATTTGCTAAAAATGCTTAGAAACTTCCCAAATTGTTCATCTAAATTTTTTTTGAGTCTATTTGGGAATGGAAGAGGAAGTAGAGGTTTTGCAAGAGTATAAGGGAAAGATGATTCAGGAGACTCCTTCTCCTTGGAAATGTTTTTCGGTTGAGAAGGAACTTCCTCAACAATCTCTTGTTCTTCCTCTTGACTATCTTCATTTTGATTCTCTTGGTTTTCATGATCAACTTGTGGAGATGAAGTTTCAAGGGGGCGACCACTTCTCAAGGTTACCGCTTTGGCCTCTTCCCTCGGGTTGGGCTTTGGTTGACTTGGAAAGGTGCCCGATGGTCTTTGGGAGAGTTGTTGAGATATTTGATCAAGTTGGGCTTCAATGTTTTTGTTGAATGCCGTTTGATTAGCATTGAAAGCCTCTTGTTCCGAGAACTTGGTCTTTGCGGTGACAATAAAATCCGCCATGAGGTTCTCCAATCTTGAAGTCCCACTTGAAGAAGAAGAGGGGGACTCTTGTTGTTATTGTTGTTGATGTTGAAAACCTGGAGGAGTTCCTTGTGGTCTATACCCGGATTGAAAATTTGATGGTTGGCTTTGAGCTTGAGGTCTATAACCTTGAGAGTTGTTGAAATTTTTGTTTTATCCTCCTTGGTTTTGATCATTTCTCTATGAAAAGTTAGGATGGTTCCTCCATGGAGCATTGTTGTTGTTGTAGGATCGGTTGCCTATGAAGTTCTCATCCTCTTGTTGGTTCATGTTTATCTCTTATTCACAACATTGAGTTTCATGAGGGCCCGCACAAATAGCACATTCGTTGATGGATGGACCGGAAGAGGAAGAAGCTATGGTTTTTACGATTTCGGTTTGAGCGGTTGCTAGCTTCTCTACCATCTTTGTGAGGGATGAGATTTGAGCTAAAAGATGAACGGTGGGCTGCACGTGGAGGAGGCCAGCTACTGTAGGTGTTATTCCTTTGTTTCCGGACCACTGTATTGTGTCATTAGTCATTGTCTCAAGAAGTTCTATTCCTTCTTCAGGAGACTTTGTCACGAAGCTACCTCCGGTGGTGGAATTCACAAGAAGTCGGTTGGAGTCGTCCAGCCCGTTGAAGAACGATAAACACAAGAATTGGTCGCTTAAACCATGATGGGAGCAATTCATGAGCAATTCCTTGAACTGGTCCCAAGCATAATATAAGGTTTCCCCCAGATCTTGGTAGAAGGTGTTTATCTCTCCAATTAATTGTCTTGTCCTACTTGTAGGGTAGTATTTAGCAAGAAATTTGCTGGCCATTTGCTCCCATGTGTGGATGAACCTTGATGAGAGGCTTTGGTACCACCTCAGAGCTATGTCAGACAATGAGTGAGGTAAGAGTTCCAGCCGGATCCTCTCATTTAAATTACCCGTTTTACCAAAGGAGTTGCAAAAATTCAAGAAGAGGCTCAAGTGCTTTGGAGCATCATCCGGATTTGCCTCACTGAATTTTCCTTGATCTTGAATTACGGTGATGAAGTGGGTTTTGAAAGCCCATTGAACCGCTTCATTCGGTGTCAAGATTGGAAGTACTTTTGTCGAGGCTCTCCCTTCTGTGTTTGGTCGGTGATAATTTTTCCGGGGCCAGTGTTGGCCTTGTCGTTGCCCATGTTCCTCGTGACCATCCTCGACATCTGGGTCAATGTCTGTCATGGTAAGAGTTTTCAAATTCCTTTTGACTCTTCTTAGAGATCGTTCAAGCTCGAACCTCGGGCTAGCAAGAGGAGTCGCTAGAACGGGTACTTGGCATGCACAAGAAAAGCAAAGGGTACCTGAACGAGCTTACCAAAAAACAGTGCTAATAATCAGGTGTAAGAAAAACAAACAAGATCTAAAGAAAACTAAAATAATCAAAACCAAAAATACGAAACTGGGGAAAATGATAGAGACTATCAATTTCCCTGACAACGACGCTAAAAACTTGTTGTAAGAAATGTGTATAGTGGTGTTTCAATAGGCAAGTGTATCCAGTCGGTGTGGTAATAGAAGTGTCGTTCCATTAGGAGATCAAATGTCTATCTCCCAATTTGGTATTTTCAGTAAAGAGCAATAATTAAACGGGGGTTTAGCCGGTGGCAAGCCTAATGATTCGGTCAAGACAAATTTCAAACAAACAAGGAAACTAAATTTGTTTTTGATGGACTTGGATGGAATGCACCATAGGATGGTTCTTATCACCTAATTTCACCCTAACTTCACTCTCAAACCCATTTCACTCAAGTTGTCTTTTAGGACTAAAATAATGACTTTCCAAATCATGAAAAGTCAATTTTTACTTAACTACTATAAACTCCATAATCAAGTGGGGTTTAAATCACTAAGTAGCATTAATAGCTAGTTCACAATAAAAGCACCAAATTTCACCAACTAATCAAGATATCAAAATCTAGGGTTTCTCTCTCTCTCTCTCTCTCTGGTCACAATCTCCAACTCAAACTCATATGTTGTTGGAAATCTCCATAAATGATCAAGATATAACATTAAATGAACATGAGCGAGAAAATAACTTTCATAAAAGAAGTTAGCTTTCACAAGCTATTTGGGGGATTTATGGTCAAATCCACATCCCAAAGTGCAAAATGAGACTACTCAAACATGGAGAGAAATAAAATGAAGAGAGAATTAGAGGAAGCCATTATAGGAGGTGGTTGAGCTTCTCCCTCAAAATCGCCCTCTCTCTATATGTTTTGAGTCTCTAAATGTGTGGAAGTGGAAGTGTGAAGAAAGCCCCAAATTTGAGTGTCTTATCTACAGGTTTTACGTCCGACCGACCCACACTGGGTTAGACCTGGCAATTTTGGCCTAACACAAAACCCAACCCAAACCCAACCCATACTTTTGTGGGTTAGGGTCTTGATTATTGACCCATCTATTTTTTTGGTTGGGTTAGGGTCATAAGTTAATTTTGTGGGTTGGGTTAGGGTAGAGATCTAAACCCCTGACCCAACCCAAAACCCGAAAATATATTTGTTAATAATAAAAAATAAAAATATTAATTCCCATATATATTATTTTCAGATCAAGCTATACCTTAACCTTAAGCCTAAGTGCAGTTGGACTATCCAACCTTTAATAATATCACACAATCTTAACCAAACAAACGGCCCAACCAGTTACATGTCAAACAAAGGGTCCAACAGACCTTCACATAATGTTGAACACCCTAATGCTCTCATCTTTCAGACTTACATCCATCTTTCTTCCCTACACCGTTGTTCATGTCTATGTCGCTCTTCATCTCTGCCTAAGATTTGTTTTTCTTATTCTCACTGCCATTACATTCTTGAGAACATAGGTATGTTTAGATTATCTAGAAGGGTGAACAAAAGTAGGTGATAAATATTATTTGTAAGTAGGATCTTGATCATAAACCTATTAGTTAATTCTGAATCTAGCAATGCAGATAGTGTGCTGCATAAAAGTTCATCAACTGTTGGTAACGATTAGATGATTGTGATTGTAATTTTCTAAGGTATGAGCCCTCAGTTTAAATAGGTGTAATTATTTTAAAACTCGGTCATATTTTGAGGCTTTGAACTGTCAATTTATAAACTGTTTATAACTTTAGAAGATTTATCTTTAGTATATTTCTCTAATGCATAATGAAGATTTTTATTTTCGTCCCCCTTTTTATTAAGGATACTATGATCATGTGCATATCTAGATAAGATTCCTCCCTAATAGTGGTAGAGCTTTAGGCTTATATTGATAAAAATAAACTTATGGAAAAAGTACGAGTTATTCTATTCATGGGAAATTGGTGCAGTACTTTAGATTCTTCGCATAACATGGAATATTCGTTTAAAGTTCGGTCGATCAAGCAAGACTACATCTTTTCATTTTGTTTCATCCTAATTAGTGTGCCAGCTAGGAGTGGATGTTTTTGGATTTTTTATTAATTTCTACTCATAGTCTATCTAAATTTTTGATGCTTAAAAAATGGGTTGGGTGGGTTGGGTTAGGGTTGAAGATTTTAAACGGGTTGGTTTAGGGTCATGATTTTATAACTCACCCATTTTTGGGTTGGGTTATGTTGATGATATTTTAAATGGGATGAGTTAGGGTTGATACCAACCTGACCCATCGACCCAAATTGCCAGGTCTACCCTGAGTCGGTCCCGTGGGTCGGTCGGCCCTCTAAAGATGATGGCACGTGCCCTTTTTTTAGTTATGACCAACCCACCCTAGGTCGGTCTCTTGGGTCAATCGAGTGCAGAGAGGTGCAGATGAGTTGGGGAGAGCTGGACCGACCCACCAAGGGTCGATCCCTTGGGTCAGTCGGCTCTAATGATTCGCTCGATCTTGCGCGGGGCATAGAATCTTTGTTATGGCTCGGAATCACTCCCCGTTTATGGCGTTAGAAAGCTTTAGGGATAGATATTTTGTTGATGCATTCCACTAGCTCTAAAAGAACCCAAAAGTATGCTCAAAATGAGCTTTTACCTATCAAGAGATCAAACTCTATAAGTTCACTATTAATCACAAAAACATTCTATTAAGTGGTGAAATAAGTTATGAACCAAGTAAAATGAAGGTGAATAAAGACCTTAAAACAACATTATTTCACCACTTATCAGTGTGCAGGTAGCTGAGTGGCCCCATTGGGGATAGAGCTTTGAAACTAGGGTGCGAGCTTCTATTACCCAGATGCCGAGAGTTGGCGGCATCAACTGTGTATATCCCTGGTTATTCTTACCCATATGTGCGGGCAGCACATCGTTAGAGCCTTTGTGGCTTGTACAAGGATGAGTTGGATTAGGGTGGAGATAAGTGTGTTGGTGCTCGCCCAGTGCCCTCACCCTTCGGTTGTCAGTGCTTGTATTGACTGTATGGGTCAACCTTGTTGTTGGAGCATGGAGATGTTGCTGAGATAGTCAATCATTGAGAAGGAGTCATTTGTCTATTGCAAAACACAACCAAGTTGTTCGGTGCAAAAAACACAACAGAGTCTGCACAAACCAAGAAGCAAGACTGACTCCATCGTATTGTTGTGATATTAAAGGAGCGAAGGTGTCAATGTTCAAACATCCCAACAGGCAGAAGGTTGCCTAAGTCGACTCTGAAGATTACGCTCGAAGACTGGCGCAATGTAACTCAGCATGCGGTCCACTAAGTTAGTTCTGAAATTTAGGGAACTAACTCGTTCATCCATTAACTTAGAAATAATATAAATAAGGATGTAATCAGTAGTCAACGGTGTGCTTGATAAGTGTAAAATATATCTATTATTAGGGCTTTAATTCTTCCCATTTTTATAACAATTCATGTCATATTTTACACTTATCATGTGCTTTTTCTAAGACTTATGTTTAGATAACAACTGATGCTTTTTATGTGTCAAATGCAGGAAAAAGTCTTGGATTTGTATTCATCATCTCATAAGGATTTTAATGCAACAAATTCTGATATATATATATACACACACAACCATCACATTCATTCACGGACCCCTCCTAGCATGACAATTATGGTTGCACACCATAATAAATCGGGGAGATCACAATAAGATATAATATCCACCTAATCACTCATGATTGCACTTAGTTTATATTATAATGATGTACGGTTGAATTTGCATGGAGGATTATAAATCGCTGCATTCACATATTAACCACGAGATTGGGAATTATTTCATTAAAGTGACGACATCATTCTCGGGAGGATATTACTCATGATTAATTAGAGAGGCGGCTGCTATATAACAAGGAGTTAGGGTTCGAACTATGGACGCCATTCACGCCGCGCTTCTCAATACTTTGAGGCTTCGGCCTCTCCTCTCACCACACCCACACAAGTCCACCATTGTTAGCACTTCACACTTTTGACAGAGGATTAATGCAGAGATATGAGAAGACGGAGGGTGGAGCAGAGATCTTCTTAACAGAGTTTCTTCTTCCCTTTTTATCTAATATGTCAATGTGTTATTTCTTTGTTGTTTTTGTTATTTTTAGAGTTATGTTAGCATAGTTAGTTTAGCTACACAGGTTGGGGTAGCAAACCGGATCTTTACATTTATTTTGTAATCTTTTCTCGAATTCATTATTGCAATAGTTTAATTCCAGTTCTTCATGTGCTTTAATTCTCTAGCTAATTATTAAAGCTTTATTTGTAGTTTTCTAATCAACACGCGAGAGCTGAGATAGATAACAAGACATAGGAATTAAACCTGATTAACGACTAGAAGCGTGATCACGCCTATAGGTTCATTGGTCACAAATAGAAACTGTTCTTTATGCGATTAGTTGTGTCTAGATTAGAGCTGAAATACCCCGAGTAATTACCACTTTAAATTAGTGAAGTTTAAATTAAATTATGTGCAAGAATTACCATGAAAACGTTATGGTGTTTACAATATAGATCCAAACGGATACTTATACCACATGTACATATCGGTGCATAAAATAAATACCACTAGTGCGCCCAATAAATTGTGTGAACATCCTTATACCCTAGACAAATTATAAACGTAAACGTAAACTCATACATATAAATGCGCACTTTTAAACCGGAAACGTGAATATAGTCACGCATATATGTATATGCACATATATATGTATATATATACAATCGGTGTTACGTGCATAAATGACAACGTGACATATTAATACAGTCTCATACACACACACATATATATATATATATACGTATATGTATAAACATATACACAACGTTACAATATCACAACGTTAAATATATAAGCAACAACGTGGCATAATAAAATAGTCGTATATATAACTAGCCACACGACAAATAAAAAGGGTCGCATATATATAACGTAACAAAATTAAGTGGTCACGTCTCTAACATAACGCGATATATTATATAGTCCCACATATATATAAATAAGCATGTATATGGCTTATACAAAAAAAAAGGGGAATGTGCTCCCGCTGAGGTTCAAACCCAGTACCTCTCATACCCCTCCTAAACGCTTTAACCGATTGAGCTATGCTCGAATTTGGTAACTAATACTAACGAATTAAAGCTAGTAGTGATACGACTTAAGTAACTATAAAAGAAATTCAAACCAGGATCAGGCTTGACAGTAAGCAAGAATTCTTTTTTCCCCACGCCATCCTCTTGAAACCTGAGACCACCACTCCCTTGTTCACTCAGTAAGCTATCACCCTCTCAGTTGCTTGGGGTAACCTCACCTAAATCGAGGAAGAGAAAAAAAACAAAAGAGCAGCAGATCATCGGTTCTCCTTGGTGTTGTCTGAAAACAAAAAAAATTCCAACTGAAGTAGGCATGTTGCTATCGATTGTTGGGATTGAGAGAACTAGACACAGAAGTATGGACCACATCAGAGTTTGAACTCACCAATCTCCCACAATTCCTTTTTAGTAACTTACAACCACCACCTGAACCACCTTGAATTCAGTAAAAGCCACCGAACCACAACTTGCACGTCAGACTCTGCTGCTGTTGCAACTCCCACGCATCAGAATTGGTCCCGTCTTCCCTTTCCAAACTTCCCCGCATGCTGATAGGAATCATTGGTCAACTGTCGCATAAGGAATCAACCCACTCAACCTTCTTCCTTTGAGTTAGAGTCTCGGTATAAGCAGTCCAAACTCATTCAATCCCATGCAAACAACCACATCGAAGGTGCAAGACCTGGAGCTCAACAGATCAGTTTCTGATTCTAGCTAGGTGAGGCCCAGTCGTGTAACCCTTTTCCATCCTTCTCAGTTTCTTCACAAGACCTTGCATGCCCACTACTGAGAAACCCCTGGCTATAATCTTAAAACTCAATCTTCCTCAAGAAACTGCTCAGGTTAGACTATGGGTTCAGAGGAAAATCTTGCTGTTTCAGTTCTCGTATTCTTTTCTGTTTTCACGTCCGAGGTTCACTCCTGTCTAACTCATCTCCTCCTTCATCTCTGCTTGACTTCACCTGGGAATGTAACCCGTGAAGGGTGCATCAAGATCCCGCTAGCAACAGGCTCACTTCTGTTTTAAAAAGCAAACACACACCATCAGGTAAACTTTCTACCAGATTCCACAACCTGTTGCATCCCTTTTTACCAAGTCTAACCTCTGAGAAACTTTCCACAGCTGTTGTCGAGTGACCAAGGAGCTGGAGTTCCATATTTCACCAAAAGTGTAGCTAAGGAGAAATTGTCAAGTCACTTGACTGGTGAGTGGTTCCTAAATTGATTACTAAATTAGAAAGCGAAACAAACAATAAACCTTTGTCAAACCTGATAACCTTCGAAAAATCTGTAACATGTTTCTCAGCATCCTTGCTTCCCTAGAATGGTATTGAGTAATGATACTTACAACATTATGAATACACCTACATGAGTTATCCAAACGAGAGAGTAATTCAAAAGAAAACAAGAACTAACCTGTTGCATCTGTAGGAAGGAAAAACATAAGAGGTGGTAGCAGTTTCTGTTTTGTATTTTATTATCAGTTTCTGTATAAAGGAACTACAGTAGAGTTATCAATGTGTACTAGGCTGTTTTAAGTTTAAAACCCATACTTAAACACTTAACTAAGATACTAAAGCAAGATGGGAGAAAGTAGAAGGTCAAATTCGTGAACAAACAAGAGGAATATAGAAGCGGAGTTGGCGGTTCATATTTCTGTTTCAGGTCTTCTGTTTTTCTGCACCATTACAGTCTGTATAACGAAAATGGAGTGGCATTAGCAAAGTTGTTCTGGGATTGTTTGGAGTTCAAAAAAAAAATCCTCGACAACACACTTAGATAAGTAGGGGAGTGCTTTGGGACAGAAAAGAAGACAACTCAACAGACTAAAAGGAGGAATGAAGAGGAAATACACAGATTTTAGTTTTCATATTTTCAATGCTTGATTGTTCTGCGTAACTGGTTTACAGAAGTTTTCACTGTGTTGAATTGGTTTGATAAAAAAAAACTCAAATCATAGCTGATACATGTAGCAAGATTGGTAAAACAGTCCTGGAGGGCTAGACATCAGTTTGATATAACAAAAGTAATTAAGGCTAGCTGAGGTTATATACAGATTGTGTTTTCAGTTTCCTGCAGTTGCAGCTTCTGTATAGGTATGTTACAGAAGGTTTAAATGAGGTTGCAGTGGGCTGTTAATAAACCTAAGATCTACCTAATACACTTAATGAGGTTTGCAGACACTTGGAACAAAATTAGAAAACAATCTAATGCTCTAAAACAGAAGTTGGAGTGAGTGTATGCACATGTGGTTGTTTCAGTATAAAAATGTTGCAGTGGGAATAACAACATTGTGTTGGGTCTGCTTGGGGTTGTTTTAGAGTAAAAACTATATTAAGACTTAACTAAGTAGGTTAAGTACCTTGGGATAGATTAGAAATCGGACTGATAATCAAAATTAAAAAAAAGTGAAGTGAAAAAAAAAACTTATGTCTCAAATCTGCAACCCTTGGATTCTATATATTAACTTTTCAGGGGTTATAAAAAGATGGTGTTAGCTGGATAATCAACTTAAGACCTTGTTAGCACATCAGACTACATGCATATAATTTGGGGAATGGTAGAGAAAACAGTAGTTCATTGGAATGGTGACAAAAGTAGGAAAATGCAAAACTCGATGTCAGTTTCTTTTCATTTTTCACTGCTTCAGTATTAGGCTTTTCAGTAGTTTTAACATAGTTATTTTGGGCCTGTTTTGAAGTTAAAACTGTATTAAAGCACTTAACTAAATGGGTAAACAACTTGGGGGAAGTTAGGAGTCAGACCAAGAACATTAAGGAAGAGAGGAGAACAGATACTAGCTTTTGGTGTTTCAGTTTTCTCTGATTTGTGTTTCAGTATAACTGAATTTCAGAAGAGTTAAGAGTGGGATGATGGTTTAAAAATAAACCCAAACCATATCTAATGACTTCAGCTAGGTTAGCAAAGTGTTTTGAGAAGGCTAAACATCAGTTGAGCTAACTAAAAATAAGAATCAAGAAGAGGTATGTAGAATGTGGTTTCAGATTTCAGTAGATTGTAATTTCTGTATAACTGATTTACTGAGGTTCTATAAATGTTGTATTGGGTATTTAATGAACCTAAACACACCTAATACGTATGAGTAAAACTACAAGCACTTTGGGAATGATTTAGGTGTCAGATGATCTATAGAAACGGTGATGAAAAAGAGAGCTCAACTGAAAGTTGTAGTTTCTGTTCCTGGAACTTGTGCTTCTGTATAACTAGGTTACAGGAGTGCTAAGAGTGTTGTGGTGGTCTAAAAGTGAACCCAAGATTTTGCTAAAAGAGTGAGGTAAGTTGTTGTATTCAGTTGGAAGGTTGGAAGGCACTGAACTACCAACTAAAGGGGGGAATGAGTAAGAAACACAGCTTAGGTTTCAGGTTCTTCTACAACAGTGATGCTTCTATGTAACCGTAATACAGTTGGTGTGGGAGTAGGGAATAGGTCTGGAAACAAGCTTGGAACCTGGCTAACATATCTAACTAAAGGTATAAATGCTTTGGGAAAGGTTATAAAACAAATTGATGCAGTAACAAGAGAACCGAATGGAAATGTGCTTAGGATTGAGATTTCAGTTTTCTGAATCTAGTTTCAGTATGGTTAACTTCTCGAGGTGCTAGGTGTGTGGCGTGGGTTTAATAATGAGCCCAAAACAGTACTAAAACATCTAATTAAGTTGAGGAAACACTCTGGGAGGATAAACATCAGTAGATGCAATAATGGAGGAGTTAAGTGAGATTCAACGCCGAAACCATGTGGCAGTTTTAAAATTTTGGGGACTTCTATATAAATGGGTTTTAGGGTATTTTAAAGACTATATTCTTATGATAATAGAGTTAGGACATTACTAACCTACTTAGCTAAGGGGGGGAATACTTCTTGGGCGATATAAAATCCTTCCTAAGTAACTTGTCACAAGATGGTGCGTGATGTACTCTAAAAACGTTAGTTAAAGAGAGAACTTAATTAACGTGTAAAACGTCGATGTAAATGCCCTGGGAGTGAGATGAAGATTTAGGGTGCTACCTGAAAAGTTCTAAGGACTTGTATAAGTTGGGTACTCGAAAATTCATCTAGGGAATAACACCCGATATAAATGAGATAAACTAGGAAAGTGTTGTCACATGAAATCATCAACTGACACATTATTTTTAATCAACGTTAGGGCCGTAACGAACGCCAACCGGGACCCCGTGTGTGAGACGACACTTGCTTCTGAATAAGGTATGGACATGTGTGGTTCGTATGTTGCCGTGTTACACGGCTTGTTTGCTGTGTGCCTTGTGTGAAAATGACCATAAGATCAAAGCATGAAATTTGGATTGTTGCTTATCTTGCTTATATGATTGCTATATCATTGTTGCATAGTATTTACGCGCACACAGTAGTTTAGTCCCTTCCTCGTCTATGGAACCTTGAGATAAAACACAACGAACTATGTAAACAAAGAAAACTCCATAAAGGGAAACTCCTCTTTAACCATAGAGGACGTACCATGACACCCACTATGGTGTCTATCCATTAATGATAATGAAGAGTAAATAGCAATTGGTGAAACATGAGAATAACCCGGGAAGACAACATCTCGGGCCGCGCGGTATAGAATGCTCGGGAGTTGGTATCTGCATCAGATCCTTCGACTGACTATTGTGAAGCACATCTTGGGGTCTAGAGGTGACCCCTCTTTCTCGACGTACGACGCCGGGACTGGAAGATTGGCAATTTGGGAAGCTTGACTTGGGGTCTAGAGATGACCCCTCTTTCTCGACTTATGACGCCGGGATTGGAGGATCAGCTATTTGGGGAGCATAACCTGGGTCTAGAGATGAACCCTCTTTCTCGATGTATGACGCCGAGAATGGAGGAATTAGCTATGGAGGAGACGTCCTCCAACGCGCGGTGATAAAAGAATTCACAAATAATCCTGAAAGAAACAAGGAAAGATTGGCACCTACATGATATGGTTACGGGATCTAATTATATCCCCATAAAAGAATTCACAAATAATCCTTAAAGAAACAAGGAAAGATTGACACCTACATGATATAGTCACGGGATCTAATTATATCCCCAGACTCGGTGCAAGGAAAGAGGAAGAAAATACACATTATGGGAACCAGAGAAAAGAAATGAAAACACACAACGCTCGAATGATCCCATAGTGAGGATCATAGGCATAACATACCTATGCACACGTCTTATTATTTACATGATTGTTGTTGTTATACTAGCAGCTTGTTGTGCTTGGATGTGTGTTTGATGTTGCTATGTTGCCAGCCTGGTATGCTTGATTGTTGATATTGCTATGCTACTTTTAAGTGTGTATGATATCATGGTGTGTTGTGGTGTGCTTTACTGCTTTATTGTAGCATGTAATTGGACCTAATAATATTCGACCAAGTAGTCGTGTAGCCCGGCAACATACGGGCTACACATGTTCATACTCGGCATAGTTTTGCTGAGTCCTTTATTTTTTTACAGGTATGGATCTGGACGCAGGCGGAGAGTAGGCAGGGTGACTACCATGGGGGTAGTCTGCAGACGTTATATAGTGAGTGGTTAGAACAGGTATAATTAACATAAAAGAAAGAAATTAAAACCCAAAAATAACGTCGGGCTGCAAATAAATCCCGGTCGCAGTAGTATAGTGAAAATGTAAGCAACCGGATGTCGAACCGTGGGACTAATGTACATATAATAGTACCTAAGCGTGTCACAGGGGGGGATTAATTGACTTGTAAATAAATAAAAAGAAAGAATAAAATAAACTAAGTTGACAGATAAATAAAATGGAACTCTGGGTCAGGTTAATATAATCTGCAATTAAGCTATCTCTACTGGTTTAATAATTTGGCAAGGTTCCTGTAATTATCTTAAGGACTAAGTCATAGCCTCATAAGAACTCGTTCACCTGTAATGCAAGGTTCTAATCAAGGTTCAAGCAAAAGCCTGCGAACGGCAGAGGAGTATTTGAGGAATTACATTTGCAACTGAATACTAACTCATTAAATCATAATAGAGCTTCCTCCAGTTTTACGTCTTAATTAACCTGTCTATTTATCACCTGGTCTGATCAAAAATAGACTTAGTAGAGCAATTTAATAAATTCGCGAGATTTATTAGAAAGGCGAGATGACCTTTAAAACGTAACAAACTGTATATAAGTAAACCAGTAGAAATATTGCATAATTAATACAGATACATAATAACTATTCCCAGAGTAAACGTAAACTAGCCTAACATATTAAATAGATAGATAGAGACGAGAGTAATAGAAATCATCCGTAATCACTCCGTCTCACTCTGCTTTGTGTACGTAGGGCTAGAGGTGAATTTGGTGGACTGTAAAATAAATAAAATGGAGAGGGCGGGAGAGAGAAATGAGATGGTGGTGAAGTGGTCGTGGATCGATTGGTGTTCGTGTGTGATTTATTGGGTGAAGCTCGTGGGT
Organism: Limonium bicolor; assembly: GCA_023374045.1. Lineage (NCBI taxonomy): Eukaryota > Viridiplantae > Streptophyta > Magnoliopsida > Caryophyllales > Plumbaginaceae > Limonium > Limonium bicolor. Next base: position 96,820,810 of record CM041779.1, read on the forward strand.
TTATATAGAAAAAGGAAGAAGAAAGCAGAGAAGATAGACAGACGCGTGAGCGAGCAAATGATTGAGGCGGTGGAAGATTGAGCTCATTGATTGCTCACTGATTGAAGGGGACAGACAGAGAGGCGTGAATTAAGGTAGGCGCAGACAGTGGACGAGTTGCAGTCGGCGCGAGTTGCAGACGAAGACGGAAGACGGGCGAAGAAGATACTGGTCGCGAGGCACAACCGCCTCCAAAGGAGGCGGTCTCCTCCTCTCCTGTCCGCCAGTAAACCAGCGGTTCCATGTGTCTCGTCCGCCTAATAAGGAGGCGGTCTCCTCTGTCTTGACCGCCTCGCGGTCTTATGTGTGTTGTCCGCCTCTTTGTAGGCGGTACTCTCTGTTCCCGTCCGCCTCGCGGTCGCCTGTGTGTTGTCCGCCTCTTAAGTGGCGGTCGTGCCCTTTTGTCCATGCGATATTATATATATACATATATATATAACAATCTTCAACCGGCTCTACATTCTTCGTTATATGTCCGTTTTCTGAGCCGTTTGCGTCTATGCGTTCGTCTCTTTGTCTACTTCACTCCCGGCTTGGTTTTCCTCATGTTAAACCAATAATTTTGTGAGATAAATAATAAAACATAAACTAGAGGAAAACTAACCGAAGTGGAGAAATGAGCAAGAAAAGTGCTAATATTATATATGAAATACACCTAATAAACATGCTCATTTGGACACTTATCACACCCCCACACTTATCTTTTTGCTTGTCCTCAAGCAAAACCATGTACCCAAGTAGGGAATGCTCAATAGTAACAAATGTTATTATGAAGGGTAGGATAAACATGATCTTTTAACTTAATTGAGGAGTGTGAAAAATCAACTGCTGGTGGCATAGGTGTGCTCAGGGTAAAAATAAAATATAGAGTTTCGGGGTATGATCCAAGGTACTTCAATGTTTCTTTTAGGTGACTTTGAGAACTTTTACCATGGCCAATTTCTCTCAAGAATGGGCATTTGAGGAGAAAACAAAAGGAAAAATAGATTTATGCATTTGTTTCACTTTTGCATAAGGGATGAGAAGATAAGAGATAAGCATCAAGCTTTTGAATTTAAGAACACTCAACTCTCTTTTTTTTAGTTGCCAATGGTGTCTCGCAAGTACCTTATTTTTATTTTTCTTTCTCTTTTTTTTTTAAACAGAGTAGTACCTCTTAGCAATCCCTAAGAGAGAAGACAGAAAGAAACCCTGAGTAATAAAATCCAACCATTTGCAGATTATTTGGTCACACCGCATATAAAATGCTCCTCAAAAGTAATCAAAATTTTAAAATTTGTACCATTTATCCTACAATTCATAATAGTATTTATTCTTAAAGAGAACAACCCACATATAAAGGGTCCACGATATTGAATTTGGACAAACGAAAAATAAGGAGAGAGATTAAATATTTAAGCACAAAGTGTCACCGAAAAGGGTACACTCCCCCACACTTAAATTGAACAATGTCCTCATTGTTCACCAGAAAAACAAGGGAAGCTTCAGAAGACCTTTTCGGTAAGTAGATAAAATAGAGATAACACAAAGACCACAATTATTCATTTAAGCACATAAACGCTCCTCTGCAGTTTTTATTTAAATAAAAAGCATAAATTATAGAAACTGGTACTCCCCTGATTTTATTTTTGCTAGTCGTTAAAGGAGTTCCCCCACACTTGAGCTTCAGCCTCAAGTAGCGTAGCTTGGTTGCTGTATCCACATGGAGGTGCACCTGCAGAAGACACTAGAAGCAACCATACTATAAACGGGGTTAAAAGTTAGCAAAAATAAAATTTAAAGAGAACCTGGAAATTAAAGAGCATAAAAGCAAAATAAAATAAAAGTACACCCGGGTTGCCTCCCGAGAAGCTGCCCTTCTTTAACGTCTTTGGCTAGACGCCTGCTCGTTATCCTGGATCAAAACAAAACGTTACCTCGGCATATAAAATAAGAAAATTAATACTCCACAAAATCAGGTGTTTGAGGAGGTATTGCCGGGAACGTAGTTCTAACAGAAGATCCGGCGCTGATGATTTTTCTTCCTCAAATTGGAGGATGTAAACATCCTCCTCTTGTAGGTGAGGCTCGAAGAAAGAACGCTCGTTATCATCTTCAGAGAAAGTTAATTCTTTGAAAGTGATAATGGCGTTTTGTTTGGATATTTTGGCGGGAGGTGATGGCAATTCCTTCTCTTCATTTTCGAGGATAAAAGTATCCTCATTGTCTGGGTATATTATAGAGAAGGATGGAAAATAGCAGTAATTGATTTTAGAGGGAGGAGTTTCTATGAGTGGCTCGTCTGTAGTGGGGTGTTCTACTCTTGAACTGTTTCGCTCATTGATTGCTCTAGTAGTTGAGCGATTCTCTCCAGGTAGTCTGGTTGATCTTCTAACCAGAGCTGCTCTTGAAATATGAGACAATCCTCATAATCATGAGCTCCCCACATACGGAGCAGTATAAATCCTGCCAAAATTCAAACGCTTCTTCCATTTGCCACGTACAGAGATTTTTTTTTTTTGTGTTTTTTTTGTGTAAAACAAAACTACTGAAACAGATTAGAAAATAAAAGGATTAGAAACCAACATAAAAATAATATAAACAAAATAGAAAAGAAAATTAATAATAACAATAAACAAAAATAATATAGACAAAATATTCTAATAAAACAAGTGAATAATCCGGGGCTTAGGGACTAGAATAAACTAGTCCCCGGCAACGGCGCCATTTTGCAGACGTTATATAGTGAGTGGTTAGAACAGGTATAATTAACATAAAAGAAAGAAATTAAAACCCAAAAATAACGTCGGGCTGCAAATAAATCCCGGTCGCAGTAGTATAGTGAAAATGTAAGCAACCGGATGTCGAACCGTGGGACTAATGTACATATAATAGTACCTAAGCGTGTCACAGGAGGGGGGATTAATTGACTTGTAAAATAAATAAAAAGAAAGAATAAAATAAACTAAGTTGACAGATAAATAAAATGGAACTCTGGGTCAGGTTAATATAATCTGCATAATTAAGCTATCTCTACTGGTTTAATAATTTGGCAAGGTTCCTGTAATTATCTTAAGGACTAAGTCATAGCCTCATAAGAACTCGTTCACCTGTAATGCAAGGTTCTAATCAAGGTTCAAGCAAAAGCCTGCGAACGGCAGAGGAGTATTTGAGGAATTACATTTGCAACTGAATACTAACTCATTAAATCATAATAGAGCTTCCTCCAGTTTTACGTCTTAATTAACCTGTCTATTTATCACCTGGTCTGATCAAAAATAGACTTAGTAGAGCAATTTAATAAATTCGCGAGATTTATTAGAAAGGCGAGATGACCTTTAAAACGTAACAAACTGTATATAAGTAAACCAGTAGAAATATTGCATAATTAATACAGATACATAATAACTATTCCCAGAGTAAACGTAAACTAGCCTAACATATTAAATAGATAGATAGAGACGAGTAATAGAAATCATCCGTAATCACTCCGTCTCACTCTGCTATTTTGTGTACGTAGGGCTAGAGGTGAATTTGGTGGACTGTAAAATAAATAAAATGGAGAGGGCGGGAGAAGAGAAATGAGATGGTGGTGAAGTGGTCGTGGATCGATTGGTGAATTCGTGTGTTTATTGGGTGAAGCTCGTGGGTTTATATAGAAAAGGAAGAAGAAAGCAGAGAAGATAGACAGACGCGTGAGCGAGCAAATGATTGAGGCGGTGGAAGATTGAGCTCATTGATTGCTCACTGATTGAAGGGGACAGACAGAGAGGCGTGAATTAAGGTAGGCGCAGACAGTGGACGAGTTGCAGTCGGCGCGAGTTGCAGACGAAGACGGAAGACGGGCGAAGAAGATACTGGTCGCGAGGCACAACCGCCTCCAAAGGAGGCGGTCTCCTCCTCTCCTGTCCGCCAGTAAACCAGCGGTTCCATGTGTCTCGTCCGCCTAATAAGGAGGCGGTCTCCTCTGTCTTGACCGCCTCGCGGTCTTATGTGTGTTGTCCGCCTCTTTGTAGGCGGTACTCTCTGTTCCCGTCCGCCTCGCGGTCGCCTGTGTGTTGTCCGCCTCTTAAGTGGCGGTCGTGCCCTTTTGTCCATGCGATATTATATATATTATACATATATATATATAACAATCTTCAACCGGCTCTACATTCTTCGTTATATGTCCGTTTTCTGAGCCGTTTGCGTCTATGCGTTCGTCTCTTTGTCTACTTCACTCCCGGCTTGGTTTTCCTCATGTTAAACCAATAATTTTGTGAGATAAATAATAAAACATAAACTAGAGGAAAACTAACCGAAGTGGAGAAATGAGCAAGAAAAGTGCTAATATTATATATGAAATACACCTAATAAACATGCTCATTTGGACACTTATCATAGTCCATCTGGGCAAGACTTTTAAGTAGCATGTTTTAATGTATGGGGGTGACTATGTAACACTAAACCCTAGTTGTACTTTTCGGTTTATAATTTAGTAGATATATTGTGGACACTCGGTATTTGGAATTGTATCTTATTTTGCATATGAGTTTTGGTTGAGGGCTGTTTCCAGTCATGCAGACCGTAACTTGGTGTGAGTAATGTGGTCGGTCAACCACGTGGGTGGTTGGCATCTGTAGCACCCGGATGATGTGGAGAATCCACTGCATAGTTATCTCGTAATATGGCTAGGAGCTTTGTTCGTACTATTGGATGTTTATTCGGGGGTGTTACAGAAAGTGGTATCAGAGTGTAACTACGCTCTGATGGCTGGAACAGAGAAGTACCGAGTATAGGAAAACCTGAATTCGGGGAAACGGGGTTAAGGGTTAGTATGTGAGGCACGTTAGTTAGGGTTCTTCCCCAGTAATTACTGGATACCTAACAGACACCTACACCCAACCTCTACGTCCCTAGGGTCCATTTCAAATCATAGAAAGAACACCGGAGAGGTAGAAAGCCTCCTCACACTCGGGAAAACCCGATCCGGCATCTACTTAATGTTATACAATCAACCCGTGAAGAAAGGACTATATTATACAATAGACGTTGCCAAAGGGATAATACCCATAGAGGGACCAACTTTAGAGGCAACTTGGGTCGACATGCTTAGCAGTCGATAGGACCCTACCTCACAAGCAAAGAGGACTGAAATACCCTAAAATTTATGAAATAAATAAAGCTCAAGTAAGCAATTAATTAAGCTAAGGATGGGAATGAAAGAAATTATACAATTCATACACTTGAGAGGCTAATTTTAGTAAACCTTTCATGAAACAACAAAATAAGAGAATATATTTGAGACTAAATTACACCATAAAATTGGTACAAGTTACAATGCTTAATGAAGCAGGACCATTCTATACACTAAGATATAATATTTCAGGATTCAATTAATTCCCTGCTCTTCTCACGTTCCTCTTCGTTCTCTACATTACCTGAAAGGCGCAACGCCTCAACTGACGATCGGTATGCATCGCCACCACCTCCTTTATTCCTCTTTTACTCAATTATCCTTCTGCATTCCTTGATCTCAAACAATTGAAATCGGTGACCATAACTGGGTTCCTTTCTTTCTCTACTACCAATGGATGAGGAGCATACATACCAGCGTCGCCTTCACTCTCTCCCTGTTCGAATTGTTGACCCCTTAAGAACCCAACAATCGTCCCGTGAAGGTTAAACTTTGCATGTTATTCTTCTACCCTACAACAATACAATACCACACCATTAACTAGGGCAACAATTGCTACAATATCTAGTCACTAGACTAGCGTGCAACATATATCCTCAAATAGCCACCATCACCCTACATTACCCATCTCACCATTTATACATGATTATCCAATTATATGACTACTGTGACCTCATCATAAAGCTCAAGTCCTCAAGCTTGATACCTACTGTTCCTCGCTACTTCTTGCTAAACAGTTTTTCTCAACCAATTGTTGTCGTTCCTTGAGATCAAAACACGCATTAGCATTAGGATCCCAAACAGATCCCTCAAACATTGTAAGTAACCATTATTATGAGGCATCGGTTGCCCACCCAGGCATAACCCAAATGGGAGCGAGTGTGTCATTATGTTTCAAACAGTTATCGAGTACCATGATCACGGAGATCAAATTAAAGAATATGCATACAATGTAAAATTAAGTTCCAAGGGAATACCATAGAGGGCTATAGTATTCAGCTTAACAAAGACGAACCCTCGAGATTTTCTTTTCATCCTTTACTATGACTATGAAGGGAATGGTACAAAGCCTCACTAATTAATACAATGAAAACCCTAGTACCAATAAAGGTTATGCTCACAGGATATACATACCAAAGAGCACCTAGTGCCATATTTAGGTGAGGTTTAACTGAGTGTTCAATACATGCATAAAACTTGTCCCGGCAGACTTATATGTAATAGACTTACAATGCATTACATTTATAAATCTAATCACGGTCCAATGCAAGACCTTTCAACAAATTATTGGTCTAAGCCTTACTATAACCTCAGTCAAGATCGTCACAATGTTTCCGAGTAATAACCTCACTCAACTACAACATAACGTAGTCAATATAACCTAACCAAATATAGATTCGGTGACTACATCGAGGCAACCTTGGAAGAGTAAGACTAATAGAACCTTGACCGAAGGTAAACTACGCCGAGTAAAACGTAACTAAATAAACACGAGGAACTCTGAATAAGAGTTAGCAAACTATACATATACCGATGTATGTACATGTATAAATCAAGAAGACACAATTTCTGTAGAACTCAAGGAGTTAAATCAGATGCAAATAAAGAATATCATGACTAAGTAACTCAACTACATCCAACTCGAGTTAACACTACAGCTTAAAGACCAAAAATAAATAGTGAGATATCTATAGTAGTAACTATGGATTAAGCACCATTAGTTGGTGGACCCGCGAGTAGGGAGTCAAACAACTTCAAGTAAGAGAAACACACGAGAAAGAAGGGAAATTAGAGTAAATAAATTGAACTTAACGAGATCAAAATAACAAAAAATAAAAATAAAAATAATAGAATTGGGTTTTATAGATGGTTCCTTAAGAGAATTAAAAATTTGGAACATTAAGTCAGATCGAAGTGGGCCTAATTGGTCAAGCAAAGCAAAATCAGTCAAAAGGGTATTGTGATACAAGTACGACCTTGGAACGTATAACAAATAAGTATACATATATTTTGGGATACAAGAATGAGCGAATATATATATATATATATGTACACATTTAGATGTATATATAGTTGGAGAATTTAAAGAATTAACTTAAATGCTTATAATCTAAATACCAATCCATGAATTGATTGCTAGTTAACTATGAACAAGTGAGATAAGAACTTAAATTAGTTAAATTGATTGGTCGATTAAACCGGACGTGCAACGTGAGCTCGACCTGGCCAGGCAAGTGAATTGAGCACAATTGGGTTAGAGGGGTCCACACTTACGTGATCACGTCGGTGGTTGGATGCTCCCGAAACTCCTACAAAGAGGACACATGAACTACAAATAAGGGGAAAATCTTACAAGTCAAGAATAGAAAGGTACGAAAGATGGGATATCGATGTTGAATGATACGAGCGGGAAGACTACATTGATACATTATTCAAAACTTCGAGGTTTCAAATATGTGAAGACTTAAAATGATGTGATGTAACTATTAACCTAAAGTTACCACATAAAATATACACTATCACAATCAAATGAAAAAGGGTAACCGGTAATAGTCAATTATTTTAGTTCCTACGAACAATTGCGATGATAAGGAAACTAAGTATCCTATGATATACGGTTTACAACCACAGAAACTCCTAATATATATATATATATATATATCTCAGAAACCTTTTTGACGGAAACTAATTGAAGTCAACCTGCAGTGTCAAGGCCATAATTTGGGCTGAAAAATAAAGGTTACTTAAAGATGAAGAAAGGTCTAGTTTGGCTGTACACCTCAAGGTATAAAATAGGTAATAATGCCAGGAGAGAAAACTAGCTATCTACACATAATTATGAGCGGTAATATAAACTAAACAAATCGTTGTAACAACGACACATTTTGACATCGAAGGACAATAAACACTAAATCGTTACTACAGAGCATGTATGAATATAAACCTTAAGGGCGGTTGGAAAGAATAACGTAGACGCTTAAAAGCGCACTAAAAGAATGAATATCCGACCTCCAGGGAAAATGAATAGACAAATTACAAGCCACCGAGACCGTGTACAAATTAAAATAACCCACGGCAGTCAAGAGGCCTTTACTCCTAAATGATAAAGTTACAAATAAGCCAGGCACCACCTTGGAAGGCATAGAAAGGGGAAAACTAAACCCGAAGGTAACCAAAGTCGCATAGCAGAAGCTGGTGGACCGTATCCCCCATTTTCCGGTTGAATAACTAGTGACATATCGGTCAATACCTTGGACCAGAGAGGCTAAACCCGAATCCGTTTATAGATCGGTATGGAAACTAGAATCATAAGGTGAGCTAAATTGCATAGAAACTAGAATGCCCCATGAGAATTAAACATCTTGAACCAAGACTCAAGGATGATATAAAAGGGATTACGTGGGCGTAATCCATTTTTAAGGGGGGTAGGCGCGTTGCGTTTTTACTTGTTGTTGCTCGTTGAGGTGTTGTTTTGGTTGCGATGTGTGTGAACTGTGTATGGATTGGTTTGAATGCATTGTGGTTATGAATGAACGACTTATTCATCTGATTGCTTATGATTACAGTATATGAGTATTACTGGTACATCGAAATATTATTGAGAACTTGGTGAAGCCACAGATGTGGCGTAGTGCTTATAAGCACAAATGGTGAAATAAAACTGTGGGATTTGCTGGAAATGATCCCTTGATTAGAGAGAACAAATTCGAGACTTGATCCTTTCACTATGTGTATTCCTACAACCACAAGTTGGTTGGTAGGTCTGTGTGTATGAATTGTACGGAATTGTGTGTATGTATGTCCCTTGGGACTTGTGGTATATATACATGTATGTGTGATTGGTTTGGATTGGAAAACTAGTGGTAGAATGAAAGGTTAAGAAAATGTTGGAACTTTAGAATTGATAGGATTGAATGGATTAGAACCTTGAGATTCGTTGGGTGGTTAGTTACATATTCAATTGAGACAACTTCGGGACGAAGTTCTTTTAAGGGGGGTAGACTGAAATACCCCGAGTAATTACCACTTTAAATTAGTGAAGTTTAAATTAAATTATGTGCAAGAATTACCATGAAAACGTTATGGTGTTTACAATATAGATCCAAACGGATACTTATACCGCATGTACATATCGGTGCATAAAATAAATACCACTAGTGCACCCAATAAATTGTGTGAACATCCTTATACCCTAGACAAATTATAAACGTAAACGTAAACTCATACATATAAATGCGCACTTTTAAACCGGAAACGTGAATATAGTCACGCATATATGTATATGCACATATATATGGATATATATACAATCGGTGTTACGTGCATAAATGACAACGTGACATATTAATACAGTCTCATACATATATATATATATATATACGTATATGTATAAACATATACACAACGTTACAATATATAAGCAACAACGTGGCATAATAAAATAGTCGTATATATAACTTGCCACGCGACAAATAAAAAGGGTCGCATATATATAACGTAACAAAATTAAGTGGTCGCGTATCTAACAAATAACGCGATATATTATATAGTCCCATATATATAAATAAGCATGTATACAAAAAAAAGGGGAATGTGCTCCCGCTGAGGTTCGAACCCGGTACCTCTCGGACCCCTCCTGAACGCTTTAACCGATTGAGCTATGCTCGAATTCGGTAACTAATACTAACAAATTAAAGCTAGTAGTGATACGACTTAAGTAAATATAAAAGAAATTCAAACCAGGATCAGGCTTGACAGTAAGCAAGAATTTTTTTTCCCCACGCCATCCTCTTGAAACCTGAGACCACCACTACCTCGTTCACTCAGTAAGCTATCACCCTCTCAGTTGCTTGGGGTAACCTCACCTAAATCGAGGAAGAGAAAAAAAAACAAAAGAGCAGCAGATCATCGGTTCTCCTTGGTGTTGTCTGAAAACAAAAAAAAATTTCCAACTGAAGTAGGCATGTTGCTATTGATTGTTGGGCTTGAGAGAACTAGACACAGAAGTATGGACCACATCAGAGTTTGAACTCACCAATATCCCACAATTCCTTTTTAGTAACTTACAACCACCACCTGAACCACCTTGAATTTAGTAAAAGCCACCGAACCACAACTTGCACGTCAGACTCTGCTGCTGTTGCAACTCCCACGCATCAGAATTGTCTCGTCTTCCCTTTCCAAACTTCCCCGCGTGCTGATAGGAATCATTGGTCAACTGTCGCATAAGGAATTAACCCACTCAGCCTTCTTCCTTTGAGTTAGAGTCTCGGTATAAGCAGTCCAAACTCATTCTGTCCCATGCAAACAACCACATCGAAGGTGCAAGACCTGGAGCTCAACAGATCAGTTTCTGATTCTAGCTAGGTGAGGCCCAGTCGTGTAACCCTTTTCCATCCTTCTCAGTTTCTTCACAAGACCTTGCATGCCCACTACCGAGAAAGCCCTGGCTATAATCTTAAAACTCAATCTTCCTCAAGAAACTGCTCAGGTGAGACTATGGGTTTAGAGGAAAATCCTGCTGTTTCAGTTCTCGTATTCTTTTCTGTTTTCACGTCCGAGGTTCACTCCTGTCTAACTCATCTCCTCCTTCATCTCTGCTTGACTTCACCTGGGAATGTAACCCGTGAAGGGTGCATCAAGATCCCGCTAGCAACAGGCTCACTTCTGTTTTGAAAAGCAAACACACACCATCAGGTAAACTTTCTACCAGATTCCACAACCTGTTGCATCCCTTTTTACCAAGTCTAACCTCTGAGAAACTTTCCTCAGCTGTTGTCGAGTGACCAAGGAGCTGGAGTTCCATATTTCACCAAAAGTGTAGCTAAGGAGAAATTGTCAAGTCACTTGACTGGTGAGTGGTTCCTAAACTGATTACAAAATCAGAAAGCGAAACAAACAATAAACCTTTGTCAAACCTGATAACCTTCAAAAAATCTGTAACATGTTTCTCAGCATCCTTGCTTCCCTAGAATGGTATTGAGTAATGATACTTACAACATTATGAATACACCTACATGAGTTATCCAAACGAGAGAGTAATTCAAAAGAAAACAAGAACTAACCTGTTGCATCTGTAGGAAGGAAAAACATAAGAGGTGGTAGCAGTTTCTGTTTTGTATTTTATTATCAGTTTCTGTATAAAGGAACTACAGTAGAGTTATCAGTGTGTACTAGGCTGTTTTAAGTTTAAAACCCATACTTAAACACTTAACTAAGATACTAAAGCAAGATGGGAGAAAGTAGAAGGTCAACTTCGTGAACAAACAAGAGGAATATAGAAGAGGAGTTGGCGGTTCATATTTCTGTTTCAGGTCTTCTGTTTTTCTGCACCATTACAGTCTGTATAACGAAAATGGAGTGGCATTAGCAAAGTTGTTCTGGGATTGTTTGGAGTTTAAAAAAAAATCCTCGACAACACACTTAGATAAGTAGGGGAGTGCTTTGGGACAGAAAAGAAGACAACTCAACAGACTAAAAGGAGGAATGAAGAGGAAATACACAGATTTTAGTTTTCATATTTTCAATGCTTGATTGTTCTGCGTAACTGGTTTACAGAAGTTTTCACTGTGTTGAATTGGTTTGATAAAAAAAAAACTCAAATCATAGGTGATACATGTAGCAAGATTGGTAAAACAGTCCTGGAGGGCTAGACATCAGTTTGATATAACAAAAGTAATTAAGGCTAGCTGAGGTTATATACAGATTGTGTTTTCAGTTTCCTGCAGTTGCAGCTTCTGTATAGGTATGTTACAGAAGGTTTAAATGAGGTTGCAGTGGGCTGTTAATAAACCTAAGATCTACCTAATACACTTAATGAGGTTTGCAGACACTTGGAACAAAATTAGAAAACAATCTAATGCTCTAAAACAGAAGTTAGAGTGAGTGTATGCACATGTGGTTGTTTCAGTATAAAAATGTTGCAGTGGGAATAACAACATTGTGTTGGGTCTGCTTGGGGTTGTTTTAGAGTAAAAACTATATTAAGACTTAACTAAGTAGGTTAAGTACCTTGGGATAGATTAGAAATCGGACTGATAATCAAAATTAAAAAGAAGTGAAGCGAAAAAAAAAACTTATGTCTCAAATCTGTAACCCTTGGATTCTGTATATTAACTTTTCAGGGGTTATACAAAGATGGTGTTAGCTGGATAATCAACTTAAGACCTTGTTAGCACATCAGACTACATGCATATAATTTGGGGAATGGTAGAGAAAACAGTAGCTCATTGGAATGGTGACAAAAGTAGGAAAATGCAAAACTCAATGTCAGTTTCTTTTCATTTTTCACTGCTTCAGTATTAGGCTTTTCAATAGTTTTAACATAGTTATTTGGGCCTGTTTTGAAGTTAAAACTGTATTAAAGCACTTAAATAAATGGGTAAACAACTTGGGGGAAGTTAGGAGTCAGATCAAGAACATTAAGGAAGAGAGGAGAACAGATACTAGCTTTTGGTGTTTCAGTTTTCTCTGATTTGTGTTTCAGTATAACTGAATTTCAGAAGAGTTAAGAGTGGGATGATGGTTTAAAAATAAACCCAAACCATAGCTAATGACTGCAGCTAGGTTAGCAAAGTGTTTTGAGAAGGCTAAACATCAGTTGAGCTAACTAAAAATAAGAATCAAGAAGAGCTATTTAGAATGTGGTTTCAGATTTCAGTAGATTGTAATTTCTGTATAACTGATTTACTGAGGTTCTATAAATGTTGTATTGGGTAGTTAATGAACCTAAACACACCTAATACGTATGAGTAAAACTACAAGCACTTTGGGAATGATTTAGGTGTCAGATGATCTATATAAACGGTGATGAAAAAGAGAGCTCAACTGAAAGTTGTAGTTTTTGTTCCTGGAACTTGTGCTTCTGTATAACTAGGTTACAGGAGTGCTAAGAGTGTTGTGGTGGTCTAAAAGTGAACCCAAGATTTTGATAAAAGAGTGAGGTAAGTTGTTGTATTCAGTTGGAAGGTTGGAAGGCACTGAACTACCAACTAAAGGGGGGAATGAGTAAGAAACACACAGCTTAGGTTTCAGGTTCTTCTACAACAGTGATGCTTCTGTGTAACCATAATACAGTTGGTGTGGGAGTAGGGAATAGGTCTGGAAACAAGCTTGGAACTTGGCTAACATATCTAACTAAAGGTATAAATGCTTTGGGAAAGGTTATAAAACAAATTGATGCAGTAACAAGAGAACCGAATGAAAATGTGCTTAGGATTGAGATTTCAGTTTTCTGAATCTGGTTTCAGTATGGTTAACTTCTCGAGGTGCTAGGTGTGTGGCGTGGGTTTAATAATGAGCCCAAAACAGTGCTAAAACATCTAATTAAGTTGAGGGAACACTCTGGGAGGATAAACATCAGTAGATGCAATAATGGAGGAGTTAAGTGAGATTCAACGCCGAAACCATGTGGCAGTTTTATAATTTTGGGGACTTCTGTATAAATGGGTTTTAGGGTATTTTAAAGACTATATTCTTATGATAATAGAGTTAGGACATTACTAACCTACTTAGCTAAGGGGGGGAATACTTCTTGGGCGATATAAAATCCTTCCTAAGTAACTTGTCACAAGATGGTGCGTGATGTACTCTAAAAACGTTAGTTAAAGAGAGAACTTAATTAACGTGTAAAACGCCGATGTAAATGCCCTGGGAGTGAGATGAAGATTTAGGGTGCTACATGAAAAGTTCTAAGGACTTGTATAAGTTGGGTACTCTAAAATTCATCTAGGGAATAACACCTGATATAAATGAGATAAACTAGGAAAGTGTTGTCACATGAAATCATAAACTGACACGTTATTTTTAATCAACGTTAAGGCCGTAACGAACGCCAACCGGGACCCCGTGTGTGAGACGACACTTGCTTCTGAATAAGGTATGGACATGTGTGGTTCGTATGTTACCGTGTTACACGGCTTGTTTGCTGTGTGCCTTGTGTGAAAATGACCATAAGATCAAAGCATGAAATTTGGATTGTTGCTTATCTTGCTTATATGATTGCTATATCATTGTTGCATAGTATTTGCGTGCACACAATAGTTTAGTCCCTTCCTCGTCTATGGAACCTTGAGATAAAACACAACGAACTATGTAAACAAAGAAAACTCCATAAAGGGAAACTCCTCTTTAACCATAGAGGACGTACCATGACACCCACTATGGTGTCTATCCATTAATGATAATGAAGAGTAAATAGCAATTGGTGAAACATGAGAATAACCCGGGAAGACAACATCTCGGGCCGTGCGGTATGGAATGCTCGGGAGTTGGTATCTGCATCAGATCCTTCGACCGACTATTGTGAAGCACATCTTGGGGTCTAGAGGTGACCCCTCTCTCGACGTACGGCCCCGGGACTGGAAGATTGGCAATTTGGGAAGCTTGACCTGGGGTCTAGAGATGACCCCTCTTTCTCGACTTATGACGCCGGGATTAGAGGATCAGCTATTTGGGGAGCATAACCTGGGGTCTAGAGATGACCCCTCTTTCTCGATGTATGACGCCGAGAATGGAGGAATTAGCTATGGAGGAGACATCCTCCAACGTGCGGTGATCAAAGAATTCACAAATAATCCTTAAAGAAACAAGGAAAGATTGGCACCTACATGATATGGTTACGGGATCTAATTATATCCCCATAAAAGAATTCACAAATAATGAAATACCCCTAAATATTAAACGTATAAAATCATAATGCGTTTTATAATATGGACATAAAATAACGTACGAACAATTAAATCTAGTACATATATATATGTTCGAACACGGGAATACATGTACGTAACGTTACAATATTGTGATGTTGTGAATAAGTAGCAATGTCGTCACATAACTTCGTAATAAAATAATAATAATAATAATAATAATAATAATAATAATAATAATAATAATAATAATAATACACGATATAATGTATAGTCACATAAGTATAAAAATAAACATGTGTATTGATTTTAAGAAAAAAGGGGGGGAGCAAAGACGCTCCCGCTGAGTTTTGAACCCGAGACCTCCCGTACTTCCCCTGAGTGCTTAACCGGTTGAGCTATGCTCATATTCAGTATCTAACACACGCGGATTACAACTAGTATCAATCAACGAGATAAATACAAAAAAAAGAAAGAACTAACTGCGTCGCCCTCTCCTTCTTCTTCCTCGATGAATAACAGGATCAAACAACAAAAAAAAAACAGAAGCTACAAGATCCAGGCTCTGTCGCCTGTTATTTAATCCATCGCCCATAATTCCCACCCCTGTAAATGGAGACAAACCAGACAGCTCTCCTTCCTGAAACTCACGCCACCACAGAGAAGAAAACTAACACAAATAACATCTTGCTCTGCCCGACAACCTGAAACAGGAGGGAATTTCCTTGGTTTCTGCTAAAGCGCTTAAACACCCAACAGGGGCATCAAGTCTGAGTTCTTTCTCAAACACCCACGCACCAGTATCCTCTTTTCCCTAACTCCCACAAATTTCCTCCACTGTCCTCTGTAACAGCAGCTCCACGTCAGTTAAACCATGCTTTTGTGTTGACTACCGGCACTAGGGAATCAAATGGGGAGACAACCACATTAATCCATCTATTATGCCCATACCCCATGGGAACTTAGAGACAGTTTAGAGTGGGTTTTGATCTGTACAGAAAAAAAAAATGAAAGAACTCCTGTCCACTAGCAACTGTCTCACGTGTGCTTTACAGTTTCCTCCAACCCCATCCTCTGATTAATACCCTTGCTTGGCTATTCTCCTCTCTTCCTTACATGTGGTGCTAAACAACAACTCAGGTAAGTTCTGTTGTTGTTCATGCGGGAAGGTAAACTCAAGCCTTCATGGCACTCTTATTCTTTCTGTTTTGCTGTTGCAGTTCGAAGAGAAAACTGGCTCACTATTCTTACATGTTCCTTTGATTAACCAGTGAACTCCAAGCCTCCTAGCAAGAGCTGCGTTCTCATTAAAAAAAAACCCTGCTCCAGGACCAGCACTCTGGTTGAGCATCAGTTTCAGGTGGTAGTAACAGACCCGTATTCAAATGTCACCTACCTTCCTATTGTCTAGGACAGTTAAAAGTCTCTCACCCCTTTTCTTTCATTCCTGTCATGTGTTAAATCTACATGCAGTCTTCTAGGCTATACTGAAACTGCACGGGGTTGCATCTACTCGACACCTCACCTGTACTGTAACCAGAAGGTAAGACTTGCAAGAAAACTCAGTTTTTAGTACCACCTTCTCTTCTGTTTCATTACTGATATGTCGAGAGTAACACCTGAGGATTTCTTCCAGTGGAGACTGAGTGCTAAGGGTCTGGGGGTCTGCATTGTGCTAAGGAGATTTCCAGGAGGAATCCCATTCCAAAAGACAGAAAGAAAACCAAAGGTATCAAATCTAGCCTTCTATATAGTTCTGTTAAAACCCATTATCTTCCTGTATAACTGGAACTCCAGAGAGGAAGTGGATACATTATCGACTTAGTAATCTACCTAAAACTTGTTAATACCCTATACTACTTGAACTGGTAAGGAGAGAAAGTTGGAGTTCAAACTTGTGAGTAAAACAGAAGAAAAATAACAACAGAAGAACTTGATATCAATCATACTCCATTTTCTGCAACATATTGCAGTTCTGTATAATATACTACAGTGGCATGCTCCTCACTGTTTGGGTTTGTTTTATATGATGAGACTGTACTAAAGCCACCTAATTAAGTAGCTAGACCACCTGGGGAAGTTAGAGATCAAATTAAACAGAACAGCAAAAAAAATCGATAACATAAAAGTTGACTTGTTTCAGTTATGAGAATCTAAGATTCTGTAGTTTTAACTTAGAGCTTTGGGTTGGTGAGGTTAATAATAAGTCAATACACCTTACAAGGGAGTTATATAACTTGAAAGAAAACTTAAAACCAGACCAGGAAAACAGGAGGAAAGACAACAATGAGAAGAGATTTCATCAGTTTTCAGTTTTCTTGTAGGCTCTGTGTAACAGATATTTTTGTTTTCAGAAGCGTGGCCTTATTGCCATGGGTCTGAAACTATACTAAGACTCTCAACCAAGGGACTAAATAGACTGGGGAAATAGACACCAAAGTAAGAAGCTAAAAAGGAGGACAAAACAACACCAAGCTAGATCTCAGTTTTTTATCAGTTTGAATTAGCTCCAGGCTTCAGTCTTTTTTTTCGTGTCTCTGTATAAAGAAACTTCAGGGGCTTTTAACTGGGATATTTGGGCTGGCTTTAGATGGAGACTGGCCTAATACACTTAACTACCGGGTAAGTAAGTCGGGAGAACATTGAGAGTCAGATCAGTACTTAAAAAAAAGAAGAGGGACTTATCTGTCATGTCCTCAAAATTGTAATTTGTGTCAGACCTGGGTAATGGAGTACAGAAAATGTATGAGGATTTTATAGGGGTGAGGATGAGCTGGAGTCTCTTAAAATGACATAACAAGGAGTGCAGATGATTTGGAGGGAGTGTGAGTCAGTTAAGAAATAGACAGAGGACAAAGTAGGAGAATGCATTAGTTTGGGATTTCAGTTTCTCTTCAAATCTGTTTGGGACATCTCAGTCACTCTGTCAAGTTGCTTGGGTCCTATCTGTGGTGTTAGGATTTTGCTTACGGTCTTAACCAACCAAGTGGGTAATATAGGATTGGTTGGGTGCCAAGAATGTGAGCTAACAGAAAGGAATAAAAAAATCTAGCAGAACCCAACATTTTAGTTTTGATGTCTTGTTTCTGGGAGATTACTTCTGTTTCTGTACAAAGGATTAGGTGAATGTTTATTTGTGAAGTTTTGAGTTAAATGGATATAAAACAAGAAATTGGATAAGAAGTACATGGGGATGAATTGAGAGACAGATTCATGGGCTGGCAGAAAGAGAATAGAGAGAGGGTTATCAGTTTTCAGTTCCTATTACAGATTTTATTTCTGTTCTGTACAGATGAAGGGGTGAATGTTATTGGTGACATTTTCGAGTTTAAAACATAAGGGAAACACTTAACTAGTTAAGGTATACGTAGGGGAGAGATTTGAAGGAAAGGATTTGCATTTAAACAGAAATGGATCAAGGAGAAGGCATCGGTTTCATGGGTTTCGATTTCAGTTTTCCTGATTGTCTTTCTTTTGTGTGTCTCTGTGTAGTTAACTACATGCGGTGAGTGCTTCATGAGCATAGTCTTGAGTATAAGCCAGGGATTGACACCCATGATTAGTTGTGTAAGCACTGCAGGCAAGAAATAAACATAAACTAAACTAACTAACAACCATAACCAAGAAAGAATGTGTAGTTTGTGGTTTCAGTTTTCATTGATATTACAGTTCTGTTACAAGGGTATTATAAGTGGGATTCAAGTTTAATAACGAACCCAAATGATAGCTAATAAACATAACTAGGTTAGCGAAACATGTGGAGAAGGTTAAACATTAATTATTACCTTAAAGGTGACGTTAGATAATACGTTGGTGATTCAAACTTGGAAACTTTTGGACTGCTGTATAAATGGGTTTAGGGATACTCTATGGTCTATATTACCATTAAACAAGGGTTAAAACATTTCTCATCTACTTATCTAAGGAGGGAATACACATTGGACATGTTATATATATGTTATACAAACTTGTTACATAATTACCTCTTAAAACACCCTAAAACATTAACTAAGGAAAAAGGGCTTAGTTAACATGTAACTAAAGATATGAAATATCCTAGGAGTAAGTTAAGCCTAGAATTAATGCACGTGGAGTTCTAAGAGTCAATATAAACTAATCATGTAACAACATACCTAGGGAATAACATACGATATAAAGTGTCGTCACATAAAATAATAAACTGACACATTGTTTTAATTAACTCTAGGACTGTAGCGAGCTCCGACCGGGACTTCGAGAGTAAGACAACTCGTGCTTTCAAATAAGGTATGGACATGTGTGGTTCGTATGTTGCCGTGTTACACAGCTTGTGTGCTGTGTGCTCTGTGTGAAAAAGACCTTAAGATTAAAGCATGTAACTGGATTGCTTGCTTATCGTGTTATATGACTTCTATATCATTGTTGTACATTATTTGTGCGTACACAGTAGTTTAGTCCCTTCGCGATTATGGAATTTGAGATGAAACACTGTGAACTGCGAAAACAAAGAAAATTCTATTAAAGGGAACTCCTCCCTAACCATGGAGGACGTACCATGAAACCCACTATGGTGTCTACTCATGAATGATAATGAAGAGAAAAGCTCAATTGGAGGAACATGAGGATAACCCGGGAAGACAACATCTCGGGCCGCGCGGTATGAAATACTCGGGAGTTGGTATCTGCATCAGATCCTTCGCCCTTTTATGTGGAGCACATCCTGGAGTCTAGAGGTGACTCCGCTTTCTCGACCCTGGGTGTCGGGAATGGGGAGTGACAAATTGGTGGAGCTTATCCTGGAGTCTAGAGGTGACTCCGCTTTCTCGACCCTGGTGTCGGGAATGGGGGACTAGCTATGGAGGAGACGTCCTCCAACGTGCGGTGATAAAAGAATTCACAAATAACCCTTAAAGAGACAAGGAATTAGCACCTACATAATAAAGTCTCGGGATCTAATCTATATCCCCTGACTCGGTGCCAGAGAATAGAGGAAAACATGTGTAATGAGACCAAGCAAACAAGCAAATTCACAAATGTGATTCTTTAAGAAACAAGGTGTAATACCCCCATCCCACATCGGGATATGAGTAGTAATGTGAATGGTTTATAAGGATACATATGAGTTGACTACAGCAACAGGCCTTCCACTTTTCAGCCCAAGTGAGGATTGAGGGCCTAAAGTGGCTAGTTTTCAAGTCTGGATGGCTTGGGAGTTAGGTTGTTGGACAGTTGCTCATATGAGGTGTTTCAAATGGTATCAGAGCTGACTCGGGACCGTGCCGGGATGAGCTACCCGACACCTACCGAGGAGGTCCATGGGACTTGGATGTTAGGCTTGCGACGAGGACGTCGCGTTCTTTGAGTGGGGGAGTATGTAATACCCCCATCCCACATCGGGATATGAGTAGTAATGTGAATGGTTTATAAGGATACATATGAGTTGACTACAGCAACAGGCCTTCCACTTTTCAGCCCAAGTGAGGATTGAGGGCCTAAAGTGGCTAGTTTTCAAGTCTGGATGGCTTGGGAGTTAGGTTGTTGGACAGTTGCTCATATGAGGTGTTTCACAAGGAAGATTGGCACCTATATGTTATGGTCACGGGATCTAAACTATATCCCCAGACCTGGTGCAAGGAAAGAGAAAGAAAATACACATCGTGGGAACAAGAGAAAAGAAATGAAAACACACCACGCTCGAACGATCCTATAGTGAGGATCATTGGTAAACATACCTATGCACATGCCTGATGACTTACATGATTGTTGTTGCTATATTAGCAGCTTGTGCTCGGTTGCGTGTTTGATATTGCTATGTTGCCAGCATGTTATGCTTGGTTGCTTGTTGCCAGTGCTTTGCTACCTTTAAGTGTGTATGAGACTATGATGTATTGTGATGTGCTTTACTGTTTTATTATAGCATGCAAATTGAACTTAATCATATTCGACCAAGTAGTCGTGTGGCCCGGCAACATGCGGGCTACACACGTTCATACTCAACATAGTTTGCTGAGTCCATTATTTTTACAGGTATGAAGCGGGAAGCAGGCGGAGAGTAGGCAGGGTGACTACCATGGGGGTAGTCTATATGGGCAGGACTTTTTAGTAGTATGTTTTTAATGTGTGGGTTGTGACTTTGTAATACTAAACCCTAGTTGTACTTTCGGTATGTGTTGTTGGATTAAGAACTTATGTTGTAGACTCTCGGTACTCGGTTTGTATCTTCTGTGTTGGACTTGGATTTGGTTATGGTTTAATTCCAGTCATTCAGACCGCAACATAGTATTGATAGTGTTGTTGTGTCAACCACGTGGGTGGTTGGTGTCTGTGACACCCGGTTGGAAATGTGACTCCGCTGTATCATCGTTTGGCGCATCGTTCGGGCTACGGTTGGTTAATCGGGGGTGTTACAGAATAATCCTTAAAAAACAAGGAATGATTGGCACCTACATGATATAGTCACGGGATCTAATTATATCCCCAGACTCAGTGCAAGGAAAGAGGAAGAAAATACACATTATAGGAACCAGAGAAAAGAAATGAAAACACGCAACGCTCGAATGATCCCATAGTGAGGATCATGGGCATAACATACCTATGCACACGTCTTATTATTTACATGATTGTTGTTGCTATACTAGCAGCTTGTTGTGCTTGGTTGTGTGTTTGATGTTGCTATGTTGCCAGCCTGGTATGCTTGATTGTTGATATTGCTATGCTACCTTTAAGTGTGTATGATATCATGGTGTGTTGTGGTGTGCTTTACTGCTTTATTGTAGCATGTAATTGGACCTAATAATATTCGACCAAGTAGTCGTGTAGCCCGGCAACATACGGGCTACACATGTTCATACTCGGCATAGTTTTGCTGAGTCCTTTATTTTTTTACAGGTATCGATCTGGACGCAGGCGGAGAGTCGACAGGGTGACTACCATGGGGGTAGTCCATCTGGGCAAGACTTTTAAGTAGCATGTTTTAATGTATGGGGGTGACTATGTAACACTAAACCCTAGTTGTACTTTTCGGTTTATAATTTAGTAGATATATTGTGGACACTCGGTATTTAGAATTGTATCTTATATTGCATATGAGTTTTGGTTGAGGGCTGTTTCCAGTCATGTAGACCGTAACTTGGTATGAGTAATGTTGTCGGTCAACCACGTGGGTGGTTGGCATCTGTAGCACCTGGATGATATGGAAAATCCGCTGCATAGTTATCTCGTAATATGGCTAGGAGCTTTGTTCGTACTATTGGATGTTTATTCGGGGGTGTTACAAGAGCATTAGTCTGCTGCTAGTTCTAGCAATTGGTTAGGATTCGTTAGACTTAGCCATTGATGAATTAATTATAGTTTCTGAGTTTATTGCAGAATTAGGGAAGAGTTTATTAATAGATTAGAAAGTGAAGGTTTATAGAACAATCCAGGGTGCTTCTTTAGATTTAAGAGTTTCAATCTTTATTTATTTGTTTAGTTTATTTTTATCTTTTCATTATTTTATGTTAGTTTGTTGAGTCTTTCTTTTTATTAAATTAAGTAAAACCTAAAAAAGTGACATTTCCTGTTTTCTTAGTTTAGTTTCTCAGTTAGTAAATAAATTTTCAGTTAATTGAACGAGGTCCCTGAGATCGACAACCCCACTTAATTCACTATTCCGCAAAACGATTGGTACACTGCCTAGGTAGAGATAGTAACATATTTCTGCTAACATTGATTTTTGAGAGATCTTTGATAGACAAACATTGTAAGAGTGCTAAGTGAGTTGCATTCAGTTCTAGAGAGAGAGAGAGAGATTGTACCAAAGTTAGCTAGAGCTTTTTTGATTGATTCATCATAGAAAGGTTCTAGTTTCACTACACTTATCATTGAGCTAATCAGAGAGTGTATTGGGTGAGTGAGGGAAAACCACAAAGTAGATTCCATCTACAGAGTGGGCATTGTAAGTTATTTTCTTTTGATCAGGAAATAAGATAACTTATATTGTGTATCTTGCCGAGTTCTACCGAGTCTTTCCTTCTTTCAAGTATTCTCTCAATTAGTTCCTCTTAGTCTTTTGAGTTCGAGTAATAGCTTCCGCGCACTTAGTTTGACTGAGTGTTTCCACATCATCAGTGCTTCGGCATACTTAGTTCGATTGAGTCAAACCATCTCACAGACTTACACCTTGAGTTGGTTTGAGTCAGCCATCCGATCCTACACGGGTATCAGAGCCTCGTTTAGTTGACATTCAATCAAGTAGCAATGGCAGATCTCTTCACTAATCAAAACAACAAGATGTAATTCGAGCATCCCAAACTCACTTCCACAAATTATGATCATTGGAAAAATGAGATCGAGCAACACATCGAGTCTATCAACTCTGAATTATGGGAGATAGTCATCGAAGGAGATCTCGCAGTCAATCCAGATCATTTTACATGGACTCCAGCAGATCACAAAGGTATGCACTAAATCAACAGGCCTTTCGAGCCATCTACACATGCCTGTCCATTCCAAAACAAAGAAGAGTCAATCACTGCAAGTCCGTAAACGAAATCTGGACTCTCGTTCAAGCAACCCACTAAGGAGTCACTGAACTCAAGAAATGCAAGGCACAAGAGTTGGGATGGACTATGAGAACTTTCTGCATCAACCTGGTGAGTCTTTAGAAGATGTACTTGATCATTTTTACCTACTAACAACTGCTATGCAGAAAGTCAACATTCTACCAGATAGGGAGAGTGACTTGCACAAGCTGCTCAGCAGCCTCAGAGAAGAATGGGCAGAAACCGTAATCTCCACCAAAGCTTGAAAAGATCTTTCCAAATGGAGCTGTCAGGACTTGAGGTCTTATCTACAGTCTGTAGATAAGTAGAAGAAAAATGTCAGAAAGAAATGTGGTAGTGCATCATCTTCCTCTTCTGGTCAAACCACTCCTATAAATGACCAAGCCTTGCAGGTTAAGACGACTTAGCACAGTCAAGATGGGGCCTATATTGCTGATAACCAGGTTAGACAAGCAAAGGCTGAGTTAGTTGATATCATAGTTGAAGAAAGTGAGGCTAAAACTATGGAAGACTTCGTCTTCATAGTAAAGAATTTTTTAAAATTCATGCGGAGTCAACCAAATTGACAGAGTCGGTTATTCTCAAACTCGTCTAAACAAATTTTCAACTATGCCACTTGCTTCAACCGCAACAAGCCGGGCCACTTCAAGAAGGGCTGCCCTCTCCTCAAAAACCAGTTCGGAAAGCCTCAAGGAAGATCACTAATGGCATCCGTTGGTTGGGGTGACTCAGACTCTAACGATCAAGATGTAGAATCAAGTGGTCTGATTTGTCTCATGGCGCATGATCCAACAAAGTCTATGATCCCTGACAAAGAGGTAACTCGCTCTCATCTTGAGACATATCTCTATCATATTTCCCCTACGAGTTTCTTAATTTTGATTACTATAATGGTTTATGAGACTAACTCTCTTAAAGCTGATCTTAACAGAAAAATTTCTGAGTTAACTAAGGAACTCTTGATTTCAAAGGGTCTTATGTACGTGTTGAGAGATGAAGCTGAGGAACATAAGACTATTTCCTGCTCACTTAGATTGGATTTGCAAGACTCTAGGCGTCAAGTTGACTCTATTAAAAAGGAGCTTGATAAGACCAAGACTCTGTATAAAGAAACTTCAGGGGCTTTTAACTGGGATATTTGGGCTGGCTTTAGATGGAGACTGGCCTAATACACTTAACTGCCGGGTAAGTAAGTTGGGAGAACATTGAGAGTCAGATCAGTACTTAAACAAAAAAAAAAACAGAAGAGGGACTTATCTGTCATGTCCTCAAAATTGTAATTTGTGTCAGACCTGGGTAATGGAGTACAGAAAATGTATGAGGATGTTATAGGGTTGAGGATGAGCTGGAGTCTCTTAAAATGACATAACAAGGAGTGCAGATGATTTGGAGGGAGTGTGAGTCAGTTAAGAAATAGACAGAGGACAAAGTAGGAGAATGCATTAGTTTGGGATTTCAGTTTCTCTTCAAATCTGTTTGGGACATCTCAGTCACTCTGTCAAGTTGCTTGGGTCCTATCTGTGGTGTTAGGATTATGCTTACGGTCTCAACTAACCAAGTGGGTAATATAGGATTGGTTGGGTGCCAAGAATGTGAGCTAACAGAAAGGAATAAAAGAAAATCTAGCAGAACCCAACATTTTAGTTTTGATGTCTTGTTTCTGGGAGATTACTTCTGTTACTGTACAAAGGATTAGGTGAATGTTTATTTGTTAAGTTTTGAGTCAAATGGAGATAAAACAAGAAATTGGATAAGAAGTACATGGGGATGAATTGAGAGACAGATTCATGGGCAGGCAGAAAGAGAACAGAGAGAGGGTTATCAGTTTTAAGTTCCTATTACAGATTTTATTTCTGTTCTGTACAGATGAAGGGGTGAATGTTATTGGTGACATTTTCGAGTTTAAAACAGAAGGGAAACACTTAACTAGTTAAGGTATATGTAGGGGAGAGATTTGAAGGAAAGGATTTGCATTTAAACAGAAATGGATCAAGGAGAAGGCATCGGTTTCATGGGTTTCGATTTCAGTTTTCCTGATTGTCTTTCTTTTGTGTCTGTCTCTGTGTAGTTAACTACAGATGCGGTGTGAGTGCTTCATGAGCATAGTCTTGAGTATAAGCCAGGGATTGACACCCATGATTAGTTGTGTAAGCACTGCAGGCAAGAAATAAACATAAACTAAACTAACTAACAACCATAACCAAGAAAGAATGTGTAGTTTGTGGTTTCAGTTTTCATTGATATTACAGTTCTGTTACAAGGGTATTATAAGTGGGATTCAAGTTTAATAATGAACCCAAATGATAGCTAATAAACATAACTAGGTTAGCGAAACATGTGGAGAAGGTTAAGCATTAATTATTACCTTAAAGGTGACGTTAGATAATACGTTGGTGATTCAAACTTGGAAACTTTTGGACTGCTGTATAAATGGGTTTAGGGATACTCTATGGTCTATATTACCATTAAACAAGGGTTAAAACATTTCTCATCTACTTATCTAAGGAGGGAATACACATTGGACATGTTATATATATGTTATACAAACTTGTTACATAATTACCTCTTAAAACGCCCTAAAACATTAACTAAGGAAAAGGGCTTAGTTAACATGTAACTAAAGATATGAAATATCCTAGGAGTAAGTTAAGCCTAGAATTAATGCACGTGGAGTTCTAAGAGTCAATATAAACTAATCATGTAACAACATACCTAGGGAATAACATACGATATAAAGTGTCGTCACATAAAATAATAAACTGACACATTGTTTTAATTAACTCTAGGACCGTAGCGAGCTCCGACCGGGACTTCGAGAGTAAGACAACTTGTGCTTTCAAATAAGGTATGGACATGTGTGGTTCGTATGTTGCCGTGTTACACAGCTTGTGTGTTGTGTGCTCTGTGTGAAAAAGACCTTAAGATTAAAGCATGTAAATGGATTGCTTGCTTATCGTGTTATATGACTTCTATATCATTGTTGTACATTATTTGTGCGTACACAGTAGTTTAGTCCCTTCGCGATTATGGAATTTGAGATGAAACACTGTGAACTGCGAAAACAAAGAAAATTCTATTAAAGGGAACTCTTCCCTAACCATGGAGGACGTACCATGAAACCCACTATGGTGTATATTCATGAATGATAATGAAGAGAAAAGCTCAATTGGAGGAACATGAGGATAACCCGGGAAAACAACATCTCGGGCCGCGCGGTATGAAATACTCGGGAGTTGGTATCTGCATCAGATCCTTCGCCCTTCTATGTGGAGCACATCCTGGAGTCTAGAGGTGACTCCGCTTTCTCGACCCTGGGTGTCGGGAATGGGGGAGTGACAAATTGGTGGAGCTTATCCTGGAGTCTAGAGGTGACTTCGCTTTCTCGACCCTGGGTGTCGGGAATGGGGGACTAGCTATGGAGGAGACGTCCTCCAACGTGCGGTGATAAAAGAATTCACAAATAACCCTTAAAGAGACAAGGAATGATTAGCACCTACATAATAAAGTCTCGGGATCTAATCTATATCCCCTGACTTGGTGCCAGAGAATAGAGGAAAACATGTGTAATGAGACCAAGCAAACAAGAAAATTCACAAATGTGATTCTTTAAGAAACAAGGAAAGATTGGCACCTATATGTTATGGTCACGGGATCTAAACTATATCCCCAGACCTGGTGCAAGGAAAGAGAAAGAAAATACACATCGTGGGAACAAGAGAAAAGAAATGAAAACACACCACGCTCGAACGATCCCATAGTGAGGATCATTGGTAAACATACCTATGCACACGCCTGATGACTTACATGATTGCTGTTGCTATATTAGCAGCTTGTGCTCGGTTGCGTGTTTGATATTGCTATGTTGCCAGCATGTTATGCTTGGTTGCTAGTGCTTTGCTACCTTTAAGGTGTATGAGCTAGATGTAATTGGTGCTGTGCTTTACTGTTTTATGATATGGCATGGCAAAGTGACCTTAATCATATTTTTTTTGACCAAGTAGTCGTGTGGCCCGGTAACATGCGGGCTACACACGTTCATACTCAACATAGTTTGCTGAGTCCTTTATTTTTACAGGTATGAAGCGGGAAGCAGGCGGAGAGTAGGCAGGGTGACTACCAGGGGTAGTCTATATGGGCAGGACTTTTTAGTAGTATTGTTTAATGTGGGTTGTGACTTTGTAATACTAAACCCTAGTTGTACTTTCGGTATGTTTGTTGGATTAAGAACTTATGTTGTAGACTCTCGGTACTCGGTTTGTATCTTCTGTGTTGGACTTGGATTTGGTTATGGTTTAATTCCAGTCATTCAGACCGCAGCATAGTATTGATAGTGTTGTTGTGTCAACACGTGGGTGGTTGGCGTCTGTGACACCCGGTTGGAAATGTGACTCCGCTGTATCATCGTTTGGCGCATCGTTTAGGCTACGGTTGGTTAATCGGGGGTGTTACAGAAAGTGGTATCAGAGCGTAGTTGCGCTCTGATGACTGGAGTAGAGAAGTACCAAGAATAGGAAAATCTAAATTGGGAAACGGGGTTAAGGGTTAGTAATGTGAGGCACGATTTACCAGTTAAAACCGCCAGCAAGGGCGATAATAACTTGCAGTAAGTTCTTGTAAATGTTCTAAACTAACAACGACATTTTCAGATGTCTGGACGACGAGGTCGAGGACGAGGCCGTGACCACATGGAGCAGGATAGCATGGCTGCAGGGCAGACCATAGCGGAGATAGTAACAGCAGCCCTAGGTCACATGGGTTTCCAGCCAGGAGCCCAGCAGGCACCACCGCCCACCACAACCTCACCCACCCAGGGAGACAAACTGGGTGAAGAGCTTAGCAGACCTTCGACCAGCTGAGTTCCGAGGAGAGACGGACCCCACCCACTTAGAGGACTACATCAGCATCCTAGAGACCGCCTTCGAGACTTTGAATGTTCCAGCAGAGGCTAAGGTCAGACTCGCAGCCTATTACCTACGAGAGTCAGCGAGGATTGGTGGAAGCTTGTGAAGGATGCTCACCTAGCCGACCCCACTTTTGGATGGGATGCTTACACTGCGTTGCTGAGGGCTAAGTACTACCCCGCCCACCTCCGGGCCAAGAAGCGAGTTGAGCTAGACACCTGAGACAGACCGAGGGGATGACCGTAGACAAATACTACTCGGCGTTCACTGCTCTACTTCGTGTACTTCCAGGCTTGGGATATTCATATGAGATCTTAGTGGAGCGTTTTTATGGTGGACTGAATCACCGCATCAGATATGGCATGGGGCCCAGTCGTTATGCCACGATCCAGGTTGAACTTGAACTATGAAATTGTATTAAATGTTATATTGTGAAGAGTTCACTAAACCCTAGTATGCACAGGACTGCTATCATGCAGCATCCCAGGTCGAGATCACCGTTCAGATGCGTGATGAGGAATTCGCTAAGAAAAAGAAGGCGAAAGGCGATGACTCGGAGGACCGTAAACAGAAGAGTGCAGACAAGAATAAGCGCTACCCGAACAGGAACGGGGGAGATACCATGGGAACAAGCCTACGGAGACACTTCAGCTGAGCCACCCAGCGAATTCGGCTAAGCCGCTACGCTCCTACCCACCTAAGGGTAAACTGAACCAACTCTAAGGCTTAAGTACCGTTACAGTTGTCATGACCTGACCAGTTGTTGACTAACCAAATCATATATTCAGGGTCTGAAGCCGGCCCGAGCAAAAGGCCCGAGCGCCGATTTAAATGTAGACGATGCTCGAAGAACCACCCCGGAGTTGATTGCCAGGGCGAACCGGTAGAGTGCTTTTACTGCAAGAAGACCGGGCACAGGGCCTTTGAGTGCTTCGCGAACCCCGAGAGCAAGAGTTACAGGCCCGACTATAGTGCGGGAGGCTAGTCGTAGAAGCCACACGAGAATTAGAGGATAAAAGGAAAACTAGGTAACCCTATCTTTTCATCGATGTTTCGGCTTAGTGTAGGGTACGGGGGCGTACCCCTCTTTTAAGGGGGTAAGCGCGTTTTGTTTTGGTTGTGTATTGATTTATTATGATGTATTCCTACAACCACTCGTGGTTGGTTGGTAGGTTGTGTGTTTGGATTGTGTGTGAAAATGTTATGTACGTATATGTACGCTTTGTATGAATGAATGTTGTGTGCCATGGTTTGCACTCTAGCATGTTGTATGCTCTGTATGAATGAATATTGTGTGTCTTGGCTTGCACTTTAGCATGTTATGCACATTGCTAACTTCTTGGACTACTATGAGAACTTGTATGAAGCCACTGATGTGGCATGGTGCTTAGAAGCACTGAGCAGTATAGTCATGGACTTAACTCGTTGGGTATCATGAATGAATGCGGGACTGGATCCCTAAGATTACCAGGAGTGGAAAATGTAAGTTAAGGAAGTAAGACTTGGGACGAAGTCTCTTTTAAGGGGGTAAGCTGAGATACCCCTAAATATTAAACGCATAAAATCATAACGCGTTTTATAATATGGACATAAAATAACGTACGAACAATTAAATCTAGTACATATATATATGTACGAACACGGAAATACATGTACGTAACGTTACGATATTGTGACGTTGTCAATAAGTAGCAATGTTGTCACATAACTTCATAACAAAATAATAATAATAATAATAATAATATAATAATAATAATAATAATAATAATAATAATAATAACACGATATAATGTATAGTCACATAAGTATAAAATAAACATGTGTATTGATTTTAAGAAAAAGGGGGGGGGGGGAGCAAAGACGCTCCCGCCGAGTTTTGAACCCGAGACCTCCCGTACTTCCCCCGAGTGCTTAACCGGTTGAGCTATGCTCATATTCAGTATCTAACACACGCGGATTACAACTAGTATCAATCAGCGACATAAATACAAAAAAAAAGAGAAAGAACTAACTGCGTCGCCCTCTCCTTCTTCTTCCTCGATGAATAACAGGATCAAAAAAAAAAAAACAGAAGCTACAAGATCCAGGCTCTGTCGCCTGTTATTAATCCATCGCCCATAATTCCCACCCCTGTAAATGGAGACAAACCAGACACTCTCCTTCCAGAAACTCACGCCACCACAGAGAAGAAAACTAACACAAATAACATCTTGCTCTGCCCGACAACCTGAAACAGGAGGGAATTTCCTTGGTTTCTGCTAAAGCGCTTAAACACCCAACAGGGGCATCAAGTCTGAGTTCTTTCTCAAACACCCACGCACCAGTATCCTCTTTTCCCTAACTCCCACAAATTTCCTTCCATGTCCTCTGTAACAGCAGCTCCACGTCAGTTAAACCATGCTCTTGTGTTGACTACCGGCACTAGGAATCAAATGGGGAGACAGCCACATTAATCCATCTATTATGCCCATACCCCATGGGAACTAAGAGACGGTTTAGAGTGGGTTTTGATCTGTACAGAAACAAAAAAAAATGAAAGAACTCCTGTCCACTAGCAACTGTCTCACGTGTGCTTTACAGTTTCCTCCAACCCCATCCTCTGATTAATACCTTGCTTGGCTATTCTCCTCTCTTCCTTGCATGTGGTGCCAAACAACAACTCAGGTAAGTTCTGTTGTTGTTCATGCGGGAAGGTAAACTCAAGCCTTCATGGCACTCTTATTCTTTTGTTTTGCTATTGCAGTTCGAAGAGAAAACTGGCTCACTATTATTACATGTTCCTTTGATTAACCAGTGAACTCCAAGCCTCCTAGCAAGAGCTGCGTTCTCATTCAAAAAAAAAACCTGCTCCAGGACCAGCACTCTGGTTGAGCATCAGTTTCAGGTGGTAGTAACAGACCCGTATTCAAATGTCACCCACCTTCCGGTTGTCTAGGATAGTTAAAAGTCTCTCACCCCTTTTCTTTCATTCCTGTCATGTGTTAAATCCACATGCAGTCTTCTAGGCTATACTGAAACTGCACGGGGTTGCATCTACTTGACACCTCACCTGTACTGTAACCAGAAGGTAAGACTTGCAAGAAAACTCAGTTTTTAGTTCCACCTTCTCTTCTGTTTCATTACTGATACGTCGAGAGTAACACCTGAGGATTTCTTCCAGTGAGACTGAGTGCTAAGGGTCTGGGGGTCTGCATTGTGCTAAGGAGATTTCCAGGAGGAATCCCATTCCAAAAGACAGAAAGAAAACCAAAGGTATCAAATCTAGCCTTTTGTATAGTTCTGTTAAAACCCATTATCTTCCTGTATAACTGGAACTCCAGAGAGGAAGTGGATACATTATCGACTTAGTAATCTACCTAAAACTTGTTAATACCCTATACTACTTGAACTGGTAAGGAGAGAAAGTTGGAGTTCAAACTTGTGAGTAAAACAGAAGAAAAATAACAACAGAAGAACTTGATATCAATCAAACTCCAGTTTCTGTAACATATTGCAGTTCTGTATAATATACTACAGTGGCATGCTCCTCACTGTTTGGGTTTGTTTTGTATGATGAGACTGTACTAAAGCCACCTAATTAAGTAGCTAGACCACCTGGGGAAGTTAGAGATCAAATTAAATAGAACAGCAAAAAAAATGATAACATAAAAGTTGACTTGTTTCAGTTCTGAGAATCTAAGATTCTGTAGTTTTAACTTAGAGCTTTGGGTTGGTGAGGTTAATAATAAGTCAATACACCTTACAAGGGAGTTATATAACTTGAAAGAAAACTTAAAACCAGACCAGGAAAACAGGAGGAAAGACAACAATGAGAAGAGATTTCATCAGTTTTCAGTTTTCTTGTAGGCTCTGTGTAACAGATATTTTTGTTTTCGGAAGTGTGGCCTTATTGCCATGGGTCTGAAACTATACTAAGACTCTCAACCAAGGGACTAAATAGACTGGGGAAATAGACACCAAAGTAAGGAGCTAAAAGGAGGACAAAACAACACCAAGCTAGATCTCAGTTTTTTATCAGTTTGAATTAGCACCAGGCTTCAGTCTTTTTTTTGTGTCTCTGTATAAAGAAACTTCAGGGGCTTTTAACTGGGATATTTGGGCTGGCTTTAGATGGAGACTGGCCTAATACACTTAACTGCCGGGTAAGTAAGTCGGGAGAACATTGAGAGTCAGATCAGTACTTAAAAAAAAAAGGAGAGGGACTTATCTGTCATGTCCTCAAAATTGTAATTTGTGTCAGACCAGGGTAATGGAGTACAGAAAATGTATGAGGATTTTATAGGGGTGAGGATGAGCTGGAGTCTCTTAAAATGACATAACAAGGAGTGCAGATGATTTGGAGGGAGTGTGAGTCAGTTAAGAAACAGACAGAGGACAAAGTAGGAGAATGCATTAGTTTGGGATTTCAGTTTCTCTTCAAATCTGTTTGGGACATCTCAGTCACTCTGTCAAGTTGCTTGGGTCCTATCTGTGGTGTTAGGATTTTGCTTACGGTCTTAACTAACCAAGTGGGTAATATAGGATTGGTTGGGTGCCAAGAATGTGAGCTAACAGAAAGGAATAAAAGAAAATCTAGCAGAACCCAACATTTTAGTTTTGATGTCTTGTTTCTGGGAGATTACTTCTGTTTCTGTACAAAGGATTAGGTGAATGTTTATTTGTGAAGTTTTGAGTTAAATGGATATAAAACAAGAAATTGGATAAGAAGTACATGGGGATGAATTGAGAGACAGATTCATGGGCTGGCAGAAAGAGAACAGAGAGAGGGTATCAGTTTTCAGTTCCTATTACAGATTTTATTTCTGTTCTGTACAGATGAAGGGGTGAATGTTATTGGTGACATTTTCGAGTTTAAAACATAAGGGAAACACTTAACTAGTTAAGGTATACGTAGGGGAGAGATTTGAAGGAAAGGAATTGCATTTAAACAGAAATGGATCAAGGAGAAGGCATCAGTTTCATGGATTTCGATTTCAGCTTTCCTGATTGTCTTTCATTTGTGTCTGTCTCTGTGTAGTTAACTACAGATGCGGTGTGAGTGCTTCATGAGCATAGTCTTGAGTATAAGCCAGGGATTGACACCCATGATTAGTTGTGTAAGCACTGCAGGCAAGAAATAAACATAAACTAAACTAGCTAACAACCATAACCAAGAAAGAATGTGTAGTTTGTGGTTTCAGTTTTCATTGATATTACAGTTCTGTTACAAGGGTATTATAAGTGGGATTCAAGTTTAATAATGAACCCAAATGATAGCTAATAAACATAACTAGGTTAGCGAAACATGTGGAGAAGGTTAAGCATTATTATTACCTTAAAGGTGACGTTAGATAATACGTTGGTGATTCAAACTTGGAAACTTTTGGACTGCTGTATAAATGGGTTTAGGGATACTCTATGGTCTATATTACCATTAAACAAGGGTTAAAACATTTCTCATCTACTTATCTAAGGAGGGAATACACATTGGACATGTTATATATATGTTATACAAACTTGTTACATAATTACCTCTAAAACGCCCTAAAACATTAACTAAGGAAAAGGGCTTAGTTAACATGTAACTAAAGATATGAAATATCCTAGGAGTAAGTTAAGCCTAGAATTAATGCACGTGGAGTTCTAAGAGTCAATATAAACTAATCATGTAACAACATACCAAGGGAATAACATACGATATAAAGTGTCGTCACATAAAATAATAAACTGACACATTGTTTTAATTAACTCTAGGACCGTAGCGAGCTCCGACCGGGACTTCGAGAGTAAGACAACTCGTGCTTTCAAATAAGGTATGGACATGTGTGGTTCGTATGTTGCCGTGTTACACAGCTTGTGTGCTGTGTGCTCTGTGTGAAAAAGACCTTAAGATTAAAGCATGTAACTGGATTGCTTGCTTATCGTGTTATATGACTTTTATATCATTGTTGTACATTATTTGTGCGTACACAGTAGTTTAGTCCCTTCGCGATTATGGAATTTGAGATGAAACACTGTGAACTGCGAAAACAAAGAAAATTCTATTAAAGGGAACTCCTCCCTAACCATGGAGGACGTACCATGAAACCCACTATGGTGTATATTCATGAATGATAATGAAGAGAAAAGCTCAATTGGAGGAACATGAGGATAACCGGGAAAACAACATCTCGGGCCACGCGGTATGAAATACTTCGGGAGTTGGTATCTGCATCAGATCCTTCGCCCTTCTATGCTGGAGCACATCTGGAGTCTAGAGGTGACTCCGCTTTCTCGACCCTGGGTGTCGGGAATGGGGGAGTGACAAATTGGTGGAGCTTATCCTGGAGTCTAGAGGTGACTCCGCTTTCTCGACCCTGGGTGTCGGGAATGGGGGACTAGCTATGGAGGAGACATCCTCCAACGTGCGGTGATAAAAGAATTCACAAATAACCCTTAAAGAGACAAGGAATGATTAGCACCTACATAATAAAGTCTCGGGATCTAATCTATATCCCCTGACTCGGTGCCAGAGAATAGAGGAAAACATGTGTAATGAGACCAAGCAAACAAGAAAATTCACAAATGTGATTCTTTAAGAAACAAGGAAAGATTGGCACCTATATGTTATGGTCACGGGATCTAAACTATATCCCCAGACCTGGTGCAAGGAAAGAGAAAATACATATCGTGGGAACAAGAGAAAAGAAATGAAAACACACCACGCTCGAACGATCCCATAGTGAGGATCATTGGTAAACATACCTATGCACACGCCTGATGACTTACATGATTGCTGTTGCTATATTAGCAGCTTGTGCTCGGTTACGTGTTTGATATTGCTATGTTGCCAGCATGTTATGCTTGGTTGCCAGTGCTTTGCTACCTTTAAGTGTGTATGAGACTATGATGTATTGTGATGTGCTTTACTGTTTTATTATAGCATGCAAATTGAACTTAATCATATTCGACCAAGTAGTCGTGTGGCCCGGCAACATGCGGGCTACACACGTTCATACTCAACATAGTTTGCTGAGTCCTTTATTTTTACAGGTATGCGGGAAGCAGGCGAAGAGTAGGCAGGGTGACTACCATGGGGGTAGTCTATATGGGCAGGACTTTTTAGTAGTATGTTTTTAATGTGGGTTGTGACTTTGTAATACTAAACCCTAGTTGTACTTTCGGTATGTGTTGTTGGATTAAGAACTTATGTTGTAGACTCTCGGTACTCGGTTTGTATCTTCTGTGTTGGACTTGGATTTGGTTATGGTTTAATTCCAGTCATTCAGACTGCAGCATAGTATTGATAGTGTTGTTGTGTCAACCACGTGGGTGGTTGGCGTCTGTGACACCCGGTTGGAAATGTGACTCCGCTGTATCATCGTTTGGCGCATCGTTCGGGCTACGGTTGGTTAATCGGGGGTGTTACAGAATAATCCTTAAAAAACAAGGAATGATTGGCACCTACATGATATAGCCACGGGATCTAATTATATCCCCAGACTCAGTGCAAGGAAAGAGGAAGAAAATACACATTATAGGAACCAGAGAAAAGAAATGAAAACACACAACGCTCGAATGATCCCATAGTGAGGATCATGGGCATAACATACCTATGCACACGTCTTATTATTTACATGATTGTTGTTGCTATACTAGCAGCTTGTTGTGCTTGGTTGTGTGTTTGATGTTGCTATGTTGCCAGCCTGGTATGCTTGATTGTTGATATTGCTATGCTACCTTTAAGTGTGTATGATATCATGGTGTGTTGTGGTGTGCTTTACTGCTTTATTGTAGCATGTAATTGGACCTAATAATATTCGACCAAGTAGTCGTGTAGCCCGGCAACATACGGGCTACACATGTTCATACTCGGCATAGTTTTGCTGAGTCCTTTATTTTTTTACAGGTATGGATCTGGACAGGCGGAGAGTCGGCAGGGTGACTACCATGTGGGTTGTCCATCTGGGCAAGACTTTAAGTAGCATGTTTTAATGTATGGGGGTGACTATGTAACACTAAACCCTAGTTGTACTTTTCGGTTTATAATTTAGTAGATATATTGTGGACACTCGGTATTTGGAATTGTATCTTATATTGCATATGAGTTTTGGTTCGGGCTGTTTCCAGTCATGTAGACCGTAACTTGGTATGAGTAATGTTGTCGGTCAACCACGTGGGTGGTTGGCATCTGTAGCACCCAGATGATATGGAGAATCCGCTGCATAGTTATCTGTAATATGGCTAGGAGCTTTGTTCGTACTATTGGATGTTTATTCGGGGGTGTTACAAGAGCATTAGTCTGCTGCTAGTTCTAGCAATTGGTTAGGATTCGTTAGACTTAGCCATTGATGAATTAATTATAGTTTCTGAGTTTATTGCAGAATTAGGGAAGAGTTTATTAATAGATTAGAAAGTGAAGGTTTATAGAACAATCCAGGGTGCTTCTTTAGATTTAAGAGTTTCAATCTTTATTTATTTGTTTAGTTTATTTTTATCTTTTCATTATTTTATGTTAGTTTGTTGAGTCTTTCTTTTTATTAAATTAAGTAAAACCTGAAAAAGTGACATTTCCTGTTTTCTTAGTTTAGTTTCTCAGTTAGTAAATAAATTTTCAGTTAATTGAACGAGGTCCCTGAGATCGACAACCCCACTTAATTCACTATTCCGCAAAACGATTGGTACACTGCCTAGGTAGAGATAGTAACATATTTCTGCTAACATTGATTTTCGAGAGATCTTTGATAGACAAACATTGTAAGAGTGCTAAGTGAGTTGCATTCAGTTCTAGAGAGAGAGAGAGATTGTACCAAAGTTAGCTAGAGCTTTTTTGATTGATTCATCATAGAAAGGTTCTAGTTTCACTACACTTATCATTGAGCTAATCAGAGAGTGTATTGGGTGAGTAAGGGAAAACCACAAAGTAGATTCCATCTACAGAGTGGGCATTGTAAGTTATTTTCTTTTGATCAGGAAATAAGATAACTTATATTGTGTATCTTGCCGAGTTCTACCGAGTCTTTCCTTCTTTCAAGTATTCTCTCAATTAGTTCCTCTTAGTCTTTTGAGTTCGAGTAATAGCTTCCGCGCACTTAGTTTGACTGAGTGTTTCCACATCATCAGTGCTTCGGCATACTTAGTTCGATTGAGTCAAACCATCTCACAGACTTACACCTTGAGTTGGTTTGAGTCAGCCATCCGATCCTACACGGGTATCAGAGCCTCGTTTAGTTGACATTCAATCAAGTAGCAATGGCAGATCTCTTCACTAATCAAAACAACAAGATGTAATTCGAGCATCCCAAACTCACTTCCACAAATTATGATCATTGGAAAAATGAGATCGAGCAACACATCGAGTCTGTCAACTCTGAATTATGGGAGATAGTCATCGAAGGAGATCTCGCAGTCAATCCAGATCATTTTACATGGACTCCAGCAGATCACAAAGGTATGCACTAAATCAACAGGCCTTTCGAGCCATCTACACATGCCTGTCCATTCCAAAACAAAGAAGAGTCAATCACTGCAAGTCCGCAAACGAAATCTGGACTCTCGTTCAAGCAACCCACTAAGGAGTCACTGAACTCAAGAAATGCAAGGCACAAGAGTTGGGATGGACTATGAGAACTTTCTGCATCAACCTGGTGAGTCTTTAGAAGATGTACTTGATCATTTTTACCTACTAACAACTGCTATGTAGAAAGTCAACATTCTACCAGATAGGGAGAGTGACTTGCACAAGCTGCTCAGCAGCCTCAGAGAAGAATGGGCAGAAACCGTAATCTCCACCAAAGCTTGAAAAGATCTTTCCAAATGGAGCTGTCAGGACTTGAGGTCTTATCTACAGTCTGTAGATAAGTAGAAGAAAATGTCAGAAAGAAATGTGGTAGTGCATCATCTTCCTCTTCTGGTCAAACCACTCCTATAAATGACCAAGCCTTGCAGGTTAAGACGACTCAGCACAGTCAAGATGGGGCCTATATTGCTGATAACCAGGTTAGACAAGCAAAGGCTGAGTTAGTTGATATCATAGTTGAAGAAAGTGAGGCTAAAACTATGGAAGACTTCGTCTTCATAGTAAAGAATTTTTTAAAATTCATGCGGAGTCAACCAAATTGACAGAGTCGGTTATTCTCAAACTCGTCTAAACAAATTTTCAACTATGCCACTTGCTTCAACCGCAACAAGCCGGGCCACTTCAAGAAGGACTGCCCTCTCCTCAAAAACCAGTTCGGAAAGCCTCAAGGAAGATCACTAATGGCATCCGTTGGTTGGGGTGACTCAGACTCTAACGATCAAGATGTAGAATCAAGTGGTCTGATTTGTCTCATGGCGCATGATCCAACAAAGTCTATGATCCCTGACAAAGATGTAACTCGCTCTCATCTTGAGACATATCTCTATCATATTTCCCCTACGAGTTTCTTAATTTTGATTACTATAATGGTTTATGAGACTAACTCTCTTAAAGCTGATCTTAACAGAAAAATTTCTGAGTTAACTAAGGAACTCTTGATTTCAGAGGGTCTTATGTACGTGTTGAGAGATGAAGCTGAGGAACATAAGACTATTTCCTGCTCACTTAGATTGGATTTGCAAGACTCTAGGCGTCAAGTTGACTCTATTAAAAAGGAGCTTGATAAAACCAAGAGTCTTACTGAATCCAACCAAAGGGAACAGGAAGAGTCGCTCACTCAGATTGACTCTCTCAAACGAGATCTCACCGTTTTTACTGATAAATGTTGTGCTCTTCAAAATGAGTGGAATAGTTTTGAATCTAGAATCATTTCCTTAAATTCTTCTGTCAAACAACTCACTCAAAAGCTAAAAGAAAAAAGAGCATGCTCTCTCTCTCTCTCAAACTAGTTAATTTCATCAAATAGGTTACTCCATCCGAATTGCCTGAGTAGGCCAACTCCAAGATCAAGGAAGTTAGTCAAGATCATGATGATCTTAGAAAGAAAGTTGAACAAATCTCTTCAATGATTGTTAATCTAAGATCTGGAGTTAGATCCACTCAATCTAAGCCCAAGTGGCATAAAGGCAAGTTTGATATTCCCAAAAACATGTCCAAATCCAATAATAAACCCAAGTGCAATAACAAAAAGAACATTTTGATTCTTGGTGGAAAGGACAACAAAAATATGTTAATCTTCCTCCAACTAAAATCTAGGTTACTGTGGAAGCCTTGGACATCGGGATAGTGCTTGCGACAAATTAAATAAAGATCTCTCGTTCAATCTCAAACGAGTTAGATTAATTCTTGAAGCTTGAGAAAAATTGAAACAGTCTGGTTCGAAAAGAGAACCTAATTACATATGGGTTCCCAAAACTAACAAATGATCTCTTATTTGTAGGTGAAGGTGAATGAAGACTGCTGGTACTTAGATAGTGGATGTTCTTGTCATATGACAGGAGATCCAAATCAATTCAATTTGCTTTTATCCTACAAAGAAGGTAAGGTCACCTGTGACAACAACAACCAAGGTGAAATCGTGAGAGTTAGATCCGTAGGTAACCCCTCCAAGTTTAAGGTAGATGGAGTCCATCTGGTCACTAGTCTCCAACACAATCTGTTAAGTATTTCTCAAATTTGTGATAAATTTAATTTGGTACTTTTCTCATCTTCGGATTTTAAAGTTTTTATGAGCGTACAGGGTCTTTAAAAGCCATTGGACACAGAGAAGGAAATCATTACAAGATGTTCTTGAACTCAATCAACCCGGATGACCAAGTATGTCTCAACGTTCATTCCAAGAATCAACTGTTGTGGCACACCAAACTCGGTCATCTAAATCATCAGATGTTGAATAAACTTAAGAGTAAGGACCTAGTTGTTGGTTTACCTGACACAAACTTTGACTCAGACTTCGTCTGCTAAGCATGTATAAGAGGTAAACACACTCGGTCATCCTTCAAAAGTAAGTCAACTCTCACTCTCTCTCTCTCTCTCTCTCTCTCTCTCTCTCTCTCTCATTAGCTCTCCATTGGACTGCTACACATGGATCTTGTTAGTCCCATGTGCACTCAAAGTAGAAGTGACAAGAGGTATATCTTGGTCATAATCGATGATTATTCTAGATGGACATGGGTAATTTTTATGTCTGTTAAGGATGAAACCTTCACTGAGTTTGTCAAACTATATAAGGCTTTAGTCAACAAATTCTCATTTACACTAAAAACCTTGAGAACAGACCAGGGAACTGAATTTTGTAATAAGTCTTTTGATAAGTTTTGCAGGGATAAATGAGTCGATCATCAAGTCTCATCCGCAAGAAATCCTGAGCAAAGCGGAGTCGTCGAATGTAAAAATAGGACCTTGGTCGAGATGGCATGAACCATGCTTATTGACAACCAACTGGCCCCGTCCTACTGGGCAAAGGCAGTCAATACAACATATTATGTGCTTAATCATGACTTGATCCACCCTTTTCTTCAAAAGACTCCCTATGAGATTCTATGACAACGCAAACCAAATCTCATCCATCTCAGATGTTTTGGTTGTTGATGTTATATACACAACAATGGTAAGGACAACTTGGGTAAGTTTTCACCCAAAGTGATGAAGGTACATTTCTTCGCTATTCTTCTAAAAGCAAAGCTTATTGTGTTATTAATTTAAGAACTCAGTGCTTAGAAGAAAACCCTCATGTCAAGTTCGATGAGTTCAACAATGTTAGCTCATCTTCTGATCAACTTGACTTTGCTCCTGATGATTTTCTCACTGACCCATATTTCATCACAGTCGCAATAAGCAGACTTCAGGACACTCAATCCTCCCAGAATGAAAACACCCAGAAAAAGAAAGTCATACCACAGATGACACTGACACTGACCACATCTCTAACCCACTCAATCCTCATGAATTGGACTTTGATTCCACTGGGCACGATACACTCTCTCCTACTCCACATCGAAAATTTCCACAAGCATCATCACATCCTCCTGAAAACATTCTATCTGATCCTAATTCAGGTGTCCAAACAATCTTCAGGCCATGCAAAACCTATGTGCCTTTGGTGCCTTTCTTTCAAGTATTGAACCTAAAATGTCAAAGAAGCTTTGCCTGATAGTGATTGGGTCATAGCAGGAGGAACTTAATTCCCTTCAACGACATGTTGTCTAAGAATTAGTCCCTCGACCCACGCATCAACAAACTATTGGCACTCACTGGGTTTTTCGTAATAAGCTTGATGATGTAGGACAAGTTTACAGGAATAAAGATCGTGTGGTAGTACAGGGTAACAATCAAGAAGAAGGGATTGACTATGATGAAACCTTCGCATCAGTAGCGCGTCTTGAAGCAATCCGCATGCTCATTGCGTTTACTGCATTCAAAGGCTTTACATTATATCAATGGACGTCAAGACAACCTTTCTTCATGGCTATATCGATAGAGAAGTCTATGTCGAGCAACCTCCAGGGTTCACTGACTCTGTCCATCCCGACTACGTTTACAAACTGTGTAAATCCCTTTATAGGCTCAACAAGCTCCGCGTGCCTGGTAAGAAAGACTCTCCTCATATCTTTTGCAAAATGGTTTCTCCAGAGGTAACGTAGACAAAATATTACTCATACTTCACTCATCACATGACTTACTCTTAGTACAAGTTTATGTAGATGACATTATTTATGGGTTTACAAGTAACATCTTCTGCAAACATTTTGTTAACCTTATGAAGAAAGAGTTTTCCATGAATGAGCTAGGCGAACTTCGGTTCTTCTTAGGACTTAAATTCAACAGGAGAAAGATGGGATCAAGATCCACCAACAGAAGTACATCGAGGAACTCCTTGAAAAGTATAACCTTTCAAATGTCAAGAGCATGTCCACTCCTAGCTGCAAAACTTCCAAACTACATCTTGATGACAACGGAGTCGGTGTCAATGCAACAGAGTACCGAGGAATGATAGGGTCCCTCATTTAACTGACTGCTAGTTGTCCAGATATCCTCGACGTAGTCTGTTGTAACCCCATACAACAACAACCACATAACAACATCCTGCAGCGGAAAACATACTACTTCACATTACTTAACTCGTTGGTGTTACACGCCGTTAACCACCCACATGGCCAACAAGGCTATTACATAATCATTGTACCGGTCTGATGGACTAGATTCCCGAGCATCTACACATTATTATCCCTTTCCATTAACAACAAAACATACCTTCCAACTGTACCGAGTATTCATAAACTGATGCCGATAACAATTTCGGTCCTACTACACCTACTGCATATATACGACTTAAGTGATTACCCATGTACAACGACTACCCCGTCCTACTCTCGAACGGCTTCCAGCTCTTTGTACCTGAAATAGGAAAAGAAAAAAAGGGTGGCCCCCAAGGGGCTCAGCACCTTTGCTGGTATGGTAATCCCGCAGCCCACATGCTACCGGGCCACGCACAACTAATTGTCGTCTTAGCATGCTGTTGATTTTATTTGAATCATGCATGTAACTAAAAACACATAACACGAATCATTCTGCCTCAATGGGCTCAACAACAGATGACATATCCACACTTGATAAGTCACTCATGGTATTCATTACCCCTATAGTGTTTCTCCTCTAATGGAGCTACTTCCGTAATAGACGACAACTACCCATTAATCGGGTTATCCTTAAACGCCTCTTATCACAAACTGGGATTCATATCCATGATCCACATACTCCACAATTTACAACGTATAACATACATCACATAACAACACATAACAACACTTTTCACGTTTCAACGTGTACATAATAACATCGCAATAGATATTGCATCATAACAACCATACATAACATAACGGGTACGGTTCCCTTTATGAACCGGCCCAAACATAGTCAGTTCACTTGTAGCCTAGAGAATGTTGCCAGTCTCATGATAAGCTCGTTACATAACTCGTTACCGTCTCGTTAAATGAACGGATAACTTAACACAAGGTGTCTCGGATATAGTGATCCAAGCACACCGAACAAACATAACATAGTATGCCCCTGTGGCCCGACGTGAGTCAGTAATAGCCTTGGTTAAGCTAAAGGGAAGGTTGGAAACCAAATTGGAAAACGACCATAACATACGGAGAGGATCGAACCTGATATGACAACGACCCCCATACTCACACGCGTGGCCGGAACAGACCGGACTCCTCACTTCCCCCGTTAGCACTTGTCAGAAGTTCATCATTGAACTTAGTTAAACAATCACAACATTGGGTTAAGTCTTGTTAGACACACACAAGGGAAGGGAGAGTCATACATTCACACACAAACATCACATAACTAACTCACGCATAGCCGTGGTTAGAATGTTCCTTAGGTCGGAAACGTTATCACCGGATACCGTTCTCCTATGTTTACCTAATAGTGGTTAACTAGCCCTTCAAGCGCATTCGAGGTTACCGGTATCGGCACGTAAACATACAACAACAATAACGACTGTAAACTCGTTTCATGATTTATCTTATAACGTGGCAAACACACAGAAAAACACATTGGCATACAAGCCGGTGTAATCCGGTAGGACACAGGTTGCAAGAAAACCATACCTTTCACCGGAGTCCACTTTATCACGTCCACTTATGTTCCTCGAGCAATTCTCGAACAACTGATAACATTACATGTACTTTTATTAACATCGGGGTAACATGATTGTTTAAAGTCTAACGCTCATAACTTACCCCCGTTAACTTAGTTAAATAACTTCACATTTTAACTTATTTTACCTTTACATTTTAATACAACTTTTCCCCCACTAAATTGTCATTATAACTCACTTAACATGTCCTTAGTAATCTTATAACATCATTACTTAATATTCCCCATCATCCTATAACCTTAAACAAATTTTTTTTTTACATACTTTGGGCCGTCCGACCCGCCGTCCGACCCACAACTGGGTCGGACCGTTCCAGAACTTTTCCCGTCTTTTAAATACACCTGCCGACCCATGTCCGACCCAACCATCTGGGTCGGACCATTCCAGAGACTTAGAGCACACATGTCCGACCCATGTCCGACCCAAGACCTCTGGGTCGGACCATTCCAGAAACTCCAACAGGTGACTAAACAGAGCTGTCCGACCCACAACTGGGTCGGACCACTGGGTCGGACAACATCAGAGTTTGTCCAAACTTTGTCAAATTTCCTCCAAACTTCTCCTTAAGCCTCATAATGTGTTCTAACATCATTTGGCACTTCAAACACACCTTTAGCCATATGCTTAACTCTTTAAATCACTCACCAAAACCATTTTATCATTCACAAATTTCTTACAAAATTCCTAGCACTTGGAATGTTTTCTCCTTAAGATTTCTAGGTGGTATTTCACCTATAATGACCACTATACCAAGGTGTTTCCTCTACACCTTAACATCATCTCTCAACTTCTTTTCTTACTAACTAAATCTCCTTTTTGACATCTTACCTAAACATCATTCCTTCCTTGTACATCAACATTCCTAAACCTTAAACAAACTTCTCCATGACTTTAACACATTCTCAAAAACACACATTGAATTCCTAGAACTTCCAAGACAATACCTAAATCCTTGTATCACTCTAAATCACCTTAATACATGCTTTCTTCCCTAGTAAAACACTTGTTCACCTTTAACACTTCCTAGTTCACCAAAACTTATTTAAAACACTTAGAACTTCTTACACATTTTCCAAATTTTGCCATAGCTTCTCTTGTATATAC
The DNA here is from genome assembly GCA_023374045.1 of Limonium bicolor. Lineage (NCBI taxonomy): Eukaryota > Viridiplantae > Streptophyta > Magnoliopsida > Caryophyllales > Plumbaginaceae > Limonium > Limonium bicolor. Next base: position 96,865,726 of record CM041779.1, read on the forward strand.
TCACATCCAAACACTTAGGTTTTTACCTATTTCATTCAAGAACACCTAAAATCCATCAAGAACTTTCTCACACACAAACTTCACCAAATTTACACTACATCACAATATAGTGCATAAACTTAAATTGCTTGGCGCTTAGGCCCTTAAATAACATGGCTCTTAGGCCCTTAAATAACATAAACTTTAAACACTGAATTTCCCACATAAATATTGCCTTTGACCTGTAATTACATACAACAACACATATTCCTTTTAATAAACTCCTTAAGAACATTTTACTAGGTTTCACCTTTGGCTCCTTAGGTATTTTTATCAAGCAAATCAAGCTCATTTTCCTAAGGCATTTAAACTACATTGAGATAGCTTGTTTACCTCTTTTTCCTCACAAACTTCTTCTTGTTTCCTTGTAAAACCGGTAGGGTGTTTGGTTGTTTGTCAACTCCTAAACAATGTACAAATAATAGAATGAGCATTCAAACATTATGCTTCATCTCATTGTAAACCCTAGTTACATATATTGTTTTAAGGTATTAAAATGATTGTTTTACCTTGGAATGGAAAGAGAGCTTGAATAAGTATCAAGAGAGGACTCCTCCTAGCCCTTGGAAGATTCAAATGAAGCTAAAACAAGCAAGGTGAAAACACCATTGTGAGGTGAATTTTCGGACAACACAAAACATGAAGGAAACATCATTTTTCTTTGAGTTTCCTTACCTTGAAGCAAAGGAGAACAACAAGGTGTGAAAAGATGAAGTCAAGCTCCATCAATGGTGAATCTCCTTGGCACCGAAATGAGGCTTTTGAAGATTTGAAAAGATAGAAGTGTAGAGCTTGCTCCAACTAGAAGAATGGTGGTCTTGAAATTGAATTTGGACCATGGAGCTAGGAGTTACAAGAGATCAAAGCTTGAAGTTTGGTGTGGTACTATTGCAAACCGTAGAAGAGAGCATGAAGGGAGGAAGAACCGTGTGAAATGAGAAGGAAGAAGAGAATGAGAAGGTAAGTTTGCTTTTGGAAGATATTTATGTTATAAAGTAACTTTCTTCCTTTACTTACTTTCCTTCCTTTCCTTTTAATTGATTTCTTTACATGTTGGTGACTCACCGTAACAAAAACCGGCCCCCATTAGTAGTCTAGGGGTATGATAGTCTTTGTTGACCAATTTAATTACTTATAACAACATATGTTACAAATTAGCTTATTAAAGTTACTATTCACTAAAACAAGACACATAGATGTGAAATTTTTGATTTCCCATTGATATAGACTTCTAAATGTGATACTATATAGTACACATGTTAATTAAAGAGTAATGATGGACATTTAGCCATTCAAAACTCATTTACAAGACAATTTTTCAAAAACGTGCTTTAAGACTCCTTAAAGCACTTTTTGTGTTTTAACTTGTTTTCAAGCTTGGTTTTCTTTATTAATTGATTTAATATGTTAATTAACATATTTATAAGGTATAGGTATGACCATTAGGTCTTATACAAATTTATCCCAAGCTTATAGCGCATTTTTGCTCATATTGACTTTAAGGTATTTTCTTGTGTTCTGTTTGGTTTAATTGTCTACCAAGGTTTCCTAAGGACTTAATTTGCCTTATTTAATCATAATTGAATATTATTAAGTCTTGGTAGGCTCTTTGGGTCCTAACCAAGTTCACTCCAAGTTTAAAGCATGTTTTTGCTCAAACTGTATCTTAGTGCTTTATTGCATTTTACTATGGTTTAAATTGTTCACTGATGTTTCTAAGGCACTTTTTAGCCTTTACTTACCATAGTTTAATATTTAAACCACATATCAAGGTTTGGGGTATTTCAATCTACCCCCTTAAAGAACTTCGTCCTCGAAGTTTACACTTCCCACACATCTTGGATTAGAATACGGGGATTACTTATAGAAATAAAACTTCCATAACCAAACACACTTTAAATCACAACCTCGGACTCAATGGTCCGGGTAACACATTCACATCCATACATAACATAACATAACATAACATACTTACATGATAACCTCGGACTCAATGGTCCGGGTATCTTAACAACATTTTCACATACACAACAACCCTTAGACCCTTGGGCCTGGGTAACATCAACCTTTAGACACATAGGTCTATGCAACACAACAATATTTAGACTCATAGGTCTTGATAACATATACTTTTGGAACTTACGATCAAAATAATATTTTTACACATACCACACAACATGTCTTAGCATGTATGGCAACCAAAAATATCTTTGATATACACTGTGATCCCGCAGAACCCGGTCGCGACGGACACCTTCCGTCCCCGTGCTTTTGGGAGACCAAAACAATCACTTAAATTTGCATTTTTTTTTGCGAGGTTAAGTAAGAAAACTTTAATTATGTAAAGTATTTATCGACGTTTTATAAATACCAATTCAAAATCCTTTTGAAAACACACACAACTCCAAGTCCAACTTATGCTCTTTCTTCTTTTCTTAGCGTGGTTATTTGTGGCCACTTATAGGGAGCTTCAAGAATTATCCAACCCTGATGTGATCAGCATCAGTGTTGAACTATCCTTCCACTCCAATTTGTGTTCGGCTTCCCTTGATCGCATGCAAATCAAGTTCCACCTCCCACTCCAATTTCAAGTATCAAGTAAATCACTCATTTCCAATTTTCTATCTTTTTAATCATTCTAATCATGATCATACATTTCCAAGGGATAGAACTTCGTCTATCAGTTATTTCCATTCACTTTAATGTAGATACCTAGGGAATCTTATTCTCACTAGGTTTTATCTCGGTCTCATACCCTTTCATGAATCACTATATAGTATATATACACATATATTTTATCAAAATACAACACACCGTTTCACATTTATACATTGTCGGGGTTTGTTCCCCGGGAGTTTCTCTACTCCCACACTTGTACTATCACACACAATTGTTAACAAATACACACACTTACCACAATGGTATTCACATCTTCTGTGCGCAATTACCCCAATTAAACCATAATGAATGCGTATGTTTACATAACACACACACCAATCATCAAAACAAATTATTTGTGCTATGCACAACATAAATCACGTACACTTGTACGGTAATACACACTAAGTGGTTTTGCGCTCTACCCCCTAAAAGGGATTACAACCATGTAATCAATCACTTAATCATTGGTTCAAAACGTTCTGCCGTCGTGAAGTACTTCAACTTCCACGCGGTCTATTACACAATGGATTCTGATTAGAGGATCTTAACCATATTGGCGGTTTAGTTCCTAAACCAAGAATTCTCATTGGAGTTTGTTTAAACTCTTAGTTGGTTTCGATTCTGGCCTGTTAGGCTTCTAGGTGTTAAAAATTAGCCATTCACTCATGTTCACCATGTACATTCAACACTTGAATCACTGGCTCACTAGTTTCTGTTGCGAAACTCTAATAACTGTAGAGCTTAATTGCCCATTTGTTATTCTTACATCCCCAATTGTCACCTTCATCTTGGTAACAATGGTTTCTCAACCGACGCGTGGTATCTCTTACCGTTAGCGAATTCGGTGAGTTATAAACTTTCTATCCACTTCCATAACAATTTACTGTGTGTACAGCTATGTATTTCATAATGATTGACTTGTTCCCTTCCGACTTACTGTCGGTTGAGATTGAGCTACTACCTAGTGTGTAGTGCTCTCTCAGCTATTACAACATTTGGGGTATATTCCATACCGATATTTGGCAGTTAGTGCTACTGTAGTCACTTACTGTTAATCATGTCTCCACATTTGGTTTTGTACAAGTACTTTTTTATTTCTCCACAATTAACATGTTTCCAATTCCCTAGCTATCCCAATCGATCATTACTGCGCAAGTGCAATACCAAAAACAACCTCAGTCATACAGAGTGCATAGGCGTAAAGCTCTTGACAGTAAATCCCTTATGCGATTCGCCATGGAATTTACACTGAGTTCCTCATCACATAGTACCTACCACTGGCTTATTGCCCAATCTGTTTAACATCGCTCATCTTGCATCTCTACGAAGTTTAACTCATAACTGGTCTTATCTGCCACATTATCATTTAACAATACTTATACAACGGTCGCTTGCTGCGCACCGTGTTCTTACTCCTTGTATAACATCAGCTTATATCGTATTTACTGCCATATTAACTTCCACACATATACTCACATCATTCATATTATGGTTCGTCCTTTATTTGGATGACTACTGTATGCTCCTTGAGCATTGATCAATAAGCCGGCATTATTCAGCTCGGTGCTTCACTTTATGCACACATACTACTAAACGAACTGCTCTCTCGCAACATCAACATGGTCAATCCTTAACATATTTCTCGGGCTTGATACACATAACTACCGCTCCTGCGGTCTCACAATATCGAGAGGTATCCCCACTCTTAAAGCAGTGGTTCGTTCTCCGCTCTATTTACTTGTACCACATAAACTTCTACAATTAACTCAAATTTACATAACACTTTTTTTATTTGTGGCCTATAGGCCTTGTTTGCCTTGAGCTGCGCTCATTGTAGGCTGTCCACACACATGTACTTCTCTGTACAACATTACATGGTTCGGATGTCAATATTGGGCTCCATGACAAGGTCGTTGCATTCCGTTTCCTTTCATGGGATGCCCCTTAGGTTTGTCAGTCCGTCTCCTGACAACTTATGTCTAAACTAGGTGTTAGTTTCAACCCTTGTGTTTCTGTCGTGCATTTCGTTCAACAATTGTTGATGCGAACACCCTTCAAGGATTGCTCCTGGGTGTTGTTAAGTTATGCCTTACATTTGGTTCACACTTATTAGTACATTCCGTTAGCTACGCCGTTTGCGTTCTTAACTGGCTTATTATCTCCTCCTGTGAAGATCAACATTTCCTGGTGGTGTGGGTACTCATTCTGGGAGTTTCATCCCGCTCATTACACATTAATGTGTCCGCATCAGGCATCTGCTTAGCCATGGACAGGCTGGGTCACCGTTCCAGCTAACATGTTTATCCCTGGGATCCTTAAGACATATGATATATCTTTACACAACAGTTAGTGCACTTCGTATTCCCTGACTCTTAAACATTTCCCTGAAAGGAATTCACTAATTCTTTTAGTCTCATTAACTTGACTTGTTCCTTTACTTCAACCATTCATGGTAATCCTTTGCTCTTGATTGATTTACACTGCTGACCGTAGTACGGAGTCGACTACTTCCCGTGTTCCGGACTCTACTTGTATACATATGTGGGGTACCCTACTGATACATTACTACTTACCCAACTAACCCATAAGTAGGTCTGTCAGGCCCACAAGCTCCTATTGGAGTGCGGTCGTCCCACAATTCAGTTGGTACACTCGTAGTGTCCGTCACACGCCTAGGTGAAGTATTCTGTTGTCAACTCCCTTATATTGTCCCGTGACAATATTCATTCCATGCTTCCCGAACTTAATCGAGGGAAAGTTTATCCATTGTTGAATTCTTATCAGCTGCCCTTGGTTTTACTGGTTTGGTTTAGAAGAAGGTTAGAAAGAAGTATTGGTTTGAAAGAAAATCTGGTTTTGAAAGAAAAGAGTTTGAAATAAATCTGAGTTTGAAAGAAAATTTTCATGGTTCACAACATCTTCTTATCTTAACCAAGTCTAGCTTCTTGCTGACTGGTGTATTTACAATTACAGAGGTTAGGCTAACAGGCCCTTCCACTGTTATGACGATCACATTTAACTTTATGGTACTTTACCAAGTACTTTGTAGTGGTTATAAATTTCCCAAACAGCCCTGTTATAGCAGCACTTGCTATAGCAAGTGCGCCATGCTAACTGGCTATCTGTTAAGCACACATACTGGTTGTGGTATTGTTTTTACCCGCACTGTCATCAGTGGCCTTGTTGGCCCTCACTGATCTTACTGTCCTGACAATAAATCCTCTGGGTGACTTCTCACTGTCTTCACATGGTAATCATTAACTAGGGGTTTTCCCATTCTGGAGACCCTATTTTTTTGTATTGTTTCCTCTTCGTAGCCCGTTCCACGCATTGTCGTGGCTACTGAGATTTGTCCCTGTTTGGGCGCTACGTTGTAGTTCCTTGTCGGTTGGTATACCGTCGGTGTGTCATTTAACAACTGTGGTCCCATAGACACTCGTCTCGGGTTTCATTAATCCACTTCTTGCCTGTTGCACGGTCGGTGCGTTGCAAGCTGGTTATTCTCGACTGCTCTGCATGTCGACCCAGGTTGCCGGAAATTCTATTCTCTTATACGCAAAATTCTTCATTCTTCGCTATTAAATGTGGTTAACAATGTTCAGATGGAAACCGTCTCCGGGATTCCCAGTTTCGGAATCTACCATATGACAGGTCTTCCGTATTCTAAAGGTATTTAATAACAGCCAGATTGGTATTCCCGAGTAAGAGTGGACTTCCATCTCTCTGGCGTTTTTTCCCCGAGTTATAAACAGGGTTTGTGGAGGGTGGGTTGGACACTGTAGGTTTCTAGTACACACTGGTTACTCCTAACTAGCGTATCTCTCACGCTATCACTCAACCCTTAACCCAAAGTACTAAAATCCTAACTCGGTACTTCCTAAGCTCAGTAATTCAGTCATCAGAGCGATACTTCGCTCTGATACCACTTTTTGTAACACCCCATACAACAACAACCACATAACAACATCCTGCAGCGGAAAACATACTACTACTTCACATTACTTAACTCGTTGGTGTTACACGCCGTTAACACCCACGTGGCCAACAAGGCTATTACATAATCATTGTACCGGTCTGATGGACTAGATTCCCGAGCGTCTACACATTATTATCCCTTTCCATTAACAACAAAACATACCTTCCAACTGTACCGAGTATTCACAAACTGATGCCGATAACAATTTCGGTCCTACTACACCTACTGCATATATACGACTTAAGTGATTACCCATGTACAACGACTACCCCCCTCCTACTCTCGAACGGCTTCCAGCTCTTTGTACCTGAAATAGGAAAAGAAAAAAAGGGTGGCCCCCAAGGGGCTCAGCACCTTTGCTGGTATGGTAATCCCGCAGCCCACATGCTACCGAGCCACGTACAACTAATTGTCGTCTTAGCATGCTGTTGATTTTATTTGAATCATGCATGTAACTAAAAACACACAACACACGAATCATTCCGCCTCAATGGGCTCAACAACAGATGACATATCCACACTTGATAAGTCACTCATGGTATTCATTACCCCTAGAGTGTTTCTCCTCTAATGGAGCTACTTCCTTAATAGACGACAACTACCCATTAATCGGGTTATCTTTAAACGTCTCTTATCACAAACTGGGATTCATATCCATGATCCACATACTCCACAATTTACAACGTATAACATACATCACATAACAACACATAACAACACTTTTCACGTTTCAACGTGTACATAATAACATCGCAATAGATATTGCATCATAACAACCATACATAACATAACGGGTACGGTTCCCTTTATGAACCGGCCCAAACATAGTCAGTTCACTTGTAGCCTAGAGAATGTTGCCAGTCTCATGATAAGCTCGTTACATAACTCGTTACCGTCTCGTTAAATGAACGGATAACTTAACACAAGGTGTCTCAGATATAGTGATCCAAGCACACCGAACAAACATAACATAGTATGCCCCTGTGGCCCGACGTGAGTCAGTAATAGCCTTGGTTAAGCTAAAGGGAAGGTTGGAAACCAAATTGGAAAACAACCATAACATACGGAGAGGATCGAACCTGATATGACAACGACCCCCATACTCACACGTGTGGCCGGAACAGACCGGACTCCTCACTTCCCCCGTTAGCACTTGTCAGAAGTTCATCATTGAACTTAGTTAAACAATCACAACATTGGGTTAAGTCTTGTTAGACACACACAAGGGAAGGGAGAGTCATACATTCACACACAAACATCACACACAAACATCACATAACTAACTCACGCATAGCCGTGGTTAGAACGTTCCTTAGGTCGGAAACGTTATCACCGGATACCGTTCTCCTATGTTTACCTAATAGTGGTTAACTAGCCCTTCAAGCGCATTCGAGGTTACCGGTATCGGCACGTAAACATACAACAACAATACGACTGTAAACTCGTTTCATGATTTATCTTATAACGTGGCAAACACACAGAAAAACACATTGGCATACAAGCCGGTGTAATCCGGTAGGACACAGGTTGCAAGAAAACCATACCTTTCACCGGAGTCCACTTTATCACGTCCACTTATGTTCCTCGAGCAATTCTCGAACAACTGATAACATTACATGTACTTTTATTAACATCGGGGTAACATGATTGTTTAAAGTCTAACGCTCATAACTTACCCCCGTTAACTTAGTTAAATAACTTCACATTTTAACTTATTTTACCTTTACATTTTAATACAACTTTTCCCCCACTAAATTGTCATTATAACTCACTTAACATGTCCTTAGTAATCTTATAACATCATTACTTAATATTCCCCATCATCCTATAACCTTAAACAAAATTTTTTTTTTACATACTTTGGGCCGTCCGACCCACCGTCCGACCCACAACTGGGTCGGACCGTTCCAGAACTTTTCCCGTCTTTTAAATACACCTGTCCGACCCATGTCCGACCCAACCATCTGGGTCGGACCATTCCAGAGACTTAGAGCACACATGTCCGACCCATGTCCGACCCAAGACCTCTGGGTCGGACCATTCCAGAAACTCCAACAGGTGACTAAACAGAGCTGTCCGACCCACAACTGGGTCGGACCACTGGGTCGGACAACATCAGAGTTTGTCCAAACTTTGTCAAATTTCCTCCAAACTTCTCCTTAAGCCTCCTAATGTGTTCTAACATCATTTGGCACTTCAAACACACCTTTAGCCATATGCTTAACTCTTTAAATCACTCACCAAAACCATTTTATCATTCACAAATTTCTTACAAAATTCCTAGCACTTGGAATGTTTTCTCCTTAAGATTTCTAGGTGGTATTTCACCTATAATGACCACTATACCAAGGTGTTTCCTCTACACCTTAACATCATCTCCCAACTTCTTTTCTTACTAACTAAATCTCCTTTTTGACATCTTACCTAAACATCATTCCTTCCTTGTACATCAACATTCCTAAACCTTAAACAAACTTCTCCATGACTTTAACACATTCTCAAAACACACATTGAATTCCTAGAACTTCCAAGATAATACCTAAATCCTTGTATCACTCTAAATCACCTTAATACATGCTTTCTTCCCTAGTAAAACACTTGTTCACCTTTAACACTTCCTAGTTCACCAAAACTTATTTAAAACACTTAGAACTTCTTACACATTTTCCAAATTTTGCCATAGCTTCTCTTGTATATACTCACATCCAAACACTTAGGTTTTTACCTATTTCATTCAAGAACACCTAAAATCCATCAAGAACTTTCTCACACACAAAACTTCACCAAATTTACACTACATCACAATATAGTGCATAAACTTAAATTGCTTGGCGCTTAGGCCCTTAAATAACATGGCTCTTAGGCCCTTAAATAACATAAACTTTAAACACTGAATTTCCCACATAAATATTGCCTTTGACCTGTAATTACATACAACAACACATATGCCTTTTAATAAACTCCTTAAGAACATTTTACTAGGTCTTTCACCTTTGGCTCCTTAGGTATTTTTATCAAGCAAATCAAGCTCATTTTCCTAAGGCATTTAAACTACATTGAGATAGCTTGTTTACCTCTTTTTCCTCACAAACTTCTTTCTTGTTTCCTTGTAAAACCGGTAGGGTGTTTGGTTGTTTGTCAACTCCTAAACAATGTACAAATAATAGAATGAGCATTCAAGCATTATGCTTCATCTCATTGTAAACCCTAGTTACATATATTGTTTTAAGGTATTAAAATGATTGTTTTACCTTGGAATGGAAAGAGAGCTTGAATAAGTATCAAGAGAGGACTCCTCCTAGCCCTTGGAAGATTCAAATGAAGCTAAAACAAGCAAGGTGAAAACACCATTGTGAGGTGAATTTTCGGACAACACAAAACATGAAGGAAACATCATTTTCTTTGAGTTTCCTTACCTTGAAGCAAAGGAGAACAACAAGGTGTGAAAAGATGAAGTCAAGCTCCATCAATGGTGAATATCCTTGGCACCAAAATGAGGCTTTTGAAGATTTGAAAAGATAGAAGTGTAGAGCTTGCTCCAACTAGAAGAATGGTGGTCTTGAAATTGAATTTGGACCATGGAGCTAGGAGTTACAAGAGATCAAAGCTTGAAGTTTGGTGTGGTACTATTGCAAACCGTAGAAGAGAGCATGAAGGGAGGAAGAACCGTGTGAAATGAGAAGGAAGAAGAGAATGAGAAGGTAAGTTTGCTTTTGGAAGATATTTATGTTATAAAGTAACTTTCTTCCTTTACTTACTTTTCCTTCCCTTCCTTAATTGATTTCTTTTACATGTTGGTGATTCACCATAACAAAAACCGGCCCCCATTAGTAGTCTAGGGGTATGATAGTCTTTGTTGACCAATTTAATTACTTATAACAACATATGTTACAAATTAGCTTATTAAAGTTACTATTCACTAAAACAAGGCACATAGATGTGAAATTTTTGATTTCCCATTGATATAGACTTCTAAATGTGATAATATATAGTAAACATGTTAATTAAAGAGTAATGATGGACATTTAGCCATTCAAAACTCATTTACAAGACAATTTTTCAAAAACGTGCTTTAAGACTCCTTAAAGCACTTTTGTGTTTTAACTTGTTTTCAAGCTTGGTTTTCTTTAGTAATTGATTTAATATGTTCATTAACATATTTATAAGGTATAGGTATGACCATTAGGTCTTATACAAATTTATCCCAAGCTTAGAGCGCATTTTTGCTCATATTGACTTTAAGGTATTTTCTTGTGTTCTGTTTGGTTTAATTGTCTACCAAGGTTTCCTAAGGACTTAATTTGCCTTATTTAATCATAATTGAATATTATTAAGTCTTGGTAGGCTCTTTGGGTCCTAGCCAAGTTCACTCCAAGTTTAAAGCATGTTTTTGCTCAAACTGTATCTTAGTGCTTTATTGCATTTTACTATGGTTTAAATTATTCACTGATGTTTCTAAGGCACTTTTTAGCCTTTACTTACCATAGTTTAATATTTAAACCACATATCAAGGTTTGGGGTATTTCATCTGTCTTTGTGCCCACTTTCAAGCAGCACCAAAACACTCCCATCTCAAGGCAGTCAAACGTATCTTTTGATACCTCAAAGGTTCAAGTATATTTTATCTATGGTATCCTCGTTCCCCTACAATTACTTTATCTAGTTTTAGTGATTTTGATTGGGATGGTTCCCTCCAAGATCAAAAGAGTACTCCAGGTAATGAACAATTCCTTGGTCTTTGCTTAGTTTCATGGTCTTCTAAAAAGCAAAACTCCGTTACACTTTCCACAGCTGAGGCAGAGTATGTCTCTAGTGCAGCCTGTTGCTCCCAACTCCTTTGGACGAACCAACAACTACAAGACTACCATATCACCATCAAATCCTAATCTTTTGTGATAATAAAAGCATAATAAAAATCTCTGAGAACCTAGTCCAACATTCAAGAGCCAAACACATTGAAATTCACTACCATTTCTTGAAGGTCTGTGTTGAGAAAAAGCTAACCCAACCCAACTTGACTTTGTACCCATAAAAGATCAACTTCCAGATATTTTTACTAAACCACTTCCAACAGCAAGGTTTTGAAGCACTTTGATCCACAATTGGAATGACTCCGTCCACCAAGGTAGTTGTATCTCCTTTCTCCTATCGTAATCACCGAAAGGTAACCCTTTAGTTGCATAGAGTCAATCCACGTCTGTGAATAATTCTATAAATGGTGTTTGCTTGCGTCTCTCTATGATTATATCTCTGCACACACGTCAGCAATCCAAAACAAACCCGAAATCCCAGCCCTTGATTATTCGCATGCCTCATAATACCACTGACACACGCAAACCTCTGCATCTTCTAAAAACCCCCCGCAGCCTATAACCACACTACCCATTCCCCCATCTTTGCCCATCTTTCCTCCTCACCTACACCAAACCCTTCACCATGACTGACATCAACTTTAATAGAATCAAAATCCCGGCCAAAATCTTCAACGATCCAATACATCTCCACGCATTTCTTCAATCCATCGCCACCAATCAACCTCCTACCACCACCACTAAAACACCATCTCCTCTCAAAGTCGCTACATCCACTCGACTCACAACTGCTTCTTCCCCACACGACACACCACAATCAACAACCCTAACAGAAATTCTAGAGACCGATGTTGAAGAAATAACCCCTATCTAAACCATTCCCCCTCCAGCAAAGTCGCGATCTCCTTTGCCACCATAACCCCCGTTAAACCCTACCCTCCCCAAGCAAGAACCAGCTCCACCATCAAAACCCTCTTCATCAGCTAACCACTCCCCTGAAAAATCCATAACCCACACCCCACTAGCATCTCCTAAACCAAAAACATGGAAACGAAAGATTACAGTTCCATACCTAACCATAAAACGCATACTTTGATCTCGCCAACAAGCTCCTCCTGCATTGTCACCCACAATCTCCTCTACGGCTAATGAGTCCTCCCCTGTCCGAAAACGCACCTGGCTAAAGCGGCAAGTCATCACGGTGCAACCGCCAAGATCGATCCATTTACTCAGTGTTACATGATTTCGGACCCCGTCGCTGATCGTAATCTGGTAAAGGGTAAATACTTAGATCTTCATCGGGCTCTTTTTACTCACCTTGGAGAGTTAGTGAAAATGTTAGAAGTATAAGGCTGGACCTATCTTTTTTATGAAGTTTCCGAATGGTTTTTGCAAGAATCTCTTGATTTCTATCAAAATCTAGTCATCCGAAATGGGTCGGCTCAGTCGTTTGTCAACTCTACTGCTATTTTCTTTGATCTCCCTAAACTGTCTGCATTTCTTGGAGTCCCAAGGAGGCCTCCCTGACATTCCTGGAGTCCCACCCTGTTACGTCAAGATCCTTTAGTTTTGATGATAGCAAACCTTGTGTTGTATGTTTAATACGTTTGTTAAGTTTTGAGATTCAGATAAACAGGTGAAGGAGTGGCTTAGCACGCAAGGTTACAAGCGCACTCAGATCGTGACATGTGCCCAACCAGTCGGGCACCTATCTAGGAGAGCTCAAGTCAAGCATCACACGACCACATCTCTCATACATCAGAAGTAAAGTATGGAAAAAACACTACAAGAGAATCGACAAACCTATGAAGACCTTCACATCCACATAAACAACCAGCTCACGACAAAAAAGCATAACTCATTGATGCAAGATAACAAGATAAGTCAAGGGCTATTAATACACATTATAACGTATCCATAATGAAGTCTAAAGAGAGCATTTATGAGCATTAATGAGCTATACAAGATCAGACAAGTTGAGCACACAAGTGGTGTTCGACCAATCAAAAGAACTGCCGCCGACGTGTTCCATCACAAGGCGACACATGTTCTTGGCTCCAGATCAAGTTAAAGCTCAATCTACAATCGAGCTAGCTGTATACTAAAGGGTAAAGTAGTAATCGACTCCTAGAGTCTAGGAGGTCGTAGGCAGTTAGTTATATCCTAACTAACCTGTATAGCTATGTGCATTTATGTCCTATGTATGAAGGCTTGAGATATATAGAGAAAAAGGTAAAGATAACCTGAGCAAGTGTTAGTCAGACTAAAGTGTGCGCAAGAGCTAGAGAGTTGGTGAGCTGGGTAGGACTAGAGTCAAGTACAATACTTTATGGAATTGATAGATTGACTAGTCAGGGAATGGTTGGGGACCATAGGCTGACTGTTAAGAGAGGGTAGAAGACTTAGGGATAAAGTTCTAAACTGTCCCTGAGTTCGTGGATAGGACAAAGGAGATTGAGTGAATTTCTGTGTGTAAATTCTCAATCATAGTAGAGTTTCTAGTTTAAGTTTATCTAGTGCTTTCCCTCAACTACCAAGTAGATAACTTAAGACAACAATACGTCCACGATCGATCAGGGACGCATCAAGAGCATTAGTTAGTTTCAATTGGTATCGGAGTGGGTCTCTTCTAAAAAGATAATTACTTTGGAGGATGATCAAAATGTCTCATGCAAGCCTACTAGCATCAAAAGAAGGTTCTGCACCAAATCGACCACCACTCTTCAATGGAGATAACTGCACTCACGGGAAAAACAAAATGGAGTTTCACATCAAGTCCGATGATCCATGAATGTGGAGGGTTATATCACACGGTGAATACACCTTCCGAGATGCTCCAGGACAAGACATAACAGTCGACAACATGACGGATGATCTAATCAAGAAATTAATATTCAATGCTTGAGTGTTGTCCAAAACTATATAACAAGGTATATAAATAAATGAAGAAATAGGCAAGTGCACACCTAATCGGTGTAGTACAACAAGTGTCGTATCCACAAGGAATTGGTCTAACTTCCTAGTCTCGGTACTTAGTAATTGTAATGAAAACAGTAAATTGGGGTTTAGCCGGCGGCAAGCTTGATTGTGTTGGTTGAGTAATTGCAAGAACAACAAATAAACTAAAGGTGATAGTTTAATGGATTGGATGGAAAAGTACTTTAGGAATTTGGCAATCACCCAAACTACCTAGACATGCTAGCAACTCTTCTTATGCCATAGTTGTCTTTTTAGAACAAAATTAATAACTCTATAAACCAAAGATGAGTTAATTCTTACTTAGTTAATTTTAGCCTTCAAATCAATTAGGACTAAACTCACTAAGCAGCATTAAGCAAGTTCTAGAACAAAGCCTCAAATTATACTCACTAATCCTAGGAGCATAAATCAAGAGTTCTCTCTCAATTTGGTCACAAACCCTAACTCAAAACCAATTTGTAGAAAGGGTTCACCACAAATGCACTCAAGAGATCAATTTGAGAACATTGAATGATAATTAAGAGAGAAACAACTATATTAAAGCATAATCAAGATTCACAAGCACATTCTAGGGTTTGGGTTCAAAGACCCATCCCAAAGCACAATAGAGTACTACTCAAGCATAGAGGAAAGAAAAACTAGAAAAGAGTACGAAGAAGCCATTGTTGGAGCTTGGAAGCTTTGGAGAAGGTGAGTTCTTCCTTCTTCTCTTCTTCCTCTTCTTTCTCCTCTTATTTCTCCTCTTCTTTCTCCTTCTTCACGTTCTTTCTTTCTCTTCTCCTGTGTGTGTGGAAGTGTAAAATGCAAAGAATGCCCCAAATCCCTTCTTTTTCCCATCTTTAAACGATTATTCTGGGCAAATTGTCGTCGAGACCGCCCCACAGGGGCGGTCCACACCAGAGGCGATTCCCGTGTTTCAAAATCGACTGGACCGCCCCACAGGGGCGGTCCACACCAGAGACGACTCTTCTGGATCGAAATTGACTCGTTTGACCCCTCGTCTTTGACACACTCCTCGGGGCATTAAAGCTCAGCTACAAAGTCTTGAGAGTCTCCCAAAAACATTGCTCAAGTGAGCTTTTACCTAAATTTAAATTAAAACTGCATGAGTTCAACTATATTAACGAAATGCTCCATCAAGTGGTGAAATAAGTCAATAGTTGCACAAAATAAAGGTAAATAAAGACCTTATAAATACATCATTTCACACACTTATCAACTCCCCCATACTTATCTATTTGCTTGTCCTCAAGCAAAATTTGCTAGGAACCCATAGCAAGAAGGAACATTTATAGCAAGCAAGTATTTAGATGAATTCTTGAACTTTGGTGAGCAAAATTGTGAAAAAAAAAACAAAATCTCAAGAGGAGTGCAACCAACCTTCTCATGGTGACATGGGTGTGCTTAGGGTAAATAAAAATATAGAGCTTCGGGGTATGATCTAGAGTGTTTCAAGTGCTTAAAGATCTTTGGACTTGGAGAACTTTTACCATGGCCAACTTCTCTCAAGAATGGGCATTGAGGAAAAACAAAAGGAAAAATAGAGATTTACATTTGATTTTCTTTTGCAACAAGAGATGAGAAGAAATATTTGGAATTATGCCTTTGGTATTTCCTTGCTCCACAGAACACTCAACTCTCATTTGTTGGTTACCGATGGTGCCTCTCAAGTCCTTTTTTTAAAAATTTCCACGAGGAAACACCCCTTAGCAATCCCTAGATGAGAAGATTAGAAAGGACCCCTAAGCAATAAAAATTCACCAAGAAAGGGATTTATGGAAGCACCGCAATTAATTGCTCCTCAAGAGAGAATATTTGAAAAATTTGGTGGAAAGTTCTAAGCATTCATGGAAAGACTTGCTTAATACAAATGGAACTTCTTCATGGCAGCAATAGACATGTATAAGGAGATAAAGAAGTGCATCAAAAAGAAAGGTCGTTTCCCCCACACTTGAGTAGGACAATGTCCTCATTTGTCAAAGCTAAACCCAAAGGGAAAGAAACAGAAGACCTTTTCGATGCCCGAAACATATAGTACATAAAGTTGTAAAGCATTGTGTAATAATTTAGCGAACTAGTACTCCCCTGATAAGACGTGTATTGGGCAAAGGGTTCCCCCACACTGGAGAGTGTCCGGGGTCGTTGAAGCGCGAGACCTAGGAAATTTTGCAAGAGTTCCTCTTGCATGTGTCCTATGCAGCGTGGAAGGGTTCTTGCATGCAGTGTGTATGAAGCTACAAAGCAGAGACAAAAATAAACTAGCCGCAACATGATTCCGAGGAATACGCTTAAAGCCCATTGTTAGAAATCAAAAGGGGACTCATAAGTGAGTCCTACATTAAACTGGTGCACAATGTTATAACTGAAGCGGAAAGCAGAGATAGAGTACGGTAAAGCATAGCGAAAGAAAAGATAAAAGACAATAACAACAACAATCTCCAGAAATACATAACAAGTTTCAAAACATGAGCCTCCACGTAGCCAAATCTCTGAGCAAACTACTGGGCCGGTGGTCCACCACGCTCGATCATGCGGCGCAGCTCCTCATACTGGGCTGCAACTCCTCCACGCGCCACTGGTGGGCCTCGAACTCCTCCCGGGTACCATGGGAGGTGGTGGGGGTGGCAGGGCTAGTAGCGGGGCAGCGGCAGTAGAGGGAGTGGTAGATAAACTGGAGGAGGACTCGGTGCTGCCAGCGGGCCGTATCTTCTCCAAACCTCCAGGAGCACGGCGAAACCCCATCCGCCTGAGGGCAGCATGGTCGATGGGAGCCATGGGAGGCTGAAGGACCGCCTCTCCAACGTCGACTCCGCACTCAAGGAACTGAGTGTGGAGGAAATAAGGGTAGCCGAGATGCTGGGTATCCCGCTTCTCGACCATGTGGCAGAGGTGGTAGAACATCAGCCCGGAGATAGAGAATGGCTGGTCCGGATTCGGGGAGGTGAGGCTGTTCAGGAGGAAGTAGTCCATGGCATTCATGTCCTTACTGTCCCGGGGCAGCATGTTATAACGGATCAGCACAAGGATGACGCGCTGAGTGGCATCCTGGACCATATTCGGGGTCATTGTGACCCGGGAAACAGTGCCCGATTGATTCTTCTTTCGGCGCGTGGTCGAGAGGGTGGCTAGGAACTGGCGGCGGTGGCTCTGGAGGTAGCTATCTGGAAGGTAGCTGTCGCTCTCGTAATCCTCCGGAGGGATGTCCAAAGCCTCAATGAAGAGCTGTTGTGTGATCTCTATACGTCGACCTCCGACATATGAGATAAGCTTTGAAACGCCCTCCCGAGCCGCATTTGCATAGAAGGCGGACGAGGTTTGGGCAAAACCCCCCACCCATCGTCAAGAATCGACCCCATCCATAGAAATTGAATAGTGACTGGAGGTCGAGGTCCTCGATGGATGGGTCCACGTCACGCTCCTGGATGAACTCCCGGCGGGGCCCATGATGGTACCAAGTCTTGGCCTCTTCAGTGATGAAGAGGCCGTCGATCAATCTGGTGCCAAATGGAAGGCGGGCGGCCATGCGCTGGCGGATGGTGGCTCGGTCGAGTGGTTGCATTGTCTGAAACCAAAGACAAGAAAAGAAAAAAGAAAAGAAAAACAAATACAAAACAACAAAAGAGAGTAAAAGATCGATAAGGAAAAATCGAAATGCAAAGGTTGTTGGTAGACATATTCATGAAGCGCATGTGAAAAAGAAAGAATAAAAAACGACACAACAATTCACAAAAATTTCGGTATGATCTTCCCCGTTTTCCTATGATTTTCCCGGTTCTAAGAACCTCCACAAATCAACCAAAAGTTGTCGTTCAGATATTCAAGCACCCCAGTAACCCAATTCATCCAATATGGTCCAAACCTATGAAGCAACTCCACACTTTTCCCATTTTCACATTGTGGCCAACTCCAATGTTCAACATTAGTGCAGTACCCTAGGCATAGAGATTCAATGGTGCTCACGCATTATCCCAATAGGCCAACAAGTCGTAACATAATTTTTTTTTAGTAAATAATGCTAAACAAGGCATTATTAAATGTAGAGCATTAAGACCAAAATCATGCTAAAACCACCAAATTGCAACATTTTCAATCTCCAAACCCACACAAATTCCCTAAATAATTATTCAACACAACCCAAATCCACAAATTTGCAAAAATCACAATTTCCCACCTAAGGCCCCGTTTGGTTCGACCTAAACCTAGCCAAAAATGTAACTTGCTCAAAAATTTCAAAAATTGACAAAATAAAATTAGAATCACATACCTTAATGTTTGGAAAGTGAAAATAAGTAAAATGTGACAATTTTTTGGGCTAAAATCGGTGGAAACCAATTTGGGGTAAATGGGGTGTTTTAGGGATTTGAGGGGGGTTAGGGCGTGGGGGTGGCTGTGCTCGCGGCGGTCGTAGCGGCAGTCGGAGGTGGGCCGGTGCGGTGGAGGCGGTGGCTGGTGTGGGTAAGGTGGTGCTGTGCGCGAGAGAGGGAGAATGAAGGAAGGGTATCGGGCGAAGAGGAAGAAGGAGAATGAAGAGGGAAGAAAGAAAAACGCGGCGTGTTGGGTTTTTTTTTTTCAAAATTTGCGATGGGACCGCCCACAGGGGCGGTCCATAGGGGCGGTCCCCATCTGAGAGCGTTTTCTGTGTGTGTGTTTTTTTTTTCAATTTCGATTGGACCGCCCCACAGGGGCGGTCTCTATGGGCGGTCCACGACAGAGACCATTTTTCGGTGAAAAACGATGGGACCGCCCCGCAGGGGCGGTCTACAACAGAGAGCAATTTTCTTCGGTGAAAAAACACTGGTCCATAGGGGCGGTCCGCACCAGAAACCCAAATTTTCATTTTTCTTTCACCTGAATTCATCCAATTTCACACTCCAAGTCCCAAAATCACAAAACAGCAGTAAAAACTAAACATAAGCACCAAAAACACAAGCAAAGCAATAATGAAACTAACAATTTAAAACACTTAAACGGGCAAGGAAAGAGATCTGGGTTGCCTCCCGAAAAGTTGCTCTTCTTTTTAAGGTCTTTGGCTAGATCATAGTAAGGTTTAGATGAAACCTGGTTCCCGAAGGAAGATAGGACGAGCTTCTACCCGTTTAATGTCACCTCCCATGTAATGCTTGAGCCTCGAACCATTAACCATGAAGGTTCCACCTTTTGTGTTTTTTCAACTCCACAGCACCATACGGGGTCACCTTAGTGATAGAGAAAGGCCCGACCCAATGAGATTTGAGCTTACCCGGGAATAACTTTAACCGAGAGTTATAGAGTAAAACCCGATCTCCCTCATGGAATTCTCGCTTGAGGATCATTTTATTGTGCCATCTCTTTGTCTTCTCTTTGTAGACCCGGTTGTTCTCATAGGCTTCTTCCCGGATCTCTTCTAACTCCGTTAGCTGAAACTTTCTCTTTTCACCGGCACTCTTGAGGTCGTAATTGAGCGCTTTGACAGCCCAATACGATTTATGTGCAAGTTCAACCGGTAGGTGACAAGCTTTCCCGTAGACAAGACGGTAAGGGGACATACCAATGGGAGTCTTGTAAGCTGTTCGGTATGCCCATAGTGCATCATCGAGCTTTAAAGACCAATCCTTTCTTGAAGAATTTACCGTTTTCTGCAAGATCCATTTCAGCTCTCTATTGGTGACCTCGGCTTGTCCATTAGTTTGGGGGTGGTAAGGTAGAGCGACCTTATGTCTCACTCCATACTTCTCCATCAAAGCTTCAAATTGCTTGTTGCAGAAGTGAGAACCCCCGTCACTAAGGATTGCTCTAGGTACTCCAAACCTTGTAAAGATATTCTTTCTTAGGAACTTGGTCACCACCTTAGCATCATTTGTGGGAGAGGCAACGGCTTCCACCCACTTGGTCACATAGTCCACAGCTACAAGGATAAAGAGATTTGAGCAGGAGGAAGGGAAGGTTCCATGAAGTCTATGCCCCACAAGTCAAATGGTTCAACCTCTAGCATCACATTCAGGGGCATTTCGTGTTTGCGGGAGATGTTGCCCATCATTTGACAGCGGTCACAGGAAGCAACAAAGTCATGGCAATCTTTGTGTAAGGATTTCCAGAAGAAACCGGCTTGTAGAACTTTTATTCGGTCCTTGCCGGCCCATGATGCCCTCCCACTTCAAGAGAGTGGCAATGGGTGAGAATGTCTTTCACTTCATTTTGGGGCACACATCTCCTTATCACCCCACCATCAGCACAAGTCTTGAAGAGGTGAGGATCATCCCAGAAGTAGTAGTTTCGAGTCAGCGAAGAATTTCTTCCTCTGCTGGTAGGTCAAGTTATGGGGCACCACTCCCCTTGCTAAATAGTTTGCAAGATCAGCATACCAAGGATCATCAGCTTCCTTGATCACAAAACAGTCTCATCAGGAAAGAACTCGTTTATAGGCACACCTATCATCGGGCACTTCCATGCGGGAGAGGTGGTCGGCCACCACATTTTGCACACCCGGTTTGTCTCGGATTTCGATCTCAAACTCTTGCAGCAACAAAATCCATCTCAACAACCTTGGCTTGGCGTCCTCCTTGAAAAACAAATATTTTAAGGCGGAGTGGTCCGTATGCACAATCACCTTACTGCCCAAGAGGTAAGAGCGGAACTTATCTAATGCAAAGACAACCGCTAGAGCTCCTTCTCGGTTGTGGCATAGTTTTTCTGAGCATCGTTGAGTGTCTTGCTCGCATAGTAGATAGTTCTCAGAATCTTCTCCCTTTTCTGACATAGGGCTGCCCCCACTGCATAGTCGCTTGCATCACACATTATTTCAAAAGGGAGGCTCCAATCTGGTGACACAACTATCGGGGCTGATATAAGGCACTCCTTGAGAGTGTTGAAGGATTTCAGTCAGTCTTCAGTGAATTCAAATTTTGCCTCTTTGGCTAAAAGGTCACACAGAGGTTTAGAGATTTTGGAAAAGTCCTTGATGAACCTTCTGTAGAACCGGCATGGCCAAGAAAGCTTCTAATGTCTCTTACCGAGGTGGGTGGTGGTAGCTTCTCGATGACTTCGACCTTGGCCCGGTCAACTTCAATCCCATTGGAGGAGATTTGTGCCCGAGGACGATCCCTTCTCTCACCATGAAATGGCATTTCTCCCAATTGAGTACTAGATTGGTTTCCTCACATCGGGAGAGAATGGCGTCCAAATTCTCTAGGCAAGAGTCGAAGTTGAGCCCAAAGACCGAGAAATCGTCCATGAAAACTTCCATGCTTTTTTCAATAAAGTTGGAGAAGATGGCCATCATACACCTTTGGAACGTTGCAGGAGCATTGCATAACCCGAAGGGCATTCTTCTATATGCGAACGTTCCATAAGGGCATGTGAAGGTGGTCTTCTCTTGATCTTCAGGGGCTATGGGGATTTGGAAGTACCCGAGTAGCCATCAAGAAAGCAATAAAAGTCTTGCCCGGCTAACCTCTCTAGCATTTGGTCGATGAAGGGCAAGGGAAGTGATCTTTTCTTGTAGCCGTGTTCAACTTCCGGTAGTCGATGCACACTCTCCAACCGGTTGTTGTTCTTTGGGGAATCAACTCACCCTTTTCATTCGACACCACCGTGATTCCTCCTTTTTTGGTACCACCTGGGTCGGGCTCACCCATTGACTATCGGATATAGGGTAGATGATCCCGGAGTCGAGTAGCTTTAGGACCTCCTTTTTAACTACCTCCTTCATATTCGGGTTGAGCCGCCTTTGAGGTTGAACGAGTGGCTTGTAGTTGTCCTCCATGAAGATTCGATGAGTACAGAAATGGGGATTGATACCCTTTATATCGGAGATTGTCCAGCCAATTGCCCCCTTGTGGTTTCGAAGCACCTTCATAAACTGTCCTCTTGTGTACCTTGTGAGGAGGAGGAGATAATGACAGGTAGATCACAAGGTTCAGTCAGATAACATATTTTAAATGAGAAGGTAGAAGTTTCATCTCCACGTGGGAGGCTTCTCGACCGAAGGAGGTATTCTTTGCTCGCTTCTCTCCAGTGGTTCCGGTGGTGGGTAATGCGTTCTGAAGTATCTGGGGCTCTATCCAAAGCAGCTACCATTTCATTCACCTCCGGATCCATCTCCTGTTCATCATCAGACTCAAGCAAAGCAAAACTCAAAGCATCATAATTAGAGTGAGGGGGTGGATTATTTTGCAAAATGGAGTCAACAACATCTATTGCAAAAATAGCTTCCGCATGCGCGGGTCTTTTCACTATCTTAGACATGTCAAACTCAAGCTTTTCATCATGAAGACGCAAAATAATCTTCCCTTTTCCACATCTATCAAGGTCCTGGCAGTTCTTAAAAATGGACGGCCCAAAATCAAGGGACCTTGACATCTTCTTCCATATCAATCACTATGAAATCAGCGGGGAAAACAAAGGTTCCCACAGTCACCACCAAATCCTCAACTTTTCCTTTCGGAAGCACTAGAGACCTGTCAGCAAGTTGTAATTGCACAGTAGTAGGTGTGCACTCACCAATCCCAAGTTTATTAAAAGTTGAAAGTGGCATGAGATTTATACTAGCTCCTAAATCACATAGACCACTACCTAATTTAAAATCACCAATAGAACAAGGGATGATAGGCAAACCAGGGTCTCCAAGCTTTGGAGGAGGGTGCCTTAGTAGGACCGCTGAAATTTCATCAGTGAGATGCACCGTTTCAGATTCTAGCAAAGATCTCTTGTTTGTGAGAATGTCTTTCATGAACTTTGCATAGATGGGCATCTGTTTCAAAGCATCAGCAAAAGAAATGTTAATTGTCAATTTCTTGAAAATACTTAAAAACTTCCCAAATTGCTCATCTAAATTCTTTTCTTTGAGCCTATTCGGGAAAGGAAGTGGAGGGAGATGTTTAGCAAGAGTGGGAGAGATAGGTAATTCAGGAGACTTCTTCTCCTTGGAAATATTTCCTGTGGAGATTGAACTTCCTCAGGTATCTCTCGGTCTTCCTCTTGATTTTCTTGATTTTGCTTCTCTTGGTCATCAACTTCATCTTGGGAGAGGGTTCTTCTAGGAGCCTACCGCTTCTCAAAGTAACCGCCTTAGCTTGGTCCCTTGGGTTAGGCTTCGGTTGACTTGGGAGGTGCCAGGCTGTCTCTGAGCAAGTTGTTCTGAGATTTGATCAACTTGAGTTTTAAGGCTCTGGTTAAATGCCATCTGGTTGGCATTGCAGGCCTCTTGCTCGGTGAACTTATTTTGGGCAGTAGTCATGAAGTTCATCGTCATATTTTGCATGTTTTGCATCATGGCTTCCATTCTAGCCAAGTTACCATCAGAAGAGGAGGATGTGTTGTTGTTGTTGTGTTGTTGTTGTTGTGTCTGAATCCCGGCGGCCACCTTGAGGTCTATACCCCATTTGAGAATTGTTTGCTTGGTGTGGCCCTTGAGGTTTATAACCCATCGAGTTGTTGGAAATATTACTCGGTCCTCCTTGGGTGGAATCGTTGTTCCTCCATGAGAAATTAGGATGATTTCTCCATGGGGCATTGTTGTTGTTATAGTTGTAGCTGGGGCGGTTGCTAACAAAGTTGACATCTTCTTGTCCCTCGATGTAACTTTTTCCTTCACAAAAATGGGTCTCATGGGGACCCGCACATATAGCACACCCCTCTGTGGCTGAAGTAGAAGATGATAAAGCTACAGATTTTGCATTCTCTTTTTGGGATGTAGCAAGCTTCTCCACCATCTTTGTAAGTGAGGATATTTGGGCGGAAAGATGATCGGATGGTTCGACATGAAGTAGACCAGCCGCTCTTGGAGTTCTTCCCTTATTTCTAGCCCATTGCCTCGTGTTACTAGTCATTGTCTCAAGGAGTGCCATTCCTTCTTGAGGGGACTTGGTCATGAAGCTACCTCCCGCGGATGAATTCACAAGCAAACGGTTCGCATCGTCAAGCCCATTAAAGAAAGATAGGCATAACGATTGATCATCCAGCCATGGTGGGAGCAATTCATTAACATCTCCTTGAACCGGTCCCATGCATCGTACAAGGTTTCTCCGGGCTCTTGGTAGAATGTATTAATCTCTCCAATCAGTTGCCTCGTCCTACTAGTGGGTAGTATTTGGCAAGGAACTTTTGAGCCATTTGTACCCATGTTCGGATTGATTGGGGCGGTAAGCTTCTAAACCATCTTGATGCGGAGTCGGATAAGGAATGGGGGAAGAGCTGCAACCGGATTCTCTCCTTACCGTACCGTCTTTCCCGAAGGAATTGCAAAAATCAAGGAAGAGACTTAGGTGGTTCGGAGCGTCATCTGGATTTGCTCCACTGAACTTCCTAAGTCTCGGACCGGCGGTAATGAAATGAGTCTTGAAAACCCATTGTCTCGCTTCCTCCGGTGTCAACACTGGGAGGACTATAGCCGAAGGCCTCCCTTCGGTATCCGGCTGGTGGTAATCAGAAAGGACTCGGTGTTGCTGCTGCCCATTATTCTCAATATCTGGTTGATCTTCATCCGCCATGTTTAAATCTCTTATGCGTCTTATAAGAGTGCGCTCAAGTTCGGATCTCGGACTAGCAAGCGGGGAGCTACTAGACCGAGTGTTTGGCATACACAGAAGAAACACAAGGTACCTAATCAATCACAAGAAAAACCAGCACTACAACTTAGCAATAGAAACTATAAACAAGGATAGGATAAAACAACAAAAACGAAAACATAATCAAAGAAAACAAACACTAAACTTTAAACAAAAGCAAAAACTAACAATACCGAAACTAGGGAAATTGATGGAATCAATCTCCCCGGCAACGGCGCCAAAAACTTGTTGTGCAAAAACTATATAACAAGGTATAAAATAAATGCAAGGAATAGGCAAGTGCACCTAATCGGTGTAGTACAACAAGTGTCGTATCCATAAGGAAATTGGTCCTAACTTCCTAGTCTCGGTACTTAGTAATTGTAATGAAAACAGTAAATTGGGGTTTAGCCGGCGGCAAGCTTAATTGTGTTGGTTGAGTAATTGCAAGAACAACAAATAAACTAAAGGTGATAGTTTAATGGATTGAATGGAAAAGTACTTTGGGAATTTGGCAATCACCCAAACTACCTAGACATGCTAGCAACTCTTCTTATGCCATAGTTGTCTTTTTAGAACAAAATTAATAACTCTCTAAACCAAAGATGAGTTAATTCTTACTTAGTTAATTTTAGCCCTCAAAATCAATTAGGAATAAACTCACTAAGTAGCATTAAGCAAGTTCTAGAACAAAGCCTCAAATTATACTCAGTAATCCTACGAGCGTAAATCAAGAGTTCTCTCTCAATTTGGTCGCAAACCCTAACTCAAAACCAATTTGTAGAAAGGGTTCACCACAAATGCACTCAAGAGATCAATTTGAGAACATTGAATGATAATTAAGAGAGAAACAACTATATTAAAGCATAATCAAGATTCACAAGCACATTCTAGGGTTGGGTTCAAAGACCCATCCCAAAGCACAATAGAGTACTACTCAAGCATAGAGGAAATAAAACTAGAAAAGAGTAAGAAGAAGCCATTGTTGGATCTTGGAATCTTTGGAGAAGGTGAGTTCTTCCTTCTTCTCTCTTCTTCCTCTTCTTTCTCCTCTTCTTTCTCCTTCTTCACGTTCTTTCTCTTCTCCTGTGTGTGTGGAAGTGTAAAAATGCAAAGAATGCCCAAAATCCCCTCTTTTTCCCATCTTTAAACGATTGTTATGGGCAAATTTCCATCGGGACCGCCCCACAGGGGCGGTCCACACCAGAGGCGATTCCCGTGTTTCAAAATTGACTAGACCGCCCCACAGGGGTGGTCCACAGGGGCGGTCCACACCAGAGACGACTCTTCTGGATCAAAATTGACTCGTTTGACCCATCGTCTTTGACACACTCCTCGGGGCATTAAAGCTCAGTTACAAAGTCTGGGAGTCTCCCAAAGACCATTGCTCAAGTGAGCTTTTACCTAAATTTAAATTAAAACTGCATGAGTTCAACTATATTAACGAAATGCTCCATCAAGTGGTGAAATAAGTCAATAGTTGCACGAAATAAAGGTAAATAAAGACCTTATAAATACATCATTTCACCACTTATCATTGAGCAGTAAGAATTCTACACTGTGCACTACTACCCTGAGCAATACTCCAAAATAGCCTTAGCTAAAACAGCTCAAGAGATTTGGAAAACTCTTGAAGTCACGTATGAAGGGAATGATGAGATAAAAAAAACTCGCATTGAGTTGCTACTCACTCATTGGGAGCTATTCAAGAGGAAGAAAAGGAGAGCATTTCCGAAATGCATACAAGGTTCACCAAGCTGATCAACGAAATGATGGTGCTTGGAGGAACTATCTCAAATGAGGAACAAATTCAGAAATTCCTCATATCTCTTCCTGCCTCCTTGGACAGCAAAGTCAATGCCATGCAAGAGGTTCATGATCTATCTAAATGTCTTTGGCAGACATGTTAGGTTCCCTACTGGCATTTGAGTTAAAATTACAACAATGAAACCAGAAGTTCAACAAAAAGGAGGAAAAGGCATAGCCCTTCAAGTAGCTAAAATTCCAAGACAGGAGAAGACAATGAAGAGATGGTATTCTATGCTAAGAGGTACTTTTGGAAGTTCATAAGAAACAACATGAGGAAAGGTAAAGAGCCCAAGGAGACTGACGATCATCAGAAGAAAAATAATGACAGTGTTTCGGGTACACAAAGCGTGGGCATCACATCAAAGACTGTCCTGAATGATCCCGAGAGGACAACGACAGGGTTAGGAACTTGTCCGAAGATTGTTCAACAAAGGGCCAAGGAAAGAAGCATTGGTTGCTACTTGGGGAGACTCAGAACTAAGCGATAACAATCAAGCCTCAGATAGTGATCTCTCGAAAGATGAGAAGACTCACCTATACCTTCGAGGAAGTTTGTTTGATGACGCAAGACAAGGACACGTCAGAATCAGAGGAAGAAGAGCAAAACAAGGTAAACTACTCTAAACTTAGAAAGAAAATTTTAAAGGCTGAACTTCTGGGACTTTGAAAGTTTTCTCTCATACTAGTTGATGAACTAGAGGCATTGGAAAATGAACTAGCATTAATCAAAGAAAACATGCAAATCTAGAAGTTGTTTCTAGGACACCCATATGGAAAAACAAACGACCGGTCGGGTATCAATCAGGGACCAGTCGTAGAGGTGTCTGCCACCTATGTAGACAACTCGATCATCATGAAGCCAAATGCTATAGAACATGATTCATGAGGCATTGGCAACTCAAGAAAATAGGACTAAAATGGGTAGTAAAAATGATCATAGAACAATGATTGTTGGTGGAAATGGGTCCAAACATTCTGAGGACCCTAACCCACACTACTAACTTTTTAAGTGTAGAATCGAGTGGGAAAGAACCCCTGCTGGTACATCGACAGTGGGTGCTCTAAACACATGGCAGGACAAAATGAAGTTCTTCTCACTCGAACCAGGAAGCCAAGGAACTATTTCCTTCGGTGACAACAAGAAAGGAAAATCATCGGGTAGGTAAGGTTGGTTTTACTTCTGATTATGTTATTAATAATGTCAATTTAGTTAACGTTTTAAAATTCAATTTTCTCAGTGTTTCTTAAATATGTGACAAAGGCAACTCAGTTCACTTCTATTCTACACATTGTAGCATAGTAAGTCAGAGTAATGGTAAGGATTTGTTAAAGGGAAAAAGGTGGAAAAATATTTATGTAACTAGTTTGGAGGATATTAACAGTCTAAACCTTCCATACTTGACTGCATCAATAGATGACTCCACAATATGGCATAAAAGACTAGGGTATGGTAGCATATCCTTGTTAAGAAAACTTGTCAAGAAACAGTTGGCAAAAGGTCTCCCTGAGATTAAGAAATCTGAGACCAATCTTTGTGATGCGTATGTTAGAGGCAAACAAACTAACACTTCCTTCAAATAAAAAATCATGGTAAGTAAATCCAAGCCTCTTGAATTACTTCACATGGACTTATGTGGGCCGATGAGAATCAAAAGTTTTGGAAGAAAGGTTATGTATTTGTAATTGTGGATAACTACTCATTATTCGTTTGGACAATTTTTATTGCTTCCAAAGATGAAGTCTTTGAGAAATTTCAAGCCTTTGCAGGAAAAGTCCAAGTACAACCCAACCACAAGATCAAGGCGCTTCGGTCTGATCATGGGTTAGAATTTGAAAATCAACAATTCATGGAGATGAGTGAATAACATGGAATCAATCACACATACTCGGCACCAAGGACACCTAGACAAAATGGGTAGTCGAGTGTAAGAACAAAACACTACAAAGTAGCAAGAGCCATGCTGTTGGGAGCAGTCTCCCTCAGGTCTTCTGGGCAGAAGCAGTGGCGACTGCATGCTACATCACAAATAGAACGCTCATACGACCAATCCTCAACAAAACACCCAATTAGCTAATCAAGGGGAGAAAACCAAACATAAGTCACTTCAGGATCTTTGGTTGTAAGTGTTATGTCCACAACAATGAAAAGAATTTCCTAGGAAAATTTGATGCTACGAGTGATGTGGCCATCTTCCTCGGGTACTCAGAAAGAAGTCGGGCATACAAAATCTACAACAAAAGAACATTGAAGGCAGAAGAAAGTGTACATGTAGTCTTTGATGAGGTTGAAGTTCATAAGATCAAAGAATCTGAAGGAGATGAAGAATTTGGATTTGATCTCGCTGAAAAAGATCACAAAGACAATCCCAAGGATGAACCACCAACCAAAGAAAAACTTGCCCGACTGGTCAACAACAAGTTGACGAAGAAAATAATGATGTCGAAAGTACTTAATCACCATCAACAATTCATCAATCTTGTATTCTGTATAAGGATCACCCATTGGAAAACATCATACAGATATCTCCAAAGGAATCCAAACCAGAGCAGAAGCTCGTGATCCTTAGCCTTCTCAATGACAGTTTCACCTATCGAACCCAAGAACATCAAAGAAGCTCTTCAAGACTCAGACTGGATTAAAGCAATGTAAGAAGAATTACATCAGTTTGAAAGATGCAAAGTCTGGCATCTTGTGCCTCGTCCCACACATCAAGGAGTACTTGACACAAAATGGGTCTTCAGGAACAAGCTAAATGAAATGGGAGAGGTCGTTAGAAACAAAGCTCGTCTGGTAACACAAGGATATCATCAACATGAAGGGATAGACTTCCAAGAAACCTTTGCTCCAGTAGCAAGGATGGAGTCCATCCGATTACTGATTGCATTTGTTGCACATAAAGGAATCAAGCTCTTTCAAATTGACATCAAGAGTGCTTTCCTAAATGGGTACGTCAAAGAAGAAGTGTATGTTGAACAACCTTCAGGTTTTGAGACACAAGAAGGAAAAGATATGGTGCTCAAGCTTGACAAAGCTCTCTATGGACTTAAACAAGCTCCAAGATCATTGTATGATCGTTTGTCCTCCTATCTATTAGACAACCACTTCAAAAGAGGTAAGGTATACAAAATCTTGTTTGTTTACAACAATAAAAATGACTTCTTAATTGTGCAAGTATATGTTGATGATATAATCTTTGGAGCTTCTGATGAGAAGTATTGCAAGAAAATTGAGGCATTGATGAAAAAGGAATTTAAGAAGAGTGATCTAGGAGCATTGAAGTTCTTTTTAGGACTTCAAGTCAAGTAGGATAACGAAGGGATAGTCATATCCCAACAAAAGTACGTAAAGGATTTACTGAAGAGATTTAGAATAAAGGCATGTAAATCTTTTGACACACCTATGGCAGTTGGCACAAAATGGGTATCACGACTGGTGACCAACCGGTCGACCAGCGATCATACAAAGAGATGATCGGTTCTCTACTATATCTAACTACTAGTAGACCTGACATTATGTATAGTGTTTGCTTATGTGCCAGGTTTCAAGCAGATCCAAGAAAGAGTCATCTCACAGCCGTGAAAAGAATCCTACGTTACCTAAAAGGGTCCATGAATCTTGGTCTCTTTTATCCAAAATTCATTAACTGTAATATTGTAGGTTTTTCAGATGCAAACTATGGGGGATCTATCATCATCAATCAAAAGAGTACGTCAAGGACATCATTCTTTGTTGGAGGATCAAAGAAACAACAAAGTGTAGCAATCTCAACTGTTCAATCTGAATACATAGCTGCAACAAGCTGTTGTGCTCAACTTTTATGGCTCAAACAACAAATTGGTGATTATGGTGTCAAAACAGGTACGTTACCAATTATATGTGATAATACTAGTGTCATATCTATTTCCAAAAATCATGTACATCATTCTCGTACCAAGCATATTGACATTAAAAGGCATAAGAAACGTTTGGTTGTTTGTGACCGGATAGAATAGGGCTAAAAGTAGGGTATAAAGGTGCCCGCCCGTCCGTTCGTCTGTGACTGGATAGGCTAGGATAGGTAGAATACAAAGTGGCTGGTCGCCTGTGACCAGCCAGAGATAGTCATAAAGAGATAAGGGGTGGCCGGACGCTTGCGTCCGATCAGGACCACTAGAGAAGGGTAGAAATGTCCGGTCATTTTAGTCTGGCAAGTAAGGGGTAGAAATGGTATTTGTACATGAAATGAGACAGGCCGGTAGTCTCAGGACAGATGTAAAAGCACTATAAATAGGGGTGTACCCCCATGAAATAACACAGGCGGATATACCGACTTAATTTGAGTTAGTTCTCTGCAAAGTCGCTCACATTCTCTCTCTCATTCTGTTCTCAATCACAACCAGGTAACATATTAGGATAGTTATGAAAGGTCAAAGTGGGAAAGACTGGATACTTCATTTCATTTGGCGCCGTCTGTGGGAAACAAACAACTTAGTAGCAACCACAAGACCACGTAGGAGGAAAAAGTTCTTTGATACAGGTAAGAAAAGTCTGAAATGATCGATTGTATTTTGCAGGTTTTAGATGTGGAAAATGGCTCCAAGAACCAGGAAGACGTCGCGAGGCAACGCTGGAGAAAGTGATCCGATCATTACTGAAGATGTGAATGCTGAAGTTCCGGAGGTCATCTCCAAAAAAGATCTAGAGGATATGCTGAAAGGATTGGTCAGATCAATCGACGAAAAGATTGTGGAAGGAAATGAGATGCTGCAACAAGAGTTAATGCAGAGAGATGAAGAGTATCAGAGGAAATGAGAAGAGATGAGCGAAGCCATAGAGCTCCTAAGGAACAAGGATTCGGAAGGAAGCAATGGCAGAAGAAGGGAAGAGCGAAAAGGGACTCCGATCATTGTTGAGGAAGAGATAGAAGAGGATGATTTAGTCGACATGAGTCTTTACCCGTTCTCAGAAAGGATAAGAAAAGCAAAAGCTCCCACTTCACTTCGTCGCCCCTGCAATCGAAAAGTACGACGGAATAGAGGACCCTACTCAACACATCAAAAAGTTCATGTTTGCTATGAACACACAGGGGATTAGTTCTCTCGCTCTTTGCCATTTATTTCTATGGACGCTTTCGAAAAGAGCATTAGGGTGGATCTCTACCAGAGCTCTACAGTCCATTACCAGTTTCAAGCAGTTAACCGAAGAATTCCACAACAATTTTCACTGCGATTAAAAAGGTCAAGAAGGAGATGATCGAGTTGATGGATTTGAAATAGCGAAAGGGGGAGACGGAGAAGGAGTACAACGAGCGTTTCCACAAGAAGGTGGCAGAGATTGATGATGTTGATGAGAAAATTTTAATCAAAGCTTTCGGCAATGGTCTAGCGCAGCCTCGACTTACTGGAAAATTCGTGACTAAGGCACCAAAGACTCATGGAGAGTTAGCTAAGATGATTCATGATTTTTTGAAATCCGAAATAGCTGAAAACAAAGCCAAGGAGCTAGCAGATAGCTTCAAGGGAACAGCCGCACCAGAAAAGAAGGGAAAACATGGAGGAAATGCTGGAAGTTCATCAGGAGGGGGGGTCAAGGTATAGGCCATACTACAAGACGCACGCCGGATCCTCTTCTCAAGGATCGCAGTATCAGGCTGCAAGAACCGCTGTCCACATCGATCCAGGGAATATGCTGCTGCAGTAAGAGAAGGCTATCTCCCTCCTCCTAGGAAGCCGCCACAAGGGGAGATCCTAGTGGCGTTCTGTCATTCTATGGAAACCGAAGTCATCGGACGGTGAATTATGCTACCCTCGCCAAGGAGCTTAGGCTCATTGAGGGAAGTAAGAAGAAGGGAAAGCAACAAGTCGGGCCGCAGAAATAGTACAACAATCAACACTTCTCCTAAAACAACAATCAGCATACCTCTCGAAACTGACAGGGAGAGGAGACCCACCCTGAGCTTGACCATAGCAAGACAGTCGGTATGATAACAGGTCTATAAAGGGGAAAGTAAACCTTTCTTTTCAGTAGTAGGCATTATAAAAATGAGGCTTTATTATATGTTTTCTTTCGCCAGTGAGAGGCATAAAAATATGTTTTTATCGTTTATCATATCAAGAAATAAAAAGCAAGACTGTATAATTTTCATGTCATATCCCTTGAGTACAAAAGACTCTCTTTCATCAAAGCAAAAAGTAAAGAGCTAACAAAACTTTTTCCTAAGAAAATCCATAGGACTTTTTTCAGAGGTATGACCTTTAACTCCTAATAAAAGAAAGAGACACATCCACAAAGTACATCAGGAACTTTCGGAAAGAAAGGTTGCCAAGCGAGAAAATTTTCCCTAAATTTTCTTCTCTGATGAAGATGAGGATGGGGTGTTGTACCCTCAATGATCCACTCGTCATTCGAGCACAGGTGAATGATAGGATGATGGAGGGAATCTTAGTAGACAGTGGAGCCGGAGCAAATGTCATATCAGCAGAAGCGGTTAAAAAGTTAGAAGTACCAAAGACAAGATCAAGCCATATTCAGCAGTTTTGGGAGGCTTCATGGGAGGAATTTCCACCACGTCTTCAGGTAGTATAGATTTTATGATCACCTTGGGCCAAGGAGACGAAAGAAGGACAGAAAGACTCATGGCTTTCATTATGCCAGGCCTTTCAGGATATAACATGTACCTCGGAAGACCTGAAACTAATGCCTTCAGAGCTATATGCAGCACCCACCATCTGAAAATGAAATACTTGACAAGGACCGGAAAGATGGTGACCAAAAGAAAAGCCAGAAGATGGCTCGGGTATGTGAGGTCCGCATAATGGAAAGTCTGCCAAAGAGGAGGTAGTCAAAACAGTGGGATCGGATGAAGAGTTCAAAGGAAAGTTACCCCTTCCTCCGGAGTTGAATCAAGAAACAGAAGGGTACAAGGCAACTGAGGACTCCCCAAGAGAGGTATACTTAAAATCTGACCCTTCTAAGTTTTTTAAAATAGGAACAACATTTGATAGTGGAGAATAGACTCACTTAATGAGGTTCTTGGAAAAAAGAAGGGCAACATTCGCTTGGAGCACAGACGAAATGCCTGGGATAGACTCAAGCATTATCCAGCATGACCTCCGTGTGGATCCTAAGCATCTGACAATTAGGCAAAGAAAGAGGGTGATAGGACAAGAAAAGGATTTGGCAGCCCGAGCCGAGGTCCAGAAACTTCTCAAAGCCGGATTCATCAGGAAGGTGGCTTATCCGTGGTGGTTGGCCAATGTTGTCATGGTGAAAAAATCAAATGGGAAATGGAGGATGTGTGTAGATTTTACAAATCTAAATAAAGCATGCCCCAAATATTTTTACCCATTACCATCAATAGACAGATTGGTCATTTCAACTGCCCAGAGTTCTGTGTTGAGTTTTTTAGATGCATTCTCTAGTTGCAATCAGATCAAAATGAATGGGGAAGATTCAGAGAAAACATTTTTATCACTTCGGCTGGAACATTCTGCTATAGAGTAATGCCCTTCGGTCTAAAGAATACGGGAGCTACTTTTCAGTGAATGTTTGATTAGGTTTTAAACAACAACTCGCTCGTAATGTAGAAGCGTGTGTCGATGATATAGTTGTGAAAAGTTCATTAAAGGATCATCACATGAAAGATTTGTAGGAGACATTCAACACTCTGGATAAATTCCGAATCAAGCTGAACCCTGAGAAATGCGTATTCGGTGTAACAAAAGGGAAATTCCTTGGTTTTATCGTTGGGCAACGAGGAGTTGAAGTCGACCCGGAAAAGAGTCAGGCGATCCTCAATCTCTCTCCGCCGAAGAACATTAAGGATGTTCAGGCTTTAAACGGAAGACTCACGACTTTAAGTAGATTCTACTCCAAGCTCCAAGAAAAGTCAATTCCTTTCTTCAATATCCTGAGGAAAAACAGTAAATTCCAGTGGGGACAAGAATGTGTGGAGGCATTCGAAAAAATCAAAGAAATGCTTCGGAACTTACCCAAGCTAGGCGTACCTGCCCCAGGTCAAGATCTCTACCTCTACTTGTCCGCAACAGATTGGGCGGTTGCCATAGTTCTAATCATGGAAGAGGAAAGGAGAGAGATCCCGGTCTATTATATCGGTAAAAATTTTACACCAATAGAAACACGGTATACAAACATTGAAAAGATTCTGTTTGCCTGGTGATAGCAACAAGAAAATTGCGGCCTTGTTCCAATCACATCGAATCTTTGTCAGAACCAATTGACCGCTCAAACAAATAGCAACAATCTAAATGCATGCGACCGAATGGTGAGCTGGACAGTAGAATTGACACAGTATGAAATCCACTACTTGCCTAGAACAGCCATAAAAGCACAAACTTTGGCGAACTTCATAACAGAAACAAGCTTTACCAAAAGAAAGGAAATCCCAAAGTCCTCATATCATATTAGTCGATGGTGCCTGTTGGGATAAAACCTAACGGCAAGTGTCCGTCAATTCTAGCAAGTTTTTAATAGAGAGCATTCCCTAAGTATTGAACCACAGGAGGCAGTGTCTAGTTTAATCTTATTACGGAAAGTAAATCAATTAAAACAGGAAATTGGGGTGTTGATTTGAGACATTAAAAACGTAAACAAAATGTGAAACAAATAGCAAGCAGGAAAAACCTAATGTTGTGAAACTTATTTGGAAAGGAATCCCGACTCTACATTACTGCAAAAAAAAAGAAAAACAAACAAAACCCTCAAAATATGTTTCCTATCCCTAAGATATCATTCCAAGATAATTCTGATCAAACCCTAGAACAAAGATAATTTACCTCGCCTCAAAAACAAAAAAACAAAAATCCCGCTTAGCAAATTGTAACACCCCATCCACAACGTCGCACTTTATAACCATCTGCAGCGGGAAACATAAACCATCACATTACTTAATCCGTTGGTGTTACACGCCGTTAACCACCCACGTGGCTAACAAGGCTAATACATACATATTATATCGGTCTGATGGACTAGATCCCCGAGCAACTACACCATACAATCCTGATTCCATTTCCAACAATTATTTACATATACATCCCCACTGTACCGAGTATTCATTAACCAATGCCGATAACAAATTCGGTCTTACTACACCTATAATACATACACCATTAAAGGGCTACCAATGTGCAAACATCTACCCCGTCCTACTCTCGAACGGCTTCCAGCTCCTTGTACCTGAAATAGAAAAAAGGAGAAAAGGGTGGCCCCCAAGGGGCTCAGCACCTTTGCTGGTATGGTAATCCCGCCCGCATGCTACCGGGCCACGCACAACTAATTGTCGTCTTAGCATGCTGTTGATTATATTTAAATCCTGCATGTAAACCATAAACACACAACACATTGCATACGCCCAGCTATAGGGCTCAAAAAACACCCACACATCCATACATCCACACATAACAAATCAACATTGTTTCCTTTAACCCTAGAGTGACTCTCCTCTTAATGGAGTTACTTCCTTAACAGACGACATTTACCCATTAATCGGGTTATCCTTAAACGCTTCTTATTATAACCTGAATTCATAACCATAATCCACATATCCACAATTTACCACATATAACTTCACACCGAATAGGAATTGCAATACATCCATAACACATAATACAACGGGTACGGTTCTCTTAAGGAACCAACCCAACCATAATTAGTTCACTTTAGAGCCTAGAGAATGTTGCCAAACTCATGTTAAGCTCGTTCCATAACTTGCTACCGTTTCTTTAAATGAACAGATAACTTAACACTAAGGTGCGTTGGGTACAGTAACCAAGCACACCGAACAACCATTGTATGCCCCAGAAAACCGACGTGAGTCAGTAACATAGCTTTGGCTAAGCTAAAGGGAAGATTGGAAACCCAATGAGTAAACAACCTAACATACACCAAGAGAGTCGAACCGGGTATGACATCGACTCCCGTCCATCACACGCGTGGCCGGAACATGACCGGACTCCTCACCCCCCATTAGTACACATATACTTATAGTTAAGTAGTTAAGGCTCCATTATGGAACCTATCACATCCACACACCATTCGGTATCACAACCGTGTTAAGCATGTAAGGGAGGTTCACACACCTACAAACAATAACCATACACAACTAACTCACGCATAGCCGTGGTTAGAACGTTCCCAAGGTTTGGGTCGTTAACTCCGAATACCGATATCTCATGTGTACCTAGATTTGGTTAGCTAAGGTTTAACACCTATTTGAGGTTAAACGGTATTGGTGACCAGATTCGCCACATAAATGAATTACTATAAACTCATTTCATGTTTTATCTTACAAGGTGGCAAACACACAGAAAAACACATTGGCATACAAGCCGGTGTAATCCGGTAGGACACAGGTTGCAAGAAAACCATACCTGTCTCCGGAGTCCACTCCACCATGTCCACTTACGTTCCTCGAACAATTCTCGAACAACTGGTACATTAAAGTTGTTTCATTAACATTGGGGTAACATGTTTGTGTAACGTCGAATGACTATGGTTAACCCCGTTAACTAGTTAAATACTTAACATTTTTAACTTGATTTACTCTCACATTTTATCCCAACTTCTCACCCACCAAATTGTCATTATAACTCACCAAACATGTCCTTAACAACCTTACAACATCATTATCCATCAATCCCCATCATTAGACACCATTTTCCCAACCTTAAACAACAATTTTAGAGTGGTCCGGGACTTGGTCCTTACCTTAAGTCCCGGACCAGCACTTACTTAAAATCTTCGGCGTATTTCAAAGGGTGGTCCGGGACCTTGTACTCACCCCAAGTCCCGGACCAAAACCAGTGGTGCACTCTCGGCCTATTTTCATGCATAGTCCGGGACTTGAACCATAACCTAGGTCCCGGACCAAACCTACAGAATTGTTAAAATTGCATTTTTCAAGTGTTGTTGCCTTAGTTCTCCACCTCCATTAATTGTATAAACTTACCATATGATCTTAGGTATATTCTAATGCCAAAATACCACTTCGATTCACCTTAAAACATTGTCCAACTTGTTACCCAAATTTCCTTATACATTTTACAAATTTTCGCCATGGGTTCTCTTAGCATATCACCATTCCAAAACTCATAGTTTTCACCATTAAACATTCAAGATCTCCTAAACCTCAAGAACACCATCACACACAAACCTTCACCAAACACTAACACACAACACAATATAGTGCTTAACTTAAATTGCTTGGCACTTAGGCCCTTAAATAACATGGCTCTTAGGCCCTTAAATTGCTTAAACCTTAAACACTGAATTTCCACAAGTATATATTGCCTTTGACCTGCAAATACACCCAACAATACATATGCCCTTAATAAACTCCTTGAGAGCATTTCACTAGCTCATTTACCATTGGCATTTAAATCATATTGGATAGTTTGTTTACCTCTTTCCTTCCAGATTTTTACTTGAACATTCTTGTTCTTCCTTGTTTGGAAATCGGCAAGAGCACTTGGTTACTTGCCAATGTTCTAACCAACACACAAGTACAACCAATGAGCATTCAAGCTTCATGCTTAAACTTACTTACAAACCCTAGGTTATACATATTGTCTTAACACATAAGGGTAGTTGTTTTACCTTAGATCTTGAAGAGAGTTTGAATATATACCAAGAGAGGACTCCACCTAGTCCATGAAAGGTTGGAATGAGCTATGAAAGAACAAGAAAAGACACCATTAATGGTGTATTTTCGGACAGCACACAAAAACATGGGGAAACTTCATTTTTCTTTGAGTTTCCTTACCTTGAAGCAAAGGAGAACAACAAGGTGTAAAAAGATGTGGTCAAGCTCCTTCAATGGTGAATCTCCATGGCACCGAAATGGAGCTTTTGAAGTTTTGAAAAGATAGAAGTGTAGAGCTTGCTCCAACTAGAAGAACGGTGGTCTCGAAATTGAATTTGGACCATGGAGCTAGGAGTTACATGTGGTCAAAGATGGAGTCTTGGTGTGTATTATTGCAAACGTAAATGGAGAATGAAGAGAGGTTGAAGAGAGCTTGCAACCGTGTGAAATGAAGAAGGGAATGAGATAATGAAATAAGTGAGTTGCTTTTAGGAGATATTACATGTTAAAAGGTAACCTTCTTCCTTTTTACCTTCCTACCCTTCCTTCCTTATTTGATTTTACATGGTGGTGACTCACCTTAATAAAAACCGGCCCCCATCATTTATTTAGAGATAGTTTGGTCTTTATTGACCCATTTAATTACTTGTAACAACATATGTTACAAACTAGCTTATTAAAGTCACTATTCATAAAAACAAGGCACATAGATGTGAAATTTTTGATTTCCCATTGACCTAGACCTCCAAATGTGTTACAAATTAGTACACATATTTATTTAAGAGTAATGATGGACACCTAGCCATTCAAAACTCATTTACAAGACAATTTTCCAAAAATGTGCTTTAAGACTCCTTAAAGCACATTTTGTGTTTTTAACTTGTTTTCAAGCTTGGTTTTCTTCAATAATTGATTTAATATGTTCATTAACATATTTCCAAGGTCTAGAAATGACCTTTAGGTTTTATACAAGGTTAACCAAGTCTAGAGCAATTATTTGCTTAAATTGACCTTAAGGTGTTTCCTTGTATTTTGCTTGGTTTAATTGTTCACTGATGTTGTTAAGGCACTTTTTAGCCTTTGAATACCATAGTTTAACATTTAACCAACATATGAAGGTTTGGGGTATTTCAATCTACCCCCTTAAAAGAACTTCGTCCTCGAAGTTCACATTTCCCAACACATCATTTGATTAGAATACGGGAATTACTTTCAAGATAAACTTCCATTACCAACACACCTTACCACAACCTCGGACTTGACGGTCCGGGTACATATACACATCCATCCATAACATATCATTCTCACATGATTACCTCGGACTCAATGGTCCGGGTACCTTAACAGTAATGTACTCACATAACAACCCTTAGACTCTCAGGTCTGGGTAACATAACCACCTTTGGACTCATAGGCCCAGGTAACATAATCATTTCAGAACTCAACCCTATTAAGACTCAAGGTCAAAGTAATATTTATTACACATACCACACAACATGCCTTAGCATGTATAACAACAGAAATACCTTTTCCATCTCTTCATGGGCTCGAGTCCCATGTTGAGTACATATACACTGTGATCCCCGCAGAACCCGGTCGCGATGGACACCTGCTGGTCCCCGTTCCTTTGGGAGATCAAAACATTCACTTAATTTTTAACATATGTACTTCTCATGTCACCGGTCCGAAGACAAAGGCTCATACGTCCTCAGCTCGTGAGCAAGTACTACAAAAAATATTCTTTACCAGGTTAAGTAAACAAGAGAATCCTTTATTCAAAATATCAATCCACTGTTTTGGAAATACCTATTGAAAACCCTTTTGAAAATTCAATACAACTCCAAGTCCAACTTATGCTCTTTGCATCCTTTCTTAGTGGTGTTATTTGTGACCACTTATAGGGAGCTTCAAGAGTCATCCAACCCTGATGTGATCAGCATCAGTGTTGAACTATTTCTTCCACCCCAATTTGTGTTCGGCTTCCCTTGATCACATGCAAATCAAGTTCCACCTCCCACTTCATTTTCAAGGACAATTAATTCAACATATTCCCTTTCTATCTTTTCATCATTCTAATCATAATCATCACATCTCCAAGGGATAGAACTCAGTCCATCAATTACCTTTCCATTCTCTTTAATCAAGTTACCTAGGGAATCTAATTCTTACTAGGTTCCATGTCAGTTTCATACCCTTCATAAATCACCACACTATATATATATACATATTTTTAATCAAAATACAATACATCGTGTCACATTTGGTATTATGCAAACACACACCATTGGGGTTTAGTTCCCCAGGGTTTATTTACTCCTAACACTTGTACTTACCCACAACCATTACCAAGGTAGTCTCACCTACCACAATGGTATTTCGCATCTTCTGTGCGCAATTACCACCATTTAACCAAACCAACCATCATAACCAATTATTAACCATGCCACCATCATAACAATTATTTTTGTGCTATGCACAACATAGTTCACGTACACTTGTACGGTAAAACACACTAAGCGGTTTGCGCTCTACCCCCCTTAAAAGGGATTACGCCCACGTAATCAATCACTGAACATTGTGTTAAAATGTTCTGCCGTCGTGAAGTGTTTTAACTTCCACGCGGTCCGTTAAAGGATCTTGACCATATTAGCGGTTTAGTTCCTTTACCAAGAATTCTCATTGGAGTTTTCTTAACTCCTAACCAGTTTCGATTCTGACCTGTCCATTCGTTATCCATACTGTATTGTACACCTCCAATTCTCCTACTTCCACATTTAATTCTGCACCTGTATCATTTCATTGATATGACCTTGCATTTCATATGCTTCAGTCTTATAGTGTTATAATTCTCTTTGTTCGCCTTCCACCATTATCATCTTCCAAATCCTAGCTATCCCACTCGATCATTACTGTGCAAACGCAATACCAAAACACTCAGTCATACAGAGTGCAGAGGCGTAAACTCTTGGCAGTAAATCTCTCATGCAATTGCCATAGGAATTCACACTGTGCTTCACTGAGATTCTTATCTCATAATACCGGCTACTGGCTTACTGTCCAGTTTATTTGTTATCACTTCCCATTGTATCTTTACTGGATTTAACGCATCACTCCGCTTATTTGTCATACCATCACCTAATCCATACTTATACAACGGTCGCTTTCTGCGTACCGTGTTCTTTTTCCTTGCACAACACTAACTTACATGGTATTCACTGTCATATTAGTTTCCACACATATACTTGCATCATCCTCATGGATGACTACTGAATGCTCCTTGAGCGTTGCTCACTTTGAGTTATAAACCGGCGTTACTCAGCTCGGTGCTCCACGTTATACCTACATGCTAGTAAACTAGCTGTTCTTCCACAATAATAACATGGTCCATCCTTAATATATTTCTTAAACTTGGTTCACACAGCTACCGCTCCTGCGGTTTCACAATATTGAGAGGTATCCCCACTCTTAAGCAGTGGTTCGTTCTCCGCTTTATTTTCTTGTGTAACACAAACTTCCACAATTGATTCAATTTGACATAACATGTCTTGCTTGTGGCTTATAAGCCACTGCCTCGAGCTCTGCTCACTAAAGGCTACTTCCACACAATTACTTTTCTGCACGACATTACATGGTTTAACAAGGTCGTCACATCTCGATTCCTTCCAAGTTGTCTCTTTGGCAACTTAGGGTCCTACTGTTAAGTGGGTTCTCTTCGGTTTTAACCCGAGTAATTATTTCAACTCTTGAGTTTCTGTTACATTGTCTCATTCGACAATGTTTGATCCAAACACCCCTCAAGGATTGCTCCTGGGGGTTGCTAAGGTTTGTCATTACATTTGTTTGCACTCATGGGTGCTTTCAGTAAACTTCGCCTTCTTATGTTCTTAGCTGGGTATTCGTTCCAGCTACCATGTCTCATTCCTTCAGCTTCCTAAGACATATGTGATGTCTTTACATAACCATCCGTGCTCTTCGCACTTCTTGACCCTATACATTCTCTTGGACGTATTTACCAATTCATTTAGTCTTCTCAACTGGGTTCCTTTACTTCAACCATTCGTGGTAATCCATTGCTCTCATTTGACTTTTACTGCTGACCGTAGTATGGAGTTGACTACTCCCCGTGTTTCGGACTCTTCTCGTATACATATATGGGGTATCATACTGATACATTACTACTTACCCGACTAACCCATAAGTAGGTCTGTCAGGCCCACATGCTCCTATCGGAGTGCGGTCGTCCCACATTTCAGTTGGTACACTCGTAGTGTCCGTCACACGCCTAGGTGAAGTATTCTGTTGTCAACTCCCTTATATTGTCCTTTGACAATATACATTCCGTGCTTCCCGAACTCATTCAGGGAGGTTATCCACCGTTGTATATTAAGAACTCCATCCATACCGTCGGGTTGCTACCCTCGGTTCACCGGTTTCCGTCCGGTTATTCAAAGGTAAACTGTTTGAAAGAAGGGAAAGAAAGTATTGGTTTAAAAGAGAATTGGGTTTTGAAAGAAAGAGTTTGAAATAAATCTGAGTTTGAAAGAAAAATTCTCTCTGGTTTCACAACCCTTCTTGCCTTAACCAAGTCTAGCTTCTTGCCGACTGGTATATTCCCATTTACAAAGGTTAGGCTGTTAAGCCCTTCCACGGTTACGATGATCACATTTATTTTCTGGGTACTTTACTAAGTAGTTTGTAGTTGTCAATTTTTTTTTTTCTTCGAACAGCCCTGTTATAGCTGCACTTGCCACGGCAAGTGCGCCCTGTTAACTGGCTGTCGGTTCAACATGTACCGGCTGCGGTACTGTTTTTGTCTGCACCGTATTCAGTGGTCTCATGGGTCCTTACTTGGATACTCTAATTGGTAACTAATCTCCTGCACAACTTCTCATTGTCCTCCTCTAATAATCATTAACTAGGGTGTTTCCCATTCTGGGAGACCCCTTTTACTTATTATTGCATCCTCTTCGTAGCCCATTCCACGCATTTGTCGTGGTTACTGAGACTTGTCTCTTGTTGGGTACTACGTTGTAGTTCCTTTGTCGGTTGGTATACCGTTGGTGCCATTCCTAACATTTGCTATCCCGTAGACTCTCGTCTCGGGTTTCATTATTTCACTTCTTGCCTGTTGCAAGCTGGTAGTTTTCGACTGCTCGGCATGTCGACCCAGGTTGCCGGAAATT
Source organism: Limonium bicolor (assembly GCA_023374045.1). NCBI lineage: Eukaryota > Viridiplantae > Streptophyta > Magnoliopsida > Caryophyllales > Plumbaginaceae > Limonium > Limonium bicolor. Next base: position 96,909,286 of record CM041779.1, read on the forward strand.
TCATTCTCCCATACACAAGATTCTTCATTCTTTGCTATCAGTGCGGTTACAGTTGTTCACCTGGGAACCGTCTCCGGGATTTCTACTTTTCAGAATCTACCGTATGACAGGTTCCCCATACTTACAAGATAGTTAATAACAGCCAGACCGGGTCTTCCCGGGTAAGAGAGGGCTTTCATCTCTCTGGCGTTCCTCCCAAGTCATAAAATAGGGGTTGTGGAGGGCGGGATGGATATAGTAGGTTTCCAGTATTCACTGGTAGTTCCTAACTAGCGTATCTCTCACGCTATCACTCAACCCTTAACCCAAAGTACTAAAATCTTATCTCGGTACTTCCTAAGCTCGGTAATTCAGTCATCAGAGCGATACTTCGCTCTGATACCACTTTTTGTAACACCCCATCCACAACGTCGCACTTTATAACCATCTGCAGCGGAAACATAAACCATCACATTACTTAATCCGTTGGTGTTACACGCCGTTAACCACCCACGTGGCTAACAAGGCTAATACATACATATTATATCGGTCTGATGGACTAGATCCCCGAGCAACTACACCATACAATCCTGATTCCATTTCCAACAATTATTTACATATACATCCCCCACTGTACCGAGTATTCATTAACCAATGCCGATAACAAATTCGGTCTTACTACACCTATAATACATACACCATTAAAGGGCTACCAATGTGCAAACATCTACCCCGTCCTACTCTCGAACGGCTTCCAGCTCCTTGTACCTGAAATAGAAAAAGGAGAAAAGGGTGGCCCCCAAGGGGCTCAGCACCTTTGCTGGTATGGTAATCCCGCAGCCCGCATGCTACCGGGCCACGCACAACTAATTGTCGTCTTAGCATGCTGTTGATTATATTTAAATCCTGCATGTAAACCATAAACACACAACACATTGCATACGCCCAGCTATAGGGCTCAACAAACACCAACACATCCATACATCCACACATAACAAATCAACATTGTTTCCTTTAACCCTAGAGTGACTCTCCTCTTAATGGAGTTACTTCCTTAACAGACGACATTTACCCATTAATCGGGTTATCCTTAAACGCTTCTTATTATAAACCTGAATTCATAACCATAATCCACATATCCACAATTTACCACATATAACTTCACACCGAATAGGAATTGCAATACATCCATAACACATAATACAACGGGTACGGTTCTCTTAAGGAACCAACCCAACCATAATTAGTTCACTTTAGAGCCTAGAGAATGTTGCCAAACTCATGATAAGCTCGTTCCATAACTTGCTACCGTTTCTTTAAATGAACAGATAACTTAACACTAAGGTGCGTCGGGTACAGTAAACCAAGCACACCGAACAACCATTGTATGCCCCAGAAAACCGACGTGAGTCAGTAACATAGCTTTGGCTAAGCTAAAGGGAAGATTGGAAACCCAATGAGTAAACAACCTAACATACACCAAGAGAGTCGAACCGGGTATGACATCGACTCCCGTCCATCACACGCGTGGCCGGAACATGACCGGACTCCTCACCCCCCATTAGTACACATATACTTATAGTTAAGTAGTTAAGGCTCCATTATGGAACCTATCACATCCACACACCATTCGGTATCACAACCGTGTTAAGCATGTAAGGGAGGTTCACACACCTACAAACAATAACCATACACAACTAACTCACGCATAGCCGTGGTTAGAACGTTCCCAAGGTTTGGGCCGTTAACTCCGAATACCGATATCTCATGTGTACCTAGATTTGGTTAGCTAAGGTTTAACACCTATTTGAGGTTAAACGGTATTGGTGACCAGATTCGCCACATAAATGAATTACTATAAACTCATTTCATGTTTTATCTTACAAGGTGGCAAACACACAGAAAAACACATTGGCATACAAGCCGGTGTAATCCGGTAGGACACAGGTTGCAAGAAAACCATACCTGTCTCCGGAGTCCACTCCACCATGTCCACTTACGTTCCTCGAACAATTCTCGAACAACTGGTACATTAAAGTTATTCATTAACATTGGGGTAACATGTTTGTGTAACGCCGAATGACTATGGTTAACCCCGTTAACTAGTTAAATACTTTACATTTTTAACTTGTTTTACTCTCACATTTTATCCAACTTCTCACCCACCAAATTGTCATTATAACTCACCAAACATGTCCTTAATAACCTTACAACATCATTATCCATCAATCCCCATCATTAGACACCATTTTCCAACCTTAAACAACAATTTTAGAGTGGTCCGGGACTTGGTCCTTACCTTAAGTCCCGGACCAGCACTTACTTAAAATCTTCGGCGTATTTCAAAGGGTGGTCCGGGACCTTGTACTCACCCCAAGTCCCGGACCAAAACCAGTGGTGCACTCTCGGCCTATTTTCAGGCATAGTCCGGGACTTGAACCATAACCTAGGTCCCGGACCAAACCTACAGAATTGTTAAAATTGCATTTTTCAAGTGTTGTTGCCTTAGTTCTCCACCTCCATTAATTGTATAAACTTACCATATGATCTTAGGTATATTCTAATGCCAAAATACCACTTCGATTCACCTTAAAACATTGTCCAACTTGTTACCCAATTTCCTTATACATTTTACAAATTTTCGCCATGGGTTCTCTTAGCATATCACCATTCCAAAACTCATAGTTTTCACCATTAAACATTCAAGATCTCCTAAACCCATCAAGAACACCATCACACACAAACCTTCACCAATTACAAACCACAACACAATATAGTGCTTAACTTAAATTGCTTGGCACTTAGGCCCTTAAATAACATGGCTCTTAGGCCCTTAAATTGCTTAAACCTTAAACACTGAATTTCCACAAGTATATATTGCCTTTGACCTGCAAATACACCCAACAATACATATGCCCTTAAATAAACTCCTTGAGAGCATTTCACTAGCTCATTTACATTGGCATTTAAATCATATTGGGATAGTTTGTTTACCTCTTTCCTTCCAGATTTTTACTTGAACATTCTTGTTCTTCCTTGTTTGGAAATCGGCAAGAGCACTTGGTTACTTGCCAATGTTCTAACCAACACACAAGTACAACCAATGAGCATTCAAGCTTCATGCTTAAACTTACTTACAAACCCTAGGTTATACATATTGTCTTAACACATAAGGGTAGTTGTTTTACCTTAGATCTTGAAGAGAGTTTGAATATAACCAAGAGAGGACTCCACCTAGTCCATGAAAGGTTGGAATGAGCTATGAAAGAACAAGAAAGACACCATTAATGGTGAATTTTCGGACAGCACCAAAACATGAGGGAAACTTCATTTTTCTTTGAGTTCCTTACCTTGAAGCAAAGGAGAACAACAAGGTGTAAAAAGATGTGGTCAAGCTCCTTCAATGGTGAATCTCCATGGCACCGAAATGGAGCTTTTGAAGTTTTGAAAAGATAGAAGTGTAGAGCTTGCTCCAACTAGAAGAACGGTGGTCTCGAAATTGAATTTGGACCATGGAGCTAGGAGTTACATGTGGTCAAAGATGGAGTCTTGGTGTGTATTATTGCAAACGTAAATGGAGAATGAAGAGAGGTTGAAGAGAGCTTGCAACCGTGTGAAATGAAGAAGGGAATGAGATAATGAAATAAGTGAGTTGCTTTTAGGAGATATTTACATGTTAAAAGGTAACCTTCTTCCTTTTTACCTTCCTACCCTTCCTTCCTTATTTGATTTTTACATGGTGGTGACTCACCTTAATAAAAACCGGCCCCCATCATTTATTTAGAGATAGTTTGGTCTTTATTGACCCATTTAATTACTTGTAACAACATATGTTACAAACTAGCTTATTAAAGTCACTATTCATAAAAACAAGGCACATAGATGTGAAATTTTTGATTTCCCATTGACCTAGACCTCCAAATGTGTTACAAATTAGTACACATATTTATTTAAGAGTAATGATGGACACCTAGCCATTCAAAACTCATTTACAAGACAATTTTCCAAAAATGTGCTTTAAGACTCCTTAAAGCACATTTTGTGTTTTAACTTGTTTTCAAGCTTGGTTTTCTTCAATAATTGATTTAATATGTTCATTAACATATTTCCAAGGTCTAGAAATGACCTTTAGGTTTTATACAAGGTTAACCAAGTCTAGAGCAATTATTTGCTTAAATTGACCTTAAGGTGTTTCCTTGTATTTTGCTTGGTTTAATTGTTCACTGATGTTGTTAAGGCACTTTTTAGCCTTTGAATACCATAGTTTAACATTTAACCAACATATGAAGGTTTGGGGTATTTCACAAATCTAGTTAGCAAAGACCAAATTCTAACTTCGTTACGAACCCCTTTTACTAACCGCCTTAAGAAAATCAGTTTATTGGTCAATTAGCAATTTAGAGGAATTACCGTCTCTAAACTAATCGTTATTTTCCTGTAATCAATTGAAAGCCGCAGTCGTCAATATAAGCTAACAAATACTAATATTTATAATTGGCCAATTATAACGATTAAGAAATTAAGCAAGGAAATAACGTTACTCTCAATCGAATTGCATAAATCACAAAGAACAGGATTTCAATTTAGGGATACATAGCAACCGAAATCTAAAGAAATACTCAGCCATTGACATGTTTACAATAAGCAAAACTGTATGAGTAGTAATAAGAACAAGAGAAACTCTGTTGAGACTTCTGGAGAAGTCTCCGTGATGAACTTTCTGCTCTGCTGCTCTGCTCCAACCTTCCGTCAGAATCAATCTCCAACTATGCTAATCTCTCTGTGTAACCGTGACTAATTGTGGTGTGTCTAAGTGTATCTCTAATGTTGGCGAGACTCTCCTTTTATAACACAGAAATCTATCTTTAATCTATCTCTAATCTAATTAAATAAGCGATGGCTAAGATATAGTAACAGGTATTAAAGATAGAACCAATTCCGTTATCTCCGTAGCAAAATCTGGCGCTCCGCTTGTATTGGTCTGGGTTTGCAAACAAGTACACAATCCCGGACCGCGTCTGAAAATAGGCAGAAGGTTCTCGCTTGGGATGGTCCGGGTTTGCAAAGTAGGACACAAACCCGGACCGCGTCTGAAAATAGGCAGAAGGTTCTGCGATGAGATGGTCCGGTTTTATAAACCCAGCTCCAAACCTGGACCCTCAATACAACACGGCAGTGGTTAATACAAGTCTGCCTTTGACCCTGGTTTGACTTCCCTTGTTGCTCCAACCTCTAAAATCTTCATTTAAGCACTTTGTTGAGCATTTTATCCTGAAAACATATCAAATCGATCATTGGAGACAAATATAACAATAAAGAGTAAATAAAGCATTATGGAGGGAAGTTAATGTCATAATGTAAAAATTAAGCATGAATTAGTCTAGTAAACTAGACAAATTCTTGACTATCAACTTCCTCACACTTAATCTTTGCTTACCCTCAAGCAAATAGAAACATACTGAAATCTTACAGAAGGGAGTCGTCAGTTTAGAACTGTGCACAAGGAGATCTAATAATGAAAAGCAGTCATAGAAAACAATGATCCACACTTGCAGGTTTTCATAAACAGTGAATTGAGAAGTATTTTGCAAAGGCTTAAGACACATAGTAAACCACCTGACTCAATTTCACTCAGGGACTACTTTCCAATTAACTTTCCACAATCCATGGATGACAAGGGGTGAGAAGTAATATCTTATTCCATATTACCTTTCATCACCACGTACTCATAATCAAGAAAGACTTTGCACTTTGCATTTGAAATTAATAAATTTCTTCAACTTTCTAAACAAGCATTAACTTTCTCTTTTATATCCCTCAGACTTTTCTCTCCATTCATGTAGCGGTGTTGGGTCTTCTATCCTAGATCAGATGACCTTAGGTAGATGGGTGATAAGGCACCCCGAGGACTTAATTACCAAATGGGCGAGGCCTGTTTTCTGGGTTAAAAGTTCGATTAGAGGAGTACCTTGCCTTTGTCCTTCCTTCCTTTCATTCAATAATCATTCCCAAAGTCTCCAAGTGAAATCAAAGACAAATAGCTATACTAATAGGCTTAACTTTTTAATGAAGAAATAGACAAGCATTAAACAAAGCTGTACATACAAGCAGTGCAACCAGAATTCCCACAACTGTTTTCCAGCTTCGATCTCACAAAAACTATTGCTACTCGTGCGGTGTTCCAAACCAAATTATCCAACCACTGAATAGGACTCAGGTATGCTATGCAACCAAAAATTTTTGAGGGCCGGCAAAAATATTGTGAAAATGGAATGATAGTCTTAAGAGAAAATTGTTCAAAATTAGCACATTCGAATGTAATTGAGCAAGAGCATGAGCATGCGTAATTCCCCTTCCTCACACTTAAAAATTAGCAATGCCCTCATTGCTTCATGAAAATGATTAAGACGGAAGGAAACTATAAAGTTGTAGAAAACAACGTTTGAAAAATAAAAGAAGTTAGAAAATCACACCCCTGGAGTATGGTGAGGACAACGTCCTCACACTTATGTAAAACAGCGGGGTGTTGAATTCTGCAGAAAATTGGACAGAGTTTCCTTTGGTTCCCTTAATACCTCACACGCATCAAAAAGCAGACCTGTAGCTCAAGAAATAAAACCAAAGCCAACACGAACTTGCAGAAACAGTAAGCGTGTGAGTGAAACATCATAGTTAAGTGATACAGACGTCATGAAACAGGCAGCATTCAAATCCAAAGTAAGATAGAAGTACAATCCAAAAGAAAATATCTCAGAAGCAACGTAGTAAATAAAAAACACATCAAAATATCCGAAAAGGTAAAGAATGAAATAACCCAAGCTCTAGAACCCTAGGGATGTGGTGGAGGCTATGACTGTGTCCCATGCGGAAGATGCCACGCCTCCATACGGGCGAAGCGGGAATCATAATCAGCCATCCGCGCCTCCTGGCGAACCTCAGCAGCATGGCGACGTGCCTCCAAGGAAGTCAGGCGAACTCCATAGTTCTGAACTTGAGTGGACAGATCGTCAAGGCGCGAGCCAAACTCATCAAAGCGGGTAGTACACACCCCCTGCCAATCTCTAAACTCTGTCATCAGCTCCTCAAAACCTGGCATCGGACCCGCAGCAGGCCCATCAGCACCCCTAATCTGTGAAGGTCCGGCCCCATCGGCACCAGCAGACCGGGCAGCTCTCTCACCCGGTCGGGCACGACGACGCTTAATCCAACCATCCCCAATCTTCTCCCATTGAAAACGATGCATTGCTGTCATGTCCAGAGGAGAAGCGGGATACTGAGGCCGCTCATCACTGAAGTCAATCCTAGCCTTCTCAAAAAGAAACAGTAGAAAGTGCAGGAAAGCAAGGGAGGCAGTACAATCCACATCCATAATCCTTAGAAAATGCCCAAAAACCATTGAATGGAACAAAATAGGACAAGCACCACGTGAAAATTCATCATCCATCAAATGTCGCAGAAAGAAACAATCCAGAGAATTCAGGTCAGCACACTCTCTCGGGCGAACATTATGCATTATAATGGCCAGAATCAAACGCTCGATCGGGGTGTGCAGTTTGTCCCCCGTCACAACCTGCTTATCTCTTGAAGACCGTCTTTGACGGTTCGGTACCTCCGGGTCATTAACCACCAGACTCAAATAATGTTCCTTTGCCATTTTCCTATCATTGTCCACATGTTGCAGGGCTTCGCTAAAAGCATTATCAGCAAATCTTTCATTCACTCCAAAATATTCACTAATGTCTGAATATGCTAAACGGACGATTTTCCCTTTGACCCGTGAGAAAATCACATTAAAATTATCCTCCTTCTCAGCATTGGCATAAAACATTTTAACCAATCTTGGGTAATAGCACCCCCTACCAAGATGCAACAAATTTCCCCACCCTTTGGCACCAAACACAATCTGTAAATCAAATTCAGTAATCAACTCCTCAGACACTGACCTTTCCGGAATAATTTTCCGGTCCTAGACGTTGTACCAATCAAAAGCAGCCTCACTGATGAAATCGGAGCGCACTGATTCTCGAATTGAAATGGTGGCGGCGGTGCAGGCGCAGCCGATGAAGAGGCGGCAGCAGTGGTGGATCGCCGTGCGCGCTTCGCGGCCATAGCAATTGGGCGGTGGTGATTGGTGGTGGTCGAGGGATGTAGTAGCGGTGTTGCGGGTCGAAGATGGAGTGGTAGTGTGATATGGGCTGCGACGGGTAGTGGCGGTGACTTGGCTGAGGCGAAAATGGAGGAGCGGTGAAGTGGTGGTGGCGGTGTAGTGAGGCGGCTCGGGGATGGAAATAGCGAGGCGAGGTCGGGGGGTGCGGCGCGACGGAGGAGCGGTGAAGTGATGGTGGCTGAAGGAAATCGACGGCAGTGTGCGGTGGTGGAACAGGTGGCGCAGGTGGAGGTGGTGGAGTCAGACCGAGGTTGTAATGGCGAGGCGAGGTCGGGCTGGGGAAGATGTGGAGAAGGTAGCTAGGGCGCAGAGGTTGAAGAAGATAATCTCTGATTTAGGGATTGAGAATCGCGGCGCCCCTCTTGTGTTTCTGCTGTGAACTTGATCCGGGTTTGCAAACCCATACCCAAACCCGGACCACACTAAAATCATGCCAGTGAGGTATCCGCTTATGCGGTCCGGGTTTGCAAACCAATACGCAAACCCGGACCACCTCCAAAAGTCGACAGTAAGTAGCGCGCTCTCTCGGTCCGGGTTTGCAAACCAGCGCGCAAACCCGGACGACCTCCAAATCACGCCAGTAGCTTCGTCCAACTGTAGGTCCGGGTTTATAAACCCAGCACCAGACCCGGACCACCCTTAAAAGTGGCCAGAAACACAAATTGGTAACTGATGTCCCTCTAAACTCCTGAATTCACCTTCAACCCATGAAAAACTAAACAAAACAAGTCTAACAACCACGTTAGCCCAAAAATAACAATGAAAAAAATAAAACTTACGAAAAAAAAACAAAAAAAATAATAAAACTCACAAAACCGGGTTGTCTCTCAGCCAGCCGCCCGTCTTTTCGGTCTTTGGCTAGACCATGCATTGGATAATCAGTATGGAGGATCAAAGACCGTGATCACCGAATGGACTTCAGCGATGTCACCACTGAGATAATGCTTCAGCTGTGACCCGTTGACTTTGAATGTTTCCCCTTCTGTATTGATTAAACCGATGGCTCCATAGGGCGAGACACTCGTCACTGTAAACGGTCCAGACCAACGAGACTTCAACTTCCCTGGAAACAATTTCAGACGGGAGTTGAATAGAAGAACCTTATCCCCAACGTGAAACTCACGCTTGACCAATAGCTTATCATGCCACCTCTTCGTTTTCTCCTTATAAATCTTGGCGTTCTCATAAGCTTCCTCTCTAAACTCCTCCAGATCACACAGCTGTAACTTACGCTTCTCACCAGCCTTTTGCAGATCAAAATTCAATGCCTTGAGTGCCCAAAGATTTGTGCTCCAGCTCCACAGGTAAGTGACACGCCTTGCCAAAAACCAACTTGTACGGGGACATACCTAAGGTGTTTTAAAGGCAGTGCGGTATGCCCACAAGGCGTCATCCAACTTAAGGGACCAATCTCGCCTCGAGGATGTGACAGATTTCTGGAGGATCCACTTAATTTCCCTGTTGGTGATCTCGGCTTGCCCGTTCGTCTGTGGATGATACGGTAGAGAAACCTTATGTCGCACACCATATTTCTGTAGAAGAGCCTCAAACTGTTTGTTGCAGAAGTGTGTACCCCCGTCACTGATGATCGCTCGTGGAACACCGAAACGGGTAAAGATATTCCTCTTTAGAAACTTGAGCACCACTCTTGCATCATTGTAGGTGCTGCTATCGCTTCAGCCCACTTGTGACATAACTCCGCGCCAAGATGTAGAGGTTACCTTGAGATGGGAACGGTCCCATGAAATCAATGCCCCATAGATCGAACGGCTCAACCTCCAGATCGAATTCAGTGGCATCTCATGACGTCTGATAAATTCCCCTGCCTCTGGCATTGATCATAGAAACAATGATAACAGTCCTTGTTCAATTCTTCCAAAGAAGCCAGCCTCCAAACTTTCGCGGCTGTCCTAGCCGGACCAAATGACCCCCTGCTTCTCTAGAATGGCAGTCAGGATGTCTCTAGCTTCATTCAGATACACAACGACGAATCATACCATCTGCACAGACCTTGAACAAAACGGGTCGTCCCAAAGGTAATGCTTGACCGTGGAGAAGAACTTCTTCTTCTGCTGATATGACAACTCTGGAGGAACGATGCCCTTGGCTAGGTAGTTTGCAATATCAGCATACCAAGGGTCCGTGGAATGACCGATCATGAAGACATACTCATCAGGAAAATACTCATTGATTGGCCTGCCATCATCTGGAACCTCCATGCGGGATAAGTGATCCGCCACTCCTTCTGCGCTCCAGGTTTATCTCTAATCTCAATGTCAAATCCTGCAAAAGCAAAATCCAACGGATCAAACGAGTTTAGCGGAATGGTCGGTGTGCACGATGACTTTGCTGCCAATGATGTATGGTCGAAACTTATCGCAAGCAAAGACAATCGCCAACAGCTCCTTCTCCGTCGTGGCGTAGTTCTTCTGCGCCTCATTCATAGTCTTACTCGCGTAGTAGACTATCCTCAATACCTTGTCATGCCTCTGACCCAAAGCTGCTCCCAATGCGTAGTCACTAGCATCACACATAATCTCAAAAGGCAACGACCAATCAGGAGCAACAATAATAGGTGCAGAAATCAATTTCTTTGAGCAAATTAAACGCATCTAAGCACTCTTTGTAAACTCAAATTTAGCATCCTTAAGTAATAAATCACAAAAAGGCTTAGAGATCTTAGAAAAATCCTTAACAAAGCGCCTATAAAAACCTGCGTGACCGAGAAAACTTCGGACATCCTTTACCGATGATGGTGGTGGCAGCTGCTCTATGACTTCAACCTTGGCCTTGTCCACCTCGATCCCCTTCTTAGAGATCTTGTGTCCGAGCACGATGCCTTCCTGCACCATGAAGTGGCACTTCTCCCAATTGAGCACCAAGTTAGTCTCCCTGCATCTAGCTAAAATTAAATCCAAGTCTCTCAAGCATGCATCAAAAGTCGGTCCAAAAACAGAAAAATCATCCATAAAGACTTCGATGCACTTTTCAATAAAATCAGCAAAGATAGCAGTCATGCATCGTTGAAAAGTACCAGGTGCATTACATAAACCAAAGGGCGTGCGACGATAAGCATAAGTACCATATGGACATGTAAAGTGGTTTTCTCTTGGTCCTCCTTAGCAATTGGAATTTGAAAATAACCAGAGTAACCATCTAAGAAACAGTAATATTCTTGTCCTGCAAGCCTCTCTAGCATCTGGTCAATAAAGGAAGGGGGAAGTGGTCTTTCCTAGTGGCGGCATTTAACTTTCTATAATCAATGCAAACTCTATGCCCAGTAATAGTACGCTGAGGAATTAATTCACCTTTATCATTAGGCACAGTTAACCCCCTTTCTTGGGTACTACCTGAGTAGGACTTACCCATTCACTGTCAGAGATTGGATAGATTATACCTGCATCCAGTAGCTTGATAACTTCCTTCTTGACTACCTCTTTCATATGCGGGTTTAGTCTCCGCTGGGGCTGTCTCAATGGCTTGTAATCCTCCTCAAGATAAATGCGGTGGGTGCAGAATGTAGGAGCAATGCCTTTGATATCAGCAATGGACCATCCTAGCGCCTCTTTGTTCCTCCTCAAAATCTGCAACAAGTCTTCCTCCTGTTCATCAGTTAAAGCATTAGAAATAATAACAGGTAAATCAGTAGGAGGAACTAAGAAAGCATATTTAAGGTGACTAGGAAGCGGTTTAAGTTCAAGCGAAGGTGGTGATTCCACAGAAGGAGCTAGTGTCTTTGGAACTCGGTCCAGCGGTTCCTCCTCGATCCTGTGGTTCTTCCTATATGGCCTCCCAGCAGAAAGCTGAAATGCTGTAGCAGAAACCTCAGAATCATCATGAGTGGTCTCTATGGAATCCACCAAACACTTCTCCAACGCATCCAGCTCCGTGGGGCTGTAAGAATAATCCTGCATCAAAGTGTCAATACAATCTAAACTAAAGCAAGCATGAACATCAGAAGGGTGAGTGGCAGCCTTGGTCATATCAAAAACAAGCTGCTCATCATGTAAACGCAGTATAATCTTCCCTCCTTCAACATCAATAAGGGTCCTTGCTGTACGCATGAATGGTCGACCTAGAATAAGTGGTACTACCTTGTCTTCCTCCATGTCTAAATAACAAAATCAGCAGGGAAAGCAAAGTACCAACTGAAACAATTAAATCTCTAACCACACCTCTAGGTAGGATAATTGACCTATCAGCTAATTGCAAAGTAATTCGTGTAGGTTCACATTCTCCTAAACCAAGCTTCAAATACATAGATAATGGCATCAAATTAATACTTGCACCTAAGTCACATAAACCCTTACCACAATTCACATTACCTATCGCGCAAGGTATGACCGGAGTACCTGGATCATCAAGCTTAGGTGGAAGCTTCTTCGAAAGCACAGCTGAAACGCTCTCAGTAAGCTGCACAGTATCCTTCTCCACTAAAGACCGTCTGTTGGACAGGATGTCCTTCATAAACTTCGCATATATTGGCATCTGCTTCAAAGCTTCAGAAAAAGGAATGTTAATGGTCAGTTTCTTAAAAATACTCAAAAACTTACCAAACTGCTCATCCAAGTCTCTCTTCTTCAACCGGTTTGGAAAAGGAACTGGCGCTTCAGCAACTGCGCGTCGTGGAGGTGTGGAAGTCTTAGTAGTCTTGCTAATCGCCACCTCCTCTTCAGCTGGTGGTTCCTCCTGAGAACCTGCTGGTGCAGTTTCTTCATTTTGCTCGACATTAGGAAGAGGGACCTCAACTTCAGGGACCACCGGGTCAAGCTGTGTACCACTCCTCAACGTGATAGCCTTGGCATGCTCTCTCGGATTCTGCTCCGACTGACTAGGCAAGGAACCCAAAGGACGCTGAGCTAACTGCTGAGATATCTGAGACAGCTGAGTCTCGATGTTTCTATTAAATGTCCTCTGATCATTGTTGAAAGTTCTCTGCTCCTGATTGAAGGCCTCCAGCTCATTAAACTTCTTCGTGATAACCGAGATGAAATCATTCATCCTGGCGAGAACTCATCCATACTAGAAGACGCTCCAGCACCCAATTTTGTGCTTGCTGATTCTGCAGAGGCTGCTTCTGATAAGAGGAATTGTACTGCTGTTGGGGCCTCGGATTGTAATTGTTGTTACCACCAGCTTGGTAACGATTCTGCTGCTGAGCGTGGTAACCCGGATTTCCTTGATTCCCAAAATAATTACCCGGTCTATTACCAACATAATTTGCTGCCTCTTCTTGTGGTGGAGAACACTTGCACATGTTAGAAGCTCTACTACAGTATTCGCAAGGTGGATAAACCTCAGGAGCTGCTGCACTAGACTGCGGATTCATAACTGCACACATACGCTCAAACTGCTTCGACATTGCTTCTATCTTGGCAGCCAAGAAAGTGTTTGAATCTACTTCATAGACTCCAGCAGGTTTCTTTGGTGCAGCTTCTTCAGCTCTCGTACCTCCCCACTGATTAGCTGCTGTAGTAATATTCTCTAACAGCTCTTTAATTCTTATGATAGGCAACTCCATCAAACTACCTCCAGCACATATATCGACCAACAACCGGCTAGAAGGGTCCAGATCCTTGTAAAACGACTATAGTACAACCTCTTCTCCTAGTCCGTGATGCGGTACCTTCCTTACTATCCCCTTAAAACGCTCCCAAGCTTCAGATAATGTCTCACCGGCGAACTGCTTGAAGTTTGTAATTTCTCCTCTCATGGTCAGCATCCGTGAGGGAGGAAAATACTTCGCCAGAAATGCATTGGCCAACTCTTCCCAGGTGGTAATACTGTCGGCTGCCAGTGAGTTCAACCATTCAGCTGCTCTATCCCTCAGGGAGAATGGGAACAGAGTGAGCCGAGCAACCTCCTACGAAGCTGGTGTCGAGCACGCTCCTACCAATCTCAGGAATGTGGTGAGGTGGACATTCGGGTCTTCAGTAACCATCCCGCTGAACTGAGGCGCGTTCATCACCATAGTCACATAGTGAGTCTTGAACTGCCACTGCACTCCCACTGGCAATGCTGGAATCACTATTGGCGACACCAACCCCTCAACACTTGGACGGGTGTAGTCCCTCATCTGCCTCTCGTTGTTCGCCATGTTAACTGCTGGTTGAACTTCTGGACCCTCTTCAACAACAGGTGGTTCGAGCACCCCCTCCCCAACCGGCGGATCCAGATTCAAGTCCCTTCGAAGCTGTCTTGTAAACCTCTCGATCTCAAGATTGAGCTCGAACTCCGGTTCTCCTGCAGAGCGGGTTTTAACCATAAACCGAAAGTTAGAAAACTGAAGCGAAGATAGCGTAAATTAAAAGAACAGTAGCAATTAAATTAAAACAACAAGAATCAGAGAAAGATAAAAAGAAATAAACTCACAAAATATGCAGATAAAAATCCTAACTACTAAACACAGAATATTCAACTAAAGGAATAAAATCTGGAAGATAAAAGAATATCTAAAACAAAATGCAAAACAGAAATTAAAACAGAATAGAGATAAAATATCTAAAACGATAAAACTATCCTAAACTAATAACTAATATAAACAAAATCTGACGTCAACAAAATAATAAAATCTGAAATCAGAAAAAGAAAAACTAAAATGAAACGTAACAGAAAGAAAATAGAGATTAACTTATTCTAACCTAACGGTTATACTAATCAAAAGAAAACGGCGATTAACTGCACTTGAACAAAATAACAGAAAGAAAATAATGGAAAATAATAAATAAGATAACGAAACACAAATAAAAAAAACCAAACTAAATGAAATAAAAGAAAAAAAACAAAATAAAGACTAAACTAAATAACCGTGCCTCCCCGGCAACGGCGCCAAAAACTTGTTGGGATAAAACCTAACGGCAAGTGTACCGGTCAATTCTAGCAAGTTTTAATAGAGAGCATTCCCTAAGTATCGAACCAGAGGAGGCGATGTGTCTAGTTTAAATCTTTATTAAACGGAAAGTAAAATAACAAATTAAAACAGGAAATTGGGGTTTGATTTGATGACAATTAAAACTGTAAACAAAAGTGAAACAATAGCAAGCAGGAAAAATAAATGTTGTGAAACTGATTTGGAAAGGAGATCCCGGTTTACTACTGCACCCTAAATCTGTAATTCCTATCCCTAAGTGATTTCCAAGATAATTCTATGCAAAACCCTAGAACAAAGATAATTTACCTCCGGTCTCCCGCTTAGCAAATACTAGTTAGCAAAGACCGAATTCTAACTCTCGTTACGAACCCACTGTTTACTAACCGCCTTAAGAACAATCTAGTTTATTGGTCAATTAGCAATTTAGAGGAATTACCGTCTCTAAACTAACCGGTTATTTTCCTGTAATCAATTGAAAGCTGCAGTCGTCACATATAAGCTAACAAAATACTAATCTTTATAATTGGCCAAATTATAACGATTAAAGAAATTAAGCAAGGAAAATAACGTTACTCAATCGAATTGCATTAAATCACAAAGGAAAGGAATAGTCAATTTAGGGATACATAGCAAACCGAAATCTAAGGAAACTACTCAGCCATTGACATGTTTACAATAAGCAAACTGTAATGAGCAGTAATAAAGAACAAGAAGAAACTCTATTGAGACTTCTGGAGAAGTCTCCGTGATAAACTTTCTTCTGCTCTGCTCCAACCTTCCGATCAGAATCAATCTCCAACTATACTAATCTCTCTGTGTTAACCGTGATTAATTGTGGTGTGTCTAAGTGTATCTCTAACGTTTATGAGACTCTCCTTTTATAACAAAAAGAAATCTATCTTTAATCTATCTCTAATCTAATTTAAATAAGCGATGGCTAAAAGATATAGTAACAGGTATTAAAGATAGAAACCAATTCCGTTATCTCCGTAGCAAAATCTGGCGCTCCGCTTGTATTGGTCCGGGTTCGCAAACAAGTACGCAAGCCCGGACCGCGTCTGAAAATAGGCAGAAGGTTCTCGCTAGGGATGGTCCGGGTTTGCAAAGTAGGACACAAACCCGGACCGCGTCTGAAAATAGGCAGAAGGTTCTGCGATGAGATGGTCCAGGTTTATAAACCCAGCTCCAAACCTGGACCCTCAATACAACAGGCAGTGTTAATACAAGTCTGCCTTTGACCCTGGTTTGACCTCCCTTGTTGCTCCAACCTCTAAAATCTTCATTTAAGCACTTTGTTGAGCATTTTATCCTGAAAACATATCAAATCGATCATTGAAGACAAATATAACAATAAAGAGTAAATAAAGCATTACGGAGGGAAGTTAATGTCATAATGTAGAAAATTAAGCATGAATTAGTCTAGTAAACTTAGACAAATTCTTGACTTATCAGTGCCCGGTGCAAAACTGGGGCAGGTGCCGGAATTGTAGTACAAACGCCAGATGGGCAGGATCTGAATTATGCATTCCGGCTGGACTTTGAGGTTACCAATAATGAGGTTGAGTACGAAGCTCTCATTCAGGGTCTGGAAGTTGCTACTGCCCTAGGGGCAACAGGTTCCCTAAGAAACACCCCTTTTCCTTTTTATAAAAGCTCGCTATAACTCATTATATTAGAGACTCATTATTTTTTATCCCTCGCAGAATTAGAGGTATACTCGGATTCTATGTTGGTGACGAGACAAAACGACAATATCTATGAGGTCAAAGAAGAAAAACTCTGAAAGTATTTACTCAAAGTCCAATAGCTAAAGGCAAACTTCCTAAGGTGCGAGCTAAAGTACCTTCCTCGAAAATAAAATGTTGAGGTAGATGCTCTGGCAAAATTAGCAAGCATGGTAGAAAAAGTACCCGGCAAAGTTTGCCTGGAGATAAAAACTGCTTCAAGTCTCGATGAAGCCCAAATGTTTGCTATAGAGCCAAGTACACCAACGAGTCTTAGATGACTCCAATCATTGAGTACATCCGTCAGGGAAAGTTACCAATAGAAAAAAAGGAGGCCAAAACAATAGAGAAGGCCGCATCATTTTTCATTGAGAATAATCAACTCTATAGACGATCTTTTTCCAGACTAGCGCTAAAGTGTGTCACCACAGCTGAAGGAGTCGAACTCATAAAAGAAGTACATGATGGACTTTGTGGGAACCATAAAGGAGAAAGAACCACAGTCCACAAAATCTTAAGGCTGGGGTATTTTTGGCCAAAAATGAGGGAACATTGCAAAGAGTACATACAAAAGTGTGTCAAATGCCAGGAGCATGGAAACAAAATACATAATCCCCCGGCTGAATAGAAAGCCATTCTCTCTCCAAACCCTTTTGCTATGTGGGGATTAGACATTGTTGGACCTTTTCCGGAAGCATCTCCTGGAAGGTTTAGGTTCATGTATGTGGCCATCGATTATTTTACAAAATGGGTGGAGGCGATGCCAACTGTGTCTATCACAGCCAGAAGGTCGCATGAATTCATTTGGAAATATGTGGTGTGTAGGTTTGGCATACCAAAGATAATAATAACGGACAATGGAGCTCAGTTCAATTGTGACAACTTTCAGACGTTTTGTGAAGAATGGAAAATCGACTTAAGATTCTCATCAGTGGCTCACCCCCAGGCCAATGGGCAGGTTGAGAATGTGAATGGCCAAATAGTTAAGGCAATAAAGAGAAAACTTGATGGAAAAAAGGAAAGTGGGCAGAGGTACTACCCCAAGTCCTTTGGTCATACCGGATGACCGAAAAAGGACCGATATGAGAGACACCCTACAGATTGACATATGGCTTGGAAGCTGTCATCCCAGTAGAGATAGCAGTCCCATCAATCCGGTGGGAATCATATGATGAGGAGTTTAATGATCAAGGAATTCAGGATCATCTGGATCTTCTCGAAGAGACTAGAACCACCACAGAGATAAGGATGACGAAAGACAAATCCAAAGTAGAGCGGTATTTCAATCGAAGAATAAGAGAACAAAGTTTTGCTCCAGGAGAATTAGTTCTCCATGAAGTCAAGCAACCCAAGAAACTTGAGCCTCAGTGGGAAGGACCGTACATCATACATCAAAGGACCAGACGAGCCTCATACCGACTAAAGAATAGTGAAGGATATGAGTTGCCGCATTCTTGGCATGCCGAGTGTCTAAATTTTTTTTATGTATTATATACAATGGATTCAATAAAAAGGAAGCGTTATTTTTTGAACCAAAGAGTAACATCCGGCCAACGCGCCGCAGGCTATCATGCCTTGAAAAATAACATCCGGCCAACATGTCGCAGGCTATCATGCCTTGAAAGTAACACCCGACCAACGTGCCACAGGCTATCATGCCTTGAAAAATAACATCCGGCCAACGTGCCGCAAACTATCATGCCTTGAAAGTAACACCCGGCCAATGTGTCGCAGGCTATCATGCGTTGAAAGTAACACCCGGCCAACGTGCCGCAGGCTATCATGCCTTGAAAGTAACATCCGGCCAACGCGCCGCAGGCTATCATGCCTTGAAAGTAACATCCAGCCAACGTGCCACAGGCTATCATGCCTTAAAAGTAACATCCGGCATTGGGAAGAAAAAGTTTCTTTGAGGTAAGCAATAACGGTGCCCTGTTTTCACCGTTCCTCTCGACTTTGTTGCGAATATGACACAAGTTTAGCAACTCATCCTTCAAGAGTCAAGACTTGAGCCCGATATCGGTCACGGTGTGAGCTAGCCGCAGAAAGCTCCTCATTAAGCTTATCAATCCGGTCACTTAGCTTCTCGATATGCTTCAGGAGGTTATCAGAGCTCGTTCCTGACCAAAATATCAGTAAAAGTCAAGAGCAAAATAGAAAACGAAAGGTGTCAAAGACACTAAGTTTAATGTAAACTCACCCTTGGTTGACAGTTCTGCATTCTCAGACTGAAGATGATACGAAAGTTTCCAGATCTTTCACCTTCTCTTTCAACTCGGCTTTCTCATTTATAGGGGTGGTCTTCTCTAGAAAGAGAACATTTTTCTCTTCCTTTAGCATGGCATAGTCCTGAAGTAAGGCATGCTTCTTCTGCTCGAAAGAGGTTCCCGCTTGCTCCTCTAGAGCAGCCTTTTCTTCAGACAAACAGTTAAGCTCTTGGATAAGCCTAGCTTTATCCTCCACCAAGGCATCATTTTCACGGGCGAGAGCCTACTTCTCCAATTCAAGGACCCTGACCTCCTTTTCAAAGGATGTTTTAGCTTCAAGGAGGAAGGACTTGTTGGTAAGGAGAGAAGTCACCTCTTTCTGGTGAGCAGCTTGCACCTGCTTCAGCAAAACTTCCAAGTCAGAAAAAGCCCGCATCCGCTCATCCTTTTCAATAACAAGGAAATTTCGTAGCTATTTCAAAGCAGCATCAGTCTGAAGGTTCCAACTCTTAATGGAAAAATTCTCCTCTCGTAGACTTTTTAACTGCAACTCATACTTCACGTTGACAGACGCATTCTTGCCGGGATAACCGCAGTTCCTTGTTTAATGCTTCCATCTTTTCCTTCACTTTGAGATCAATCTCATAATGTATGTGATCAATGTAAGCGTCATGGGTAGACCGGGTCTGCCTCAACTCCTCTTGGGCATTATTGGCACAACTTTCTTCGTCCAGTAGCTTGGACTAAAGATCACTTGTATGGACCTCGGCACTTTGAGCCATGGACATCACCTAAAAAAAGAGCACATCTTATCAGGAATTAAGTAGTAAAAACAGGTATAAAAGGTGCGACTAAAGACTTATCAGAAAGAAGAGAGATCTGTATTAACCCAAAAGATGCCTTGCCACATGAAGTCAAACACCTCCTTAATGGGAAGAGAATGTCGCATGATAGTGTCAGCTCCCCTATCCCCTGTTCTCAGCTTGTCTTTGGTCGCAGTAGTAATTGTTGGTGGAGCAAAGATCCCATCCGGATGGCCGGATCTTCTTATCGCTTCCTTTCAAGCCTTGAAGTACTTAGCGGACTCACAGGAGATTGTAGGCAAAGGTTGGCCGTGGTGATAAAACCATCCCCTTTTGAGAAGGACCGGTAAAAGACTCATGAGCAGAAGGAAGAGGAGAAGAGGGGGAGGCGATAATGTCCTCTCTTTGTTTGCTCCGGAGTTCAGGATTCTCAGGAACTGCCCTACATTCCTTCACCTTTTCCCGTACCGCATTCCTAGCTCCAGTAATATCGAATGAAATTGAGGCCCCAAGATCGCCAGAAGTCTGCCCTTCTTCTGATATTTCAGGTAAGCTAACCTTTGGTTTAGATACAGTTTTCTTTTATATTTTGTGTATATCGGAAGTTTGGACTACAGAAGCAGGGGAACAAAAACCAGACACAGCTTCATTATCAGATACATTTATCGGAGCACCTACAGAACCTGATACAAAGAAACATTTTAAAAAGAAGAAAGAACATAGAGAAAGGAAGATTGTCACCAACAGAAAAAACTTCTTTAGCAGGAAGATCGGTACGCAAGCCTGAATCCTCCAAAATATTGCCTTGGGCAGGATCCAAAGAGAAGTAGCTTGACAAATTAGGAAACAAATCACAAATCAGGGTCGGGTGACCGGACTCCCACTCTGGACGAGAACTAAGGTCCAGACCCGAACCAGGAGTGATGGGAAGAAAGACACGGTGCCCAGACTCTGGACTCACGTGCCAAGTACCTGGCAATCCGGCGCCTAATCGATCAGGAGACTCGACACTCTTTTTCTTCTTCTGGCGCCTGGACTGATCATCTTCTCCACTATTTCTTTGTCACTTTTTAGAAGAAGAAGTATCTCCTAGGAGCTTCTCGGCCATACCGGTAGCCGCATCGACCGAAGCATAGTAATCAACTTTCTCATCCCCAACCTTGAAGTTGACAAAAATCTAACTATTGAAAGGGCCTATTTTGTCCCCCTTCCGGAAGAAATCTGCCAAAACCCACGCAAACGGTAAGGAAAGACTGCGGCCAAAGTAAAATTGCATAACTAATACTTACTATAGTAATTTTTCAGTGAGGCCAAACGCGTGTTAGTAAAAAATTCTTCGACTGTCAACTGTTTGCAGCTCTGCGCCTTCAGAACCTTCGAGATGGGCATTTCATCAGGGGGAGTAGAGGGGCAACCAAGCTGGCCCTTTCTGATCTCAGAGCAATAGGGAACTCCTAAGTATCGTCCAGACGGTGGGATGATGACGAACCACCGAGAATTCCACCCAGATACCTTCTTATAATCAAAAAGCGAAAATCCAGCTTTCGCCATGATGGTCAGACTATCAGGATCGACCCTGATTGAGAAAAATTGTGCAAATTCAGTCGCTTCTGGCCGGAGTTTGTTCTCTTCGCAAATAATGACGTATGCATGGAGGTACGATATCGCCTTCGGGTGTAAATGAGCCAAAAGTGACAGCGAAAAATTAGGAACCCCAGAACAAATGGGTGTGGGGGAATAGTCAGACCCCGAGGGAAAAAATTTGCGTACACCACGTACCCGAGGCCAAAATCATTGTAGAGATGAGAATCGGAAGAGGGAAGATGAATATGGGTGCCAGGGGGACTTCAACATTTCTGAGGCAGCTGAAAAGCGAGGAAATGTCTAAAGAAGAAGGAAAAGGCTCGTGACTGACCAAAAAAGGTTTTGTGGAGCGTAGATAAGAAGGTCAGAAACCATTAGGAGAAGGAGTACCTTGAATTGCTTCTACAGCAGGCAAGAAATTCACGACAGCCATACTTTTCTTTGAGCTAGAAGAAGCCATTGAAAGGAATCAGCAAGTAAAACAGAAGGAGCGAAGAGGAAAGCTTGAAGACGCAAACTGAAAAGCGAGAGAAAGAAAGAGAAGCAAAGTCGAAAGAACGGAAAAAGAGAGAGAAAGTATCCAAAAATTCAGAGTTTTTAAGGGAAGACTATTCCCACTTAAAAGATTAATAAAAAATATGCTACAAAAATCCACTTTTTGCAGGAAAAGGAGGAGGCTCTACACTTCCTTAATTAAGAGACTCTGACACTAGCCAAAAAGATAACCCTGTGTATTCCACTTTGGAAACACGCGAGTAAGTTTAAAAAGAAGGCACGAGCTTGGCACGAGCCACGGGTCCAGCACGGACTATTGAAGTTCTTTCTCTTCGTTTAAAGAAAAAGAACTTGTGGAACTAAGAGAGATGGGAAAAGACAAAGAAGAGCGAGCAAAGGTGGAAAGTCCCCAAAACAATAAGATTTTTTCCAAAAAACTTTCAAATGCAAGAAAGTTCTACTTTCTTCATCAAGGATTCAAAAAGGAAGAACTTGTGGGACTGATGAGAAGGAAAGAAATAGGGTTGGCCATAAAAGGCATAAGAAATGTCCGGTCATCTGTGGCCGGACAGAATAGGGCTAAAAGTAGGGTATAAAGGTGCCCGCCTATTCGGTCGTCTGTGACCGGATAGGCTAGGATAGGTAGAATACAAAGTGGCTGGTCGCCTGTGACCAGCCAGAGATAGTCACAAAGAGATAAGGGGTGGCTGGACGCTCACGTTCAGTCAGGACCACTAGAGAAGGGTAAAAATGTTCGGTCATTTTAATCCGGCAAGTAAGGGGTAGAAATGGTATTTGTACATGAAATGAGACAGGCCGGTAGTCTCAGGACAGATGTAAAAGCACTACAAATAGGGGTGTACCCCCATGAAATAACACAGGCGGATATACCGACTTAATTTGAGTTAGTTCTCTGCAAAGTCGCTCACATTCTCTCTCTCATTCTGTTCTCAATCACA
This sequence comes from Limonium bicolor, assembly GCA_023374045.1. Classification (NCBI taxonomy): domain Eukaryota; kingdom Viridiplantae; phylum Streptophyta; class Magnoliopsida; order Caryophyllales; family Plumbaginaceae; genus Limonium; species Limonium bicolor. The sequence continues at coordinate 96,932,075 of CM041779.1, forward strand.
ACCAGGTAACGTATTAGGATAGTTATGAAAGGTCAAAGTGGGAAAGATGAATACTTCATTTCACTTATAGATTGTTGTGAAAAGGAATTAGTTGGTCTAAAGTATATCTATACCGAACCACTAAGTAGAGAAAGATTCAACAAGATTGTTCATGATCTTGGAATGATTGTCATTAATCATGATTAGGCTATCTTTTCATTCCTATGATCGGTCACCGACATGTGAGCAACACATCAAGCACGTCGTTCAATAGTCAAGTTCGGTTTAATGCATGGAAATTATGTCAAACGACTACTTAAAACAGATATGTCAGCATTTCACAAAAGTAAGGATAGAATAGGAAGAGTGCAATGGATAAAAACGGGAAAAGCTCAACAGATCGATGACAAACCGTCACGACCGCTGCCCATTTTGAATAGTACTATTGGGACATGTTAGCGAGTGGACAAGGAGCGGTCGCCGACCGTTACTCGATGTCTATAAAAGGGTGATGAGAGTTTTGCTCTCATCACGCTATTTGCTATCACTTTCTCTTAATCTCTAAGCATTCTAGCAACTTCTTTTCTCCCTTACAACACTCTAGTACACTTTGTGCAAAAAATCCCTTACCTCACAGCCGCTCAAGAACTCTCGATAAAAAAGTTAGTAAATTCCAGCGAATCCTTTGATCAAAATGTCACCCAAGTCTGCTCTTCGTTCTAAGACAAAGACCATCCTCAGGGATTGTCACCAAAACAAGTGGCCAACATACAACCGACAGAATCTATCAGAACGTCGCCGCCACCTCGTCTGTCTAAGCAAGAGGAAGACCAACTTGTTCGAAGGGTCATGGATGAAGGAGAACTACTCCAAGAAGAGGTAATCTATATAAGCTCCCACTTACGTAAATTCACCACCTTATTCAATCCGAAATCTTGAAACCCAAAATCCTACCTACTCCAACCCTCACAAAAAAACAGCAATGTCTTTTCCCGCTTCATCACCGAAAATACCACCAAACAATCCAAAGCCAAAAATCCCAAGATCCCAAAAGGCCAATGCCATTCTACTGCTACAACGAGTCGCACAACGCGTGCCTCCAAACGCGATAAAGCCAAGCAAGAAACTCCACAAAAAGCCCACTCTACACCTGAAGGAGCAACTCGCCAGTTGCATATCACCGACGGCGAGGAAGAACCTCCCTCAATAGTCGTCAAAGCTATCGTTCAACAACTGGAAGAACAAAAAGTTCAAAGTGACGCGAAGTCACAAAATGAAGTTTCAATGGAAGAAAGGGGACAAGATGAAGGTGTGATAGCACCAGATTCAGAGGAGGAAATCGAACTCGTCGCTCAGACCACCGTCCCAGTCATTGACCAGTCTCCGACACCTCGTCGATCGAGTTGTGAAGGCGATAGCGATTCAGAGACGCCCTCACCGGTCATACTGACGCTCGAGGAGCATGAGCAAATAAGGAAGGCCAAAGGTAAACAACAGATGGTGCCTTCACCGCATGCCCAAGAGCTCGAGGAGCTCTTCCAATCTAAAAAGGCGGTTGCGAAGCCACAGCCATCTCAAACTCTCAAGCGTCTGAAAAAGCTCAAGGAGTTAGAGCCAGCCATGATCAAGGCTGAGAACGTCAGCGATAAGTCCTGTATAGTCTTACCAAAGATGTTGGACTTGGACTGGATGGAGAACATGGGTCTTGGAAAGATCAAGGAGCTGCTAGAGTTCCAAGGATGGGTAGATTTCTTTCAGGAGCATGTCGTTGTCTACACCGAGCTGCTCAAGGAGCACATGCGATATCTTGAGCCGCTTTAAAATGATGACGATGAAGGCTACCTCATCTCCATAGTCCAAGGAGTTGGTATCAACATCACGAAGTCTTGGATCTGCAAGACTTTCAACTTTGAGCTAGAGGGAATGGTTGTTCGAAAGGACACAACCTGGATTGATTTGGGACATCAAGGATGAAATACCCCAAACCTTAGTATGTTGTTTAAACACCTAAGTGTGGTATATTAAGACTAAAAAGAGTCTTAGAAACATTAGTAAACAATTTAAACGATAGAAAACACAAATGTGCTTTAAGGTCAATAAAGGCCAAAATGTGCTCTAAGCTTGGGATAAGCTTGGGTAAGACCTAATGAGCTTACCAAGACTTTGTTTGTATACTAATGAACATATTAAACCAATTACCAAAGAAAACCAAGCTTGAAAACAAGTTAAAACACAAAATGTGCTTTAAGGAGTCTTAAAGCACATTTTTGAAAAATTGTCTTGTAAATGAGTTTTGAATGGCTAAATGTCCATCATTACTCTTTAATTAACATGTGTACTATATAGTATCACATTTGGAAGTCTATATCAATGGGAAATCAAAAATTTCACTTCTATGTGCCTTGTTTTTATGAATAGTGACTTTAATAAGCTAGTTTGTAACATATGTTTGTATAAGTAATTAAATGAGTCAACAAAGACTAAAATACCCTTGTTATAATATGGGGGCCAGTTTTTATAAGGGTGAGTCATCTCCCCCTTGTTAGTTATCAAGTAAGTAAATTGATAAAGCAAATCACTATTTACTTTCTACTTTAAATATCAAAACTACTTACTTATCTTCATTCTCTCATTCTCTTCATTTCCCACCGTCTCCAACTTCATCTTCTTGCTCTCTCACGGTTTTGCTACAGCACCACCATCAACACCAACTTCCATTGTCATTATCTCCTAGCTCACTTAACCAAATCAAAAACAAACACCACCATTCTCTTCCTCTCATCAAGCTCTTCATTCCTATCTTCTCAAAACTTCAAGACCACCATTTCGGTGCCATGGAGTTCCACCATTGAAGGAGCTTGAGCTTATATTTCTATATATTATTGATCTCCTTTGCTTCTAGGTAAGGAATCTCAAAGAAAAATGATGTTTCCTCCATGTTTTTATCTTGACCGAAAATCACTCTTAATGGAGTCATTATATTGCTTTGTTCTAGCTTCATTCCAACCTTTCAAGGACTAGGTGGAGTCCTCTCTTGATAGATATTCAAACTCTCTTCAAGTTCTAAGGTAAAACAACTATCTTAATGTTTTTGGAAACAATGTGAAACTAGGGTTTACAATGAGATGAAGCTTAAAGCTTGTATACTCATTTCATTACTTGTACATTGTTTAGAAGTTGATAAACAACCAAACATCCTTACCGGTTTTATAAGGAAACAAGAAAGAAGTTGTGAGGAAAAGAGGTAAATATGCTAACCTAATGTGGTTTAAAGTCTTAGGAGAAATGAGCTTGTATTGCTTATGAGAATGATTTAAGGAGCCAATGGAAAATGACTTAGAAGAATGCTCTCAAGGGCTTAGTAAGAGGCATATGTATTGTTGAGTGTATTTGCAGGTCAAAGGCAAATATAATGTGGGAAATTCAGTGTTTAAGATTTGTGCATCTTAAGGGCATAAGAGCCATGTTATTTAAGGGCCTAAGTGCCATGCAATGTAAATTATGCACTATATTGTGATGTAGTGCTAAATGTGTGAAGTTTGTGTATAAGAATGTGTTTGATGAATTCTAGTGTTCTTGGTTGTGTAATGGTGAAAACATTGTGTTTTGGTTTAGTAATGTTCTAGGAGAACCTATGTCAAAATTTAGGTAACAAACAAGAAGTTCTAAGGGTTTAAGAAGAGTTTGATAAGTTAAGAAATGTTTAGAATGGTTAAGTGCTTTCCTAGTGAAAGAAACATGCATTAAGGTGTTTAAAGATGTAAAAAGGGCTTAGGTGATGTTCTAGAGGATTTAGAATGCAAAAGAATGCTTGGGACATTTCAAGATTCTTGATGAGACTGTATTTAGGACTTGTGTATTGTTAGTGAAAAAGGGATGAAGTGGATTGTTACATGAGAAGCTATAAACTTGAGAAGATGTTTAAGAAATTGTTTAGGAAGAAAAGATGTTTGGGAGATGATGTAGTAGTGATTAGGAAACATTATTGGCATAGTGGTTATCATAGGTATGAAACACCACTTAGAGAACCAAGGAGAAAATATCATAAGTGTTAGGAATTTCGGTATGGGATGAATAAGTGTTAAGGAGATAGATAATGAAATTTGTGGATGTTGCATGAGGGTTTGAGGGTACCAAATGATGTTAGGAAACATTAAGAGGCTTTAGGAGAAGTTTGGTGAAGATTTGACAAAGTTTGGGCAAGTTTTGATGGCGTCCGACCCAGGGGTCCGACCCAAGTTTGGGTCGGACAGCCTCTGTTAGACGTCAGTAAATGGTTCTGGAACGGTCCGACCCAGAGGACTTGGGTCGGACATGGGTCGGACGGTCATGTTTTGAAGGACGGAAATGTTCTGGAATGGTTCGACCCAGTCGAGTGAGTCGGACGTGGGTCGGACATGGTTGTTTTGTAAGGCGGTAAAAGTTCTGTAATGGTCCGACCCAGTCGAGTGAGTCGGACATGGGTCGGACGTGTATGTTCTAAGGGTCGATAAAATCTCTGGAATGGTCCGACCCAGATGGTTGGGTCGGACATGGGTCGGACAAATTAAGTTTTTCAAACCCGAAGACCACTGGAAGGGTCCGACCCAGTTGTGGGTCGAACGGTGGGTCGGACAGACCAAAATTTATAAAAAAAACAGTAAAGAATGTGGCAAATGTAGTTAACCCCCTAGGGTATAATGTAGGTAATCAAGTATAAGTTAAGACATTAAAACATGTCATATAACTATGTTAAACATTTAGTAAATTTGAGTAAATAAATTAATTAACCGACGTTATTAATCATGTATAGGAGTGACCTACGGTGGAAACAAATCGAAGCAAGGACCAAGGTATGGTTTTCTTGCAGTCTGTTGCCTACCGGTTTACACCGGCTTGTGTTGTTTGTTTTTTTGTATGTTTATGACGTTATAAGACTTAATCATGTAATGAGTTTACCGTTGTTCATATTATTGTGATGTTATGATGTGACTCATTTCCCTTGTGTGCCTAACTTGACTTACCACTTGTTGTGAATTGTTTGTTAAGTTCCACCGTGAACTTCTAACAAGTGCTAACTGGGAAGTGAGGAATCCGGTTGTCCGGTCATGCATGTAAGTTAAGAGTAGATATCTGAATCAGATTCGACTCTTATGTTGTTAAGATTGTTCTCCTTAATTTGGCGTTCGATCTCCCGCTAGCTTCCTCCAAAGCTTACCTATTCTGACTTATGATCGGTTTAGTGGGAACATGTGTTTGTGTGGTGTGTTCGGGTCACTATATCCGAACCATCTGTGACTTAAGTTACTCGTTCGAATAACAGAACGGTAATGAGTGTGTGTAACGAGCTTAACATGAGGGTGAACCATTCTCTAGGCTCTTATGTTGTTTAACCTTCTTGGTTTGTTATTGTGGAAAGAGTATCCACTGTGTATGTGATGTTGAGCTATGCAATATTGATGCTATGCCACATATTATGTTATGTTATGTTATGTATAAAATAAATGCCATGTTATCATGACAATTAGTTGCGCGTATCCCGGTAGCCGATGGGCTGCGCGTTAACCATACCAGCCAAGGGTTGCTGACCCCCTCGGGGGCTCCATATTTTTACTGCAGGATGAGGATCGAGGAAGCAGAGTGGCTGTAGGATCTAGGCTGTAGTTGTACTTTGGTTTATTTTGGATGTTGAGCCCGGGATGCGCCTGTGCTCCCGTGGCATTATATTTTGATCCCGTTGAAACTACTATGGCGGTATATTGACAGTTTACAGTGAAGGAATGTATTTAAATACTCGGTATTGTATATGATGTAATTATGGTTTTAGCTCTATGCTCGGGAGTCTGATCATCAGACCGGTACACTTGTATTTATTCTGCCTTGTCAACCACGTGGGTGGTTGACGGCGTTGTAGCACCGAAGCGTTTAGTTATTGTTTAGTTATTTAATTCCGCTGCGATTTCATTTAGTTGTGAAGTTCGATGTAGGGGTGTTACAAAGGAGGGAAGATGGCCCAGATGCTCAATAAAGGGGAAACAATGAAGAACTTCCATGCCGTGGAGATGCCCATCCCCAACAGAGTCCTCTTCAGCATACTCACCCACAACATCACCTCGAGGAATCAACACACTCACATCGTTAATGCAAGAGATAAGAGACTACTGTATGCCCTCAAGACCAAGGAGAAGATAGACCTCCCAACAATGATTCTTCTCACCATTGAAGAGAGCCGAAATGTGAATGAAGGTCTGGTACACGGGGGAGTGGTGACCGCGGCACTGGAGCATAATGGACACCAACCGCTTCCAAGAGTGCGCGCACCGCTCGGGACTGCATCTACTCTGAGATGTTGTCCAAGATGGGGATAAAGACTAGAGGTGATAAGCTTGTGGTTACTCAGAAGCCCACCAAGAGCGAGGACTCATGGTCAGAGCCTCGACCAACCGCCAAGACATCAGCCCTCAAGAGGAAGCGCTCTCACCAATCCATGACAGGTCGGGGACTAGTGTGGATACTTCAGCTCGGGATGTTCTTTGGCGAGTAAGATTTACTCTTACTGTTGTGCAGGCTGTCTCCCAAGAACCAAGTGTTCATCACATGATTCAAGGTGCTAAGATTTTATAGATTCCCACCTTTAGCCTGACCGTTCTTTGTCTTCTTGAATTGTGTTTACAAAATAATTTATTGCATTTACTACTTCTTCCTTGAATAAAAATTGCAAATGATTAGAGATACTCAGTCCTATCCATTCCACTAATCCAAACTCCTAACTTGATACCTAAAAAGCCTACAAACATAGCCCACAATACGCAACACCTCATTTATTACTGCTCACTGATCAGTCGTTAAGCATATCCTCAAGTGTCTATAAATCCTTGATCAGTTCACTTACCACTCACGAACATTGCTACACCTCTCACAAAATGGCACAAACTCCACAAAGTTCGTACAACTCAAATAAGCATACAATCCATTCAACCATTCACAAGCTCATGTTCACACGACATCCCAAGAAATAGTCACACAAAGCTATGTTCACCCAGACTCTGATTCTCTCAAAGCCTTGTCTAGAACCTCCAGAGGTACTCCATCTTAGTCTCGAACTCCTCACTGCATGGAGTTCATTGTAGATTCTGATGAGTCAGATACCTCCACCACAGCTAAATCTCCATTGTGCAAAGCACTTTCAATGGATGAAACCTATGGCTTAGATGTCATCGAATGGGATACCTAAGACTGTCACTCTATCTAGCTTGCCTCGATTCCACTTGTAGTTTGTAATCTATGGAATGTCATGGCCTTTCCAATAACTTAAGTCGTATTTTTGCTCCCTATTTTTGTTGTATGGCAAAGGGGGAAAGAAAGATACGTACTTGTGAACTTATGATTGTTGTCCTTGTGTTATGTAACTATCTTAGCAGAAAAACTCTACTATGGTCATGGTATAAAAGTTGTTATCTTTTGATGTTTAAATTAATTTTTCTAACCTTTAACAAACTCAGGGGGGATCCTTCTTAGGGGAAATCTCTCAAATTTTCAAGTTGTCAAGTACATATGATTTTGTATTGGTTGCCATCATCAAAAAGGGGGAAAATTGTTAAGTCAAGATCCTTTAGTTTTGATGATAGCAAACCTTGTGTTTTATGTTTAATACGTTTGTTAAGTTTTAAGATTCGGATAAACAGGTGAAGGAGTGGCTTAGCACGCAAGGTTGAAGCGCACTCAGTTCGTGACATGTGCTCAACCAGTCAGGCACCTGTCTAGGAGAGCTCAAGCCAGAACTTCTAGTACACACAAGAAGTCAAGCATCACATGACCACATCTCTCATACATCAGAAGTAAAATATGGACAAAACACTGCAAGAGAATCGACAAACCTATGCAGACCTTCACATCCACATAAACAACCAGCTCACGACAAAAGCATAACTCATTAATGTGCAAGATAATAAGATAAGTCAAGGGCTATTAATACACATTATTACGTAGCCATAATGAAGTCTAAAGAGAGTATTTGTGAGCATTAATGAGCAAGACAAGTGGTGTTTGACCAATCAAAAGAACTGCCGCAGACGTGTTCAATCACAAGGAGACACGTGTTCTTGGATCCAGATCAAGTTGAAGCTCAATCTACAATCGAGTTGGCTGTTATGCTAAAGGGTAAAGCAGTAATCAACTCCTAGAGTCTAGGTGGTCGTAGGTAGTTAGTTATATCCTAACTAACCTGTATAAATACGTGCATTTATGTCCTATGTATGAAGGCTTGAGACATATAGAGAAAAAGGTAGAGATAACCTGAGCAAGTGTAAGTTAGACTAAAGTGTGTGTAAGAGCTAGATAGTTGGTGAGCTGGGTAGGACTAGAGTCAAGTGACAATACAATGTGTAATTGATAGACTGACCAGTCAGGGAACGGTTAGGGAACCGTAGGCCGACTGTCAAGAGAGGGTAGAGGACTTAGGGATAAAGTCCTAAACTGTCCCGGAGTCCATGGGTAGGGCAAGGGAGATTTAGTGAATTTCTGTGTGTAAATTCTCAATCGAAATGGAGTTTCCAGTTTGAGTTTATCTAGTGCTTTCCCTCAACTATCAAGTAGATCACTTAGGACAACGATACGTCCATGATCGATCGGGGACGCATCAGGAGCATCAGTTAGTTTCACACCCACAAAAATTTATAGATTTTTCTCTTAAAAAAGAAAATTAGGTTCTTCGATTCCTAGGAGAGATCTCTCTATTCTTCACCAACTCCTTCATATCTTGGTAATAAAAAAACATTGACCCGCAAAGAAGGAAACCAAATGGCTAATTCTCTTGATTTGTCCATCATGTACTGCATTCTCCACCGTCATCCTGTCAACTTGGTCTTTTTAGTCCTTAATCACATGGCCCACTCTATCGAAACTCCAAGGCACTCCCTTAGATACATATTTTGGCTTCCTAGGGTTTTTAAACATTTTCAGGTCCCACTGGACAAATCGACGCCGGAGTCCATCGAGGAGGTCGACACAATCAATCTCAATATCTAAAAAGACTTTCCTCCATCGACAAGTCTCAGTTGCAGCCTCCTCCACCTCCCCAGCCGCGCCTCAGAACACATCCACACCAGAAACAGACGATCACGATAGCCTCCGTCCACTTTTGAGAAGATTGACCGACTCCTATCTTAGGCATGCGAGCTGGCCCAATGCAGTTTGAATATGATGGAGAGACTCACTAGCCTCGAGACGGCTGTGTCTGCGATGCAGGATGCACTACTGGACCTAGTTGTTACCATAAACCCCCTTTGAAGCTTAGACCTGTCTGGTGTGCGTGTGTAGTGTTAGAACTTAGGCTGGTTGTAAGTTCTAAACACTTTTTGTGGATTATTTTTGGATACTAAACTAACTCTCTATGACTGCAAGGCTTCCCTTTGATGAAAGCAAAAGGGGAAACGGTGATCCTGTCTGGTGTACGGGCAACTCTAATTGTGTTTTTTTTAACTACTTTAATTTTTTGCTGTCGGTCTATGTGGTTGCATGGTTGCTTTATCCTTATTTTATCCATACTTGAATATTTTTGTGCTTGCGCTTGCCTGAAGTTACTCAACGATTAAGGGGGAACCTCAATGGAGTCACTTGATTAGTACTCTACCTGCTTTGATTAAGGGGGAATTTTGACAGGGTCGGTTCCCCTAGTACTCTGTGTTTATTTTTGAAGGATTAAATCACTCAGGATTCACGAAGGTTTGCTATCATCAGTAACAAGGGGGAAATTGTTAGAGCATGGAGATGTTGCTGAGATAGTCAATCACTAAGAAGGAGTCATTCGTCTGTTGCAAAACACAACCAAGTTGTTCATTGCAAAAAACACAACAGAGTCTGCACAAACCATGAAGCAAGACTGACGTCATCATATGGTTGTGATACTAAAAGAGTGAAGGTGTCAACGTTCAAACATCCCATCGGGCAGAAGGTTGCCTAAGTCGATTCCGAAGATTACGCCCGAAGACTGGCACAACGTAACTTAGCACGCGGTCCACTAAGTTAGTTCTAAAATTTAGGGAACTAACTTGTTCAGCCGTTAACTTAGAAATAATATAAATAAGGGTGTAATCAGTAGTTAACGGTTTCTTTTTGAGAGATCTTTGATAAACATTGTAAGAGAGCTAAGAACATTCAATTCTAGAGAGAGATTATACCAAAGTTAGTTAGAGATTTTTTGATAGATTCCTCATAGAAAGGTTCTAGTTTCACTACACTTATCATTAAGATGATTAGAGAGTGTATTGGGAAGTGAGTGAGTGAAAACCACTAAGTAGGTTCCATCAACGGAGTGGGCATGGTAAGTTTTTTTGTTTTGACCAAAAATAAAATAACTTATATTGTCTATCTTGCTGAGTTCTACTGAGTCTTTCCTTCTTTTGAGTATTCTCTCAATTAGTTCCTCTTAGTCTTTTGAGTTTGCGTAATTGCTTCCTCGCACTTAGTTTGACTGAGTGTTTCCACATCATCATTGCTTCGGCGTACTTAGTTCGATTGAGTCAAACCATCTCACAGACTCACACCTTAAGTTGGTTTGAGTCAGCCGTCCGATCCTACACTTGTTGTTTCCCGAACACACATATTACTTGTACTTGGGCTGCTCACTTGGGAAGGAGTTGCAAGAGGTGCGTAGATCCCCTTTGACCTTGACGCTTGAAGTTAAGGAAATTAGGATGGCCGGAGAACTTATCTGTTAAGGATGGTACAAAGTCCATTCTCATCATTGTGGTTATGAGTGGCGCATCTAGCATGTTGGCGGTGTGCTGTATTGCTGGGGTCCTTGGTTAAGTTACCCTAAGGCTTGTCAAGCTGTGTGTCGTCGCCGTTAGTGTGTGAATGCTTGTTTGCTTGTATGCATATGTTCAATATTTCTGTGCGCATGTGTGCTTGCTTGTTGCTTGAATGTCGCTATGTGTTTTCCGTTGCATGATTTCTTGAGTTTTTTTCCAGAAATTTATTCGTTACAATACACAATAGATAGAGGGAGACATCATATAGTTTTGACTGACTGGAGCAGAAGACATAGACCGAATATGTCATCCCCACAATTGATGATTTTTTCTAATCTCTTTATTATTGTTATTATTTCTTTGTCTATGATGTCTGAGTAGTCGTTAGAATTCAGGTTTGCTATGAACAACTAGTTTTTTATTTTACTTCCTGAGTTGTTGAATATAAATTCTTTACAGATTGTAGTTTTATTCCTTGTTTATTATTGAATTCTCTTGTTATTAATTATTGCTTAAGTTTATTTGGTATGAATTGCTTACAAGTGAGAACTACGGTGTTCATTAGACCTTAGGAATATTACCAGTGAAACTAGAGATGACAATTGCTGAGGATTAGCTTACTAGAAACCAAATGAATCGTTAACACTACTAGTTAATTTGTAAATTCACAACGGGAGTTATGATTTGAGAATTGCTAGTAAGGATCTATCCTGTTGGGACCAGTTTTAGATTATTTTAGATTTGAGGTTGCAATCTAGAATTTAGAGAACACTAAGGAAGGGAATTGATAAACTAGGGAGAAGTAGTAAACCAAGATTCGCCCCTTTTTGATTTGTTAAAGAATCACTTTTAATTGTTTTTGTTTTTATTAATTGTTTATTTTCTGCATTCAACCCCTAATTTATTGTTGTTATTTTTCTAGTTTTTAGTTAGTTAGATTAAAGACTCAAACTAGACACAACCTCCTTTGGTTCGATAACCTATGGAATACTACCTAGGAAAACTTGCTACGACAGACCAGTACACTTGCTGCAATACGTTCTGCAATACGTTTAAACCCGTACAATAGGTGATGAAACACCCTGAGGACTTAATAACCTGATAAAAGAGGCATGGTTTGGTAAAGAAAATTCATTATTAGAGGATTGTCTTGCCTTATCCGTTCATTTCATATCATTCCTATTGGAACCTTGTAGATGATGACAATCTTAGTGAGTCTTCCTGATGAAAGACTCATGCTTCAAGATAATAACAAGATTGTTAAAGGTCAGAATGAGTCGAGCACTTACAACGACCACCTCTGTACAGACAAGGACGTGAACATCACAAAGAACGTGGAGTATAACTGCTTTGTTGACCGAGTCTCACACGGAGCAGTTGAGGAATTAAGGCAGGGTAACTATTTCTGTATTTATACAAAAATAGGAACGTTGGAAAAATTATCACGACATATCTCCACTCACTTAGTGGAAGTTCTTTTGAGTCTCTTATAGTATTTAAGGACATAAGAGCATCAGTATTAGGCATGCATGTACACGATTATTCTACACATAGAGAGAGAGAATTACATTACGAAATAGTTCATTGAAAGATTACTTTATGGTTCTAGTTAGTTTTGTTGAGGTTGATAGATCGACTCTGCTCAAAGAGCACTTGCACACAAATCTTCATACACATTGTTGATCAAACCTTAGAGATTTGTGTGTAGGAGTTAGATGAGTTAGACAGAGTCCTTATGTCTAACCCCAAGTGTAGTTAGCTAGTTTTGTAATTTCATCCTGAATTCTCAATACAAGGTTTATATTCTTGTGCAAACAGGATTTTTGATATACTAAAACTAAGAAATAAACCTAGAAATTAATAAATCAAAAAGACGTCGGGTTGCAAATAATCCTGGTCACTACAATATAGAAAACATAGCAACCATGTATGAAATCCGGGAGACTTGAAGAAAATAAGTCTAGTCATAAGAAAACTGGATATTTAGGGGGTTATTCTTGTTTTGGGAATCAAATAAGCAAAAAATAAACTAAATTAACAAATGGAATGAAATTGATAAATTGATATGGGTGAGCGGAACTCTAGGTTCAGGCTATTCTTCGCTAATCAAATTATGCAAACTTCTACAATTTAATAGAGACATGGAATGGCTAAATTCTTTAATATCTTACTTGCATTAAATCCTAATCACAGGAAGCTCATCCAAGCAAAACACGTAAAATCTAATCAACATTCTAGCGAAACACTCTTAGATGGATTAAGTGCAAAGATTTATTCAAATTTGAAGGAAAACCTAATTAATCCAATTTGATTCTCCACAAGAATTAAAGCACCTGAAGGACAACATAATCAATCCGATATAGTTTCCACAGACAACAAATTAATAAGACCATCTTGTTAATCACTGACCTGATCATAACAAGATTCGGATGCTAATTAACAAATCCATGAAATTTATTAAAAAGCACAACTTAAACTTTTATCTGAACAATCCATAAGTACAATCTCTTATCAAATCAATAGAAGTAATTGTAACTTCAACCAGCTATGAATACACCATTCCCTAGAGTAAATCCTTCTAGCCTAGCATGTTACAAAAAGAGTAGATAGAGATAGAGAAGAAATCATCAGGTGTAGAAGGCTCCTTCATTCGTCCCGCTATCTACAACAACAATTTACTAGGCTGGAGTTTGAAGATGATGGTGAAGGAGAAGAACTCTCGCGGCTGCTTGTGGTCTTCTTTGCGTAAGAAAAAGAAATAAAAACTAAACCTAAAGATAAAAAAACAGAAGTGAACTGATGGTATGTGAATGGATGGATTGATGGATGGATCTGTATGCCAAGGTCTTCGGTATTTATAAGCTAAATTCAAGGCTCTTCGCTTGTTCATTGATGTCTTCTTTATAATTTCCTTCAGTTCCGCAAATTAAGTAGAGACCTCTGAATTCCGTTAACTTACTCTCTTCAATTATTTCATTGATAACACTTGGAAAACTTTGGAGTTACATGCGCATACATAAGAAGTTGTGTATGCACTTTAATTTATTTAACTCCTCCGTCAAAATGTTAAATTCCCCACTTATCCATCCTAAGTCATTTAAACATCAAAATAACTTTTTTTTCTGAAAGTTTCTTTTAGATATAGGAATGGACTTTAATTAAGTACTAAATCAGGGGAAAACGACAATAAAGATAAGAGATTTTGACAGTAAAAATATGTAAAATATCAACTTATCATCTTGTACATTGTGTCTCAAAGCTTCTGTGTTTTAATCAATTCAAGTAACAAATGATTTACTCTGAATCTAAGTGAGCACCTAGATCCTATCAAGTGGCATTAGAGCCTGCGCTGGTTGACAAACTTCCCAAGATTACAAAAATCTCAAATTCCACCAACAATAACAGGATGCTGGTCGAGAATCCGAAACTAACCTCCACGAACTACAACATGTGGAAGAACGAGATAGTCTCACTTGCAATCGCTGAACCAGCAACTATGGACAGTGGTCACCAAAGGGAATTTCAACTTCTTGAAGGTAAAGATCCCAACACATATATTGCTGAAGAGCGACGGTGTGTGGAACTTAACGCACAAGATGTTTGTGTGATTTAAACTAGTCTCTATCTGCCCGAAAGAAGAAGGGCACATTAAGGTGGCTAAAGATATTTGGGATCATCTTCGGGCAGTTCATGTATGTAACACATAACTAAAAATAACAAAGTTCAAGAGCTCAAAATGGACTATGAAAACTTTGTTGGAAAGTCAAGTGAGTCTCTCGATGACATGTTGACAAGGTTCACGGAACTCAATGCAACTATCAAGGAGTTAGAAATTGGAGAAACGTATGAGAACATTGATAGGATCGGGGTGCTAACCGAGTAGGTCTGAGCAGTTAGACTTAAACCAGCTCAACTAGAACTGGAATTGTTGATGCAGAAGCTTTGATGAAATTAACAAGAGCATAAAACTTTATTGATAACTCATTGAGGAATTTACAAACTAGTTCTTTACACTTGGGGTTATAAAGAATAGCTATGTATAACTTCTACACTCAAACCTTTGAATATTGATCAATACAACATATGGAGTGTTTGGATGCAAATGCTATGTAAGCTAGAAGAATCTATGTGAGCATAGAATGAACTTAGTCTCAAAAATAATCTCTCAAGGTGAAAGCTCTCTCGGTGTGACTCTCTCTCTAGCAATGTGTAAGTGAAAAGCCCAAAAAATTGAAATTACTTCTAACAGGTTAAATACTGATAAGAACCAAAGTAACTGCTATAATAACATTTAGACTGATGTTTCCACGATCCTCCACTAGTCATTAGGCAGAAAATAACTTAATTGTTGTGTGGCTGACTCATTTTGACTCAACTATCATATGACTGACTCACTCTGATGCGCCTCAACTACAATCTACTTTGTTGGTCACTCTGACTTACTTTGACTTATTCATGTTATAGCTTTAAGTGTGAATTTTCTCGCTGCTACTTTGATTAGTCAGACTTGTCTTTGTAGTGGGACTCATTCTTGGTTCACCGCTTCTTTGTTTCATTGTACAGACAAACTCCTACTTGTAGGATGAATTCTCTTGTCATTCAGACATACTTTGATGCCATAATTAGCAAAACCCAGGGTTCTAACAATTTCCCATTTTTTGCTGATGATGGCAAAGGGAACCAACTCTATCAAGACGAACTAAAGTCCCCCCTTAAGTTGAGCATCATTAATAATATTTGAAGAATGCAAATTGCTCGCCAGATAAAGTCAGGTTGACAACCAAACTCTGTCTGTCATAACTTTTTGTCTGAGGGCAGACTCTGGGTGACGTGTTCTCTTCATTGGGAGTTATTGTCCATTAAACTCAGACGCTCTTGTCTTGCTCCTTTTTTTGTTGCATCAATTTTTAAGTCGACTCTTGTTGGCAGCTACGCTTTGGAAATCTCTAGCAAAACTCGAATAGCTTCACACATTTCCCTGTTTTACTGATGATGCCAAAAATACTCGAGTGAATCCTGTAGCAAGAGTTAACTTGCAGTAAAAAGATATACAAGCAAAACAAGCTTGGAAGAACCAACTTCGTTGATTGATTCCTCCTTAGTTCAATATTCCTTCTAAATTTAAGCACATCATTTAAGATAAGACCAGTAAGAGAAGAGCATAATAAATTAAACTAAGCTTAAATAGATACAGTCTCCTTGACCATCAAGCAGGGCAAAACCCCTAAGTGCAATTCGAGTCTTCTTACCACCAAAAACATCAAATCGTCTAACTGAGAATGAGGTTTAACGTTTCCCCCTTTTTGACATCATCAGGTAAAATAGGGTAAGTCTGTCAGACATCTAGAAGCAGTCGCATGGTTAAACATCCAACCAACAGAGTCTACCAAAGTTTGATAAAAACACCGTCGGGACAAATAAGGTCTGAAATAGGTTAAATGACATATTTGGGTGAGGAATGGGCAAAAAGTGTTATCTTCACTAGGGTGTCCAAGAGCTAGGACACATGGACTCTGATTAATCTTGGATCGTACTTGCAATCTATCAACAAGTACAAGAAGAATTTCAAGAATATAGGTAATTATTCTTCTTATTGTCAATTAGTTTTCTACTCTAAGCCCAATAAAGCTTTAGAGGTTCAAACCCAAAGTTAGTAGAAGTCACTACAGCACGACACATACTACTATGATACAACAACCATGCCTCAAGATCCCATGTAATAGTTTCGTGACACACTAATTGATGGGATAATTGAAGAAGGGCCCGTTTCAACTTTTGAGGAAATGGCAATGATTGTCAAAAACTTGAAAAAGTTCATGCGAAATTGACCAAATTAAAATTTTCAAATCCAAACAAATATGGTCAAAGTCAAAATCATCCTCAACAATTCTACAACCGTAATTTCAGAACAACTTTGGGTTAAATGAGCGAGTTTGTTTCAAATGCTTAAAACCGGGTCATTATGCAAATAACTACCCACTCAAGAAAAAAGATAATCGTGGTCAACCCTCTCAACCATCATTATTGGCTAATGTAGCATTGGGGGACTCGGACTCAAAGAACCCCAACCAAGCGCTTCAAGTCTCATTTGTCTAATGACCCATAAAGTCAAGGTCTGTAAAACTCCCTCTTCTGGTGCTCTCTCTGATTTTGCTTCAAGTGTTAATGTTGTACCATCTTTAGACCTCTCCACTTATTTTATCGATATAAATCATTTTGAGTTTGATTTGACCGAAGACAAAGAAAGAATAGCTCTTCTCTATGAAGACATTCATGTGTTAAAGATTCATATCTCTAAAGATCGACTCAAGCTCCATGAGTCTGAATACATAACTTAAAAACTTTAGTGAGAGTTGCGTGAGGAAAAAACCCTTATAGGCATCCTAGACACATAGGTTGTCATTCAACAACACCAGCTAAAAAAAGACCAAAAAACTTCCTCAAAGCTTTTTCAAGCCTATTACCTTTGTCCACGAAGTATCTGCCATTGAAAAACCAAAATAATTTGAGGATGAGCTTCTTGAGTCAAAGATTACCCAATCCAAACTCAAAAAAGAAGTTGACTCTCTCACCATTACTTTTAAAATGGCGTAGATGGACTCTCTCGAGTCCTCATCCCCTCCCTCTTGGGTTCAAAGCAAAAGCAAAGTTAATCTTGCTAAAATGGCTTCAAAATCCAACAATCTTCATTGTAGAAAATCCCAAAGAGAGAAGTTTACAAACAAATTCAGATAACAAAAGAACTACATCAGATTGCTTTAAATGAAAATTTGTGGTTATGACGGTCACGCATACTCTTCTTGTCACAAACTTAGTCGTGTTTTGTTATGTGTGTGTTTCCACTATAACAAAAGCTTAAAATTCATTTAAATCCTCACCATTATCTTAGAGGGGACCCAAGTTTATCTAGGTTCCCAAGACTAACCAAAGATTTTTTTTTGCAGGTAGAGAGACTTGCGGACAATGACTCTTGGTTCCTAGACAACGGATGTTCAAGACATATGACGGGGGACCCGGACAAGTTCACGACTCTCTTTAATCATAAAGGAGGTAAGGTCACCTTTGGAGATAATGCTCATGGTGCAATCATAGGCATTAGTTCCATTGGTAATCCCTCTCTGTTTAAGGTTGATAACGTCAATTTGGTTGATGGTTTAGGACTTAGTCTTCTTAGAATCTCTCAGATTTGTGATCTTTTCAATGTAGTACTATTCTCTGCTTCAAATTGTAAAATCTTTGATGAAAACACACATGACTTGAAAGCTATTAGCATGCGTATTAACAATCTTAATCAGTTGAATCTTAATGCTCATCACTCGAAGAGGACTCTTTGTTAAGAATCAGTCTTTATGGCACTCTCGACTTGGTCATGCACATGGAAAATTGTTGAACAGGAATAAGAATGAAAAGTTAGTTCTAAGACTACCTCAAATCAATTTCCAGGCAGACTCCCTTTGTGGCACTTGTATCCAAGGTAAAAATACTGAGGAAAGCTTTCCAAGAGAGCCTGAAATGTCTACCTCAGCACCATTAGAGCTATTACATATGGATTTTTGTGGACCAATGCGCATCCAAAGTAGAAGTGGTAAGAAATATATTTTGGTGATTGTGGACGACTACTCCTGCTAGACTTGGTAATATTTCTTTGAACCAAAGATGAGTCTTTCTTTAATTTTTTTCCCTATTTCAAATTCTTGTCAATAAATTTTCCACCATGGTTAAAATCCTTAGGACTGACAAGGGTATGAAGTTCTGTAATGAAAAGTTTCAAGAGTTTTGCAGGGTGAATGGCATTGAACATCAAATATCATCTGCCCAAACTCCATAACAAAATGGTGACATGGAACAAAACAATCACAAACTTATGGATATGGCTCGAACTAGGTTGATTGATAGTTGACTTTCTACTTCTTTTTGGGTAGAAACAATTAACACTGGACATTATATCTTAAATCAAGCCTATGTTCATCCTTTTCTCAGAAAAGCCCCCTTTGAGATTATCAAGGAGTAAGTCATCTTCGTCGCTTTGGATGTCATTTCTATGTTCACAATAATGGCATAGTAAATTCACAGCCAAAAGTGATGAAGGATTCTTTCTAGGATATTCGTCTCAAAGTTAGGTATATATAATTCTTAATAATCGGACTAACTGTCTTGAAGAAAGTTCTCACGTTCGCTTTAAAGAATTCTCCAACTCAAGGTGACTATGTCGATGAGGAAAGATTTAGTCTTTAGAATGATGTTGAAACTATCCCAACTTATACCGAAGTTCCTATTGCGACCATTCCCATCAATGATCATGAAGACTCTTATTCCAATAATGATGATAATCCTTATGATCCCACACAAGAAATATCCAGTGACAATATTCAAACAAGTCCCACTTGCTCTACTGTTGTGACTCCTTTTGTCAATATGACTCCCTCCACCACCAATCCAAAATAGAAACATCTTTTCCACTACCCCTGCTACTCAAATTAGATCTTTCTTAAGAAAATTTGAACAACCTTCATCTCATCTCGTTGATTAAATCATACGTGATCCTTTGAAAGGCACGCAAACACTTGGTGATGTTTATCATAGTCTTTGTGCTTTTATCGCCTTCATCTCTACAATTGAGCTCAAAAATATTCATCAAGCCTTAGACGATCATGACTGGATTGTTTCTATGCAAGAAGAGTTACATTGCTTGAATAGTCACTCAGTTTGGCACCTTGTTCCTAGTCCATCAAATCAACACTACAAAAAAATGACATTTGCCAACATAAAATTTCCGTTAGCATGCATAGACTAAAAAATCCGTTAGTATAGGTACGAAAAGGCTACTCCAACAAACAAAAATTGTTAGCATAGGTACCATGGGTATTTTCATATACCAACCGATATGTTATCCATTGGAGAAGGGGTTAAAACCTATGCCAACGGTTTGTCCGTCACTAAATACCATTGTAAAATTATTGTTTATAACGAATTGAACACACTTATAGTAACAAATCTATCTATGGATAAAAATGCATCCATATTCTTATGAACTGAACCATGGGCTAAAGTTATACATATTGCCCACAGATCTTTCCATGGGTAAAGGTTGTTTGAAGTACAATATAATCTTGCCTATTTTTGCCTTTTCTAACCTATTTTTTAAAGTTTCAAAAACTTGTAGTGCCTTTGTAGAATTGGTTGTACACAACCTTTAGAAATATATGTACCAAGACACTGTAAACCAACTTCAATCACATAATGTATCTTCAAAGAGTTGATACAACCTAACAAGATTAGAAAGTCACACTACATTAAAAAAACTAGTTATTTACAACGCAACAACAAGCTGGACAAAAGTTTTTGGTTTCAGCCTTCAATCCAAAATATATAGTTGTAATCCAATACACAAAGGAGACATGGTGGTTCAGTTATCAAACTAGAATCTCATAGAAACAAAATGGTTAATATTGATAGTCTTGCTTGTCTGTATCATCCTTCAAAGCAGTCAAACAAAGGTACAACTAATTGTCATAGTTCATAAGGGAACAACGACCATACAAGGTGTTGAAACTTATATAACAAAGAAGATTGAAATATCGAAGATCACACACCAATGAACTAAACCTAATGAAACCTTGTTCAATTTTAAAGTTTATCTACTAGTAATTGGTGGATCACCCATGCTGACAAGGCAACAATATTCCTATTCTCATACCCATCATTTCTATTTCCATTGCAAGTTCTCAAGTGAGCCCAAAAAGTTGTCCATAATAGCTCCACATTTAACCAACACTCATTGTAGTTTTACATGCCATCAAGTGTTGTATATATATATATATATATATATATATATATATATATATATATATATATATAATATATATATATATATATATCCAAGTAACACCGACACACTCTCACGGATCAAGTAGGAGTCATTTATAGGGGGAACATTACAGGATGAATTCAGGTTCAACTTGATGTAGCGACCCAAGAGAGTTCAAATCACTCATTTCTGAACTAATATCATTTTTCAGTTTCACTCTCCTCCTTTGTGAGCTACATAGCACAAAACTGTCATCCTAATGATAAATAACGAGGATGCCCCTTTCAGTGGGAAAAATCAACAAAGCCAAGTTTTATTCTAGAATTTTTCAACTAATATAACAGTGAAAGGGAAAAGTGTCATATTCAATAAAATATGTTCTACTAGAAAGTTAATTACATCAAATTAATATAAAGTCGTATAGATTGGTACAGTTGTACATGATGAAATAATATTTCACATATTACGCCATGCAACTTACAAGTTCCAGCTGCTTAAGACTTCGAACATCTATTGGCAGCTGCATCTTCTTAGTGATTTTGGAAAGACTTTGTATAGAAAGGTCTAGAGACCCTCTTGTATGTTATTGATATTGTGTATGTACAAGGTTCCCTACAGCCTCTATTTATAATAGTAGTACATGGTAACTATATGGCATTGGGCCTTTACATTAATAACTAAATCTACACATTAGTAAATAAATCTACAGCCCATTAAATTGGGCTACTACCTCCCCGCGAGCCCAAAATGGCGCCAGACAAAGCCATTTGGGATCGGAGTTGATTGAGACGAAAACGATTTGGGGGTTTTGTTAGGGCATCGGCGAGTTGTTCTTCGGTTGGAAGAAATCGAACACGCAAGCTACCATTCTGAACTCTTTCACGAACAAAGAAGTAATCCACCGAGATGTGCTTGGCTCTGCTGTGAAAAACGGGATTGGAAGCGAGGTAAGTTGCTCCCAGGTTATCACAGTTCAAAATCGGACTTTTGCTCATGTAAATCCCTAGTTCTTGTAATATTTTCTGAATCCAAATTGTTTCCGACACAGCGATGGCCAAGGCTTTATATTCAACTTCAGTTGAAGATTTTGCGACGGTGGCTTGTTTCTTTGAGCACCACGAGACTAGACTGCGGCCGAGGAAGATGAGGAAGCCGGTGGTCGACCGTCTATCGGAGAGAGAACCTGCCCAATCCGCATCGGAGTATACATGCAGTTCGCCCAAAGGAGAGGAGGGAAAAAATAGGCCCAAGTCAGTTGTTCCTTTCAGGTAACGAAGTATTCTTTTGATTGTTGTCCAGTGTTGCTCTTGTGGTTTTTGCATGTATTGGCTTAAGGTATTGACTGCGAAGCTGATGTCTGGCCTAGTAAAGGCCAGATATTGTAAAGCTCCTAGAATGCTATGGAATTGTGTTGGGTTAGGGTAAGAAGGAGAGTCTGTGAGGGCTAAACTCTATGAATCAAGTATGGGTGTAGAGACAGGTTTTGCATGTTGCATCTGTGTTTTGTTCAATAGTTCAACAATATAGTGTGCTTGGCTTAGTTTTAGTCCTGTTGAGTCTCGGGTAGTAGTGATACCTAGAAATTGACTTAGAGAACCAAGATCCTTAATGGGGAATTCAGCTGCCAATGCTGCGACTAGCTGATTTAGTAAAGTAGATGAAGAACCAGTGAATAGAATGTCATCCACATATACTAGCACATACACTCTGTCATTTCCTTTGAGGTAAAAGAAAAGAGACGGATCAGACTGAGAGTGATTAAAACCAATATGAATTAGATAAGTGCTAAGTCTGGAAAACCAGGCACGAGGAGACTGTTTTAGGCCATATAAGGCCTTTTTCAACCTACAAACATGGTGAGGAAAATCTTTATGAACAAAACCAGCTGGTTGTTTTAGATAAACTTCTTCTTCTAATTCCCCGTGCAAGAAAGCGTTGTCAACATCTAGTTGCCTTATAGGCCAGTTAGAGGCAATAGCAATAGTCAGAATTAAACGAATTGTAGCTATTTTAACTACAGGACTGTAGGTTTCTGTATAGTCAACCCCTTGAGTTTGATTATAATCTTGTGCTACTAAACGTGCTTTTCTTCGTTCTAGAGTGCCATCTGCAAATTTTTTGGTCTTGAGAACCCATTTTGATCCTAGAACATTCATGTGGGGTTTGAAGGGCACAAGATCCCAAGTGTCTGTTCGTTGTAGGGCATCAAATTCAGTCTTCATAGCTGCCTGCCACTTTGGAAATTTTAGGGCTTGAGAGAATGTGGGTTGTTCTGGTATAAGAGGCAAAGAGGGGGTGTGTAGTAGATGTGTGATTTAACCAATTTAAGGTACCATCTGTTCGAACTTTAGGTTTGAGGGAATTCGTTTTTGCTCTAGTAATCATGTGGTGTTTAGATTGAGGTGGATTGGGTTGGGCTTGGGGTGAGTGGCCAGAAGAAGGGCTTGAGGGTGTAAAGGAAGCAGAGGGAGTATTTAAGGGTGTAAGAGAAACAGAGGGAGTATTTGAAGTTGAGGGGACAGAAGTATTGTTTGAGGGTGTAGTGGAGACAGAGGGTGTAGTGGGGTTAACAGATGTAGGAGAAATAAAGGATGGTGAAGATGGAGTGTATGTGTCTGTGGGTGTAAAAGTTGGGAGAGTGTCATCTGATCCAAGAAAGGGAACAAGATGTTTGAGACTGTTTGAGAGGAGTCTGAGGCAGATGAGTGATCAGGTTTAGTAACAGAGAAAGGAAAGGCAGTTTCTTGGAACTTCACATCTCTTGATGTATAAATTCTATGTGTCTCTTTGTCAAAACATAGATAGCCTGTAGAGTGTAACGAGTAACCTAGGAAGACACACTCCTTGGAGTGAAAAGAGAGTTTGTGAGAGTTATAGGGACGAAGGTTAGGCCAACAACTGCAGCCAAAGACTTTTAGGTTAGTGTAAATGGGGTGTTTTTTGTGAAGCTTGAAAAAGGGAGTGTGATAGGACAGAGCCTGAGTTGGAGTTCTATTCATAAGATAAGTGGCAGTCCTAAAAGCAAAAGACCAAAAAAGTAAAGGCATAGAAGCTTGAGCCAAAAGGCATAACCCTTTATCAACAATAAATCTAATCTTGCTTTCAACAGAACCGTTCTGTTGATGACTGTGAGGACATGTAAGTCTATGGTTGATACCTTTCTGTTGAAAAAATGTTGTAAGGGCTCTAAATTCTCCACCTCCATCAGTTTGTACTGTCATAACAGATTTACCAAACTGAGTGGAGACTAGTTTGCAAAAAATTTCAAGAATATTAGCCACCTCTGATTTTGCTTTCATAGGAAATAACCAAATGTGCCGAGAAAAGTCATCCACAATGATTAAGAAATATCTAAAACCGTCTTGAGAAACACAATTTGCTGGTCCCCAAACATCAGCAAACAGAAGTTCAAAACAATCACTAGAAACAGAATCTGATGGATAGTGTGGTAGAGCATGTACTTTTCCTTGACAGCAAGTAGTACAAAGTTCAGGAGTAACTGTAGAAACAGTAGGTAGCCTAAAATTATTTATTACACGCCTAGTAACCATATCACTAGGATGCCCAAGACGTTGGTGCCAGATTGTTGTAGGAGCAGTTGTAGTGTAGTTCAATTGAGCCCTCTTAGACTGAGAAGCATTCTTGGGAAAGAAGTAGACTCCATCTTTAACTTGTCCCCGGAGGATAGTTGTCCCAGTGTGTAAATCCTTCAACAGGAAATGGTTTGAATAAAACTCAAAATAAGTTTCATTATCAGTGCAAAATTTACTAACTGAAATCAACTGTTTATTCAGTTTTGGAACATGTAAGAGATCATTGAGAACAAAATGTCTTTTTGTAGATGATAACAGACCTGTGCCTTGGTTGCTTATAGCCAGAGAGGAACCATCCCCTAAAGAAACAGTATCATTTCCAACATAGTCATTAGCAGAAATGTTTAGGTTTGAGAAATCTCCTGTAAAATGATGTGTAGCTGCGGTGTCTGGCATCCATTCAGAGATATTGTTGCGACCAGTAGCATTAGCACTCATGGGAAATGGAGGTCTAGGCTGGTAGGTTTGATTGTAACGATGATAACATGCAGAAGCTTCATGGCCTCGTTTTTTGCAGATTTGGCATTGTGGTCGGTTATCTTGTTGACCAGTGAAATTGTTTCTAGCTTGAGGACGAAAAGTGTTTTGACTGGAGTTGTTTTGATTGTAGTTGGAGTTGTTTTGATTGTAGTTGGAGTTGTTTTGATTGTAGTTGGAGTTGTTTTGATAGGAATTGTAACGACCTCTACCTCTGGAGTTGTTTGAGTTTCTGCCACGTCCATAGCTATTATTTGGAGGGCGAGGAGTAGGGAGAAGAGAGGATGATTGATTTGTGGAGTTTAGAGAAACAGAGGTATTTGATGTTTTTGTCTGATTAGAAATCCAGATTTCAGATGAGAGCATAAAATTATAAAGTTGACTTGGGGTACAAGGTTCTATTCTTGTAAGGATGCTAGAGACAAGAGAATTGTACTCAGTTGGGAGGCCCTTTAAGATGTAGCTTTGAAACTCTCTATCAGTAACAATATGACCAGTTATAGCAAGAGATTCAGTAAGAGATCTGGCTTTATTATAGTATGTAGTGATAGTCTCAGTAGGTTTCTTTTCAATAGATGAGATCTGATAATGTAATTGCCCAACTTGAGCATTGGTTTGAGCAGAGAAGGTATCATTCAAATAGTTCCAAGCCTGAGCAGAGGTATGAAGACTGATAACTTGGCTAAGAATAGCCTCAGACAGAGAAGCAAAAAATACTGAGAACAATTTGATCCTGTTGGTCCATTTTGAATTTCAGAGACAGAGGATGTTTCAGTCGAAGGAAGTGGGCAAGGGAACGTTCCATCAACGTATTTAAACAAATCATTAGCCCTTAGAAACGTAACTAACATACCTCTCCAAATACGAAAATTTTCTAGTTTTAATTTTACCAAATTTGTTGCAGCGGCAAGAAGGGACTGACTACTGGTTTGATGTGCAGGGAGACGAACAGTCACAGGAGTTTGAGTCACCGGAGTTGGAGTTTGAGTCACCGGAGTTTGGCCGCCGTTGTCGCCTGGTCCATTGTCACCAGAGCCACTGAGCGATGACTCCATATCATTCATCGGGGAAATTCAAAAGGATAGAGTGGTCGCGGGAGAGGAACAGTCGCGAGAAGCTTTAGAAGAGGTCAAGGAGTTTGAAAAAAAAAATTTGCCATAGTCGCTGGCTCCGATACCATAGTGATTTTGGAAAGACTTTGTATAGAAAGGTCTAGAGACCCTCTTGTATGTTATTGATATTGTGTATGTACAAGGTTCCCTACAGCCTCTATTTATAATAGTAGTACATGGTAACTATATGGTCTTGGGCCTTTACATTAATAACTAAATCTACACATTAGTAAATAAATCTACAGCCCATTAAATTGGGCTACTACTTCTAGTTTGTGTCATGAGAACAAGATTATTAAGTTGATTGAAAGCAAAAACTTTCTTGTAATTGATACAGTCTATGCAATTGACAATACCAAAAGAGACAATACCTCTCTTTTTGTTTCTAGTTCAGTAAGTTAATGTATACCTCCACCTTCAGTTTCGTCTATATTAGAATCCAAAACTTTCAAAGTTAATATTCTGATAGTTATAAGTGATCAAAGTTGTATACTAATAACACTTAGAAGGCCACATATACTTATTTAATGATGAACCCATGGTAATCTAAAAATTCGTCCAGGAGCTTTTCTGCTGCATGCTTCTTATCTATATCAACAACAAAAGAGATTCTATAGCCAGCTAGTAATCAAAATAATGAATTAAAAAATAGAATAATAACTTTTCCATTGTAGCAAGTAAATAGAAGACAGAGAAATTAGCCGAATGATAAAAGAAAAATCAGCGGACACATACATAATAGATAATTTACAACTGTAATCTCTAGAACGCAATAACATCTTGTTTTATTTTTTTTCATTTATAGGAATCTTTCTCTAATGTTGAACTTCCATTTAAATTGAGGAGACAGACAATAGATTCACAAATTGTATATGCACATACCTGAAGTAGGGTATGGTACGGATGGTCAATAGCCATTTCTTTTTTTTTAAAAGGTAATGATGTATATATATAGACAGAGTTTTTACAAAAAGTGATATATAGAGACCTATATATCAGACTCTAAAAAGAAAAGCAATGAGGCTCGGGGGTGGGGGAAATACATAACCCTCAAAACATATACAAACATGTAGCTAGTTGTGGAGCAAAAAGAGGGGCGAATAAAATTTTCCTCAACACCAAAATTATCCCTCAACACCAAAATTTTCCCTCTATACAAAAAGGCTAGGAGCAGAGCACTCTATCCAGCCAGTGGGAGTCTTTGTTGGAGTGGCTCATCTTCATCCAGATAGTAGACTTGGTGGCAGCTTTAATGTTGGCAACTATATGGGCCGGGCTCTTCGCTTGGTTGGCCATTGCGCGATTGCATCTCTCAATCCAAAGGTATTAGACCACATTAGCGATGACAGCTCTCTTGACTCGGTCGATCGGGCGGTTCCTCTTGCAGTAGCGCGAAATCCAGTGGGAACAACTGCGGAGACTGTTCCTATTTGTTGGGATCTTCAACCAGTCACAGATGCTCCACCAAACTCCGCTAGAGTACCTGCATTGGAAAAAAAGATGGTGGCTAGTCTTTGGAGCTTGCTCACAGAGCCAGCATCTGTTAGCAAGACAAATGCCCCAAGTTTGGAGCTTATCGCATGTTTTTAGCCTACCTCTAAAAGTAACCCATAAGATGAATTTAGCTTTGGGGATTGCCCAGGTTTTCCAGCAAATGTTATGCCAGACAAACAATCTCACGGGTTGAGTTATGTCATTGTAGTAAAGGCTGACTGGGGGTTAGGGGTGGTAGGAATGAAGAAGGGAGGAGGCATCATCTGAGGAACCGCATTGCGTGATCCACCAGTCCCTAGTGTGGAGGATGGTTTTCCATGCACAGGGGTCATTTCCTTTGGCGGTAACCGTCCAAATGTCATGGGTGTTCAAGTAAAGGCTGTGAATCTACTGTATCCACAAGCGCTCTGAGTCATTGATGATAGAGGAAATGGTTTTAAGAATGAAGCACATGTTCCATTTGCGGATATCTTTGAGTCCCAAGCCCCCGTGTTTCTTAGATTCCGTAATGGACTTCCAAGCCACCATGGGGGTGGTGTTACGATCCGTATCACCTGACCAGAGGAAGGAGCGGAAGCACTTAATGATGTTCTTGATAACATTTTTGGGGATGGAAATACAAGAGGCCTAAAAGCCAACAATGCCAAAGAGAGTGCTTTGTATGAGGGAGAGGCGCCCCGCGCAGGAGAGGGATTTGGTCAATAGCCATTTCTTCATAAGAGAAACGAGAGCAAATGACAACATCCATCAACATATAAGAGAGTGCGAATTGTACAATTAATTTAATGAGGGTGACGCAAAATCAGAGATTTAAGTTGAATGACATAAAACATCAGTTATCTAACTCTTTTTTTTACTTAGAAAATGATGAGGATGGGCGAAACAATACTTGCAAGATTAACACATATTTACTCTTTTTCCTCGAGACTTGCTCAAGTCTAAATAAAATCAATAAAATCCAAGAAGTACCTAAAAGCTACTAGGCCCTTGAGCTTTTTTGGGCCACCCGTTCTTGAAGTAATTTGGTAAACAAGTGGTATAAACTTGTGGGACTGAACTTGAAGAAAAAAAAAAGACTTATCAAATATATGCATATCTTTTTTAAAAAAAATGAATTTATTTACATCAATTGCTACAATTTTGCAACCCTAACTGTAAACAATAATATGCACGGTATTCATTTTCTTCATTACAGTAATTTTACAAAATTACGGTATTCATTCTCTTCGCTCTATTCATTCACTTCATTACGTTATTCATCATCTTCAACTTCACTCTTCACTATCAGAGACAAAATGTCACATATATGCAAGAGAAAAGCCTTTACCAAACAAAGCCTAAAATACAACAAATGTTTAAAAACAGGTAATTTGTTACCGTCATAGGTCCGTACATACCTAAATGTTGATTAATTTAATACAACACAAGTTTATATGACATAAAATATTGTTTAATATGAATTTAATGCCTAACATTAGCATAGATAGCATTAGTAATCTCGTCCCTTATATTAGTCATGCTCAAAGGATCTGCAAGCTCATCCAAGTCGTCGTCTGGCAAGTGTTCCTCATCAGTAGAACCGCATCCTTCTCCTTCTCCTCCTCCTCCTCCCCTCCCCCTCCTCCATCTACTTCTTCAAGACTGGATAAGTTGCTTGAGGTGGGTTTGTTCAGTATCACATAGTTATGCAACGTAAACACGAACTAACAATCCAACTTTGGTCATCGACATCGTAAGGTGGTACCAAGCTAGTATCTGCCATTTTTTCTTTAATGCTCCATAGCATCTCTCAATGACACTCCTTAACGCCGAGTGCGCTCTGTTGAAGTACTCCTTTCGGGTCATAGGTGGAGCTACTCTATATTGAGTGGGGTGGTACGTGTTACTGAAATATGGTGCCATCACACCATTAAGATTAGTGTATCCCTTATCACCTAAGTAGTAGTTTCCTGGAAAGCATAATTTTTATTACTCATTATTAATACAACGTATTATTGATAATCCAGTAACGCGTAAGTATCATACCTACTGGTGGTTCATGGAAGCACATGTCCAGGTTAGATCATGCATCATGAAGGACACGTGCATCATGCATCGATCCCCTCACA
Source organism: Limonium bicolor (assembly GCA_023374045.1). NCBI lineage: Eukaryota > Viridiplantae > Streptophyta > Magnoliopsida > Caryophyllales > Plumbaginaceae > Limonium > Limonium bicolor. The sequence goes on from CM041779.1 coordinate 96,961,376, forward strand.
TCCTGTAAGCACAAACGTGAATAACATGTTGAAGTCAGATACCCCCTGCAAGTTCATCATTAGGGTACCGCTCCAACCACGGTACTCCAACTGCAGCGAGCTAGGAATAACGACATTAAAGTGTGTACCATTCAACACTCCAATGACGGCCTGCATAATTAATACACGCTAACTTATAACATTTAATTGGAAATTAGCTCAAAGCACGTACTATCATGAGGCGAGGTATCTGATACCTTATAGTACGGGTCGTAACGAGAGTCCCCAGCAAGCTTTGGATGAATCGTAGCCCATTTTTTATGATTAGACTTTACGTAGTCGTGACCGAAAGCCCACATCAAACCCAATACCCGCTTAAAGTGGTGGCTAACAGTCTCTGGACTTAGGCTGAATCTCTCACACACATCTCTGTTTGACGCTTTATGTCCTAGTATGTACAAGAACATCGCAATGTCAACTTGAATGCTGACGTGTTGTGTGCGCTTCAACCCATACCTTACTTCCATTAGCTCACACAAATGGAGGAAAGAATTCTTATCCATCCTTAACCTTAACGTGTTATGAGTTCTTTTTGGGTTGCTCTTAAGTAGTGCATTCAACCACATTTCCCTGCTGAATTCATTATTATGCATAGGAATAGGTAGGGGAATGTTGTATCGGTGTAATGCGAGTAGTCATGTGCCTGTATCAATCATGTTCTGTGCATCTTGCATGGTGAAACCCTTTAATTGCGGTTACAAATTGCAATAACGCTCATGGATCGCTTATTAGTTATACAGTCAATGAAGTCTTCATCAGCCATGATCATTGTAAAATGAATTCAACATTTTACTATAATAAAAAAGAATAATAATACGTAATCTAGTTCATCAAGGAATGTAAAATAACACAACATACAAGAGGTAGGCGCCAAAACTACATACACATGTAGTTATATAATACAAGTTCCCAAAATGATGCTCATTGGTGGAAGAAAGACTACTACTGCAACAGATCTAGTTCTAGGAAAAACAAAGTCCATCGACTAAAGGAGAATACAACTAATTCAAGCTGATGTAGTTCTACAGACAAACACACCATTGTTTAGAAAATAGTAGTGACAAATAGCTAAGACCTAGAAGAACGGTAACTCCCCACAACATGTTGATGTATGCTAGAGCTGCTTTCTTTCCTCCCTGCTCCAGCATGCTTCTTAACAAGCTCCTACGACTCTGGATCACCATGGTTGATGCGGCATCTACAAGCAGGGCATCATCATTCCTCACTTCCAGTATACTGAATAGAGTTGTCACGGCTTCGCCCTAGGTCCACTGTGTACTTTGCCTAGCCATTACTTGCTGTGTCATATCTCCAGCAACTGATTTGATTTGTCAAGCATGGCAAGAGTAGCTGGTATGCCCTCAACAATGGTGTCCAGCTGCATCGCATGTCAGTTCTTCTTGCTAAGCCTCTTCTTCTCTTATAGTCAGAAGAATCGTCAGAATCAGAGGATCTCTTTCCTAGGACAGGTAGGGGTAGAAGTAGGTAGAGGAGAATCAATGTCATCATAAGGTGCCATAGGGACAAAATCATCATCTAGGTTGATCACCCCAATTTGATTGATGTAGGACTAGCTGACGTCGGTGTTGTCGCGGTGGAAAGAAGGCCGATAACCATCGAGTTCTCCTTCAGTATCACCAATGTCTGATGTGGGGAGAGGAGTGGTCATGCTGAATTTCTTTTTCCCTTTGGCTCATCGTCACCGAATACTAGTTGGAGGTAATCCTCTTCCTCAAGGCTAAAGCCCCAAGTCTTGAAGCTCAAGAATGAGCTATCCTCCTAAAAAATAAAAATAAAACTATTTGTCATGTCAAAGGAAAAAAAACTTTTAACAATGTTAATTAATGTTTTGTATTTACCGCTATCTTGGTGTCCCATCACTCATCGTCAGTGTCAATGGTACGCTTAATAGCACACCACCTAAGGCTTGTAGTACCTTTACCTTTCAACCTTTTCCAATCTGACCACTGCTTCATTAGTCCGTTCTTCTTGGATTTGAAATTGGCATATGTTTAATCTGTGTTGAAAACTTTGTTGAATCCCTCATCTATCTTGGACCATCGGATATTTATGTTGATTACATCACCATTTCTCCCAAGGGAATGCACTGGTGGCTGCCCATAAGTGTAATCAAGAAACTAGTTCGTTCATCACATGTGACACTGCTTCGACTGCTTTCACCCTCAACTATTTCCTTTCCCTTTTTCCCTTAGTTGTTTTTTTTTGTTGTTCAGTGGCCATCTAAAATTAGACAAAATTGTAATTAAATTTAGAAACCGTGTAATAAGTCAATTAACAACATCGGTTGGTCAATCAAACTTGAACAATTTAAATATTAAAATGTGTGCATAAAGTGTAATTAGAAATGTTATTAATTTTGAAGCACAATTGTAAGTAATACAACGTTACAACAATGAATGTACATTTACAAATTTTAAATTTGTAAAATAAATAAATAACATCTTTTACTAATATCCACTACAATCCTGATTGTTAGTCGCTCGCTGAAATACCCCTAAATTAATTTAAATTAATTTAGGGGATTTATTTTATTAAAAATTAAATTATTATATGGAATTATGAATATTAAATTATTATATGGAGTTGTGAAATTTATTTAGGGGTTTTCTCCTATTTAACCCTAATTATTATACATTATTAGATAGTATTATGAATTTAATAATAAGATTTATAAGTCAATAAATCTTGGGAAAATTACTAAACACTCCAAATATATTATAAAGATTTTAGGAAGTGTTGGAACATTGTTTTGAAACATAAAAGTCAATATAAAATTCTAGAAACCTTAAAGCTTATTAAGCCTTGCTAGAGTTGACTTTTTGAGAATGGTCAAACCAGGCCATGAAACCTATACCAATAAATAGGTTATGAAAAACCATGAAGATCGATAAAAAGAACGTCAAAAACGGATCATCCTAGCCAAAGTTATGCTAGATTGAAGTTTTGAATCAAAATTTTAAGAGATGCCACGTGTCACTCTGTAATGGGTCGCCCACACTTACCGATTCCCTCCCTGAATTTCGGTAACCGATTTCATTACTTTGCCCTAACTTTAGACGGCTATAACTTTTACATCTCTCAATATTTTTCCATGCCGTCTTCTCCATTCTCTTCTCCTACAATTCCTCTTTCCAACCATTACTCATACAAACCCTAACTCAGTCTGAATCAACCGGAAAATTGAGTCAAAGTAGCCACCTTGCGAAAACTGGAACTGCAATTCCATATTTCTCTTCGAAACAGGTAAATTCGATCAGCCATAACTTCTTCGTTACTCATCTAAATTCCATGTTCTTTAGCTCGTTTTGAAGAGCTCTAATTCCTCTAAAACTTTAGTGTTTATGGTCTAAGCTAATTCTCAACGGATTGGAAGTGTAATACGTCTAAAGTTTCGGTTTCATCAGCACATAAAATCATACCGAAACAGAGAGGTAAACTCGTGTTTTGTGACTTCAATATCTTTCTGTATGGTGCGAGTTAGGTTTAGTTCTTGCTACCAATACGTAGATCTACATTTGTTCTTTCCAATGAGCCCTTACTCATAATCTAACTCGTTTTGTACTGCTAGTTATAGATCCTCAAAGTTGGCACCACGAACTGTTTAAAGTTCGAGTTTTTCCCAGTTTTCCCGATTTGGAATTCACACAATTCGCACAATCCGGTGAGTCTCCGATCAAATTTCTCCGTTGTTGCTGTTCGTAGTCATGTTACCGACCTAATCCATGTTCCAATTTAGTCAATTACGTGTTAGATTAGGAGGTTGTGGAAATTGTTTTCGAATTGATTTCAGTAGCGGATAAGAACCCTAACTTTTGAATTGAATTCGAACCCATCGTAAACTGGCATTATAATTGGGGAAACAGGTATCATTAGAACCGAAATTTGATACGAAACTATAGAAACAAGAATCACTCAATTTCGTTCTTGGGATTAGAGAAATTGTCGATTTAGTACTCGGGGGTCGAAGTGTAGTCGCTGATGAACTCGCTGCATGTCCGGTCGTCCGATGATAGTTAAGAGATTTGGACGCGAGATTAAAACGTTTCAGATTTAGTTTTAATAAATCCCAGTAAATACCCTAACTTGTTGAGTTAATTTAATACCTTCCCGAAGGTATTTTGACTTTGAAATTTAACCATAGATTCCTTATTTAATCTCTTTATTTTGATGTAAATTATTATGTTTTGGAGTTTTTTAAACATAGTTATGATTTTTGCAAGTTACGGGTTTTTCGGAATTATTTGGCTAAATTAAAAAGATATTTTTTATGAAATAAAAATTTTATAATATGTCTAAAATGTTAGAGTTCTGTATATTAAATGTGGGAATTTTTTGGGCAATGGTAAAAGGTTTTTAAAAAATTGTGTTTATGAGTTTTTCATAAGAATAACCTATAATATAAGGTTTTTAATGTAACCACAAATTAAAGTATGGTTTGTTAATTAACTTTTAGCTGGGAAAAAAGGAAACTAAATTAACATTTTATAACAGTAAGTTTATAAATGTTTGGGTATTAGTTTTTATGAGAAGTGAAATTATTTACATATATATATACCATTTAAGTAGAAACTTATGTACATCAAGGAATTTAATTATTCTACATTTTATTTATTATATTATATGGGAGTTAAAATTTTAATTAAACTAAGGATAAATAATATATATATACGCATTTATAAAGTGAATAAAGTAGTAACTTAGAGTAAAGCAAGGAACTAATAAATTAACACTTATAATAACTAAATATTATAAGAGCTAGTATCCTAAGATATAGTTAAAAGAAATACTTAACGAAACATACTTGGAATACAGTTAAGGTTTGTATTAATAAAATAGTTTAAATATGATAAGTTACATAGGGAATGTCTTAGTTGATTTCTAGTACGGTACACTTATATATATTAAATAAATAAAGGAACACTTTATTTAATGAACTATAGGTCGGTTGTAGTTAGCTTAAAGTTATTAAACAATTAAATACAATAAACTACATAAATAATGTTTTTAACAAATCCTAGTAATATATAATATATACACATTTAACATAAATAAAATTAGATACCTTATAGGAATATAATACGAAGGAATTAATAAGTTAACTAAACCTCTACATAGTACTAATAGAAGAATATATATGAGGTGGTATTAGATTATAGTTATGTATTAGGCTTAAGAGTTACCTTTGAGTTTCCAAGGTTTATATATAACCATATTAAAATGCATGTATAGTATTATTTGTCAATAACCAGGATGTATCTAAAATTGGGATTAAGTAATTAATAGGTTAAAACTTAGGGAAATTTGTGATTAGATTACATAAATGTTGCACAATAGATCTTATTCTATATAATGATAAACAATGTAATACGATTACATCTAATATTCTTGGTATAGGAACCATAATACAATAAGTAAAATACTTTTACGTCTAAATGGGAGGTGGATTAGTAGTCTATATTTAATCATTTCTTAACTTTTATGGTAGTGGAATATAACTTAATGTTTTAGATAGAATCATTAGAAGGATTATGATATATTCTATATTAAACGATGATTTGGAAATTTATCTAAACATTATCCTTAGTTTCTTAGAATTATATAAGCCATATAAAATACATTTATTACCAATATTCAGGATGTGAGTTTACAGTTAAGTGAGGTATTTAGTATTGAGAATTTATAGGAAGGTTTATAAATAGGAATTTGGTACTTAAAACTTTGAACCTTTTTATTAGATAAAACTAAGTTACATAAGATATTATTTGATATACTTTACGTAATGGAAATAATGTATGTTGTTTTGAATATAAAATATGAGAATTTTCATAATGGTTTATCTATTAATAATTAACAATTTCACTTGCGCCAGAATTTAATTCTCTGGTAAATTCTACTCTATGTAGATATATTGTTCATGCATCCCAAATACAATAAAGGGATTGAGTTTTAAGTTATTCCTTTGAAACCTTAGGCTTTGTAAAACAATTTAAACGTATTTAAGGCTTAAGTTTATTGAAGTTTAGTACAAAAGGATTATACATAGTCTATAGAGTGAATGGGTGTAAAAATAAAATATTTAGGAGATTAAAGGTTTAACGACGGTAATATAAGGATGCATAAAAGGTTATATTTAAACACCTTATTATATAGGTAATAATTAAGCAAATAATGTACCTTGTGAATACTAAATGTAAGAGTTCGATAAGTCTAAGTTAACTATAATATAGTTGTTTCAAGATGAAAAGTAATTTAACATCTTATGTCAAGATTATTAGCTGGATGTAATAAAAAGTCTTTCTGAACTAGAGATAAGATAAATGAGTTTAGTAACTCTTTAAGTTATAATAAAATGCGTTTACAACACTATGATTCCAATATACAAGATGTAGATCTTAATTAAGTTAAGGGGAAGACTTAAACATAACGGATTATCTAGTAGATATTGGTAACTTACATAATCATTGCATTGTGAAATAATAGTATAGTATTCTAAGATGTACCCATCATAGGTCATAATACAATGTTTATTCTGGATTAAGAATAAAAGTATTGAGCCTAAGTTTATTATTGAAATTCTAAGATTGATTATATAATATAAACACATTTATGATATAGAGGTCTCAAAAGTCTTGAATGTGAGGATTGTGGTTAAGTATGAATAAAGTGGATATGAGTGGACAATTAGCAAATGTTAATCGAATACATTCCTTGATCTTACCACCTTGGGCTATACAACGTTCTCAGATAACACAAAGATTATACATAACATTTAAGTGAGGGCTTAAAAGATAATTGAGACTTTGAAATAAGAGTAAGGAGTTTATTTAAGCGTAACATAGGCTACAAGTGATTGATGATAGATTACCTTTAATATTCTTCAGAGTATTGTTGATTGTTTGCGCAAGTTGATTAGAACTGCTACAGCGTTACCCAGGTACGATTTCTTGTACTCAGCTTGTTGTTTTTGGACTCTATGGAATATTTTGTACGATTTCTCGTACTCAGCTTGATGTGTTTTGGACTTTATGGAATGTTTTGTACGATTTCTCGTACTCCGATCTTTTTGCTGATTGACTTGTGAAATGTTTTGGAAAACGCTAACTGACTTAAAGAGGAATTTCTAAAAAGGAATTGGTTGTGTGACTAACTCAGCTTGTGTGACTAACTGAGCCTTGGATGCGAAACTCTCTTGGGTATTGGTTCCTTCTATTTGGTTGTTCCATTAGACATTGACTACTTAGGGTTTACGCTTCTGCACTCTGTAGGACTGAGTGTTTTGGTATTGCTCTGGGTAGTTAGTGATCTGGTGGGAATTTGGAAAAGGTCAATCTTGGAATTCTTCTTTTGACTCTGGATATCGTTTCATCCATGAGCTGGTTCTTGGAGGTTTCGACGTGCGCGCGTCTTCAATGGTAACAGTGAGGGGCTGTATATCCCCTGTCCCAAAAAGGGACGTGATAGACAGTGAGGGGCTGTATATCCCCTGTCCCAGAAAGGGACGTGATAGACAGTGAGGGGTTTATATCCCCTGTCCTTAGTGGACGTGATAGACAGTGAGGGGCTGTATATCCCCTGTCCTTGGTGGACGTGGTAGACAGTGAGGGGCTGTATATCCCCTGTCCTTAGTGGACGTGATAAACAGTGAGGGGCTGTATGTCCCCTGTCCTAAAAGGACGTGATTGGCGGTGGGGGCCATTTCTCCCAGTTGAAACTATTCCACTCTTGAGTTCTTGGTTCTTGGATCTGTTTTATCATTCCTAGTCCTTTGTGACTACTTAAGTCTTTCTCTTCTTAACCAGAATTGGTTCTAACATCAACAATGGATGCTTACTAACTATGTGGTGTGACTACTTAAGTGGACGACTTGGTTTGGAAGTTCTCTATCTCTATCTTTGTCTTGTTTTCTTTTCTCTTTAACTTGATTGTTTTGAAGTGCTTTATCTCTGTTTTACTTTTAAGAGTTTGTTTTCATGTTACTGTTTATTTTGAAGAGTTATGTTTTATAAGTTTGTTTTTGGAGAATTGTACCAGTTCCATTCCAGGGAACTGACTCACCCCTCTCGGGGTGGGCTGCTTGGTTTCATCTTGCAGTACGAATTGATTTACAGGTGGCCACGAAGAGAATGAGCGTTTGGGATGGGACTAGGTCTTGTGGAAAGTTAATGTGTTTAATTTCTATTCTGTTGGTGTTAAGTTTTTCTCGAGTTCAGACCGTAGCTTTTGTAGATTGTAAGTTGTAATTGGTGAGGTTTGGTGCCGGGTGTTTAGAACCCGATGGTCTGTAATCGCCTTAGAGTTTTATTTCCGTTGTATTTATGGTTAATAGGGACGTTACACTCGCCACTGCTCCATCGTTGTTACCTCCTCTCTTCAGATCCGTAGAGTGCTCTCAATGTCGTTCATTTTCATCGTTTCGTCATCAGGCGTCAATTGAGCATAAATGATTATTTCGGACAGTTAAAGCTCGGAGTAAGTTTGCCCTTGTCATCGTTTTTTTTTTGGACTTTTCATATCAGGGTATATTGTCCCTCATCATCGCTGAGCGGACAAGTGTAGACACTCAATGACCACTTGTGAAGTTACAGAACTATTGTACCTATAACTACCGCAACTACCATAGTGGGACTACTCTTAATTTGTTATCTGCTCTTATCAACATTTTTGTAATCTGGCCAAGGTCTTTTGGGTACATCCTAAGGTGGGGCGGCCGTTATAAGTACGAGTCCTATCTAACACAAGTGATGGGTGTCATACACTTTTCAACAATTGTATTGGCAATTTTACTAATCTCAACATGTTATTCAGTTCCTCAATAATCCACCTACTAATTAGAACAAATCTAATCAAATAGGGACAGAAATTGAAGTTTCAAACAAGGACAGTAATTAAACCAGCTAATACCAAGCAGTTGGTTCTAATTCCAACCAAAAAAACCAAGTGAACTCATATAGATGTTCCAACATCAACCAAAAAATTTAGAATTGAACCCGAACAATCAAAATGAGCCAAATCAAGAAATCAAGTCATGATCGAACCAGATTATCAAGAATAAGAATACAAAAGCTCCAACCAGATTTGTGACCAGAAAATTCAGCGTTGAACTAGAACAGATACCATCAAGTCAAATCAAGTAATTCCATCACGGTTGAACTCGATATTCCAGACGAAGCAAGGCACAAGCTCCAACCAAAAGAATTTCAACCAGAAATCTCAGTTTAGAACCACAACTGATAGAGGCTAATAAATCCAATAGAGTTTAGGTACGACCACCAGGTAAGTTAAGGAAATCTAAACAACATTTTCCAACCAGGGAAAATCAATTAGTGAAGTTCCATATTCAACCAAGTCATGGGAGCAAGTTCAGACCAAATCCAATATAGCAAAGTAGAGTAATCAGGCATGCCATGTTCGAACCCAATCAGGAAACCGTAAAGGCAATCAAACTGAGATTTGGACGAGTACCTTAGAGAAGGTTAAGGTATGACCGAAGCGAGAGAAAGAGTACCAGGGGCTGCGCATGAGCCGACGGAGGAGCTAAATAAACCAAGTAACTCAAGTTCATCAAAAGATAAACAACCAGACCCAAAACAGGCGAGCATCACACAAATCCAACCAGAATCTAGGGTATAAACCCTAGATTTTATGCTCAAATGAGTACAAATCCGAAGTTAGACAACTTACCAAGCTCAAAAGGTAGCCCAAAAACAAATGTCGATGAAGATGTTGAAGGAGATTTGGGGAGAAAGAGCTCAAAAGAACCAATGAAACAACTGACCCACCGGTGAGCCTTGGAGAAAGACGGTGAAGGAGAAGGAACGAAGTGCACAACGCTTCACTTACCTGGTGTGCCTGAGCCATCGAATCGAAGAAGAGAGTTTCAGACAAACGACCGGGCAGCTTTCGGGCCTTTCCAGAGCTTCACTACACAAATCGATAGTGAAGGTCGACAGAGGAGAACGAAGGAAAACGAAAGTAGAAGAAGTGGCGCGGCGCGAAGGCCTTTAGGCAGAAGTAGAGCTGATCATAATGTGTCCGGCCCGGCAGCCCGGTCCGACCCGGCCCGTAAAAAAGCCCGATGAACCCGAACCCGATAGGGTATTCCGGGCGGGCCTGGACATAAAATTAGGCCCGAATGAAAAACCGGGCCGGGCCGTGGCACATTTTTTGAGCCCGTGGGCAAGCCCGGCCCGGCCCGAATTTATTATTTATTATTATATTTTTAAAATGTAATATATACATATTTAATTTTTATATAATAATACAAAATTATATATAATATAAATATTTTAAATAAGTTATATATATATATAAATCTATATTAAAATATTTAATTTTAAAATTTTTTATTAATTTATATTAAAAATAAAAAAACCGGGCCGGGCCCGGGCTTCGGCAAAGTCTGGAAAAACCGGGCCTAGCTCGGCCCGGCCCGAGCATGTAAAAAACCGGGCTTGGTTTTTGAAAATAGGCCCGACGGGCCTAAAATTTTCCTTTAGCCCGGCCCGAACCCGGTCCGCCCGCCCGAATGATCACCTCTAGGCAGAAGCCATCACCAAACAGTCAAAGGACTTATTTGACATTTTTATTCTTATAAATGTCACATATATACCACTAAACAGCTGCCACCAAAGAAAACCTATATCAACCAAAATCTGTTAATATAGATGTTGGTGGACAAATATCATTTTTTCCAGTGCAACGCCCCATTGACACTAATACTAACGATAGTGGACTACTACTTGTATGTATTTTTCAAAAAGGGTCAAGATTGATTACGACGAGAACATTCGATTTGGATATATCATCATCGAATTTTGGGCGGTGATATGGGTCAACCACGTCAACTCCACGTGTCTCTTTTTCCATACAGCCACAGGTCCCACCAAGAACACGACCTTAGGAATGAAATAATGTCTGTGTCATGTACACTCCGCGGCGCGTGTGCATGGGAAAAGATGCAAGCAACCGTCTTAGGATCGGAAAGCAAATATAAATTAGCTAACAACGAGGACAGACTCCGCTTATAGACTACTGAATCAATCAACAAACTAGCATACAGCAATTAGTAGCCGGCCGTAGAAAACATAAGGAACACCAAGAGCTACAAATCAAAAATGAGTGATCAGGAGCAACCTAGGCGGCGTGAAGAATCGAAGCCGTCGTCGATCAAGTACAGCGACGTGTTCCCATCCGTGTCGGATTCAAAGCTGGCTAATAAACCTATAGCTCCAGGTGACGCGGCACAAATGCAAGCCGCCGAGAGCTTAGCTATAGGAAAGACACAGAAAGGAGGACCGGCTGCCGTCATGCAGTCCGCCGCGACTAAGAACGTCCAGGCTGGTGTAGTCTCCGGCGATGCGGTAACTGATGTAGTCAAGAACGAGGGTATCAAAGTTATAAAGAGTGAAGAGGAAGGAAGACGAGTTATCACCGAATCCGTTGGTAATCAGGTCAAGTGATCGCACCTTTTGGTTTACATGTCATCATCTAATTTATAATACTGTATTATTGTCAATTAATATACCTAATTGTTAACGGATTGGAGTTTATAATTTGTAGGTTTTGGGTGAGTTTGTTGAGCCAAAAGTGGGAATGACGGTTCCATCAGCAGTGTTGTCACGTGACGCGGTGACGATAGGAGAAGCGTTGGAAGCCGCAGCGAAGTCAGCTGCAGGTGACAAGCCGGTAACTCAGAGTGACGCTGCGGCTATAACTGTTGCGGAGATGAGAGCGAGTCAGATGAACCAGACACCTTCAAGTGGGGTTGGAGCTAAGGCGCAATCAGCGGCTAATTGGAACACGAGGATAGCAGATCAAGGAGCAAAGAAAACCATTCGCGACGTTCTAGGGGTAAAAATTTACTTTATACTTAACAGATAGAGTTGTATATATGTATACTAATTAACTAATACGCGTGTTTTGTACGAAGTATTAATTAATCTCGTAACGTTAGTAATCATATATATGTGTGTGATGATTTATAAGGATGCGAAGGGGCAGTTAGTAGGTGATAAACCCGCGACGAAGGAAGATGCGGAGGCGGTGGTGTCGGCAGAGATAAGGAATACGCCGTACATGATAACCACGCCGGGAGGTGTGGCGGAGTCGGTTACGACTGCAGCTAGGGTCAACCAAGATAAGATAAGCAACTACCCAGCAACGGTTTGAGCGAGCTAGGTAGCTAAGTACTGGTGGTTTGTATGGTTTACAAAGTGTAGTGTACACTGTAGTTTGGGTTACCAATGTAATATAAATGTGAACTTAGCTAGAGAAATGGTTAGTGGTGTACTTGTGTTCGTTGTGTTGTAAATATGTGTGGTAAAGTTGAAGTACCAAAAGAATCTTACTCATACCAATACTATAATACCCAAAACTTTTGGAGCTTTGCTATATATCACTTCAAAACATTGTGAAGACTTGCACACAACATAATCGAATCGCAAGCATTACACCACATCTGACTGAAGCCGAATATTGTACTCTTGAACCTCTTTTTCGTCTCTAATGATATGTTATGTTGGTAGTTTCGAAAATACATAATCGAATCACAACTTTTGGACGATCGAACGGAAATGAGCTGTATATACTAAACTAACTGATCTCATTCATAAACTAATCATAAGCGCTCAGTCAGTCTTCTGCCAAAATTTTGTATCGAAAAAATATAAACGAATCATAATTAAGCGCTCAGTGACATGACAATAATTAAAAAACCATCTCTCTCACAAAAGATCTCCAGAATTTCGCTTAGCGAAGATACACGGAAACGTGATAGGTCGTTAGTTGTTAGGAGTATATATATTAATATACTCTTATGTTATGTTATTTATGTTTGTTCTAGTTTTACATGTTAGTCACGTGCCGTGAGGGTGGTTGGGTGGAAGCTCCCCGAGCTTATATTCTATAGTGTAGTTAGTGTCTGGGGTTATCTTTTCCTATCTTTCTTTCGCGAGTCTGTACTAAACCTTCTGGGTTTCGACCCTTTCTTCAAGAATGGTGAGCGAAAGTCTTTGATGTTTTCTCAAGAACCCTAGCAAACATCTTCGATAACGAAGGCTTGAGATCTGGGAGAATTTATCATGGTATCAGAGCATCGTGCTCAAGCCCGGCTTCGATTTCGCTTCTCCGCTCTTCGCCGTCTCTAGCTTCATCGATCCCGTTGTTCAATCTAGCATTGGTTGGTTTCTCGTATTTTCTTCTCGTTTTCTCTTCCAGTGTCGCCCGGTTCTCTTTCCTTTCTTCGTGTCCCTGGTATCGCCGTCTTCATCATGTCGAACGAGAAGGGCGTTGTAGACGATATCGGCACTCCCGAGAAACCAGAAGCCACCGCAGAACAAAATGCGGACCCCCTCTTCATGGCCAGTGCTGAACAACCAGGTTCCCTTCTCGCCACGAAATTCAACGGCCAGGGCTTCGCATGTTGGAAGATGCAGATGTCCATTGCCCTTGGAGCGAAGAACAAATATGGCTTTGTTGATGGATCTATCAAGAAACCAACGGATTCAGAGCAAAAGACAAAGGCTTGGACGAGGTGCGACAATATGGTGAAGGCATGGCTTCTTATGAGTTTGGAAAAGAGAATTTCCGATAGCATTCTCTTTAACCCTACCGCGGCGGCCATGTGGGAAGATCTCTGCGATCGATATGAACAAACCGATGGAACGAGGATCTACGACCTAGAACAGAGATTAGCCCTAATGAAGCAAGGGAACGATTCTGTTGTTGATTACTTCACAAGGGTGAAGCTTCTTTGGAGCGAAATTGATGCTAGCACAACGGTTCCCGCGTGCACATGTGGTTCTTGCACCTGTAACGTATCAAATAAATTCAAGGAATACGTCAGGGAAAGAAGACTCATCCAGTTCTTGATGGGATTAGATGAGAAATACAGTATCATTCGAGGAAATATACTGTTGCAGTGCCCACTTCCAAAAGTTGACCAAGTGTTTTCTCAACTAATCCAGGAGGAACGTCAGAAACACCTCACCAAATCAAGTCCATCAGAAGCTACTTCCCTTTCTTTTGCCTCAGAACAAGGAAAAAGGGGTAACTTCAAGGGACAGTCGGCTAACCCTAGACGGGGAAATCTCCAGTGCAGCCACTGTAATAAGATGGGTCACACGGAGGATCGATGCTACCAGAAAATTGGGTACCCAAAGGCTGGAGAAATCCTAAGGGGAGAAGGAGCAGTGCCAATGCTGCTGGATCGATGGAAACCAGAGAAGAAGAACAGAAAGTGGATTCCAAGGATCCCTTTGGAGGTATTTTGTCTACTGACCAGATGAGCAAGCTTTTTGATTATATCAGCAAGGCTCAGGTTGCATCCAAAGGGAACCAGTCTTCTGACACTTCTGGATTCGTTGGTATGGATTCTAATTCATCGTCTTGTCTCAAATATTTAGATTTTATGAGCATGAATGTCAAAGAGCATGAAGTTTTTAGTTCTTCTGATTGGATCCTTGACTCTGGAGCCTCTGACCATATGTGTGGTGATTTAAGCCTATTTACTAATTATGTTGAACTTGACAACGCTCACACAGTGGGTATGCCTGATGGGCATCCACAATTTGTTAAGATTATAGGTGAGATTAGGATTAATAACCTGATTATTCTAAGGGATGTCCTTTTTGTTCCTGCATTTAAGTTCAACCTTGTTTCAATCAGTAAGTTATCCCTTGATATGAAGGGAAGTTTTGTGTTTGACACTAAGTTGTGTTTCTATCAGGACTGTAAGGGCAGCAGACCTATACAGATTGGAAAACTCAGCAGAGGTCTATATGTTCTAGATTGCAAGCATGATAGAAAACCTAGGACTGAAACTGGTACTTGTGCATGTGATTACAAAGGTGATAGAAGTAGGAAGAAAGGACCTGATTTCTGTGTCTGTACTGATAAGGTGACTAGACTTGGTTTTGATTGTAATGACAGCATGAGTCTGTGGCATCATAGACTTGGTCATATACCAAGAAACAAAATTGTAAAACTCGGTCTAATTGATCACCTTGATAGCAATAAACAATTCATTTGTGAATCATGTTCTAGATCAAAGAGCCACAGATTACCTTTTGGTGTTGGTTCTCCTAAAAATTATGACGTGTTTGAGCTCATACATGCTGACTTATGGGGCCCTTACAAGACAAAAACATATGATGGGTTTTCTTACTTTGTTACTTTAGTTGATGACAGAAGTAGAGCAACCTGGACACACTTATGTTCGTCAAAATCTGAGTCTTTTAATGTCATAATTCAGTTTTTCAAGATGGTTAAAAACCAGTTCGACATAAAGGTTAAGTTCTTAAGGACTGATAATGCTTATGAGCTTGGTAGTTCTAGGATTGCTTATGATTTTCTTAAAGATAATGGGATTATTCATCAAACTACTTGTGTGCACACTCCACAACAGAATGGTGTTGTGGAGAGGAAACACAGGCATATATTAGAGACTGCCAGATCTTTAATGTTTCATTCTAATCTTCCATTAAAATTTTGGGGTGATAGCATTCTGACTGCTACCTACCTTATTAATAGGATGCAACTGAAAAGTACCAATGATAAAAGTCCTTATGAAATTATCTTTGGAAGAGAACCTAATTATCATGATCTAAAATGCTTTGGGTGCTTGTGCTTTGCCAATATTAATAGACCTCAATATGATAAGCTTCTAGATCTGTCAAAGGGATTTTCCTTGGGTACTCTCAAAGTAAAAAGGGCTACAAGATTTTAGACTTGGACAACAATGCTATAATTTTCAGTAGAGATGTGGTCTTTCATGAGAATCTGTATCCTTTTAGAGACCATCCACACAAAGGGAACAATGATTTTTCAAACAATAGTAATGGGTCTGATGCATTTTTCAATGAGTTTTTGGATTTTGAGAATGAGACAGGAGAACTCATGGAGGAGATCCAAGAAACTATTACTGGCATGAACAATGCTGATCAGTCCAGACCAGTGCCTATCACACAAGAAATAGAAACAGAGGGTCAAGATAATTCTCAAGGAGACATGGGGACCACTCAAGGAGACATGGGGACCACTGATGAAGTCCAGACGGGGACAATGTTCCAGGGGGAGAAGCTTCCATTAGAAGGTCGAGCAGAGAAAGACAAAGTCCCAAGTATCTTGAAGATTATGTGGTTGGACACTCCTTTAAAGATAAGTTAACTTCTGATTGTTTTTCAATGATTCTGAGAGACAGGATGACTAAGTCTGTCCCAGCTTGCTCTAAAGTAGGAGATTTCTTATCTGATAATTCTCTTCTGGATTCTTCCTGTGAAAATGAGACTATTGCTTCTTCTAGTTTAGTTAGGAGAAATTTTTATGCTCTGAATGATGAGAAATGTGTTAATGCTTCTGTTAATGCAATACATGATGGTCTGTGCCTTAATGTGAATCTGCATAATGTTTCTGAGCCTGCTACTTATACCGAAGCTAATAGAAATCCTAGGTGGAGGGAAGCCATGGAAGAGGAATTTAGGGCTTTGGATAAAAATAAGACATGGGAAATTGTTGATCTCCCTTTAGGGAAGAAACCTATTAAATGTAAATGGGTGTATAAGGTTAAGCTTCATGCGGATGGATCATTAGAAAGATACAAGGCTAGGCTTGTAGCTAAGGGATACACCCAAAAATATGGTATTGATTATTCAGAAACTTTTTCCCCTGTTGTAAAGTTTACAACTATCAAGGCTCTGATTTCTCTTGCTGTTAAGAGGGGTTGGCATATAGGACAACTTGACATTAATAATGCTTTTCTCCATGGGGATCTAAATGAAGATGTTTTTATGGAAATACCTGAAGGGCATGATTTAGAAAATACAAGGAAGGTTTGTAAGTTGAAGAAATCTCTTTATGGCCTCAAGCAAGCTTCTAGGCAGTGGCATGAGAAGCTTAGTAGTTTCTTAAGAGATTTGGGTTTCAGCCATTCCATGAATGACTACTCTTTATTTTCTAGGAAAACTGATGGGAAGGTGTGTTTTCTGGTTGTGTATGTAGACGATATACTTGTTACTGGGGATGATCTTAATTTGATTAGGTCTATTAAAACAGATCTTGACCAAAAATTCAAGATTAAAGACTTAGGTTCCTTGAGTTATTTTTTGGGTATGCAGTTTTTGCATGGAGAGGATGGAATTCTTCTGTTGCAAAAGTCTTACTGTGACAATTTGGTTAAAGAATTTGGATGCGACAATCTGAGATCTGTGGCTAGTCCATTAGAGGTTAATGTGAAGTTGAGAAGGAATGAGGGTGAAGCTTTGACTGATCCTAGCACATATAGACGTTTGGTTGGAAAACTGAGTTTCCTCTCTCATAGTAGACCTGATTTATGTTATTCAATTCAAGTCTTAAGTCAGTTTTTAGATTTCCCTACTGTTCTGCATTTTGAGGCTGCCTTGCATACTTTAAGATATGTTAAGGGAACAAGTGGTTATGGGCTTCTGTTTAATAACAAGCCAGATTATAACTTAGTTGCTTTTTGTGATGCTGACTGGGCTAGTTGTCCTAACACTAGGCGTTCCATTAGCGGTTATTTTATATGCTTTGGAGGCAGTCCTCTGTCATGGAAATCTAAGAAACAAACATCTGTTGCTTTGTCCTCTGCAGAATCTGAATATAGGGCCATGAGACAGGTTACAGCAGAACTCAGCTGGCTAACCAGATTGCTCCATGAGCTGGGGGTGCAAGACATAACTCCAGTGCCGGTCAAATCAGATAGTCAGTCTGCCATTCACATAGCCAGAAATCCGGTTCTGCACGAGAGGACGAAGCATATTGAGTTGGACATTCATTTTGTTAGGGAGAAGCTCCGGGATGGTCTGATTTCTGTTGATTTTGTGGGCACCAGAGATCAGCTAGCAGACTTGTTGACCAAAACCTTGTCAGGAAAGAGATATCATATCCTTGTTAGAAGGCTCGGGATGAAGGATGTCGGTTCCTAAGTGAAGCTGGTTGCTGCTACTTGTATTTATGTTCCAAAACATGCTTTTCTGCATGTTTTGAGGGGGAGTGTTAGGAGTATATATATTAATATACTCTTATGTTATGTTATTTATGTTTGTTATCTAGTTTTACATGTTAGTCACGTGCCGTGAGGGTGGTTGGGTGGAAGCTCCCCGAGCTTATATTCTATAGTGTAGTTAGTGTCTGGGATTATCTTTTCCTATCTTTCTTTCCGCGAGTCTGTACTAAACCTTCTGGGTTTCGACCCTTTTCTTCAAGAATGGTGAGCGAAAGTCTTTGATGTTTTCTCAAGAACCCTAGCAAACATCTTCGATAACGAAGGCTTGAGATCTGGGAGAATTTATCATTAGTCGCTTAATAATGATAATCTCTACTTATAATTTCGTTTTCTGCCATAATTTTTCATGTCGCGTCGGGTTTGCTCTGTTCTTATGGTTCCTCTGGAAATGAAGACAAATCTAGGCTAGGCTGGCTCCTTTTAGGACCAATCTTTGAAAGGATGGTTTTGGGTACAACAACCACGACGTTACGTGAATCTAAAGTATGACAGGAGTGCTTGTCCTGTTGAGGTCTTCTATTTTTTTTTAGGGCCCGTTCGATTCATGACTTTTACTTTTCTCTTAGATTAATCTGCCACATGTCATTGTTTTATTTGTCATATTTTTATGTTGGACCTACCTTTTCTCTCACAGAAGCTTAAAATCCAAACACAACTATTGCTGCGTTTGAAAATAGTGCGGGATTAATCGTCCCATAGAACGGGCCATCTTCCAATTTTAAGGCGGATGCCCAGGAAGTAGAGTCCTAGATAGCACGGAATTTTTTTGTTTTGAAAAGAAAAGAAAAGAAAAGGTAGCACGAAATTAATTACATTAAAATTACAACATGGTGTTGTACAAACTAAATGGGAAAAGGAAAACTTGGATTGTCCTCATATGCTATAAGTGTCATTGACCGATATTTTACATATATTTTACTGCTGAAATCTGTTAATTTTGTTACCGTTTTTCCTAATTTTTATGCTTAATTAAAGTTTGTATCTATATTGAAGATAAAATGTTTGAAAAATGTCTTATTTTGATGCTTGTATGACTTAGGACGCATTTTATGTGAAGTTCAACATTTTGCGAAGGAGATATTAAGAACGCAAGTCCGGAGATATCTATAAGCGGAAAATTTCATGAAACAGAGGAAGAGCGAGAGCAATAGAAGAACAAATGATTCACGACATATCTCACTAACACTTAAGAGCCCCTAGTGTAGCCGTTAAAGAGTTCTCCACCACCTTCTACCTTAAGGCTCGGCGTCTTCACATCTGGATAACGAAGCAAGCCTAGGAGTTTTCTCTATCACTATGAACTCTCCACTATCTTCGTTTGTTCTCTTCTGTAATATGCTCGGTTAAGTAAGATCTACACTGGGGGTGGTTTACTCGTAGCCAGGGATTATTTTGCAACTACTCCTACAAGTTTGATTTGAGATATTTATGGATTGTTTCATATTAATGTTAAACTTGCGCTTCTTAATAAATTTCATGAATTTCTTAATTAGCTTTATGAGTAGACCGCTGATTAGTTGGAATGTCTAATTAATCGGTTAGCCTATGAAAAATTGAATCGGATTGACTAGATCTTCCTTTAGATGCAAATAATTCCTCATGCTTAATCCATCTGCATGTGTTTTGGTTGAAACTGGATTAGATCTTGCATGTTTTGGTAGATGAGCTTTTTTTAGTCTAGGATTTAATCCTGAAGAGTAAGGAATTTGTCAATCCATATATTGAATTAATTTGTAGAAGTTACATATTCTATCTAGCGAAAATAACCTGAACCCGGGATTCCATCTCGCATGTATTATCTACTCGTTTTACTTTTGCCTGCTAATTTATTTGCTTTATTAATCGCTTCTTGTTATTTAATTTCCTACAACAAAAACAACCCCCCCCCCCCCCGATTTTCCAGTTTTCTAGGGTTGAACTTTCTCACTTTCTAAGTCTCACGATTGATAAGTGGTGAAAACATGTATTAAAGGATTTATATTCACCTACATTTTATTAGGTTTATGACCTATTTCACCACTTTATAGAGTATTTTTTACTATAGGTGAAGTTACACATTTTATTTATGATATTATAAAGGTCTATCTAGAGCTGACCGGCCCACTGGGATGGTCATAATTACATTTTGCATTCAACTTGTGACCGACCCGGTGGGTTGGTCGGACTAAAATTTTGCATTCGACCACTTGGCTCACGCATACCCGGTCGACTAAACTCCTTGACCCAGTAGAAGAGGTTGACCTTAGATTTTTTTTGATCAAAGTGGAGCTTTATTCACTAATCAGCACTTTCCCGTCCAATTGTCTCTCTACACCTCTCCGGTGGAGTTTCAAGTATAACCATACCCCTCCTAGCTTCAAGGCTAAACTTCGCTAACATATCTGCTAGCTAGTTCGAACCCCTGTTCATCTTGCAACCAGAACATGACTCAAAAGCAGCCATTAGACCTTAGAATAATTTTAAACTGGAAGAGGTCACTGGAGCCGTGTAACCAGTCGCCGCAAAGCTTAATCCATAAGGCATACAATCTATTACTGTAGGATCACCAATAAGCCCAAATAATGGAGTGCCAACTCCTGTGGATTCTGGTTCACTAGATGAAATCGAGTTAGAAGTAGTATTATCACCAGAAGAGCCTTGACTCTAAGCAATCAAAGAGGAGTTACTGGAAGACTAAACTCGTAAATTCTACTCCCGACAGATGCCCAAAAGTGCTTCAAGCATGGTCAACGGCTGCGCATAGACACTCCATTTCCAAGTAAGTCGCTAGACCGAATTTTTTTGAGATGTCTCTTTATTAGATGCCAAGATGCAAAGAAATTCTGGGGTGGCCTGTATCAATGGTGGGTAACCTGTATCAATCGTGGGTCGGTTGGCTATGCTCGTTTTTTCCACTAGTGACCAGTTCAATTTTTTGTTTTTTAAGATATACATTAATACTATAATTTATATCTAATCTAATCTAATTTAATTTATAAACTATATATAACTTATATAAAAGTTATATACTATATATAATTTACATAAAATTTGTATTATATATAATTATATAAAATTTTATTTAATATAAATATATATATTCAGCATGGCCGGGCCAGACTTTTTCTTGGGCTCAATATTGTGTCGCATCCTGATCGGATTTCATTCAGGCCTAGACATTTTGTCTAGGCCCACACAAAAAATATTTGGCCCAAGCATATTAAGCATTTTTCCAGGCTCGAACAAGTTGTGATTATGCTCTAGGTCTGGCACTCTCGGTGGAACAATAGGGCGAGCTCTACTAGACATGTTGTGTGTCAGAGTAGAGGGAGCTACAAGATGCGCGCTTCCAATCCCTCGAGTTGTGTGTCACTTTTTGTTTTGTTGAACCTTGTGATCCAATTGAGATGTTGGATGTGAGTGTGCCCACGGGCTTGCGCGCACAAGTACTTCGGCGACAACAATTGAGATGGTGTTGATAATTAAGTGAGAGCTTGGCCTAGGAATGTGAGTTAGTTGAGTAACTTGTCATAAGTCTAAGTGGTTAGCTTTGGGTATCAAAAGTAATAAATAAGTTGGTTGGGTCTTTAGGTCGATGTTGGTAATGTCTAAGGGCATCCATAATAGGGGTTTTTAATACGGTTACATATGTGAAATGTTCTACAATGGTGTGGATTTCACTCATTTTCTCTTTTCAAGGTTCTTAAATAAGAACCCCACTTTTTATGACACATTAGACCCACCTATGTGTATCTCTCTTTTATATTTTATCTCATAACTAAATAGTGATAGTTTATTGGTTGTTTATTAAGAGAGAAGATTAAGAAACTTTGTTATTGTAGTGAATAGAGTTTCTTAAGTAATAAAATATAATTTTTAGATGACATGGCACCTAGGAATATGTTAAGAAACTTAAAATCATTGTGGATGCCCTAAGTTACAATTTGACTTATTGATCGTTGATCTATATATGTTGAGCCTTGCTTTTGGGTAAAAAGTTGGCATCATAGTAAGTATGGAGTATGATCTACAAAAGGGTAACTGGGATGGCAACAGGTCGGGTTCGGATCGGGTGATGTTCCACCCGATCCGTCACCCGTTTTTCACCCGTACCACCCGACCCGACCCGTCACCCGCAACTTCATCACCCGTCACTCGTTTCACCCGTCACCCGCGGGTGAAATGGGTGAACCCGTCACCCGTTTATATTTTTTTTCAGCAACTTTTTTTGTTTTTAACACTTTATATAAGCATAATCTTTCAAAAAAAATCGTTCATATTTGTTCAATAATACATACCACATCATCTAATATCAATAACATACTCAAAACATGGAGTATTAACCAAACTTTTTCTAAATTATCTCAACAAATATGAGATTAATATTTTTTTTTACTTAATATAAATACATACGGGTGACGGGTCGGGTGAACGGGTCGGGTGACCGGGTGAAAAATGTTCACCCGACCCGACCCATCACCCGCACCCGTTTCATCCGTCACCCGTTTTTCACTCGTTTATTTCGGGTTTTTCACCCGTTTTTATGAGTCGGGTGATCGGGTGAAACGGGTACCCGTCACCCATTGACATCCCTGCCTATAGGAACTGCTCCCCTGTTCAAGCTTTTGCTTTATAACCACTTTTCATGTTTGCGTGACTCCAAATTCTTACACTTTTTATATGTATGTGGTCAATACTTACTAGCATTACTATCTCTTATGTTAGGCGATGTCTCTCTTGTCTAGCCATCAACCAAACCGTTTACCCCTAGCCAGTAGTAAAAAGGAAAATGACTGGATCAGAAAGGAGGAAATATTGAAAGCGAGCTAGATAGAGCTAGACAGGGGGTATATACCGTTACAAGTCGACTTGGTACACACTAGTGAGCTCTCTTAATCATGATTCATGAAATTAAGATTCTGTATATGTTTGAAGATCCCTTTCATGTTTATGAGTCATTTAATTAATCAAATTTTGGCATGCGCTGTATATACTGCGCAAATGATATCGATTGCACAGTACAATATATGTATAAAAAGTTTATATATGATCCCGACATGCTTGCCAAGTTGAATAGTTCAATTAAGTAGATCAATTACTTTTCCTTGAACAAAAAAAAAAAAAGTAGATCAATTATTTGTACAGACGTACGTACAGTTGCATAACTGGACTATTGATACACATACACTGGGGCTTGAGATTGCAGGACAGACAAGATGATCGTTGTTGAGATTGTAAACTCCAGCTTTCTTCACTCGATCAATTATGTCCCTTGTCTTATTCTGAAGCAACTGGGATTAATAACTATTTGCATCTACAGGTAATCTATTAGAGCAGTATTTGTATTTGTATCCTCTAAGTTAATTAATAAGCATAATCAGTGTGTTGACATCTTATCCTGAATTTAAATGATTTTCTAATTAACACTAAGGGATATATATGTCCTTTTCCGTGGTACCAATTGATTCTTCTTTCATTTTTCGTGAAAGATTAAAATCTGAACTAGATCTGTATTAATTTCAAGCGATGTACGTAGTTGTCATGTCAATTACTAGGTTATCTCAATTCAACCAAAGTTGTATAGTTCAGCGATTAACCCCACTGTTTTTCAGTTGTAGTACTATAGGTCCCGTTCCCTCGTAAGCGGTAAATTCCACTGGGCATTAATCGGACATTAATTCCTGGGAGAAAAGCTCAGCTTAATGATGTCTGGGTAAACGGGTAATTCGTTTGGCATCTCAAAGTTAAATGCTGACTTGGTGGTCGTAATACGAAATTACCACTACAAAATTATGTGTGTGTTTCAACACAAGAAATTCTCAATTTTCAACACATATTTGTGTCAAAAATTAGGAATCAACACAACATCAAAGTGTCGAGTTTGACACTGTTGAAAAAATATTGTCAACGCAAATAGTTAAGAATTTCTACAAAAAATTGTGTCGAAAAGAATATTAAACTAACAGAAATTTGCATCGTAAATGACATTTTCCACTCAAATGATATTATCTATATACGACGTAAATATTGCGTCAAAAAAGTATACAATTTTCTAAAAAAAAACCTGAAATAACTATCAAAGCCAACACACGCATTGAGGATGTAGTTAGACACATCTACAATTCAATCCCATCTTCAAAATTTTAAAAAAATGGTTCGACTGTCACAATCAGTCTACACAATGAAACAGTATTTCAAACCAATGAACTCAACCCATCTCTTCCCACCGTCTCTTGACGTAACCCAAACCAATGAACTCAACCCATCTCTTCCCACCGTACAACTAGTAAGCTTTCCCACCTGCAAATTTGAATTAATTTCTCCCCTGTTATATATATCTTGATGATTAACCAATTCACTATGAAAAAACAATGGAAAACCAAAACGCAGCTAAAGTTCTACATCTATTTTAGCACTTTTATTTTATAATATAACATAGCTTGCCTTTTTCCCATCAATAAGGATAGGACTCCCTGGTTCAGCTTGAGCAGACAAGCTAACTCCCCAAAGATGTTGCTTCACACCATCGTTAGTAATTAGCCTTGAGATGGTCTCTTGCCCCTTGTAACATCCTGAATCAGATGATATAATGAGATGATTATTTGATCACAAGCTAGCCAAAAGTCTTCATTATTTTAACATTGTTAACAAACGGAGTCAGACCCACCTTTGTTCATGGAGATTGAATTCCAAAGCCCAGCTTCTAGGACATTAAATTCTTCTGTTATCTCTTTCCCTGGTGATGGTCTTCCTGTCAGACCAAGATGAACAACTTGATCACACAAAATTCAGATTTGAAGTTCATTTATCATCTATGCAGCTTTAAGTCAGCTCTGAACTCTGACTCAGTCAAGTCTAAAAAGCAACACTTATATATTAGATCCTCATCCATGAACGAAAAACCTTGTAAAATCCTTAGTCTTTCCCACGCATTTGAACCCATTGGAGTAACATCCATGCCCACAATCTCTTTCCAAACCGATGCAGCTGCAGACAGTGATAACATCATGGTAAATCCTCCTTCTGAAATAAAGTTACCTACACCAATGGTTACCGGCAGTCCATTTACCTACATGTACGACAGAAGGAAAAAGGAAGAGTGATTGTTACACTTCCAAAGCAAACTTACCACCAAAGTGGATAGCAGAAGATACTAATAAGTCTTACACTAAAATGCTTATGTGTTCCGTAAGGTTGTCCTATGAGATCTCCAAGACCTAAAGATTGCACGACCTATTCCCCAGAGCGGAATTAGATAACCCAAGAGACTAGTATATATCCATGATTACAACAATAGTTGTTACATCTACTTACTTTATTACTTTCGGGACCAACCAGAGCAAATAGGGAAGTGTCAGATGAAATATCTTGGATCTCTACTTTGTCAGAGAAAAATATATACCTGTTACAAAACTCCAACATGTCTGAAGTGGTTAGGTAGGTTTAGACCACCCACCAAATTACAATCATTTGAAGACAATAACTCAGCAAAAAGCACAACAGCAGGAATATGCTAGCTCAAAATTAATGACTTACTTTTCAAGCATTTCACAAATTCTTTTCTGAGTGTCAGGCGAAACAACCAACAAGACTGCATTTTTCTGCAAGTCACAGAAAGAGATTGGTCATTTATCATAGAGAAAGTTGACATAATAGAAGATTGAAGATTTTCAAGAGATAAGAGTGCGTAAGTCATGATACATGTGGCAAGAAAATTACCATTTTCCATGCATGGGCAATATCTATTGTCCTCGCAGTTGGAGTCACAAAGACTGTATCACATCCCTGCTCAAAGTACATATTTCGTTTTTCACCGATATTCGGAACAGTAAGTAAACAGAAACAGAAGCACACACAAACATTTAATAATTTGAAGAGCAGAAAAAGGAATTCACATGTCCTTCACGTAGAGATTCAAAATCAGCAGTACTTCGGTTGTGCAGAAATTGGATCCGGTCTTCACCACTGACTTCAGATAAATCAGAGCAACAATTATTACAACTGAAAGAAAGTCAAGCAACTAGGAAGCAAAAATACATCTCAAAAGATCTATAAAACAAATTATTGGACATGAATATGAAACTGATGAATCGTACAAGTTAAGATAAAATGGATATACCTATGATCCGGCCCCAGTGAGAAAGGTAAACTATCTGATGAACATAAATACAATAAGGATAAACAATTTCAGACAAGAAACATTAACACTGAACATTTGTCCTGCAACCAGTTTACCTGACATTGTAGATGGGAAAGGAAGATGAAAGGCAAGGTATATTTCAGGATTACTACAAGAAAAAAATCCGCTTAGAATAAAAACTTAGAGAGCCAACTCCAACACTGACCACAGCTCCACTTTCAGCTGCTTCTAGTGCTTCGTCATCATTCCCAAACGTTTCAATAACTGCATTATCTGAAACTGTGGCTCCAGCTGCCACATCAACGTCCTGCAAATGAACCATGCCCTTTAGCATATATCTCAATTTATATGTGCTGGTGAAGAAGGGAAAGTACATGACACTAAATTGTGTAAGTCATTTCCACATCACAATAGCTCCCAGTATCCCTTGAAAATGGACACTTCCCGACGTTCTTTAATCCAATGTTTAAATTCAAGCACAACAGCAATTGAGTTCATCCCCCGCGAAACAAACAATCCACAAGCGAGCACTAGTATTTGCACGAGCTTAATACATCAGCTGCACTAATCATAAAAACATACATGTAGAATTCTAAGGCATCTCTTCCCTTTGCATAAAAACATACAGCAGTGTAAAAAATTCCGAAGCAAATAGAGTGTGTGATCTTCCACATTCTTAGCTTAATAACAATTCGTAGTCATGGTTTTAAAATCCAAGTACAAATAGGTTCAATCATGTCCATAAGGTGGCATAAGAAGAGGTAAAAACTGAAGCAAACTTAAGCTTTGCTTTAGGAATCCCAACTGCTGAAACGAAGATATTGTACTGCAAAACCAAGTCATAGAAATCAGAAGCGATTACAATATCTTCGTAGTCTTTAAATTTTCAATCACGGTAGTAACGTTCAAAATCTAGCTACTCAAAATTAAAATTGATGTACATTTGTGATTAATTATATAGAAGATTACTTTGTTGACAATCATTAAGAATTAGGATTCTTTTCCACCTATAAAAAGGACTAAAAGATCGATCCAGCAACCATAAGGATACCACCGTGATAGTATACGGCTTCTTTGGTTACTTTGTTGAAAATAAAACGTTAATTTAGGATTCTCATTTTCGTCCCCCAACCTAACTTGAGTTCTTAATATTCTATTTGGTTATAATTGATGAACTTGAGTTCATGAGTTCCATCCATGATAGTATACGGCTTCTTTTTTTATATTCTACCAGTATTAATGAACAATCCTAACTTGTGTTCGTCTTCAATCCTAACTTGTGTGGCTATGTCCATTGACGGTAATCGCTGATAATGTTAGGTTACTACTTTGTTTACATGTAACACCCCTACCGCTAATACCGTCATTACTGTACAAATACTTACCTTCGCAGCGGATACTCCTTACACAACGGCGGGTGTACAATGCCGTTAGTCACCCACGTGACTAACAAGGCGAGTTACAATACTACATACTATCGGTCTGATGAATATGAACATACCGAGTGCTCTACACAATACAATCCTTCCCCTTACATACTAATCCATAATTCAATACAACTCCATTACAATACTATACCAAGTATACTACAATCCTTAAATTACCGATACAGTTTAAGCTTCCAAATTCGCATTACAATACAAGTACCAATCCCTACTATACAACTACCCATGCTTGCGTAGCAGTCCCCGTCCTACTCTCTCGAACGGTGATCAGCTTCGTGTACCTGCACACTAAAAACGGTCCCCCGAGGGGGTCAGCTTACGCTGAATATGACCTTCGCATATACCGCGTGCTAACCGCGGTACATCGACTACTTTGGTCGAATATACATGGAGTTCATTTACATGCATACATACATACTCATGCTACAACAATACAAACAACAATATCTACATACACATACAAGTTCAATTCTTACTAAGGAAGACCGTTCGATAGTCAACCATTCATGTTTGTTATTCATTCATTACTCTTCGTACCATGTTCGATGTTCGCTACTCTACTTATACCTACTCCTTACCCTTGCGTACCCATCACTCCATGTCTAGTACCTCACTCGTATACGTTCCTTACTCCGTACTCGTTACTATACTTGTGCATACTCACTACCCAATACTTCTTACTTACTCATACGTACTCAATACCCGATACTTACTCATACATACTCGATACTTGGTACTCATTACATACTCATACTCGCTTCTTACTCAATACCCATTACTTTACTCGTACATACGCAATATTCAATACTCATTACTTTGGCCACCGGACGGAGCCATACACAGGACTCGCCACCGGACCTACAATACGAGGGCTATACTCTTAGTTTCTCAATTACTCAAATGTCCGTTCTCACCGGACTACTCAAATTCCCAACACTCTTCTCTCAGAGTATAATACAATCTCACGGATTAGCCTAGAAGTATCTCTCTCGATAACCTCCACTGGCTTAGGGAATTACTACCGTCTAGTATCCTCAGGTTTAAGGGTTTCCCCGACATATCGGATACTCTCATGTTCGGGACATTACTTACTTCAGTCGGGTCCTCTCATAACGGGTCGACTAATTGCTAAGGGGTTTGAAGATCCCTCGTCATTCTTTACTACTCTCATGGTTCGTATCTTGCACCAAGAATGATTCCTTTAATAGGGGTTACTTATACACTTCCACTACTTACTGTTTGTGGTTTATTCACTTCGGTTCTCCTAACATTATCGGGAGGTTACTACTCCCGTACATTCTCTCACATTCTAGTGAGTTCCTTGATTTGTGTTACCGGTTATTGGTTTGTTGATATAGTGCGTTTCTACGGTTCTGTTAGTTCACAACGTGACTCTTACTACGAGTCACTACACAACAAGACTCATCTAAGAGTCGGTCTACGCACTAAGTGAAGCCATGCAATCAATCAAGAAAGGTTAGCTCACACAACATACACAGGACATACAACGAAAGGCAATAAACCATTTTCATGCTTTAGTCTTGATTAGCCGGCATACAGCACACAAATCAACGTAACTCGGTTAGCATACGGGGCATGAGAAAATCATACCTTTCACCGGGGTTAGCTTTACCGTGTGTTCCCTTGTTCCTTGGTTCACATTGTTCCACTGATAATGTTTCAAACATGTCATTAATACTATGCTCATACGGTACGTAAAGAATTACTACTCCCGTACTTACCCCATTATCCCGGTATACTTAGTTTACTCATGTCAAACTATGTCCTTACTCCCCATTAATTTCCTACACTTGTTTACTCTTCTTAAGACCTTTAACATCATTAATTAAGTGTTAATTATCTTAAGCTATCATTATCATTCACTTTACATACTTACTAATTCATACTTACACAATTTCATTCTCATTCTTTACTTACTTCTCACTCTTACTCTAGCTTGTTTTTACTTCTAATGATCCTTAATTATCATTAATTAGGTCTCAAGTAACTTATATAATCATACCCAAACAAAGCCTTAACTTATAACCCATTAAAATTTCTCTCGGGTGGATTTTGGTGTTGGTCCGGGACCTTGTCTGGGTCCTAAGTCCCGGACCAACACATTTCACAAGTCTCGAACGTTTTCTTGTTATGGTCCGGGACTTTATACTTGAGCTAAGTCCCGGACCAAGCGTTTTTGGTAACCCTCGGCCATTTTACAAGGTGTGGTCCGGGACCTCTTACAAGGCTCAAGTCCCGGACCAACACAGGTCTGTTACGAAATGAAATTTCTCATGCTCTGTTCT
Source organism: Limonium bicolor (assembly GCA_023374045.1). Classification (NCBI taxonomy): domain Eukaryota; kingdom Viridiplantae; phylum Streptophyta; class Magnoliopsida; order Caryophyllales; family Plumbaginaceae; genus Limonium; species Limonium bicolor. Next base: position 96,991,325 of record CM041779.1, read on the forward strand.
TCTTCTTCCTTTGGCTCATTGATTCCCCATTGCTTCTACACTTAATCTCACATGTTTTAATACTTAATTCAACATCTAAACCCACTTTAATCCATTACTAAATCTCTTCCCTCATTATACTGATAACAAAACCCTTCACTGTCGAATTTTCCTTCTCCTCTGTTGCTGTTCCACCGAGTTGCTGCTGCTACTTCTGTTTCATTTTCCTTCTTCTTATACACTTGCTACAAGCCTCTAAGTGACATAGTTCCTCTCTAAATTTTGCCATAGCTTCCCCTATAATCTTACATTATCCTCACACTAGTTTGTTTACAAAACAAAACTCATTCAACCTGAACCAGTTTTCATTTATGCATTTGACAGTTCATATATATTGAAGAGGGCAAAAATATGACGAGACTGAAGAGCCAAGACGATCCAAACCTTAGATCCCGACTCAGGCCCCAGGCCCCCTTCAGGACCCTGTTCAGGCTCCAATCTAGACACCAAGCGTCAATCCGGATCCCGTAACGGTGTTATGTTTAGGCACTAGACCTCATGACTAGGTCCAGGATCCCGCACCCGGCACTCTACGCCCGGGCGCCACATCCCGCGTCTCGTATTCCGCATCCGGGCATCATACCCCGTGCCCCACACTTTGGACCGGAAGGCTTTACAAGGAGGAAAGTGTCAAAGTTAGGAAGACAGCTCCTATAAAACAATGCTACGTGTTCAAGGGTTTAAGATAGACTTCACCCTAGAAAGTCTATAAATAGAGATGGAAGCTCATTTGTTGGGGGACACAAGATTAGAAGAGAGAGAAAACACTAGAAAGCTCTCTAAAGTTGTAATACCAAAGAAGGGAATAAAGATATTGTCTAGAAGTGGATGTAGGCCGGATCATTGGCCGAACCACTATAACTCTCGGTGTTCTGTACGTTTATGAGATTTGAGGGACCAAATTATGTATTTTCATATATATATGTGCATCAGTTTCAAGCTCAACGTTCCAGCAGCTCATCCATTTTGTTTTCTTTGACAAAATTCTAACTTAACAATACACTAATGCTACTAATACCATTATGCTCATTCCATTTCCATTGCTACAGTTGCAGTTACTTGACCAAATACATATACACACACTACCCAAAATACATACAGAGGCAGTTTCATTACCTCACGTTTTGCTTCTGTTTTGTTTTTCTTTTCTCTTCCTTCCTCTTTCCTTCTTCTTCCCACCGGTTTGTAAACCGAATCCTAACACTTCCAAAGGTGCAAGAGTTGTTTGGAATGGTTCAAGAACAAGACTTCTCACTCTCCAAAGAAGCCAAAATCGGCTAGCATTCAAAGAAGCAACCAAGGTTTTAGCTCCAGATTCGTTTTGCCTTTAAGGCTAGAAAAACAATGGAGTTTTGAGAATATTTTTACCTTAGAAGAACAAGGAGAAGGAGGGCCTTCTAATGGTGGTCTCGAAGCTCCAAATGAGGTATACCCATAAAAACGAAAATGTGTGTTTTCGAATTTTGGAAAGATAGAAACGTAGCTCTTGGTGAGAGGATTACAATGGTGGTATTTTTATAATTTTTGGAAGAGATTTGAGGGAGTTACAAAGGAGAGAAGTGAGACTTTGTGTTGTTTTTGTTATTCCTCCATTGCTGCTCGGTTTGGAGAAGAAAGGAAATCAGAGAGAGTGAGGGAGTGGGTTACGTGAGTGAGGAAATGTGAGATAGGAGAGAGAGAGTGTGTGAGTAAAATATGTTACTTTTTGAATTGTAGTGTTTTTTGTCTTTTGTGAGTAAAAAGGGAAGTAAGGAGAGGTGTGAGGGGGTATGCAATCGGACACACCAGCCCCATGTGGGTTTGTAAAAATTTTATTTACAAAGTTGGACACATTAGTTTGTGCTTATTACAGTTTACACCCCACAATTACCCGTTTTTGCACTATTCACTCACCGGTACCCGTTTTTCGGAATTTTCTCGTTTAATTAATTTTACTGGTTCTAGACCTTCAGTAATATTTATTAATGACTATTTAATTACTTATAATTATTACGGGTCTATTTAACCCGGTTGAAATCGCGTTTTCTCGGTTTCCTCGAAAAGCGCATTTTAGGATTCGTTTGTGTTTTTAATCCGTTTTGAGGATCTATTTTCTTCGGGAATCGTTCCCGTACATCGATTAGGCATGAATAAGCCTTAGAAATCCTTGTAATACTCTAACCGAGGTCTCGTACCTCCTATGGTTATATAACGCTTATTGTAGCATTTTTCGTTTTTAAAGCGTTTACTCACTTCTTTTGGATTTATTTTCCTTACCAAAAATTACTTAGGCGCTATTAGGCCCTTAAATACTATATTAGAATAGTTTAATCACCATATTTAAGTTCGGGGTATTTCAATCTACCCCCCTTAAAGAACTTTGCCCTCAAAGTTGGTGAATCTAATACTGTTACTTGTATAAGTACTCTATGCTAAGGTTATAACCTCTGCATATAATTTGTCAAACTCCAAATGTCTGACATGATGCATACTACGCATCCAAACAGCATGTCACTGCATGCATAGCAATCAAAAATATCCGTTTTACTCCTCTCCAAGGGGGTCCATCCGCAGACAATTAGGTACAATCCTCCCCCAATGGAGAGTGATCCCTCAGGTACCGGTCACGTTTGAACACTTACGCTTTCTGGTTCACGGCCGTCATGACTTGAGCACTTACGCTTTCTGGCTCTACGGTCCTTTGGTTCTGATCAAATTCATTTGCACATATAGAGATCCTCAGGCACTTACTCATACTTACTTACTCATACTTTACTCATACTTACTCATACTTACTCGGGCTACGCCGCCCCAGTGCCTTTGGAAAAATACACAACACACACTGTCACCGCATGCACGGTGTAGTGGTTTCAAACTACTCTACACTTCCACAGACTCAAAACTAGCTTCACCTCCTATGGTTTCGACCGGATACCCGTGCCTAGGCATGGAAGATCCACTAGCGCCCGTGGAAGCGGTTTCAAAACCGATCCTCATTCACGAGTTTGAAGAAAAACATTGTACCAAATTAGTTTTGGAAATTCATTTTGAAAACTTGCATACATCTCCCAAATACCATTTATGATGATTATACCTAATACTAGTGTCATTGTTGTGACCACTTAAGGGAGCTTCCAGAGTCCTTCAACCACAATGTGATCAGCATTGGTGTTGAATTATCCTTCCACCCCAATTTGTGTTCGGCTTCCCTTGATCGCTAGCAAATCAAGTTCCACTTCCCACCTCAATACAAACAGACAGCTCGTCAAACATTATTTCGTTTTCTATCTTTTTAATCTTGCTACTCATAATCATACACATACATTTTCCAGTTTATATGATTCACTTGCTTACTTACTAATCATCTCATCAATTATTACTATGTCATCTCCAACTACTATACTTAAGAAATTCATGGGTATAATATCCCATTAATTTACTATACTCAATTTATACTCATACATACATCGGTTTCATAACGATTTATACTCATTACATACATCGGTTTCCTACCGATTTATACTCCTCACGTCTCCCCTACTACATCCTCATTTATATTACCAATGGGGTTCTCATTCCCCTGGAGTTTCTCTACTCCTTTCTTATTCTTATTTCTCCAATAACTACAATTACACGATGAGTGAATACGAATGTTTATGTAACATAAGATCAACCATCAAAACGAATTCTCTTGCGCTATGCGCATGTAGTTTACGCACCTATCACGTAAAAACATACATTTCGCGGTTTTCGCTCTACCCCCCTTAAAGGGATTACGCCCACGTAATCTACCATGTGCCACAAACACTGGACATTGTCGAGGCATTCAGTCGTCATGATGGTTCAGCTTCCAACGGTCTATTACACAATGTTCCTTGATCAAAGGGTCTTAACCGTGTTACTGGTAGTCCCGCAGCAGAATGTCATTGAGTTATTCAACTCTTAACCGTGTTCGGTTCTAGCCTAATGGCTTTAAGGCATTGGCGATTAAACCATTTATTCACTAGTTGTATTTCCCTTAGGATTATGGGCCCACTAGCTTCTTCTTGCTGCGCGACCCTGATAACTTGGGTTTTCGCCCTTCTCGTTGCCTTTAATGGTTTACACATCACCTTTTTATCCCACTTATTGTGGGAATAAGGTTCATTGATCAGGTGTGGTGTTCTTTTACCGTGCACAACTCATGAGTTTTAGGTTCATAACCAGCTCTCTGGAAATCTATATACATAGTGTTGGGTTTTGTAGTGATCATTTACTTAGTTCCTCCGCCTTATTGTTTTGTCGGTTTGAGGTTAAGTCACTACTTAGTTGTAGTGCCTCTACTGTTAGTGGCTTCTGAATATACCAGTTTCTCTGGTTCATTACAAGTGTTCTTTACTTGTATGACCTGGCATTTTCAATGCGTCGGTCCTTGTGGACTTCTTAAGTCTCCTTTCACTCTTATTCCCATGGAATTTCACATCTTGTGATTGTTCGTGTGTTTCACACTCCTCGTGCTTCTTTGGCCTTAGGCCGCACGGTTTGTTCCTAAGCTTTTGCTTAGCAGCTTATGCTTATGCTCTGTTCACTGGTAAGGAAGAATTTACTTTACTGCTACTTACATTTTCCATATTCCTAGCTATCCCACTAGATCATTAACTAACAAGTGCAATACCAAAAACACTCAGTCCTACAGAGTGCAGAGGCGTGAACCCTTGGCAGTAACTCTCTATGAGATCGCAATAGACTGATCGACTCCTTCAGGTGGTGCTTCATCATTGGTGCAGACTTCTGGCTTGTTGGCCGGTCCTGTCTACCATCTTGTATTAACAACTCCATAGTATTGGGGATTATTCACATACATTGGTCGCCGTTGCGCACCATGTTCTTATGATTCTGCAGTATTGGTTTTACATGGCATCCGCTGTGCTAGCTTCAGCTCATGCATTTTCCACTATTTATATCATTGTTTTGGTTTGTTTATACGTCTGAGCTCCTTGAGCGTCATTTACTTATACTTATGTTCCCACATATCGAGTTCTTATTGAACCGGTTACTCCGTAGTTGTCAACAACTCCTGTTGAAGCTTATCTTACGTTGCTTGGCAATAATTGTATGCTCAAGCTTGACTACATTAGTAGTTCTGAACGGTTTGCACTGTCAGATATTTGTGATGGTATCCCCTTCTTTAGATTCTATGTGCTCACCGCTCTCGCGGTCTCACATTTATGAGGGGTATCCTTGCTCGTTGGTCATTAACCTTTTATTGGTGTAGTCCTTGACCACTTTCCATATAGTTCACATTGGTTTTGCAACCATTGGGTTGTGTGGTAACAGTTTCATGGCCTACTAGCCCTGTTGCCTAGAGCTCTGCTCATCATAGGTCGTTCCCAAATGGTTACTTCTCTGTAAGCCATCGCTGGGCTTGGAGGTGATACTGGGCTCCACAATAAGATCGTCGCATCACGCTTCCGTTTGTTGGAGACCCTTTTTGTATCCTGGTATTGATTGATACCATTTATTGATTTGGGGTATCCCCTGTCAAGTGGGATCCCTTCGGTGTTCTAACCGTATGTTCGTTCCGATTGTGGTGTCCTTACCACGACATCTCGTTCAACTGTGTTGACTTGATACCCTTTATGGATTGCTTCTGGGTGTTACTGATTATACGGTAGTATCCGGTTGACATTTATGAGTATGTCCAGTTTGTTATCTCACCTTGCGGTTCTGGATCTGAGTTATCCCGTTAAGGTTTATAAAGTCCCCCGTTCTTAAGGTAGACCATTGGTGTTTCTCCTTATGCTTTTACCGGTTTGGTATTTCCTCTGGTGGTGAATGGTATCCTTTGGTACCTTTTATGATCACCCTGTGTGTTTGTGGTAATTGTCTTGGGAATTCCATCCCGTTCATTGAACACTTATGTGTTGATGTTAGGCGTTTGCCTTACAGTGTTTAGACTGGGTATTCCTTCCAGTTATCATACTTTACTTCAATATCTTCAGGACATATCCAATGTCTTTATTCAGTTGTTGTGCTTCTTGCACTTTTAACTTTAATTATCCTCCTAGAGTGAGTTCTTGACTCCTTTAGCTTGTAAGCTTACCTGAGTTTCCTTTGCTCGTTTGAGGTATCTAACTGTTATGTTTTGAATTTACTTATGGTCCGTAGACGGAGTTGACTACTTCCCGTGTTTCGTACACTACATGTATACAACGTGGGGTACCTTCTTGGCACGTTACCACTTACCAACTATCTGTCAGGCCCGCAAGCTCCTTCGGAGTGCGGTCGTCCCACATCCCGTATTTGGGTACACTAGTAGTGTTCGTCACACGCCTAGGTGAAGTATTCTATTGTCGACTACTCTTGTATCACTCTATGATACTCACCGTAATTCCGTCTGTTTGGTTTTAAAAAAAAATCCAAGGTTTAAAAGAAGAGTTTGTGATTTTGAAGAAAAATATGGGTTTTGAAATAACAGTTCGGTGTCAAAAGGAATTCTTCATGGTGTTGCCATGATTGAGGTCTTGACCAAGTTCAGCTTCTTGCTGACCGGTATACTCTTAATACAATGGTCGGGCCGTTAGGCCTTTCCAAGGCTTCATTGTTTTAATCTCTTAGGATTGGTAATCCTATGTTTGCTCCATTCGTCATAGCGGTACTTAGCAAGTATTTGGGGGTTGTTAAAAGTCTTCCACCGTCTTGTAGTTGCTGCACTTGCCCTGGGCAAGTGCGCGGGTAGGTTGTTTTTTGGTTAACGTACACGGTTACGGTATCGTTTCCCATCCATACTTGGTGGTCTTATTAGATCTTTTGTGGATCTTTGACCTTGGTGGTCTATCTCCTGAGTTGTTTCTCAATGTTCTTGACATGACTGTTATCAATCCGGGTGTCTCACACCTTCACTGTGGTTAACGAGACTTGACTTATCCTTAGGAACCACGTTGTAGTCCTATAGGTGTCTGTGTTATGATTTCTTTCATAGTTATCTGAACTATGTTGTTCGGTTATTACAGCCTCTTGGCATGTAGGTTTGGTATTAATCCAACCTCGACTAATTCCTTAGTCGGTTTGTATACCGTTGTTGGTATCATCAAAGATTACAGTCCGTAGACTCTCTTGTCTCGGCTTGTTACTCTATCCCTTCCGCTTCGTCATGCGGTTGTGCTCCTTCTGCTGGCTACTCATGGTTCTCGCGACTGCGAAGCACGTCGCCCCCATGGTGCCATAATTTCATTATCTTTTATTCAGGATCTTCAATCCTCCGCCATTAAGTGCGGTCATCGTCATCCAACGGGAACCGTCTTCGGACCTCCAGTTCTTGGACTCTACCGTATGACAGGTTCCTTTCTAATAAGATTTACTTGTAACTGCCGGATCGGGTTTTACCCGAGTGTGAGAGGTCTTTCCATCTCTCTGGCGTTATTGTTCCAACTTATACTGGGGTTGCGGAGGGCGGGTATGGTTGTTGTAGGTTTCCGGATCACACGGAAGTTCCTAACTAGCGTACCTCACACGCTAACACTCAACCCTTAGCCCTAAGACTCCAATTCCTAACTCGGTATTTCCTAAACTCGGTATTTCATCCATCAGAGCGAAGTATCGGGATACCACTTTTGTAACACCCCTACCGCTAATACCGTCATTACTGTACAAATACTTACCTTCGCAGCGGATACTCCTTACACAACGGCGGGTGTACAATGCCGTTAGTCACCCACGTGACTAACAAGGCGAGTTACAATACTACATACTATCGGTCTGATGAATATGAACATACCGAGTGCTCTACACAATACAATCCTTCCCCTTACATACTAATCCATAATTCAAAAACTCCATTACAATACTATACCGAGTATACTACAATCCTTAAATTACCGATACAGTTTAAGCTTCCAAATTCGCATTACAATACAAGTACCAATCCCTACTATACAACTACCATGCTTGCGTAGCAGTCCCCGTCCTACTCTCTCGAACGGTGATCAGCTTCGTGTACCTGCACACTAAAAACGGTCCCCCGAGGGGGTCAGCTTACGCTGATATGACCTTCGCATATAGCGTGCTAACCGCGGTACATCGACTACTTTGGTCGAATATACATGAGTTCATTTACATGCATACTACATACTCTGCTACAACAATACAACAAACAATATCTACATACACATACAAGTTCAATTCTTACTAAGGAAGACCGTTCGATAGTCAACCATTCATGTTTGTTATTCATTCATTACTCTTCGTACCATGTTCGATGTTCGCTACTCTACTTATACCTACTCCTTACCCTGCGTACCCATCACTCCATGTCTAGTACCTCACTCGTATACGTTCCTTACTCCGTACTCGTTACTATACTTGTGCATACTCTACCCAATACTTCTTACTACTCATACGTACTCAATACCCGATACTACTCATACATACTCGATACTTGGTACTCATTACATACTCATACTCGCTTCTTACTCAATACCCATTACTTACTCGTACATACGCAATATTCAATACTCATTACTTTGGCCACCGGACGGAGCCATACACAGGACTCGCCACCGGACCTACAATACGAGGGCTATACTCTTAGTTTCTCAATTACTCAAATGTCCGTTCTCACCGGACTACTCAAATTCCCAATACTCTTCTCTCAGAGTATAATACAATCTCACGGATTAGCCTAGAAGTATCTCTCGATAACCTCCACTGGCTTAGGGAATTACTACCGTCTAGTACCTCAGGTTTAAGGGTTTCCCCGACATATCGGATACTCTCATGTTCGGGACATTACTTACTTCAGTCGGGTCCTCTCATAACGGTCGACTAATTGCTAAGGGGTTTGAAGATCCCTCGTCATTCTTTACTACTCTCATGGTTCGTATCTTGCACCAAGAATGATTCCTTTAATAGGGGTTACTTATCACTTCCACTACTTACTGTTTGTGGTTTATTCACTTCGGTTCTCCTAACATTATCGGGAGGTTACTACTCCCGTACATCTCTCACATTCTAGTGATTCCTTGATTTGTGTTACCGGTTATTGGTTGTGTTGATATAGTGCGTTTCTACGGTTCTGTTAGTTCACAACGTGACTCTTACTACGAGTCACTACACAACAAGACTCATCTAAGAGTCGGTCACGCACTAAGTGAAGCCATGCAATCAATCAAGAAGTTAGCTCACACAACATACACATGACATACAACGAAAGGCAATAAACCATTTCATGCTTTAGTCTTGATTAGCCGGGCATAGCACACACAAATCAACGTAACTCGGTTAGCATACGGGGCATGAGAAAATCATACCTTTCACCGGGGTTAGCTTTACCGTGTGTTCCCTTGTTCCTTGGTTCACATTGTTCCACTGATAATGTTTCAAACATGTCATTAATACTATGCTCATACGGTACGTAAAGAATTACTACTCCCGTACTTACCCCATTATCCCGGTATACTTAGTTTACTCATGTCAAACTATGTCCTTACTCCCCATTAATTTCCTACACTTGTTTACTCTTATTAAGACCTTTAACATCATTAATTAAGTGTTATATCTTAAGCTATCATATCATTCACTTTACATACTTACTAATTCATACTTACACATTTCATTCTCATTCTTTACTTACTTCTCACTCTTACTCTAGCTTGTTTTTACTTCTAATGACCCTTAATTATCATTAATTAGGTCTCAAGTAACTTATATAATCATACCCAAACAAAGCCTTAACTTATAACTCATTAAAATTTCTCTCGGGTGTGATTTGGTGTTGGTCCGGGACCTTGTCTGGGTCCTAAGTCCCGGACCAACACATTTCACAAGTCTCGAACGTTTCTTGTTATGGTCCGGGACTTTATACTTGAGCTAAGTCCCGGACCAAGCGTTTTTGGTAACCCTCGGCCATTTTACAAGGTGTGGTCCGGGACCTCTTACAAGGCTCAAGTCCCGGACCAACACAGGTCTGTTACGAAATGAAATTTCTCATGCTCTGTTCTTCTTCTTCCTTTGGCTCATTGATTCCCCATTGCTTCTACACTTAATCTCACATGTTTTAATACTTAATTCAACATCTAAACCCACTTTAATCCATTACTAATCTCTTCCCTCATTATACTGATAACAAAACCCTTCACTGTCGAATTTTCCTTCTCCTCTGTTGCTGTTCCACCGAGTTGCCTGCTGCTACTTCTGTTTCATTTTCCTTCTTCTTATACACTTGCTACAAGCCTCTAAGTGACATAGTTCCTCTCTAAATTTTGCCATAGCTTCCCCTATAATCTTACATTATCCTCACACTAGTTTGTTTACAAAACAAACTCATTCAACCTGAACCAGTTTTCATTTATGCATTTGACAGTTCATATATATATATGTGCATCAGTTTCAAGCTCAACGTTCCAGCACCCATCCATTTTGTTTTCTTTGACAAAATTCAAATTCAATTAACAATACACTAATGCTACTAATACCATTATGTTCATTCCATTTCCATTGCTACAGTTGCAGTTACTTGACCAAATACTATATACACACACTACCCAAAATACATACAGAGGCAGTTTCATTACCTCACGTTTTGCTTCTGTTTTGTTTTCTTTTCTCTTCCTTCCTCTTTCCTTCTTCTCCCCAGGTTTGTAAACCGAATTCTAACACTTCCAAAGGTGCAAGAGTTGTTTGGAATGGTTCAAGAACAAGCTTCTCACTCCAAAGAAGCCAAAATCGGCTAGCATTCAAAGAAGCAACCAAGGTTTTAGCTCCAGATTCGTTTTGCCTTAAGGCTAGAAAAACAATGGAGTTTTGAGAATATTTTACCTTAGAAGAACAAGGAGAAGGAGGGCCTTCTAATGGTGGTCTCGAAGCTCCAAATGGGGTACCCATAAAAACGAAAATGTGTGTTTCGAATTTTGGAAAGATAGAAACGTAGCTTGGTGAGAGGATTACAATGGTGGTATTTTTATAATTTTTGGAAGAGATTTGAGGGAGTTACAAAGGAGAGAAGTGAGACTTTGTGTTGTTTTTGTTATTCCTCCATTGCTGCTCGGTTTGGAGAAGAAAGGAAATCAGAGAGAGAGTGAGGGAGTGGGTTACGTGAGTGAGGAAATGTGAGATAGGAGAGAGAGGTGTGTGAGTAAAATATGTACTTTTTGAATTGTAGTTGTTTTTGTCTTTTGTGAGTAAAAAGGAAGTAAGGAGAGGGTGTGAGGGGGTATGCAATCGGACACACCAGCCCCATGTGGGTTTGTAAAAATTTTATTTACAAAGTTGGACACATTAGTTTGTGCTTATTACAAGTTTACACCCCACAATTACCCGTTTTTGCACTATTCACTCACCGGTACCCGTTTTTCGGAATTTTCTCGTTTAATTAATTTTACTGGTTCTAGACCTTCAGTAATATTTATTAATGACTATTTAATTACTTATAATTATTACGAGGTCTATTTAACCCGGTTGAAATCGCGTTTTCTCGGTTTCCTCGAAAAGCGCATTTTAGGATTCGTTTGTGTTTTTAATCCGTTTTGAGGATCTATTTTCTTCGGGAATCATTCCCGTACATCGATTAGGCATGAATAAGCCTTAGAAATCCTTGTAATACTCTAACCGAGGTCTCGTACCTCCTATGGTTATATAACGCTTATTGTAGCGTTTTTCGTTTTTAAAGCGTTTACTCACTTCTTTTGGATTTATTTTCCTTGCCAAAAATTACTTAGGCGCTATTAGGCCCTTAAATACTATATTAGAATAGTTTAATCACCATATTTAAGTTCGGGGTATTTCATTACAGTAAGAGAAGAAGAGGAAATCGCTGCTTGAAATTTTGATGCGAACAAGAGTGAGACAGAAGAAGCAAATAATGTTCGATTTGAAAAAATTATGGTTGAATCGAGTGAACGATTTAGTGAGGACATGAAGGGGGAGGAATCGAAACTAGAATGAACTTCTAACAATCGATTTATGAGGAATTGAAGATTTACCCGTTCCTCGCGCTCCTCGTTCCTTCACTACATTGATAGCCGTATCGAATCTGGAATGACTTGATTGCGTTTGTGATTTGGTGGAACAGATCGAGGGTAGCAATCGTGAGAGTGCGAATGCGTTTGAGATTTGCGAAACAGACCGAGGGCAGTGAGTAGTCGGTGAGAGGAGGCCAGGTAAGTCGAGGGTTAATTTAATTTACAATTCTTTTCAGAGTGAAATGGACTAGTAAAAAGAGAGTAGCTAGTAAAGATAGATATTTCCGTAAGACCACTTAATCAACGCTAGCTGGGTGTATTAAAACAGAAAATAAATATCAACGTAAATAAACCTTCCGTTGAAAATAAAATGTTAATTTAGGTCACTTTTTTTGTAGTACCCTTGATTCAATCCCATCTTGTGCCCATGCCTCTAGAATATATATGGAGTGAAAAATCATTGGAAGTTTGCATTTCGCACACTAGATTGAAGAAGGAGGGCTGGAATAGATAGAGTCAAAACCAATTATGTTCAAATCAAAGATTTTGGTAAGACTTTACTCATTCTTTGTGATTCTTCCTTCTAGATTCGAATTCAATGACCATTGCTAATTTCTGGGTTCGATTTGCTTTTGATTTCGACTTCAAGATTCTTCCCTATCCGTTCAATGACACCGAAACTGTCTTGTTTGTGTTTGAATGGAAAGAGCTCACACCTAAATTGCGACTGGTACAAAAATGTTTTCATATGTGATTTCGAATTCGGCGATGAACTTCTTCAATGGGATGCTGGTGCTCGGGCATGGGGAAAGGGGAAAATTCAATTTGGTTGTACGAAGCAAATAGAAGAAACAGTGGAGGGTAACATGGTGAATTTATAAGTCCCGTATGTGAGCTTATTTTTGAAACACAGCGAAACTAACATTTATGTTAAAGCTGGATTGGCCACAAAATGCGTGATATTTCACCATCAAATGGCGACTCTGTCACATCCTTTGCCACTGATCGATTATCGCTTACACACGCACCACATTTAGGCGATTAATGGAGTGAACGAACGGACCCTATATATCAGTACTGAAATGATCAAAGGTGTTCTCAATCCTTTGTCCTTTAATTATGCTGGATTCACCCTGAAAGACCCACAAGGATCTTACACGGCCTGCGCACAATAATCACCCTTCACCTATTCATCATTCCTAAAGTCTTACTCTTACACATGAATTTACTACCCCGAGAGAATTTGCAGAATCCTATAGAGGATTTCTTAAATGCTGCTCCTTTCTGGTAGTAAGCCTAGCTTGGATTAACTTCTGGCTTACAACATTTGCTATAATCATTCTAAGAAGCATGAGAATCATGGGGGGGGGGGGGGGTCTCTTGTTTAACTTCCGGATGATCCTCAAGACTCCTAAGCGCAAGTCTTTCAACAGGGGCGAAGCACCGAGCTCTTTCATCCAGGTCCTACTTACATCATCTTTAACTTCTATCAGCTTGAAACCTGGGGGAACTCCGGCTCATCGAATAAGTTCCTAAGATCTTCCCCGTCCTCATCTCCTTCCACCGGACCAGCTTGTGGCCGCCCACGCTCTAAACCAGCATGGCTTCGCCTCTCATCTGTAGCATTGAATTAGCCTCAACCACTTCGAAGCATTCTTCCAGACTATTATCCTTCTTGTAAGATAAGCCAGAATCACCAACTGCCCGATCATTGCTAAGAATATCATCAACAATTGGATCAAGAGACACCCCTACCCTAGCTAGCAACTGGCTCACGAATAGAGACGGGGTTGTGAACTACCTCCCACTTAGTACCTGTCGTACGATTTAAATCCGAGCCGCCTGGAGGGATTATCTATCTAGGTAGTAGGGATTATCTATCTATCTCATGGTTGCAAAAAACGGTACGGTACGGCCGTTTATACGCCGTATCGCCCGTTTTTGCAATGAAACGTATTGATACGGCCGTATGAAATCCGCCTTGTCTAACACCCCGTCTCTTAGTGGCGTACGGCCGTATGATCATCTGTATTTCCGTATTTACCGTATTTTTAAAGAATACGGTATAAACTATTAAAGACAACGATTTGACAGGAACAAAAGAAGAATAATTTTTTCTATTAAATATCTAAATGAAAATAATGTTGACCTTATATAAGGTTTTACTTAAAAAAAATTGTGATATAAGCACCACCACCATTAACTATACATTGAATATTTCTGAGGTCAAAATTATAACTATACTACTAACTTTTCTATCCTACCGTTTTTTGTTCTTTTTTTTCTACTTAGTAGTATTGTGATTTTTTTCTTAAAATTCACTTATATAACATATATTATATCATTGAACAAAACTTCTACAAAATTCTTATGGTTAAGAATGTGATAACTTTATAATATATACATATACAATTTAAGGTATTAATAACAAATACAAATTTTAAGTACAAAGTGGAACATATTTCATGCTTGTAAATATTTATTTTAAATCTTTTTTTATTTAAATATATAATATTTCATCCGTACTGGTTCCCTGTTTTATCCGTATTGATACTTCCGTATCACGTACTTTCAGTAGTCCGTATTGAACTCTCGTACCGTTTTTCACAACCTTGTTCTATCTATCTATCTATCTATCATTTCAATGTATTTTTAGATCCAGCAGTTGAGATCTTCTATTTTACGACGCCTTTACCTACGAGTAGTTTGTAACTTACTGATAACTAAAGAATTGTAACACATGATTATTAAATACTTTGTAACATAGAGAAAATATGGGAGATATTTAGGAATTTATATTTTATAGATAAATAGCGCAGAGACCTATATATACTCATAAGAAGAGAGTAGAGAGAGGTGAAGAACAGAGAAAAATATGAAAAGTGAGATTGAGAGGCAATCAAAAGGGAGTTTTGTTGTTGTGAGTTCAGAACTCAAATTACTTGTGGGTTATGTCAAGATAGTGTCTTAACGTGAGGGAAAGACAAGTTACATTTGTCGGATAACTTACATCTACCATGTAGAGATTCCCTTTGCGTAAGCCTTCAAGTAACACTTCATGTGTAACTTTGTTCCGTACCTGGAAACCTTTTGAGTTAAAGACTACTACCTCAGGTAGACCCTTGTCACATACTTGTGAAACACTAAGTAAATCGTGTTCTAGACACACCTGATCAATGCATTTTTCATTTTCAACTATCCCTATTCCAACAATTCTTCCTTTTCCGTTGTTCCCAAAAGTTACTTTTCCTCCTCTTTGTTCAACAAGAGAAATGAATTTTGACTTGTCTCCACTCATGTGTCGCGAACACCCACTGTCCATAAGTCACCAATTCTGCTGGTGTGTAGCCACATGTACTTGAGATATTTGTTAGTCTTGGGTACCCAGACTTGCTTGGGCCTAGTTTTTGTACATGTGGGAAAAATATGATACTATCTGTGAGTTCTATACTGAGAAAAATTCTAATAAATTGGTTTTTCATTTTTATAGCTCATTTTCTATAAAATCCTATAATATGCCCTTGTTTATGACAATACGACAATAATGTTTATTTATGTTCATAACTTGTTTGGTATGTTTGAGTGTATGACTCTTTTTATTTTTAACGTCCTCTGATTTCTTTCCGATCAGCATACGACTCAAGTTGAATTTGCCAATGTACAAGATTGGGTTTTCTTGAGATTGTATCTCATCCTCCCTTTTTTCTTAGCTAATAATATCATAAAGATTTCCATTTCCCCTCTTCAAACTCTCATTTCTATCATGAAGTGACTCTATCTCATCCTGAGCCCATCTAGGTAAAGCTGTAATTCGGGTGGACAAAGGACCTACACACTCTATCTTAGATTGTGTTGTTTATTCTTAGTTCTGAACTCAGATGTAACATTATTTGAAACCTCTTTTCTCGCAATCATTCTTCCAGAAATTTTACCTAGTCACAGTTGAAGTTAATAAGTTGAACAAATCTTTCTTTGTTATCGAATTGAAAGTATTTTTATCAGTTCGAGACACATCTCTTATCCTTCAAGGACCGCTTTCCAGTCTTCACAAGACATCATGCAGAAATCAACATTAGTGGTTACACTAATTTGTTCATCATCTTCCATCACAACAGTCATACAGGTTTGTGTTGTTTTCTCACCTCTGAGTCTGAGATATCTTGACCCCATGCTACCGCTGCTACTTCAGTGAACTTTTTTACTTTTTCATGAAAGCTTTCCTTCGGTTTGAGATTGCTATCTTTTACCATGTGTCCAAGTTTGTTACACCTGAAACATATGATGGGTTCTTTCCTCGACTTGTATCTCCCATTCTTTTGTGAACCTCTCATTCTCCGAATATTTTTCTGATTCCATTAGCAATCAAGGTTATCTCCTCGTCCTCATCTATATTTTCATCATCCGTTTCATTTGCCACCTTCTTAGCCTTCAGGGCTAAGTCTTGGTTTGAATTTTGTTGAATGGTTATTTGTCCTCTCATCTTTCCTTCATAACTATGAGTTCAGAATCCAACTCCTCAAAAGATAATTTTGATAAGTATTTGTGGTTTCCAAAAGAGTATGAAGTTCAACCATTCTTTTCCAAAGCTATCAAGATTCCTCTCATTGATTGTGTTATCCGAGGGAACCTCCCCCACAATTTTGAGCTCACATAGTATTTGTCGAACCTTTCAAGAGTTTGTGAGATTGATTCTTCTTCTATCATCTTTAAGTTGTTGAATTGCCTATTGAATTGTTTCCTTTAGCTTTCTAACTAAGTCAATACTGACATAAGCAGTTTTAAGAAATTCTCTTACCTCTTTTGTCGTGTGAATTCCCAACACCTTTTGTTGATCTCCTTCAGATAACGACGAAACAATGACCCTCAAAGCTTGCTTATTATTTGCTGATGAGAAGTTTCATGTCATTGTCAGTCTAATCTTCTTCAGGCTTGTGTTTTGAAACTCCTCCATCAACAACCTCCATTGTGGAATCAGGTCTACTTTGTAAACAACCGTAAAAGTCATAATCTATAGACATGAGTAGGTCACCCATTTACTCACAAGCACCAACAAGAATAGTTGAATTTCGTGAGCTTTGGAGCCTTGACATTGTAGGAACTGATCATCTTTGATTAATCCTGAAGATGTGTCTTCTTAATAAAGGGTAACCTTTATCTGATACCAATTGAAAGTTCATACAATGTGATCTAAGATTGAGACGATTTGGAGTGTTACTGATAATGAAATGAGAACATAGAAAGTATGAATTGAAATCTTCACTATTTCAATTGTTATGTATTACAACTTCACGTATCCCACTGGATACAAGTTTTTCACACGTTATGAACACCTTCATAACAGTGGAAGCACTTAACTCACTCACACAAAAAAATCTAGTTCTTCAACCTAGAAACTAACAATCTAAATTTGAAGTTTCTCAAGCTTTCTATCACCCATACACTCTAAGCAAAGAAAACTGCAATTTTCTTTCTTTCTATTTCTCTTCTCTTAAATCGTAACCCTAAGTATTTCGCCTCGTACTTTTATAGGTTCGGAGGAGAAAATCTAACTGCTTAATTTTCTCTATCTTTTATCCAACGAGGAGAAAATAAATCACGATCAATCTTCTTTCCGATAAATAATTCCATCGTATTTCAGTGATGAGTTCAAGACTAGTCTGTTGAGATGTTCAATATAGAATTGAGTTTGCTGATCAAAACTGCATCAACAGATATACAGTATAAAATATCACAGTTATACCCAACATGCACACAAATTGCAGAGTTTTGACGACAGTGTTGATGAGCTGTGACCACTCAGATTTGGTTTCCCTCTATTAATTAAAGAGTTAGCGCTTAAATAAGATTATCATCTGAGGCTGACTAGCTGCGAAGATAGATAGATGGGAAAGAGGGTCGTTGATGCTGATATCTCAATAGCGTTAAATTAGTCTGTCTGTACTTTGGTTGGTTTTGAGCTTCTACTTCGACAATGGATGCGTTTGATTGTTTTTTTTTGGGACAATTAATTAATTTCTTCATTTTATATTCTAATTTGTCCCATCAACTAGTTTAACAGGTAATAGAATAATTGTTACGAAACAAACCCAATATTTCATGAGGCGAGGCGGGCAGGCGGGCGTTGCTCAGTGCTGCCGATTCCTTTCAGATCAAAGGTGTACTCTGGAATCAAAAAATTAATTATTGTAATCTCTGCGTGGTATGAACTGGTGGCTAGCTTGATGATTAGAATTAGGAAGTCTTCCTCCACCGTGTGCTCACTTTTAGAGTCCACTACTACGACTATACATATGCAATTAGATGAGATGATCGAAATCTTTTGTCAAATTTTGTTCCAAATGTGAGTCAATATGGCCAAAGACTACCGAATTAGTGAACCGGCCAGCTGATAAGAATTGATAATGGACCATGCATTGTAATTGCCAACTTGAGAAAATCGATTATAGTATGTAATTGTATAGTTCTATAGAATCAATCAACATTTAAGTAAGTGTCATAATTAATTAAAACTTTCTGTCTTATCTATATACCCATCTGCATTATTATGATATGCATGTGCAATTTAATGTCGTAATTATAAGATGATATATACATGCGTGCGTAGCTTTCAGTCGGCCCCGATTTTAGTTAAGTTTCATCTTATATATAGACGCGCAATAATTGTACAGTTAAATATCATGAATGAGGGGAGCGGGCGGGGGGGGTGGTGTTGTGTTGTGCATAAGAATAGTAATCATGATGAGTAGTGGTCGGGAAAGTGAAACATACAGTTGAAGTTGGCTCCCCACACACACACCCGTTAGCGACACAAGAAATAGTTGTTGCATGTTAGAAAAAATTCTGAAATAACACAAGGACAAAAAAATATATCCATATTAACCTCTCTCCCAAACTAATTTCTGAAATAACACTCCGGGAGAAATCGTCTCTTGAAGAGACGATTTGATTAATTATCAAAAGAAGAAATCGTCTCTTCAAGAGACGATTTCACTTTTTCCCGCGCCACGTTGGCGCTGAGTTGGCTGGACGGTGGGCAAGGTGAAATCGTCTGTTGAAGAGACGATTTGTCGAAATCGTCTATACAAAAGACAATTTCACCCTTGTATGAATCGCCGGCCTGTTTTATTTTGAATAAATGAAATCGTCTCTTGAAGAGACGATTTCTACTGAAATAAGTATGAAATCACGATTTCACCTGTTTCAGCACTTAGGCAATTTTCTAAGTGTTGGAACACCACAATTCATAACAAACAACCTCTACATATTATGAACTCTCACACATTCACGGTACTCAGAACAAATTCAAAACATTTGTAATGTCACATAAACATAAGAAATCAAAATGTGAACCAAATGTAATAGTTTATAAGATAGAATACATAAACAATAGTAATACAATCTCAAAATCAAGTTGTTTACAAAATGTAACAACCTACATCATCTATGTCTACGTCGTACATACGTCCTAGTCACTCTAGGTGTAGGATCCTCAACTGTTGATGCAAGAGTAGGATCAAGGTCACGACCACTTAGATCCCCTACATCATGACAATCTCGGGAATCTCTATCCCTAAGTGGTGCTCCAGAGTAGATGTAGAGGCTAAAGTTAGGTCTGAAGCCGGCGTCGTGATGTCGAATTCCATGCTCGTCCCAGCACCAGAGGATGATGCCCCGGGAAAGCCTGAGCTGCTCCCAAAATATGCAAATCCAGTAGTGTCGACCTGCTGCGTAGGATCAACGATCTGAGATATGGTCATACTACCGGCGATGTCGAACGCCTCCTGATGATCTACTGCCTTAGGAGCTTGACCACGTGCACGTCCTCTTCCTCTACCTCGGCCACAAGGACGACGACCACGTCCTTCTCTCCTACCCTGATCCGCAGCAGCATCAGCATCTTCCTCCTCTTGGGCAGCTACTGGGACATGCTGTGGCCGTGGAAGGACGTACACTAGTACAAAAAAGGCCTATTTCGGGGTTGTTTTGGGCCTATTTTGGCGGTTCTAAACCGCCAAAATGGAGGCCGCCGCGAAATAGGTGTGCGATCCTAATTCGGCGGTTGAAGAACCGCCGAAATAGGTGTTTTTTTTTAAAAAAAAAAATCGGCTCTTTGCATCGTCTTCAACCTCGCATAAAGACGCAGCGCAGTTCCAGTGATTTGTTGCACACACAGGCGCGCGCTCTGTATGTTCCTTGTTCTTCATTCGCAGCGGTTCCAGTGATTTATCACTGCACATGCGAAACACAAGAAGAGAACGAAGAGGCATGAGCATGTATGTTTCTTGTTCGCGCGGAGCATGTTCCTTGTTCTCCATTTGTATAGGCGAAACACGAGAAGAGAATGAAGAGGCATGAGCTATTCGCGAGAGAGATGGAAAAAAAGTTCGAGTATATTACCGATTCTGGAATGAACAGATTTAGCCCCATCTTCAATCTGGAGCAAGATGCAGCAGTTCAAGTGATTTATCACTCCACAAGCGCAGACCAAGGAGAGAATGAAGGCAAAGGCGCAAAGGAGCGGCGCCAGTTAGGGATATGAAATTAAAGTGAGAGAAGAGAGGATGAAAGATATGAGGTCAGCGAGCAAATATATAATTAAATAAAGTCTATTTCGGCGGTTGTTAGTAACAACCGCCGAAATAGACTGAAATTTAAGCGGCATTTCAAAATTTTCGGAAAAAAATCCCGGGAAATGACCCTAACAACGCCAAAATAGGGCTCCGAGATTTCTAGTGTCTGAAAAAAGACACTATTTCGGCGGTTGCCTCTACAACCGCCGAAATAGGGGCGCCGAAATAGGCGTTTTTGTACTAGTGGTAGTAAGTTTGTTGTACTCGTCTCTCATCAACCGTAGACTAGTGAGAGCTTCATCGACGTGCATTGACTCTAGCATGTCGATGACCTCATTTGTGGTCTCCCCCTAGACCACAAACAATTTCAACATATGAATATACAAAATAATATGTCATAAGACTAATTTAAAAAAGTAAAATCATATTTACTCACCATATATCTCATAGAGCTCCCGTACGGCAATGTATCTCCTCGTGTTGCGACTGTACCAATCTTCGTACGCATGACCAGGATCATCCAACTGTAGATGACCACTCTCTCAACACGCAGGTTCCACAGGGCAATGTACTCTGAATGGGGAGTTGCCTACACTAGTACAAAAAACGTCTATTTCGGCGCCCCTATTTCGGCGGTTGTAGATAAAACCGCCGTAATAGGGGGGCCCGAGATGTATACCGTATGTAAAGAAGGGGTCTATTTCGGCGGTTCCTAGATATGAACCGCCGAAATAGGCCCTTTTTAATAATAAAAAAATTAAAGAGACCTATTTCGGCGGTTCCTTACACGAAACCGCCGAAATAGGTGTTTCTATTTTTCTTTTTTTTTAAATTTAATCATCTATTTCGGCGGTTTCTAACAAGGAACCGCCGAAATAGGTCTTTTAATTAACCTCCCAACCCCGTTTCGTAACAATTACGATTTCATTAGCTAGGTTAATTACCCCTCTTCTCCTCTCTGTTCGCGGCGATTGCGACCAACACCGCCACCACAGCCGTATTCCGGCCGCCCTTCTCCTCCTCTCTCGCTGTCGCCGGTGTCGCGGTCGGTGGTGGTTCGTATGGCATCGCCGGCCTCATTCCGCCATTAACAGAGGCGAACAGAGGTGAGCAACCCTAACTTTGTTTTCGATTTTGCTTATTTAATTGTTAATTTGTTGTTTAAAGTGATAGATTGTTGTCACATTATGATTGTGGATGATGATATTTATTGTGTGTGTGTGAAATTTTGCAAGATTTGGTTGTTAAACTATTAAATTTATGTATGCACACAAGGTGTTCGACGAAATGTCCGAGTGAATTTTTGTGCTGTTTTTGGCCCTTCTTTTAAGTATAGTTAGGTTGGAAAAATTCCCGGACTATTGTGAATCGATCTGTCTATTCCCTGTATGGAGTCTTTGTCTCAACATTTCCACTTTGTACAATAGAAGTTTATGGGAGAAACTCCCATGTTAGAGTTATATTAGGCGTCCATGAGAGAAACACTTAATGTAAATTAAGAGGTAATGTATATGATAAAAGAGGTAATGCATAAATTAGTGCGTTAAATTGTAAAATTATAAAATTGAAAAGTATATATTACTGAATATAAAAATAGTATAATAATAAATAAAATTATATTATAAAAAGGCTATCAATATGTATAATCAATTATTTAGTACGAGTTGTAAGGAATTTGTTTATCTAATTTTTAATATAAATTGTAATAACTATAATAAACCATGACATAATTAATAAGTTGTTTATTATCAATTTCATATATCTTCATCATATATTATTTAGAATAAATATACGTTAAAATAAGTTTAAACTCCCATTGTAGTTAGTGAATTTAGTTAGTTAAACTCACTTAGTTAATTTAATTCGTATTTTATAAATTAGTAGCAAAATGTACGTAATAAATTAATTTGTTGTAAATATTATTTATATGTTGTCAAAAAAAATATTGTTAAGGAATTTAGTTAGTTTTTCGGGCTTAGTTAATTCAATTACTGTGAGTTAAACTTATTTTAAATTCACTAACAATAATGGGAGGTTTAAACTCACTTAGTTAATTTAATTCGATTTTATAAATTAGTAGCAAAATGTACGTAAATAATTAATTTGTTGTAAATATTAGAGAAAGTGTTATGAAATGTATATGTACAGTGCTTGTGTGAGCAAGTGAATATGAAAGTTGTAAACGCAAAGTATAAATAATCAAATTTGTAGTGAGTTTAGAAGAAAGAAATAGTAAAGAAGAAAGAGTGTATAAAGTAATGAGTGAGCAGAATGATGATTATAGTAGATAAAAGTAGTAAAAAAGTGTAGAAATGATAAGTAGAAAAAGAGTAGAACGTTTCGTAGTGTATAATTGAATAAGAGCGTGAACAAGCAGTCATAGTAGAAAAATATTGTAGTAGGTGAGGTATTAGCCGTTTTAGTAGCGGTTTGAAGTAGAGGTGTGAGAGAATGTATTTATATATATGAGTATTGTATAGTCGTTAAGTTTAATATAAAATTATTCTAATTGATCTGAATGTTGTTCAATCTTTATGCGTTGCCTCTGTAGAGATTGGTGTTGCTACACAAGTCTTGCACGCCCGATTGAGAAGAGGGGCTGAAAACAATTCATTTATGAACCGGTATTTTTTTTAATTTAACTCTTCATTCTCTTCACTCACTGTAATATAATCTAACTTATCATTTTTCTCTTTTGTGTCTCTACAGATAAATACTTAAGGAGCTTCTTTACCATTTGATGGTAGATTGAAAGCGGAGCGGAGAGCAATTCATTTTCGAACCGGTAATATAATCTAACGTATCATTTTTCTCTTTTGTACTTTGTATTTGATTTCCACAAATTATTGGAATTTCGTTTGATGAATGAATTTGGTATATATTAGTTTGGTTTATGATTGAAATTTGTGTTGTTGAATAATTGGTGAATGCTTAATAATAGGCATAGTTGTGTCTTTATTTTACTTTGTATTTTATTTCCACAAATATTAAAATTTTGTTTGATGGATAAAGTTGGTATTAGTTTGATTTGTGATGGAAATTTGTGTTGATGATGGTTGGTGAATGCTTAATAATAAGCATGGGATAGGTAAAATTATGCAAAAGTCATGCCGTTTTTTTTTTAAATCTCTTCGTAAATAATGTTTGATGTATGTGTATATGTCTAACAATATCTAATTTTTTTTATCAGGTCCGTTATTCACCTCTCTTGTTTCCCGCCTTCTTCCATTACTTTTCCTCTTTCCTCCTCTGTGCACAAGTAAGTAACTAAACCTTATTTTTTGTTTAATAAATGCAATTATGTATTTAAATATAAGTGCTAGTACATAATTTAGCTTCATTCCCTATTTGTTGATGCATTTCTTTTTTAATTTATTTTTTGTTGCTCCCTTGCAGAGACATATCAGAAGTGGTATTGCTGCATCTCTCGCACAGAAGCCTACCTCTCAGGCACCAGTCTCCCCTGTCCATAAATCCTTAAAAAACAAGTACGTATTCTAACTCTCGATTCTTTGTTAATCTGTAAACCGGTTTGAACTTATACAGTGGAGAATTGAAAGCGTTGATTTGATGATCTGAATTTGCAATTGGTTTTCAGTTAGCTAGTAAAGAATTGATTTATTTTAATTGTTGGTTGCTGCCATTGTTGGAATGTTGTGGTTGTGATGACTTTGGTGAGTGCTGAATAATAAGCACGGGATGTGTACAATTATGCAAAGGTCATGCCAATTTTTTGTAGAAAAAGTATTCGTAATCGTAAATTGTTTTAAACACCGGTTTCTGTTTTAGAAGTGCAACAATTTCTTAAATTTAAAATGGTAGTTTATTTTGTGTTTGCAACCTTAGAGTTAGGCTAGACTAATTGTCAATCATCCCAGTCATGCTCCATTAGGAAATAAACATGTGCAACTTAATATAGGCCATATTCTACAAAGGATCTAACTCACACCTGTGATCTGTTGCACATGTAGTATGGAGCGTGACTGGATGTATGGTGATAGAGGCGAACATTTTGACAAAATGCTGAAAGAGTTTTGCAAAGCTGCAGTGCAACACAAGGACAGGACAAAGGCGGAGAAAATTCCATGTCCTTGTGTTGATTGTGGTGTGGTTAGACATTATTCAAGCATCAACCTCGTACAACTCCATGTGAAGACCCGTGGTTTCATGCCACATTATACAAAATGGATTTTTCATGGAGAACGTGTTGAAGATAATGCTTCATCTTCCTACAGTCACGATCGGTGTAACTCAAGAACCGAGCAGACATTCGATACTACTAACGAGTCAGAACTCCCAAGCGCTTCCGAAGTCAATGTTGACAGTGAGTCGACTTATCATGATGAACAAATTGACGAGATGCTTGGTAACGTTGAGGATAACTTTGTCGACCGGCCGGATGAGTATCAAAGGTTGTTGGACGCATCCAAAACGGCGTTGTATCCTACTTGCACTAAGTACACGAAATTGACAGCTATATTGAATTTGTTCAACCTGAAGGGAAGATATGGATTGAGTGACAAAGGTTTCACGGCATTCCTCGAGCTGATTCATGATATGCTACCGGATGAGAACGGTCTCCCTACGACCACGTATGAGGCAAAGAAATGGGTGTGTCCAATGGGAGTAGAGTACAAAAAAATTCACGCGTGTCCAAACAACTGTGTGTTGTACAGGGGTGAATACGAACATCTGGACAATTGCCCAAAATGTTCGTTGTCCCGGTATAAGCATAAAGATGGTGAGTACTCCTCGTTCAGAAAAAAAGCCCTCCAGCAAAACTTGTTTGGTATTTGCCGATTATACCCAGATTCAAACGGTTGTTTGCGAATCCGAAAGATGCAAAGAACTTACGATGGCATGCGGAGGGTAGAAAGAGTGATGAGAAACTAAGACATCCAGCAGATGGGCCTCAGTGGAGAAACATCAATAGACGGTTCAAAAAACATTTCGGACATGAAGATAGGAATCTGAGGCTTGGGTTATGTACTGATGGAATGAACCCGTACGGCACACTGAGTAGTCAACACAGTACATGGCCTGTTCTGCTAGTGATCTACAATTTGCCCTCATGGTTTTGTATGAAACAAAAGTACATCATGTTATCGCTCCTGATATCTGGTCCCAAGCAGCCAGGTAATAGCATTGATGTGTACCTTGCCCCTCTGATCGACGATCTGAAGCTATTGTGGAATGAGGGGACCGTGGTATATGATGCTTATGCAAGAGAGAATTTCACGCTCAAGGCTTTGTTGTTCTGTACCGTCAATGACTTCCCTGCGTATGGGAACTTGTCCGGTTACACGGTTAAAGGAACATTTGCATGTCCCATATGCGAGGAAGACACTTGTTCGGACCGTTTAAAACATTGTGGGAAGAATGTTTATATGTGTCATCGACGTCTTCTCCCCGAAGATCACCCTTATCGAGTAACGAAGAGAAAGTTGTTCAATGGTCAAGCCGAAACTCGTGTGGCCCGTCTACCTCTGACCTCTGAGGAAGTGTACGAAAAGGTTAAGGACATTGTAAATGTATTTGGAAACACATCAAAACCGGCGAAAAACATTTGGAAAAAGTGTTCTATCTTTTGGGAACTACCTTATTGGCGTCATCTTTCTGTGAGGCACTGCTTAGACATCATGCACATTGTGAAGAACGTTGGTGAGGCAGTGAGTGGGACTTTACTCAATATACCCGGCAAAACAAAAGACGGATTGAAAATCAGAAAGGACATGCAAACCATGGGTATACGAAAGGAGTTACACCCACAAGAGAATGGGAAACGAATCTACCTACCTCCTGCATGCTACACGCTCTCAAAGGCTGAAAAGATTAGTTTCTGCAAATGTCTGTACTCGGTAAAAGTACCGTCTGGATACTCTTCAAACTGGAAGAACATTGTATCGATGAAGGATTTAAAACTTTTAGGCATGAAATCTCACGATTATCATGTACTGATGTTACATCTTCTTCCGGTCGCAATTCGAGGGATATTGCCATCTGATGTCAGAAATGCTTTAACTCGGTTATGTTTCTTTTTCAACGCTGTGTGCTCCAAGGCAATTGACGTAACCTCTCTAGATGATCTACAACGTGAAATTGTTATCACTTTATGTCAACTTGAGATGTATTTCCCACCATCTTTCTTTGATATAATGGCATCTAATTGTGCACATCGTTCGAGAGATACAGTTCTGCGGTCCGGTATACTTACGGTACATGTACCCTTTTGAACGGTACATGGGTATTCTGAAAAGTAGAATGAAGAATAGGTATCGACCAGAGGGGAGCATTGTTGAAGCAACAGTGACTGAGGAAGTCACGGAGTTTGTGACCGATTATTTGAGTGAGGCAGAGTCTATTGGTATCCCAAAACCACGACACTATGGCAGGTTTAAGGGTAAAGGTGTTATTGGTAGAAAGATCGTGCAAGTTTCGCGTCTACTTATTCATCAAGCACATTTGTTTGTCTTACAACATCTTGAGGTTGTTGAACCTTATTTGGAAACCCATATGGTTGAGTTAAGGCATCAAAATCCTTTGAAAAACCACATTTGGCTGACAAAAGAACAAAACCGAGTTTTTATCCAATGGTTCAAAGATCATGTGTTGACATTAGCATCATCAGATCCAGAAGCTGTAAGCGAAGAGATCAGATGTTTGGCAATCGGACCTGAAACTAATATTACATCTTTTGAGGGGTATGATATTAGTGGGTATACATACTACACTGCACGCCAAGATGCCAAATCGATAAACCAGAATAGTGGGGTAAAAATTGAAGCTGCTGCCACTGAGTACCACAGCGGTAACCGATCTCAACCAGTTAGTAATTGGTATTATGGTGTCATCGAGGACATCTGGGAACTAGACTATGACATTGATTCCTTTCTGTTGTTCGGTGCAAGTGGGTGGACAACCGACGCGGGTACCAAAATGATGGAGGGCTTACCATGGTTGATCTTTCACGGTTACACGGTTATAATGATGATCAATTTGTTCTGGGAAAGGATTGCGAGCAAGTGTGGTATGTTGAGGATCCGAAAGACTGCAGATGGTCTGTTGTTCTTCCAGGAAGAAGGCCGGTTGTAATGGAAAATGAAAATGAGGATAACGATGAAAATGGGACTGTAGAGGAAACATCCTTGTTTCCTACTGGATTACCGGATTCGATTGATGATACTGAAAACGATTTGCTCTACGCACGATCAGACCATGATGAGGGTGTTTGGGTAGAAAATATGAAATGATTTATGTTTTGTACGTGTCAGGTAATGTTGTTAGTAGAATGTAGACTGTAATATCATCTTAACTGTTATTGTTATGCATCATAGTATTTATGTTATGAGTTTAACTGATGAAAATGCTTTATGATTTTTTTTTGCAGTGGATGATCACCCTATAGATGACCCCATTGGACGGCTTATCTCGACTGGAGAACCTGAGCCACAGCCGAATAGACCAAGTAAGCGGGTCACGAGAGGAGGAAAGAAGAAGAAGGACCAGGTAGCAGTACACGAGACTGAGGCTGGCCCTTCACAGCAGACCGAAGAGGAGTCGGTTGTGCCACCAGAGGCGAAGAAGCATAAGAAGAAAAGAGGTGCAACACGTGGGCTGAAGGCTAACAAGGGCCCTCCTACAAAACCGGTCGACTTCAATCAATTCAACCAGCCCCATGGAAATTGGAAGAATGACTTCACCGCTTACGGTAGCCATTTGGTGAAGTCATATTGCGACATAAACCACACCTGGAAGCAAGTGCCTCAATCATTGAAGGATACTATGTTTCAGCGTCTTCAGGTAAATCTCTACATTATTACTATGATCTTTTGTGAAATAATAGAACATTTGTTTACTTTACTAACTGAATGATCATGTACGTAGTCTCGTTTCTCCGTGGATCCCGCACTTAAAAACGATGTGCTATCAGCGATGTCGAAACAGTTCCGGGACCACAAGAATAAGTTGGCTGACAAGTACATCTACAAGATGCCTACTCCAGAAGATCCAGATGAGCCAGATCATGGTGGAGACGGTGTGAGACCACCATGGGAGGTTTACGAGGGCATAACAGAAGAGCAATGGCTACAATTTGTTGAGAGGCGTCACACACCGGAGTTCCAGGTGCACTTATTGTCATACATACATAAATTAATCTTAATTTCTTATGTTTTTTTGTGTTCAATTTCACTTAACATGATCCCATTAATTTATGCAGGCTCTCCGTGCGAAACAACAAGCAAATGCTAAGAAGAATCTGTACCCTCACCACTTAGGTGGAAAAAGTATTGCTCAAAGGGTACCAGAATGGGAGCAAAAGGGATATCTGCCCACGGATGGCTCATTGGATGCCAGTGGCAGAAGAATGAAAGTGTGGGAGTTAAGCCACATTCCGAAGAACTCTACTCCCGAAAATCCTCAATATGATGAAGCCACGAGAGCAGTTATTGCTCAAATGGTAAGTGATATCATTTCATTTTCAGTCAAACTGTTCATTTCCTTTGTATATGAACTTATGTTAAACTAATAACTGTATTTGTGTGTTATATTAGGGTGAATTAAGCTCTCAGCTCACCCAGGGCACCTGGACCTCACAGAGGAATGATGATCCTCTTACACGCGCTCTTGGTAAGAAGGATCATCCAGGTCGTGCCATTGGGTTGGTGGGCACGTTGGTATCCGCCAGGCATTTGGCGCACCCGGGTCCAGAATCAGCAAGGGACAGTCGATTAGCTACGAGGAGCACCTGAGAGTGTTGGCTGAGATGGAGCAGAGGATTACTCAGAACGTCGACGAGAGGATCGCTCAGGCTATATCAAGGATTCAGCCACAGCAGCATGAAAGCCAAGAGGTTTCTCGACCACCAGTTGATCAGTCACCCATTCAGCATCAGAGTGCACCGGTAGTGAGAAGTAGTGTCCACTCGGCTGATCCGTTTCCCTATGCATCTCTACAGGTTAGACTAACATTTCAATTGAGTACATGACGATTATGATTTTTAACTTGATCACTAATATCATCATAGAATAATTCTCAATTTTTATCTAAACAAGTTCCACATAACACTCAGGCACCCACTGAGTGCCATCTGTTTTTACAAATTGGAGTACAAGAGGTCATGGTTGCATGGGGAAAACTTTTCCCCTCTCGTCCAAGTGATATTGTGCACGGTGAACCACTCCGACATTACCATGCACGAGTGCTTCTAGACGAATTGTTTGCAGAGCATGCTGACGTCGGTTTACCGGTGCCGATCCCACAAAGACCTACCGTGCGTTCTGCACAAACTGCGACAGTGCAGTGGCCTGCACGATTGGTCAGACTCCCTGGGCAGGTATTACTCTTAACCGTTGCTATAAAACTATTGGTGTACCACCTTGCATCCATATACTTAATTAGACTAATATCATAGGATATGACCCCACCGAAGACTGATAAGGGCAAGGCAAAGGAAAAAGAATTGCCACACCTGTGCAATCAAAGGCATCCACAAATTTTGTGCTTAGACCTGCTTTGGTGGAGAAGAGAATATTGGCCGGCTTGTCGAACAATATGCAGATTCTGCATTCCTCGTTGTTGGTGCTACCACCGGATAGTGATTCCCTCATTGTGGAAGATCCCGAGCGGATATTTCACTATATAGTTCAAGGAGAAGATATACATCGATTTGGGATGTATATGTCCGACTTCGAGGAGTGCTTCAGGAGGGATTGGTTGAATGTGTCGATTATCAAGTCGGCCGCCATGTGAGTGACTTCTACCTTTTATATTTTGAATTCATTAATTGGTGATGAATTAGATGTTTGAATAAAAAGTTAATGACTAATGATATTGCCTCATAGGTGGGTGCATGATAAGGCGATCAATGTCTTTGAAGATCGAAGATTTGGATTCCTGTGTCCTGCTATGTGCAGTGAAGTCCAGATGACAAGTGATCCGCAAAGCCTTATGCAATATATGACGAATGCCCTCTATGAATGTTCGAACAAGTCATTTATTATGCTGCCATATCATTCAGAGTATGATATTTGACTATTTCTCTTAGTATTATCTAAAACATATAGTTTGTGTTAGTTGCTTAATGATTTCAACACATTGTGTAATTTGTGGACAGTCGACATTGGTCATTGCTTGTGCTGGTGATGGGGAAGCACCCACGAATCTTGCAATTTGACTCACTTGGTAAGGCTGCCAAGAGACCGAAGATCTCCACCGCAATACTGGGGTAATTATTTTGTTATCGTAAACAACAATTATTTTACTTAACGTTAACTGTTTCATAACTTGCTACTGATGCTTAAAACTATATATTGCTGATGTATATAGTTCCATGAGAGCTGCATTAAGACTCCAGGGTATAACAATGAAGAGAGTAACATCCCTTGGAACACTGTCAAGGTACTCTATTAATTGATAAATTTGTGTGATAATGTTTAAACTTGTTATAACTGTCAATATGTGTGTTTGTATAGTGTCTGGTGCAGCCTGGGGGGTCAGAATGTGGATACTATGTCATGAGATTCATGAGTGACATAGTAGGAGCGGCGAACCTTTTACCAGAGCACTCGTTAGACATGGTAACATTCTTTGAAAGTTTCAGTTATGCTCTTTACATGTTGTTAGACTTGTACGTTTTAGATTAATGTTCATTTTTTTCAAGGCTTACGAACAAGTGTTCAAAGGTGGTCAGTATGATGATGCTCAAATTGTTGAGATGCTTGAAGAATGGTCGGAGTTCGTCTGCACAAGTTTAATGAATTGATGATCATGAGATGTGTTTGCTAACTTTTTTGAGTATGTAAATATAACTCTGTACACTTGTGGATGGTGTAATGGTAGATTTGAATTGTAATGGGTTTTTTTATTTGTATTGAAAGTGTGAAAGTAAGTGTAATTGCATTGGTTTTGTTAACTCTCAAATTGTGGTGCGTCGTTGGTATTAATGGGAGCTTTTATAACTTTTTAAATGTGTGATGGAGCTCCCTGTATGGATGAAGCATTATTACAGGTCTGATTGAATAAAATGTGGTGAATATATATATATATAAGCTGGGATGGAAAAAAACAAAAAAAAAATATACTCTCTCGGCGGTTCTTAGAGAACAACCGCCGAGATGTACATCTAGTTCGGCGGTGCTCATTCGGCGGTTCACAACCCCGAAATAGGCCCATTGGAATCCGCCGAAATAGGCCTTTTTTCTACTAGTGCTAGTTCCATTCGGTGCGGCCTCTCAAGTCGATGATGTGCAGATCAACCCATGCATCATCCTCGTCTGTCCTAGGATCATCCGGTGGAAACTGCCTCCCGCCAAACTGTCGCATCACACGATCCAGGAGATGCCACTCCACTATATGAAAGCATATAAGTGGCACCCGAGCTCGTGCAATGTGGAGACCAACAAGTAATAATGAGGAAGAGACTGTAACCATGACGAGCTTCTTCTTCCCACCCTCGTAATCAGCTCCGTTTGCCCCATAAACAATTTTGCCACTAATACGACATAAGAACTGGATAACGGCGGACATATCCACCTATTTGCAAACACCATTCATAATTCATAAATTTAATCAACCGTTCCATCATTTGGCTGATTGCAAACAAACAAAACCAAAAATAATAGCCAAACACTATAATATTGTAATACACTAACATTCAACAACTAATTCTACAATTCAACCTTATCAATTGCATATAATTATTTAAACACTTCAAACAATTAATTTCCCAACATTCACATTCTCACATAATTCCACAAACACATCACAATTTCCCACATTCACTAATTTCACAAATTCTAAAATTTCCAAATTTCACAAACAATCCATATTCACCAAAATTTCACAAATCATAAATCAACTATCACTAGAATTTCATCAATAATCAATCACCACTACAATTTAACACATAACCACATATAATAAGTTACTACCTCCGTCCCAGTTTGATTGTTTGTTTGCTTTTTGGCACGTTTTTCCACTTTAATATTAAACATGTAAGATAAAATAATTTTATAAAATAAATTTCTACAATATATAGTTTTTCATGTAAGCTTTCTATTGTAAAACTTAGATTTGTAAAATTATGTTATCTTATATGTTAAATATTGAAGTCAAACGACATGTCCAAATAGTAAACGAGACAGTCAAAGCGGGACGGAGGGAGTACTAATTTAACAATTATTTAAGAATCCCTAATTTTTTCACAATCCCTAATTTCTAGGGTTAGAAATTACCTTAAATCTTGATGTAAGTGTTGAAACTAACAAGGGATGTTGTTGCAGGCTGGTGGCGCCGGAGCTTGGCGGCGGTGGAGGCGTTTTCCGGTGAACACAGGCGGAGGTGGGGTGGTGGCGACTTCAGTCTTCGCTGCTGCTCGGGAGGGATGTTCGACAGAGAAGGGGAAAGAAAGAATGAGGAAGGGAAAAATCGGCTAAGTACATGGAACCCGTGAAATCGTCTTTATAAAAGACGATTTCTGCCTTAATAGATAAATCGTCTTTTCCAAAGACGATTTCATAAGTAATACTGTAACTTTCTCATGTTTTCTAGCGCGCATCGTAGAAAGGGTGAAATCGTCTGTTGAAGAGAGTCAAGAGACAATTTCTATAAATCGTCTCTTCAACAGACGATTTCACCTTGCCCACAGTCCTGCTGATTCAGCGCCAACGTGGCACGGGGTAAAAGTGAAATCGTCTCTTCAAGAGACGATTTCTTCTTCGACAATTAAAGAAATCGTCTCTTGAAGAGACAATTTCTCTCTGGAGTGTTATTTCAGGAATTAGTTGGGAGGGAGGTTAATATGGTATTATTTTTGTCCCGTTGTGTTATTTCAGAATTTTTTCCGTTGCATGTTGGTCACATTATGTATATATATTATATTTACGATAGCGAAAGCGGTCGTGTTGTTATAGTAGGGTTGATCGATAAGTACTGTTTTTATGTCCAATGTATAATTAAGAAAGAAATTATATTAGGACATTAAATGAGGATACGTATATGTTAGATATATAATGTACGTGTAGATTGATATACGGGAAACATGGGATGTTTGTTTTCTGTAAGAAGCAGCTGGTTTACAACTACAAGTACTATGTCTGTCTCTCTGTCTTATAATAATATATTGAAGAAAGGAGCCTGCCTGCCTGATCATGCACGCATTAATGTACATATATATATATATATATAAGCGTACGGACATTTAAGACAAGACAAAGCTTATACTGTACTAAATATAGCACATCACAGATTCAGAAGATATATGGACAAAATTCAATGAAGTGTGACCAGTATTATTTATAATTCACTCACATTATGTACTATATATTATCCAACTCGATAGATTAGTGAGTAGTTGAAAGAAACCCCACAGGTAATTAAAAGCATGCAAACAATTACAGTATCATTTCCTTTTAATTAAAACAAATTAACATGTAAATTTCGCCACCCTTTTATTTATTGCAATAACCAATTAAATCAACAATTCCTCACCACAACTCACATATATATACAATAAAAAAAACGAAAGAAAAAAAAATTATGATCTAGTCACACATTATAGTAACCCTTCATTAATTAATTTACATCGACCAAACCAGCACCAACAACCTTACACACCTACCATACCACCACCGCTCCTATCATCAACAACACTCATTATTCTCGATCCTCAGCGACAGTGGAGGATGAAAGAAGAAGGCATTAATGATCCAACCAAATCAGCAAAAGCACCAACAATGAACTTATGTGTATCTTTCGGGTTAAGACTAAGGTAACATAAGAGAAGCTGATGTAAACCATTCCAGTTATCACGTACAACATCACCAATGTGTAATCCATTTGCTTCAACTACTTCCTGCATTGATCTTCGGAAATCAGTGTACGGGTCAGGTGAATCCGTTTCCACAGCCTCGACATCATGGAAGGAAGTACCGGATGTTGATGACACGGCGGCAATGGAGGAAGATGATGATGAGGATAGTACTGGAGTAGTAGTGGAGGTGGAAGTGGAATGGATGATAGAGTTGGATTGACCTGGACATGAGAAGAAGAACCGATCTGAAGTGTAGAGTGTGGTGAAATCTGGTGAATCATAATCAGCATCACTAATACTATCATCATCGTCGGAGGAGGAGGAGATGTCCATTTGGTGGTTTGAAGATGAAGAGGAATATTGGGATTTTGTTGGGGTTGATAATGAGTTGAATAGGGAGTTGGTGTATAATGGCGGTGGGTTGTGATCATCTTCGGTAGTGGTGGAGGGTTGGCGTTTGATCATCGTTGAGATGCAAAAGTGGAAGAGTAAATTGTTTGGCATTATTATTAATTTGTGTATTGTAGTGCAAAGTAGTTAGCTTAACTAGAAGGAAGGAAGAGATGGATGGATCAATATTAATTGGAGTGTTGTGAGGTAGAGATCTCAGTTTGTTATTTAAAAGGGTGTGGGAAGGATACAGGGGGGGCAGACTAGTACTGTGTGATGATGGTGAACATGATCAAGAAGAGTAATTTAGGGTTAGTTTTGGAGGGTAGTGAGTGGGTCAGGGGAAAGTACTTTTGGACATATTACAATGTTTAGATCGAACTACTGTTATTTCTTTTCATCGCTCAATATACAGGGACAAACAACTACTCTTTTTCTTCTTTCTTTATTTTTAAAAGTTGTTCTTCTTTTTCTTTCATTATTAATTTCATCACAAAATTATTTATGTCATATATACCCAAAGAAAAAATAATTATCTGTGGATATAAATTATATATGAGTTAATTAATCCGAGTAACACAAAAAAAATCGATCATTGAGTGAAAGCTGAGGGTGTGTGTGTGTTTGGAATCTCAGCAACGATCTGTTTTTTGGTAAAATCATCAACGATCATCTTGTCTCTTCTTGAATTACAAATATGCAACTGTACCTGTACAAATAATTGATCTAGCTAGTTAGTTAAACTATTCAACTTGCCACGTTTGTATCAAAATATTGATATTATTATATGGGAAAATCATGACAATACCCCTGTTTTCTTTCGTAATATACAATAACCCTGTGATTTTAGTAATTCAATTTTAAATATGCTTAAATGTTGTCCAAAATTGATGAAACTTTACATGGACAATGCTAAAGTGTTATATTTTGGTCCAATATCAAATTTGAAGTTTTTTAAGCTCACATGTGACCTGTGGGACCCAATGAACAGTCACATAGTCATTGGGTCCCAAAGGTCACATGTTAGCTTAAAAAGCTTCAAATTTGATGTTGGACCAAAATATAACACTTTAGTATCGTCCATGTAAAGTTTCATCAATTTTGGACAACATTTAAGCATGTTTAAAGTTGAATTACGAAAATCACAGGGGTATATTGTGAATTACGAAAGAAAACAAGGGTATCAACCAAAACACAAAAAAATAATAATACTAACAGTATAGATTACACAACATTACAAATAATAAAATTAATACTATATTTCAACCATATCATTACCTATACTTTCACAAAACACTCAAAAATAATCAATTAAACTACAGTTTCACAACAAACCACACTCAGTCAACTATTTCCTAACAATCTTTAACTATTATTCTAGGGTTAGAGATTTATTTGAGAATAAAGTGCAGGTGCTGATGACTGGTGACGGTGTTGGTGGTCGGCGGCGGTCCTATCCGGCGGTGGTGGTGGTTCTCTCTGGCAGGTGTTGGATCTGAGGTGAAAGTGACTCGCTGGTAAAGAGTAAGAAGAATAATGTTGGGTGCGGTGAGGAAATGAGAAGGAATGGGCAGGAGAAATCGTCCTGATGAGTTTATGAACATTGTGAAATCGTCACTTCAAGAGAAACTTCTCGAGTTATGGTTGTGAGTTCCATAAACTTAGAAATTGTCTTTTCAAGCGACGACTTCAGCCTTCCTTCGTTTCACTGAGTCAACCGTTGATGTGGCACGGTTTTAAGTGAAAAACAATTTCAACTTTCAGAATTAACGAAGTGCTATTTTAGAATTTAGTTTCGGATGAAGGTTAATAAGATAATTATTTTTATTATAGAGAAATGTTATTTCAAAATTTTTTCCTTGTTTGCTCTTACTATAGAGTCAACTAGCAGGAGCATCTAGTCAACGAATCAAAAACACATACCATGTCTAACAATTTTATATATGCGGATAAGTCTTTTCTTATTAATATTAAATAAACAAATGTCAATAATGCCATAATCAGAGTGATTCGAGTAGCACCTCCCCGATATTCTGTGTCTGATGATCTGGAGATGACAATGATAATGCACACAAGTGTCGCAGACACAGATAATAATAATTTCTTTAAGAGGTCTTACATGCTTATAAATTGAACTATAGTTAACTCTCCAAAGTCACAAATCCAGATATATTTTAAACAACAGATATTAATGTCTTTAATAATTAATTACACAGTTATATAACGCAGATAATGCATAATGAAAAGTAAGAATCATATACGCACTGTAATTTGTTGAAGTAAAGCTTTCAAACTGCTTCTGAATTTAGCTCTTGCTTTTTAACCACTTTACAAGTTCGCGAGAAGTCTTTACTCTCTTATACATATATGGTCAATACTTACTCCTACATATAGTATATACTTACTCCTACATTGTACCTATAAAAAAAAAAACTATTTCTTGTTAGGCGAGCTCTCTCTTTTAGCCATCAACCAATACCGTTGACCCTAATTGTGAAAAAGGAAAGATCGGTTTCAAAAGGAGAAGATTCAAAAAACGGGCCAGCCACACTTTTCAGTAGATACTAAAAAGGCTAGGGACATTAGGAGTGACATTACCGTAATTAATAATCAATACTTAATGAGCACACTCGGCTCAAAATAATACTCACTCTGTTCAATAATATCTGTCATTCTAGATATTTGCACACTTTTAAGGAGTAGACAAATGACGCATGTACCTCTACTTTTTACTTTTCTATGTAGATAATAATTACTTCTGTGTTGAATAGTAGGGTTAAAAGTGGGAAAAAGTGTGTCAAAAATCTAAAATGACTCATATTTTGAACAATAGTCACTTCCTAGAATGACAGATATTAATTAACGGAGGGAGTAATAATAATAATTATGATGAGCACACCTTGAACAATAAGGTTATATACATTAACCATGAAACAAGATTCGACCCAATTGTTCGTTCCTGTTTTAAGAGATTTAATTTAATCAAAATTGGCCATGTCCTACTTAACTATACCTGTGTAACTTCATTATAATAAGGGAAAATTCACGATATACCCTTGTTTTCTTTCGTAATTCACAATATACCCCTGTGATTTTCGTAATTCAACTTTAAACATGCTTAAATGTTGTCCAAAATTGATGAAACTTTACATGGACGATACTAAAGTGTTATATTTGGTCCAACATCAAATTTGAAGCTTTTTAAGCTAACATGTGACCTTTGGGACCCAATGACTATGTGACTGTTCATTGGGTCCCACAGGTCACATGTGAGCTTAAAAAACTTCAAATTTGATATTGGACCAAAATATAACACTTTAGCATTGTCCATGTAAAGTTTCATCAATTTTGGACAACATTTAAGCATATTTAAAATTGAATTACTAAAATCACAGGGATATATTGTGTATTACGAGTGAATTTTCCCATATAATAATATCAATATTTTGATACAAACGTGGCAAGTTGAATAGTTTAACTAACTAGCTAGATCAATTATTTGTACAGGTACAGTTGCATATTTGTAATTCAAGAAGAGACAAATGATCGTGATGATTTTAACCAAAAAACAGATCGTTGCTGAGATTCCAAACACACACACACCCTCAGCTTTCACTCAATGATCGATTTTTTTTGTGTTACTCGGATTAATTAACTCATATATAATTTATATCCACAGATAATTATTTTTTCTTGGGTATATATGACATAAATAATTTTGTGATGAAATTAATAATGAAAGAAAAAGAAGAACAACTTTTTAAAAATAAAGAAAGAAGAAAAAGAGTAGTTGTTTGTCCCTGTATATTGAGCGATGAAAAGAAATAACAGTAGTTCGATCTAAACATTGTAATATGTCCAAAAGTACTTTCCCCTGACCCACTCACTACCCTCCAAAACTAACCCTAAATTACTCTTCTTGATCATGTTCACCATCATCACACAGTACTAGTCTGCCCCCCCTGTATCCTTCCCACACCCTTTTAAATAACAAACTGAGATCTCTACCTCACAACACTCCAATTAATATTGATCCATCCATCTCTTCCTTCCTTCTAGTTAAGCTAACTACTTTGCAGTACAATACACAAATTAATAATAATGCCAAACAATTTACTCTTCCACTTTTGCATCTCAACGATGATCAAACGCCAACCCTCCACCACTACCGAAGATGATCACAACCCACCGCCATTATACACCAACTCCCTATTCAACTCATTATCAACCCCAACAAAATCCCAATATTCCTCTTCATCTTCAAACCACCAAATGGACATCTCTCCTCCTCCGACATGATGATGATAGTATTAGTGATGCTGATTATGATTCACCAGATTTCACCACACTCTACACTTCAGATCGGTTCTTCTTCTCATGTCCAGGTCAATCCAACTCTATCATCCATTCCACTTCCACCTCCACTACTACTCCAGTACTATCCTCATCATCATCTTCCTCCATTGCCGCCGTGTCATCAACATCCGGTACTTCCTTCCATGATGTCGAGGCTGTGGAAACGGATTCACCTGACCCGTACACTGATTTCCGAAGATCAATGCAGGAAGTAGTTGAAGCAAATGGATTACACATTGGTGATGTTGTACGTGATAACTGGAATGGTTTACATCAGCTTCTCTTATGTTACCTTAGTCTTAACCGAAAGATACACATAAGTTCATTGTTGGTGCTTTTGCTGATTTGGTTGGATCATTAATGCCTTCTTCTTCTTCATCCTCCACTGTCGCTGAGGATCGAGAATAATGAGTGTTGTTGATAGGAGCGGTGGTGGTATGGTAGGTGTGTAAGGTTGTTGGTGCTGGTTTGGTCGATGTAAATTAATTAATGAAGGGTTACTATAATGTGTGACTAGATCATAATTTTTTTTCTTTCGTTTTTTTTTTATTGTATATATATGTGAGTTGTGGTGAGGAATTGTTGATTTAATTGGTTATTGCAATACATAAAAGGGTGGCGAAATTTACATGTTAATGTTTTAATTAAAGGAAATGATACTGTAATTGTTTGCATGCTTTTAATTACCTGTGGGGTTTCTTTCAACTACTCACTAATCTATCGAGTTGGATAATATATAGTACATAATGTGAGTGAATTATAAATAATACTGGTCACACTTCATTGAATTTTGTCCATATATCTTCTGAATCTGTGATGTGCTATATTTAGTACAGTATAAGCTTTGTCTTGTCTTAAATGTCCGTACGCTTATATATATATATGTACATTAATGCGTGCATGATCAGGCAGGCAGGCTCCTTTCTTCAATATATTATTATAAAGACAGAGAGACAGACATAGTACTTGTAGTTGTAAACCAGCTGCTTCTTACAGAAAACAAACATCCCATGTTTCCCGTATATCAATCTACACGTACATTATATATCTAACATATACGTATCCTCATTTAATGTCCTAATATAATTTCTTCTTATTATACATTGGACATAAAAACAGTACTTATCGATCAACCCTACTATAACAACACGACCGCTTTCGCTATCGTAAATATAATATATATACATAATGTGACCAACATGCAACGGAAAAAATTCTGAAATAACACAACGGGACAAAAATAATACCCATATTAACCTCCCTCCCAACTAATTCCTGAAATAACACTCCAGAGAGAAATTGTCTCTTCAAGAGACGATTTCTTTAATTGTCGAAGAAGAAGAAATCGTCTCTTGAAGAGACGATTTCACTTTTACCCCGTGCCACGTTGGCGCTGAATCAGCAGGACTGTGGGCAAGGTGAAATCGTCTGTTGAAGAGACGATTTATAGAAATTGTCTCTTGACTCTCTTCAACAGACGATTTCACCCTTTCTACGATGCGCGCTAGAAAACATGAGAAAGTTACAGTATTACTTATGAAATCGTCTTTGGAAAGACGATTTATCTATTAAGGCAGAAATCGTCTTTTATAAAGACGATTTCACGGGTTCCATGTACTTAGCCGATTTTTCCCTTCCTCATTCTTTCTTTCCCCTTCTCTGTCGAACATCCCTCCCGAGCAGCAGCAGCGAAGACTGAAGTCGCCACCACCCCACCTCCGCCTGTGTTCACCGGAAAACGCCTCCACCGCCGCCAAGCTCCGGCGCCACCAGCCTGCAACAACATCCCTTGTTAGTTTCAACACTTACATCAAGATTTAAGGTAATTTCTAACCCTAGAAAATTAGGGATTGTGAAAAAATTAGGGATTCTTAAATAATTGTTAAATTAGTACTCCCTCCGTCCCGCTTTGACTGTCTCGTTTACTATTTGGACATGTCGTTTGACTTCAATATTTAACATATAAGATAACATAATTTTACAAATCTAAGTTTTACAATAGAAAGCTTACATGAAAAACTATTATGTAGAAATTTATTTTATAAAATTATTTATCTTACATGTTTAATATTAAAGTGGAAAAACGTGCCAAAAAGCAAACAAGACAATCAAACTGGGACGGAGTAGGTAGTAACTTATTATATGTGGTTATGTGTTAAATTGTAGTGGTGATTGATTATTGATGAAATTCTAGTGATAGTTGATTTATGATTGTGAAATTTTGGTGAATATGGATTGTTTGTGAAATTTGGAAATTTAGAATTTGTGAAATTAGTGAATGTTGGGAAATGTGGATGTTTGTGGAATTATGTGAGAATGTGAATGTTGGGAAATTAATTGTTTGAAGTGTTTAAATAATTATATGCAATTGATAAGGTTGAATTGTAGAATTAGTTGTTGAATGTTAGTGTATTACAATATTATAGTGTTTGGCTATTATTTTTGGTTTTGTTTGTTTGCAATCAGCCAAATGGTGGAACGGTTGATTAAATTTATGAATTATGAATGGTGTTTGCAAATAGGTGGATATGTCCGCCGTTATCCAGTTCTTATGTCGTATTAGTGGCAAAATTGTTTATGGGGCAAACAGAGCTGATTACGAGGGTGGGAAGAAGAAGCTCGTCATGGTTACAGTCTCTTCCTCATTATTACTTGGTTGGTCTCCACATTGCACGAGCTCGGGTGCCACTTATATGCTTTCATATAGTGGAGTGGCATCTCCTGGATCGTGTGATGCGACAGTTTGGCGGGAGGCAGTTTCCACCGGATGATCCTAGGACAGACGAGGATGATGCATGGGTTGATCTGCACATCATCGACTTGGAGGCCGCACCGAATGGAACTAGCACTAGTAGAAAAAAGGCCTATTTCGGCGGTTCCAATGGGCCTATTTCGGCGGTTGTGAACCGCCGAAATGAGCACCGCCGAACTAGATGTACCTATCTCGGCGGTTCTTAGAGAACAACCACCGAGATAGGCCCCTGGGATTGACCGGGTGTGAGATTGACCATGAGTCTATCTCGGCGGTTGTTAGAGAACAACCGCCGAGATAGACCCTGGTCAATCTCACACACGGTCAATCCCAGGGGCCTATCTCGGCGGTTGTTCTCTAAGAACCGCCGAGATAGGTATATTTTTTTTTTTTTTTTCCATCCCAGCTATATATATATATATATATTCACCACATTTGATTCAATCAGACCTGTAATAATGCTTCATCCATACAGGGAGCTCCAGCACACATTTAAAAAGTTATAAAAGCTCCCAATTAATACCAACGACGCACCACAATTTGAGAGTTAACAAAACCAATGCAATTACACTTACTTTCACACTTTCAATACAAATAAAAAACACCATTACAATTCAAATCTACCATTACACCATCCACAAGTGTACAGAGTTATATTTACATACTCAAAAAAGTTAGCAAAACATCTTCATGATCATCAATTCATTAAACTTGTGCAGACGAACTCCGACCATTCTTCAAGCATCTCAACAATTTGAGCATCATCATACTGACCACCTTTGAACACTTGTTCGTAAGCCTTGAAAAAAAATGAACATTAATCTAAAACGTACAAGTCTAACAACATGTAAAGAGCATAACTGAAACTTTCAAAGAATGTTACCATGTCTAACGAGTGCTCTGGTAAAAGGTTCGCCGCTCCTACTATGTCACTCATGAATCTCATGACATAGTATCCACATTCTGACCCCCCAGGCTGCACCAGACACTATACAAACACACATATTGACAGTTATAAACAAGTTTAAACATTATCACACAAATTTATCAATTAATAGAGTACCTTGACAGTGTTCCAAGGGATGTTACTCTTCATTGTTATACCCTGGAGTCTTAATGCAGCTCTCATGGAACTATATACATCAGCAATATATATAGTTTTAAGCATCAGTAGCAAGTTATGAAACAGTTAACGTTAAGTAAAATAATTGTTGTTTACGATAACAAAATAATTACCCCAGTATTGCGGTGGAGATCTTCGGTCTCTTGGCAGCCTTACCAAGTGAGTCAAATTGCAAGATTCGTGGGTGCTTCCCCATCACCAGCACAAGCAATGACCAATGTCGACTGTCCACAAATTACACAATGTGTTGAAATCATTAAGCAACTAACACAAACTATATGTTTTAGATAATACTAAGAGAAATAGTCAAATATCATACTCTGAATGATATGGCAGCATAAAATGACTTGTTCGAACATTCATAGAGGGCATTCGTCATATATTGCATAAGGCTTTGCGGATCACTTGTCATCTGGACTTCACTGCACATAGCAGGACACAGGAATCCAAATCTTCGATCTTCAAAGACATTGATCGCCTTATCATGCACCCACCTATGAGGCAATATCATTAGTCATTAACTTTTTATTCAAACATCTAATTCATCACCAATTAATGAATTCAAAATATAAAAGGTAGAAGTCACTCACATGGCGGCCGACTTGATAATCGACACATTCAACCAATCCCTCCTGAAGCACTCCTCGAAGTCGGACATATACATCCCAAATCGATGTATATCTTCTCCTTGAACTATATAGTGAAATATCCGCTCGGGATCTTCCACAATGAGGGAATCACTATCCGGTGGTAGCACCAACAACGAGGAATGCAGAATCTGCATATTGTTCGACAAGCCGGCCAATATTCTCTTCTCCACCAAAGCAGGTCTAAGCACAAAATTTGTGGATGCCTTTGATTGCACAGGTGTGGCAATTCTTTTCCTTTGCCCTTATCAGTCTTCGGTGGGGTCATATCCTATGATATTAGTCTAATTAAGTATATGGATGCAAGGTGGTACACCAATAGTTTTATAGCAACGGTTAAGAGTAATACCTGCCCAGGGAGTCTGACCAATCGTGCAGGCCACTGCACTGTCGCAGAGTTTGTGCAGAACGCACGGTAGGTCTTTGTGGGATCGGCACCGGTAAACCGACGTCAGCATGCTCTGCAACAAATTCGTCTAGAAGCACTCGTGCATGGTAATGTCGGAGTGGTTCACCGTGCACAATATCACTTGGACGAGAGGGGAAAAGTTTTCCCCATGCAACCATGACCTCTTCTACTCCAATTTGTAAAAACAGATGGCACTCAGTGGGTGCCTGAGTGTTATGTGGAACTTGTTTAGATAAAAATTGAGAATTATTCTATGATGATATTAGTGATCAAGTTAAAAATCATAATCGTCATGTACTCAATTGAAATGTTAGTCTAACCTGTAGAGATGCATAGGGAAACGGATCAGCCGAGTGGACACTACTTCTCACTACCGGTGCACTCTGATGCTGAATGGGTGACTGATCAACTGGTGGTCGAGAAACCTCTTGGCTTTCATGCTGCTGTGGCTGAATCCTTGATATAGCCTGAGCGATCCTCTCGTCGACGTTCTGAGTAATCCTCTGCTCCATCTCAGCCAACACTCTCAGGTGCTCCTC
This sequence comes from Limonium bicolor, assembly GCA_023374045.1. Classification (NCBI taxonomy): domain Eukaryota; kingdom Viridiplantae; phylum Streptophyta; class Magnoliopsida; order Caryophyllales; family Plumbaginaceae; genus Limonium; species Limonium bicolor. The sequence goes on from CM041779.1 coordinate 97,035,875, forward strand.
GTAGCTAATCGACTGTCCCTGCTGATTCTGGACCCGGGTGCGCCAAATGCCTGGCGGATACCAACGTGCCCACCAAACCCAATGGCACGACCTGGATGATCCTTCTTACCAAGAGCGCGTGTAAGAGGATCATCATTCCTCTGTGAGGTCCAGGTGCCCTGGGTGAGCTGAGAGCTTAATTCACCCTAATATAACACACAAATACAGTTATTAGTTTAACATAAGTTCATATACAAAGGAAATGAACAGTTTGACTGAAAATGAAATGATATCACTTACCATTTGAGCAATAACTGCTCTCGTGGCTTCATCATATTGAGGATTTTCGGGAGTAGAGTTCTTCGGAATGTGGCTTAACTCCCACACTTTCATTCTTCTGCCACTGGCATCCAATGAGCCATCCGTGGGCAGATATCCCTTTGCTCCCATTCTGGTACCCTTTGAGCAATACTTTTTCCACCTAAGTGGTGAGGGTACAGATTCTTCTTAGCATTTGCTTGTTGTTTCGCACGGAGAGCCTGCATAAATTAATGGGATCATGTTAAGTGAAATTGAACACAAAAAAACATAAGAAATTAAGATTAATTTATGTATGTATGACAATAAAGTGCACCTGGAACTCCGGTGTGTGACGCCCTCAACAAATTGTAGCCATTGCTCTTCTGTTATGCCCTCGTAAACCTCCCATGGTGGTCTCACACCGTCTCCACCATGATCTGGCTCATCTGGATCTTCTGGAGTAGGCATCTTGTAGATGTACTTGTCAGCCAACTTATTCTTGTGGTCCCGGAACTGTTTCGACATCGCTGATAGCACATCGTTTTTAAGTGCGGGATCCACGGAGAAACGAGACTACGTACATGATCATTCAGTTAGTAAAGTAAACATAAATGTTCTATTATTTCACAAAAGATCAGTAATAATGTAGAGATTTACCTGAAGACGCTGAAACATAGTATCCTTCAATGATTGAGGCACTTGCTTCCAGGTGTGGTTTATGTCGCAATATGACTTCACCAAATGGCTACCGTAAGCGGTGAAGTCATTCTTCCAATTTCCATGGGGCTGGTTGAATTGATTGAAGTCGACCGGTTTTGTAGGAGGGCCCTTGTTAGCCTTCAGCCCACGTGTTGCACCTCTTTTCTTATGCTTCTTCGCCTCTGGTGGCACAACCGACTCCTCTTCGGTCTGCTGTGAAGGGCCAGCCTCAGTCTCGTGTACTGCTACCTGGTCCTTCTTCTTCTTTCCTCCTCTCGTGACCCGCTTACTTGGTCTATTCGGCTGTGGCTCAGGTTCTCCAGTCGAGATAAGCCGTCCAATGGGGTCATCTATAGGGTGATCATCCACTGCAAAAAAAAATCATAAAGCATTTTCATCAGTTAAACTCATAACATAAATACTATGATGCATAACAATAACAGTTAAGATGATATTACAGTCTACATTCTACTAACAACATTACCTGACACGTACAAAAACATAAATCATTTCATATTTTCTACCCAAACACCCTCATCATGGTCTGATCGTGCGTAGAGCAAATCGTTTTCAGTATCATCAATCGAATCCGGTAATCCAGTAGGAAACAAGGATGTTTCCTCTACAGTCCCATTTTCATCGTTATCCTCATTTTCATTTTCCATTACAACCGGCCTTCTTCCTGGAAGAACAACAGACCATCTGCAGTCTTTCGGATCCTCAACATACCACACTTGCTCGCAATCCTTTCCCAGAACAAATTGATCATCATTATAACCGTGTAACCGTGAAAGATCAACCATGGTAAGCCCTCCATCATTTTGGTACCCGCGTCGGTTGTCCACCCACTTGCACCGGAACAACAGAAAGGAATCAATGTCATAGTCTAGTTCCCAGATGTCCTCGATGACACCATAATACCAATTACTAACTGGTTGAGATCGGTTACCGCTGTGGTACTCAGTGGCAGCAGCTTCAATTTTTACCCCACTATTCTGGTTTATCGATTTGGCATCTTGGCGTGCAGTGTAGTATGTATACCCACTAATATCATACCCCTCAAAAGATGTAATATTAGTTTCAGGTCCGATTGCCAAACATCTGATCTCTTCGCTTACAGCTTCTGGATCTGATGATGCTAATGTCAACACATGATCTTTGAACCATTGGATAAAAACTCGGTTTTGTTCTTTTGTCAGCCAAATGTGGTTTTTCAAAGGATTTTGATGCCTTAACTCAACCATATGGGTTTCCAAATAAGGTTCAACAACCTCAAGATGTTGTAAGACAAACAAATGTGCTTGATGAATAAGTAGACGCGAAACTTGCACGATCTTTCTACCAATAACACCTTTACCCTTAAACCTGCCATAGTGTCGTGGTTTTGGGATACCAATAGACTCTGCCTCACTCAAATAATCGGTCACAAACTCCGTGACTTCCTCAGTCACTGTTGCTTCAACAATGCTCCCCTCTGGTCGATACCTATTCTTCATTCTACTTTTCAGAATACCCATGTACCGTTCAAAAGGGTACATGTACCGTAAGTATACCGGACCGCAGAACTGTATCTCTCGAACGATGTGCACAATTAGATGTACCATTATATCAAAGAAAGATGGTGGGAAATACATCTCAAGTTGACATAAAGTGATAACAATTTCACGTTGTAGATCATCTAGAGAGGTTACGTCAATTGCCTTGGAGCACACAGCGTTGAAAAAGAAACATAACCGAGTTAAAGCATTTCTGACATCAGATGGCAATATCCCTCGAATTGCGACCGGAAGAAGATGTAACATCAGTACATGATAATCGTGAGATTTCATGCCTAAAAGTTTTAAATCCTTCATCGATACAATGTTCTTCCAGTTTGAAGAGTATCCAGACGGTACTTTTACCGAGTACAGACATTTGCAGAAACTAATCTTTTCAGCCTTTGAGAGCGTGTAGCATGCAGGAGGTAGGTAGATTCGTTTCCCATTCTCTTGTGGGTGTAACTCCTTTCGTATACCCATGGTTTGCATGTCCTTTCTGATTTTCAATCCGTCTTTTGTTTTGCCGGGTATATTGAGTAAAGTCCCACTCACTGCCTCACCAACGTTCTTCACAATGTGCATGATGTCTAAGCAGTGCCTCACAGAAAGATGACGCCAATAAGGTAGTTCCCAAAAGATAGAACACTTTTTCCAAATGTTTTTCGCCGGTTTTGATGTGTTTCCAAATACATTTACAATGTCCTTAACCTTTTCGTACACTTCCTCAGAGGTCAGAGGTAGACGGGCCACACGAGTTTCGGCTTGACCATTGAACAACTTTCTCTTCGTTACTCGATAAGGGTGATCTTCGGGGAGAAGACGTCGATGACACATATAAACATTCTTCCCACAATGTTTTAAACGGTCCGAACAAGTGTCTTCCTCGCATATGGGACATGCAAATGTTCCTTTAACCGTGTAACCGGACAAGTTCCCATACGCAGGGAAGTCATTGACGGTACAGAACAACAAAGCCTTGAGCGTGAAATTCTCTCTTGCATAAGCATCATATACCACGGTCCCCTCATTCCACAATAGCTTCAGATCGTCGATCAGAGGGGCAAGGTACACATCAATGCTATTACCTGGCTGCTTGGGACCAGATATCAGGAGCGATAACATGATGTACTTTTGTTTCATACAAACCATGAGGGCAAATTGTAGATCACTAGCAGAACAGGCCATGTACTGTGTTGACTACTCAGTGTGCCGTACGGGTTCATTCCATCAGTACATAACCCAAGCCTCAGATTCCTATCTTCATGTCCGAAATGTTTTTTGAACCGTCTATTGATGTTTCTCCACTGAGGCCCATCTGCTGGATGTCTTAGTTTCTCATCACTCTTTCTACCCTCCGCATGCCATCGTAAGTTCTTTGCATCTTTCGGATTCGCAAACAACCGTTTGAATCTGGGTATAATCGGCAAATACCAAACAAGTTTTGCTGGAGGGCTTTTTTCTGAACGGAGGAGTACTCACCATCTTTATGCTTATACCGGGACAACGAACATTTTGGGCAATTGTCCAGATGTTCGTATTCACCCCTGTACAACACACAGTTGTTTGGACACGCGTGAATTTTTTTGTACTCTACTCCCATTGGACACACCCATTTCTTTGCCTCATACGTGGTCGTAGGGAGACCGTTCTCATCCGGTAGCATATCATGAATCAGCTCGAGGAATGCCGTGAAACCTTTGTCACTCAATCCATATCTTCCCTTCAGGTTGAACAAATTCAATATAGCTGTCAATTTCGTGTACTTAGTGCAAGTAGGATACAACGCCGTTTTGGATGCGTCCAACAACCTTTGATACTCATCCGGCCGGTCGACAAAGTTATCCTCAACGTTACCAAGCATCTCGTCAATTTGTTCATCATGATAAGTCGACTCACTGTCAACATTGACTCCGGAAGCGCTTGGGAGTTCTGACTCGTTAGTAGTATCGAATGTCTGCTCGGTTCTTGAGTTACACCGATCGTGACTGTAGGAAGATGAAGCATTATCTTCAACACGTTCTCCATGAAAAATCCATTTGTATAATGTGGCATGAAACCACGGGTCTTCACATGGAGTTGTACGAGGTTGATGCTTGAATAATGTCTAACCACACCACAATCAACACAAGGACATGGAATTTTCTCCGCCTTTGTCCTGTCCTTGTGTTGCACTGCAGCTTTGCAAAACTCTTTCAGCATTTTGTCAAAATGTTCGCCTCTATCACCATACATCCAGTCACGCTCCATACTACATGTGCAACAGATCACAGGTGTGAGTTAGATCCTTTGTAGAATATGGCCTATATTAAGTTGCACATGTTTATTTCCTAATGGAGCATGACTGGGATGATTGACAATTAGTCTAGCCTAACTCTAAGGTTGCAAACACAAAATAAACTACCATTTTAAATTTAAGAAATTGTTGCACTTCTAAAACAGAAACCGGTGTTTAAAACAATATTACGATTACGAATACTTTTTCTACAAAAAATTTGGCATGACCTTTGCATAATTGTACACATCCCGTGCTTATTATTCAGCACTCACCAAAGTCATCACAACCACAAACATTCCAACAATGGCAGCAACCAACAATTAAAATAAATCAATTCTTTACTAGCTAACTGAAAACCAATTGCAAATTCAGATCATCAAATCAACGCTTTCAATTCTCCACTGTATAAGTTCAAACCGGTTTACAGATTAACAAAGAATCGAGAGTTAGAATACGTACTTGTTTTTTAAGGATTTATGGACAGGGGAGACTGGTGCCTGAGAGGTAGGCTTCTGTGCGAGAGATGCAGCAATACCACTTCTGATATGTCTCTGCAAGGGAGCAACAAAAAATAAATTAAAAAAGAAATGCATCAACAAATAGGGAATGAAGCTAAATTATGTACTAGCACTTATATTTAAATACATAATTGCATTTATTAAACAAAAAATAAGGTTTAGTTACTTACTTGTGCACAGAGGAGGAAAGAGGAAAAGTAATGGAAGAAGGCGGGAAACAAGAGAGGTGAATAACGGACCTGATAAAAAAAATTAGATATTGTTAGACATATACACATACATCAAACAATTAATTACGAAGAGATTTTAAAAAAAAACGGCATGACTTTTGCATAATTTTACCTATCCCATGCTTATTATTAAGCATTCACCAACCATTCATCAACACAAATTTCCATCACAAATCAAACTAATACCAACTTTATCCATCAAACAAATTTTAATAATTTGTGGAAATAAATACAAAGTAAAATAAAGACACAACTATGCCTATTATTAAGCATTCACCAATTATTCAACAACACAAATTTCAATCATAAACCAAACTAATATATACCAAATTCATTCATCAAACGAAATTCCAATAATTTGTGGAAATCAAATACAAAGTACAAAAGAGAAAAATGATACGTTAGATTATATTACCGGTTCGAAAATGAATTGCTCTCCGCTCCGCTTTCAATCTACCATCAAATGGTAAAGAAGCTCCTTAAGTATTTATCTGTAGAGACACAAAAGAGAAAATGATAAGTTAGATTATATTACAGTGAGTGAAGAGAATGAAGAGTTAAATTAAAAAAAAAATACCGGTTCATAAATGAATTGTTTTCAGCCCCTCTTCTCAATCGGGCGTGCGAGACTTGTGTAGCAACACCAATCTCTACAGAGGCAACGCATAAAGATTGAACAACATTCAGATCAATTAGAATAATTTTATATTAAACTTAACGACTATACAATACTCATATATATAAATACATTCTCACACCTCTACTTCAAACCGCTACTAAAACGGCTAATACCTCACCTACTACAATATTTTTCTACTATGACTGCTTGTTCACGCTCTTATTCAATTATACACTACGAAACGTTCTACTCTTTTCTACTTATCATTTCTACACTTTTTTACTACTTTTATCTACTATAATCATCATTCTGCTCACTCATTACTTATACTCTTTCTTCTTTACTATTTCTTTCTTCTAAACTCACTACAAAATTTGATTATTTATACTTTGCGTTTACAACTTTCAATTCACTTGCTCACACAAGCAATGTACATATACATTTCATAACACTTCTCTAATATACAAACACAAATTAATTTATTTACGTACATTTGCTACTAATTTATAAAATACGAATAAATTAACAAGTGAGTTTAAACTCCCATTTTGTTAGTGAATTTAAAATAAGTTTAACTCACAGTAATTGAATTAACTAAGCCCGAAAAAACTAACTAAATTCCTTAACAATATTTTTTGACAACATATAAATAATATTTACAACAAATTAATTTATTTACGTACATTTTGCTACTAATTTATAAAATACGAATTAAATTAACTAAGTGAGTTTAACTAACTAAATTCACTAACTACAATGGAGTTAAACTTATTTTAACGTATATTTATTAAATAATATATGATGAAGATATATGAAATTGATAATAAACAACTTATTAATTATGTCATGGTTTATTATAGTATTACAATTTATATTAAAAATTAGATAAACAAATTTCCTTACAACTCGTATAAATAATTGATTATACATTTGATAGCCTTTTTATAATATAAATTTGTATTTATTATTATACTATTTTTATATTCAGTAATATATACGTTTCAATTTTATAATTTTACAAATTTAACGCATAATTTATGCATTACCTCTTTATCATATACATTACCTCTTAATTTACATTAAGTGTTTCTCTCATGGACGCCTAATATAACTCTAAACAATGGAGTTTCTCCCATAAACTTCTATTGTACAAAGTGGAAATGTTGAGAAAAAGACTCCTACAGGGAATAGACAATCGATCACAATAGTCCGGAATTTTTCCAACCTAACTATACTTAAAAGAAGGGCCAAAAACAGCACAAAAATTCACTCGGACATTTCGTCGAACACCTTGTGTGCATACATAAATTTAATAGTTTAACAACCAAATCTTGCAAAAATTTCACACACACAATAAATATCATCATCCACAATCATAATGTGACAACAATCTATCACTTTTAACAACAAATTAACAATTAAATAAGCAAAATCGAAAACAAAGTTAGGGTTGCTCACCTCTGTTCGCCTCTGTTAAATGGCGGAATGAGGCCGGCGACGCCATACGAAGACCACCACCGACGGCGCGACACCGGCGACAGCGAGAGGAGGAGGAGGGCGGCCGGAATACGGCTGTGGTGGCGGTGTTGGTCGCAATCGCCGCGAACAGAGAGGGAGAAGAGGGGTAATTAACCTAGCTAATGAAATCGTAATTGTTACGAAACGGGGTTGGGAGGTTAATTAAAAGGACCTATTTCGGCGGTTCCTTGTTAGAAAAACCGCCGAAAATAGGTTGAAAAGATGATTAAAAAAAAAAAAGAAAAATAGAAACACCTATTTCGGCGGTTTCGTGTAAGGAACCGCCGAAATAGGTCTCTTTAATTTTTTTATTATTAAAAAGGGCCTATTTCGGCGGTTCATATCTAGGAACCGCCGAAATAGACCCCTTCTTTACATACGGTATACATCTCGGGCCCCTATTACGGCGGTTTTATCTACAACCGCCGAAATAGGGGCGCCGAAATAGACGTTTTTTGACTAGTGTAGTGTAGGCAACTCCCCATTCAGAGTACATTGCCCTGTGGAACCTGCGTGTTGAGAGAGTGGTTCGATCTAAGTTGGATGATCCTGGTCATGCGTACGAAGAGTGGTACAGTCGCAACACGAGGAGATAAATTGGCCGTACGGAGCTCTATTGAGATTATATGGTGAGTAAATATGATTTTACTTGTTTTAATTTGTCTTATGACATATTATTTGGTTAATCATATGTTGAATTGTTTGTGGTCTAGGGGGAGGGAAGACCACAATGAGGTCATCGACATGCTAGAAGTCAATGCACGTCGATGAAGCTCTACTAGTCTACGGTTGATGAGAGACGAGTACAACAACACTTACTACACCTAGTACAAAAAATGCCTATTTCGGCGCCCCTATTTCGGCGGTTGTAGAGGCAACCGCCGAAATAGGTGTCTTTTTTTCAGACAATAGAAATCTCGGAGCCCTATTTGGCAGTTGTATAGGGTCATTTCCCGGATTTTTTCCGAAAATTTTGAAATGCCGCTTAATTTCAGTCTATTTCGGCGGTTGTTACTAACAACCGCCGAAATAGACTTTATTTAATTATATATTTGCTCGCTGACCTCATATCTTCATCCTCTCTCTTCACTTTAATTTCATATCCCTAACTGGCGCCGCTCCTTTGCGCCTTTGCCTCATTTTCTCTCTTGGTCTGCGCTTGTGGAGTGATAAATCACTTGAACTGCTGCATCTGCTCCAGATTGAAGATGGGGCTAAATCTGTTCATTCCAGAATCGGTAATATACTCGAACTTTTTTTCCATCTCTCCGCGAATAGCTCATGCCTCTTCATTCTCTTCTCGTGTTTCGCCTATACAAATGGAGAACAAGGAACATGCTCCGCGCGAACAAGAAACATACATGCTCATGCCTCTTCGTTCTCTCTTGTGTTTCGCATGTGCAGTGATAAATCACTGGAACCGCTGCGAATGAAGAACAAGGAACATACAGAGCGCGCGCCTGTGTGCAACAAATCACTGGAACTGGCTGCGTCTTTATGCGAGGTTGAAGACGATGCAAAGAGCCGATTTTTTTTTTTTTAAAAAAAAACACCTATTTCGGCGGTTCTTCAACCGCGAATTAGGACGCACACCTATTTCGGCGGCCTCCATTTTGGCGGTTTAGAACCGCCAAAATAGGCCCAAAAACAACCGCCGAAATAGGCCTTTTTTGTACTAGTGTACGTCCTTCCACGGCCACAGCATGTCCCAGTAGTAGCTGCCCAAGAGGAGGAAGATGCTTGATGCTGCTTGCGGATCAGGGTAGGAGAGAAGGAGTGGTCGTCGTCTTCCTTGTGGCCGAGGTAGAGGAAGAGGACGTGCACGTGGTCAAGCTCCTAAGGCAGTAGATCATCAGGAGGCATTCGACATCTCCGGTAGTATGACCATATCTCAGATCGTTGATCCTACGCAGCAGGTCGACATAAGGATTTGCATATTTTGGGAGCAGCTCAGGCTTTCCCGGGGCATCATCCTCTGGTGCTGGGACGAGCATGGAATTCGACATCACGACGCCGGCTTCAGACCTAACTTTAGCCTCTAACATCTACTCCTGGAGCACCACTTAGGGATAGAGATTCCCGAGATTGTCATGATGTAGGGGATCTAAGTGGTCGTGACCTTGATCCTACTCTTGCATCAACAGTTGAGGATCCTACACCTAGAGTGACTAGGACGTATGTACGACGTAGACATAGATGATGTAGGTTGTTACATTTGTAAACACACTTGATTTTGAGATTTGTATTACTATTGTTATGTATTCTATCTTATAAACTATTACATTGGTTCACATTTTGATTTCTTATGTTTATGTGACATTACAAATGTTTTGAATTTGTTCTGAGTACCGTGAATGTGTGAGGAGTCATAATATGTAGAGGTTGTTTGTTATGAATTGTGGTGTTCCAACACTTAGAAATTGCCTAAGTGCTGGTGAAACAGGTGAAATCGTGATTTCATACTTATTTCAGTAGTAGAAATCGTCTCTTCAAGAGACGATTTCATTTATTCAAAATATAAACAGGCCGGCGATTCATACAAGGGTGAATTGTTCTTTTGTATAGACGATTTCGACAAATCGTCTCTTCAACAGACGATTTCACTTGCCCACCGTCCAGCCACCAGCGCCAACGTGGCGCGGGGAAAAAGTGAAATCGTCTCTTGAAGAGACGATTTCTTCTTTGATAATTAATCAAATCGTCTCTTCAAGAGACGATTTCTCCGGGAGTGTTATTTCAGAAATTAGTTTGGGAGAGAGGTTAATATGGATATATTTTTGTCCTGGTGTTATTTCAGAATTTTTTTCTAACATGCAACAACTATTTCTTGTGTCGCTAACGGTGTGTGTGTGGGGAGCCAACTTCAACTGTATGTTTCACTTTCCCGAACACTACTCATCATGATTACTATTCTTATGCACAAACACAACACACCCACCGCCCGCTCCCCTCCCATTCATGATATTTAACTGTACAATTATATGCGCGTCTATATATAAGATGAAACTTAACTAAAATCGGGGCCGACTGAAAGCTACGCACGCATGTATATATCATCTTATAATTACGACATTAAATTCAAACTTAACTAAAACGGAGGAGGAGGAAAACGAAGAAATGCACATGCATATCAATTAATGCAGATGAGTATATAGATAAGACAGAAAGTTTTAATTAATTATGACACTTACTTTAAATGTTGATTGATTCTATACAACTATACAATACATACTATAATCGATTTTCTCAAGTTGGCAATTACAATGCATGGCCCATTATCAATTCTTATCAGCTGGCCGGTTCACTAATTCGGTAGTCTTTGGCCATATTGACTCACATTTGGAACAAAATTTGACAAAAGATTTCGATCATCTCATCTAATTGCATATGTATAGTCGTAGTAGTGGACTCTAAAAGTGAGCACACTGGAGGAAGACTTCCTAATTCTAATCATCAAGCTAGCCAGCAGTTCATACCACGCAGAGATTACAATAATTAATTTTTGATTCCAGAGTACACCTTTGATCTGAAAGGAATCGGCAGCACTGAGCAACGCCCGCCTGCCCGCCTCGCCTCATCAAAATATTGGGTCTGTTTCGTAAACAATTATTCTATTACCTGTAATTAAACTAGTTGATGGGACAAATTAGAATATAAAATGAAGAAATTAATTAATTGTCCCAAAAAAAAAAACAATCAAACGCATCCATTGTCGAAGTAGAAGCTCAAAACCAACCAAAGTACAGACAGACTAATTTAACGCTATTGAGATATCAGCATCAACGACCCTCTTTCCCATCTATCTATCTTCGCAGCTAGTCAGCCTCAGATGATAATCTTATTTAAGCGCTAACTCTTTAATTAATAGAGGGAAACCAAATCTGAGTGGTCACAGCTCATCAACACTGTCGTCAAAACTCTGCAATGTTTGTGCATGTTGGGTATAACTTTGATATTTTATACTGTATATCTGTTGATGCAGTTTTGATCAGCAAACTCAGTTCTATATTGAACATCTCAACAGACTAGTCTTGAACTCATCACTGAAATACGATGGAATTATTTATCGGAAAGAAGATTGATCGTGATTTATTTTCTCCTCGTTGGATAAAAGATAGAGAAAATTAAGCAGTTAGATTTCTCCTCCGAACCTATAAAAGTACGAGGCAAAATACTTAGGGTTACGATTTAAGAGAGAGAGAAATAGGAAAGAAAGAAAATTGCAGTTTTCTTTGCTTAGAGTGTATGGGTGATAGAAAGCTTGAGAAACTTCAAATTTAGATTGTTAGTTTCTAGGTTGAAGAACTAGATTTTTTGTGTGAGTGAGTTAAGTGCTTCCACTGTTAAGAAGGTGTCCATGACGTGTGAAAAACTTGTATCTAGTGGGATACGTGAAGTTGTATACATAACAATTGAAATAGTGAAGATTTCAATTCATACTTTCTATGTTCTCGTTTCATTATCAGTAACACTCCAAATCGTCTCAATCTTAGATCACATTGTATGAACTTTCAATTGGTATCAGATAAAGGTTACCCTTTTATTAAGAAGACACATCTTCAGGATTAATCAAAGATGATCAGTTCCTACAATGTCAAGGCTCCAAAGCTCACGAAATTCAACTATTCTTGTTGGTGCTTGTGAGTAAATGGGTGACCTACTCATGTCTATAGATTATGACTTTTGGACGGTTGTTTACAAAGTAGACCTGATTCCACAATGGAGGTTGTTGATGGAGGAGTTTCAAAACACAAGCCTGAAGAAGATTGGACTGACAATGACATGAAACTTCTCATCAGCAATAATAAGCAAGCTTTGAGGGTCATTGTTTCGTCTTTATCTGAAGGAGATCAACAAAAGGTGTTGGGAATTCACACGACAAAAGAGGTAAGAGAATTTCTTAAAACTGCTTATGTCAGTATTGACTTAGTTAGGAAAGCTAAAGGAAAACAATTCAATAGGCAATTCAACAACTTAAAGATGATAGAAGGAGAATCAATCTCACAAACTCTTGAAAGGTTCGACAAAATACTATGTGAGCTCAAAATTGTGGGGGAGGTTCCCTCGGATAACACAATCAATGAGAGGAATCTTGATAGCTTGGAAAAGAATGGTTGAACTTCATAACTCTTTTGGAAACCACAAATACTTATCAAAATTATCTTTTGAGGAGTTGGATTCTGAACTCATAGTTATGAAGGAAAGATGAGAGGACAAATAACCATTCAACAAAATTCAAACCAAGACTTAGCTCTGAAGGCTAAGAAGGTGGCAAATGAAACGGATGATGAAAATATAGATGAGGACGAGGAGATAACCTTGATTGCTAATGGAATCAGAAAAATATTCGGAGGAATGAGAGGTTCACAAAAGAATGGGAGATACAAGTCGAGGAAAGAACCCATCATATGTTTCAGGTGTAACAAACTTGGACACATGGTAAAAGATAGCAATCTCAAACCGAAGGAAAGCTTTCATGAAAAAGTAAAAAAGTTCACTGAAGTAGCAGCGGTAGCATGGGGTCAAGATATCTCAGACTCAGAGGTGAAGAAAACAACACAAACCTGTATGACTGTTGAGATGGAAGATGATGAACAAATTAGTGTAACCACTAATGTTGATTTCTGCATGATGTCTTGTGAAGACTGGAAAGCGGTCCTTGAAGGATAAGAGATGTGTCTCGAACTGATAAAAATGCTTTCAATTCGATAACAAAGAAAGATTTGTTCAACTTATTAACTTCAACTGTGACTAAGGTAAAATTTCTGGAAGAATGATTGCGAGAAAAAGAGGTTTCAAATAATGTTACATCTGAGTTCAGAACTAAGAATAATACAACACAATCTAAGATAGAGTTTGTAGGTCCTTTGTCCACCCGAATTACAGCTTTACCTAGATGGGCTCAGGATGAGATAGAGTCACTTCACGATAGAAATGAGAGTTTGAAGAGGGGAAATGGAAATCTTTATGATATTATTAGCTAAGAAAAAAAGGGAGGATGAGATACAATCTCAAGAAAACCCAATCTTGTACATTGGCAAATTCAACTTGAGTCGTATGCTGATCGGAAAGAAATCAGAGGACGTTAAAAATAAAAAGAGTCATACACTCAAACATACCAAACAAGTTATGAACATAAATAAACATTATTGTCGGTATTGTCATAAACAAGGGCATATTATAGGATTTTATAGAAAAATGAGCTATAAAAATGAAAAACCAATTTATTAGAATTTTTATCAGTATAGAACTCACAAGAATAGTATCAGATTTTTCCCACATGTACAAAAAACTAGGCCCAAGCAAGTCTGGGTACCCAAGACTAACAAATATCTCAAGTACATGTGGCTACACACCAGCAGAATTGGTGACTTATGGACAGTGGGTGTTCGCGACACATGAGTGGAGACAAGTCAAAATTCAATTCTCTTGTTGAACAAAGAGGAGGAAAAGTAACTTTTGGGAACAACGGAAAAGGAAGAATTGTTGGAATAGGGATAGTTGAAAATGAAAAATGCATTGATCAGGTGTGTCTATAACACGATTTACTTAGTGTTTCACAAGTATGTGACAAGGGTCTATCTGAGGTAGTAGTCTTTAACTCAAAAGGTTTCCAGGTACGGAACAAAGTTACACATGAAGGCTTACGCAAAGGGAATCTCTACATGGTAGATGTAAGTTATCAGACAAATGTAACTTGTCTTTCCCTCACGTTAAGAACACTATCTTGACATAACCCACAAGTAATTTGAGTTCTGAACTCACAACAACAAAACTCCCTTTTGATTGCCTCTCAATCTCACTTTTATATTTTTCTCTGTTCTTCACCTCTCTCTGCTCTCTTCTTATGAGTATATATAGGTCTCTGCGTATTTATCTATAAAAATATAAATTCCTAAATATCTCCCATATTTTCTCTATGTATACAAAGTATTTAATAATCATGTGTTACAATTCTTTAGTTATCAGTAAGTTACAAACTACTCGTAGGTAAAGGCGTCGTAAAAATAGAAGATCTCAACTGCTTGGATCTAAAAATACATTGAAAATGATAGATAGATAGATAGATAGATAGAATGATAGATAGATAATCCCTACTACCTAGATAGATAATCCCTCCAGGCGGCTCGGATTTAAATCGTACGACAGGTACTAAGTGGGAGGTAGTTCACAACCCCGTCTCTATTCGTGAGCCAGTTGCTAGCTAGGGTAGGGGTGTCTCTTGATCCAATTGTTGATGATATTCTTAGCAATGATCGGCAGTTGGTGATTCTGGCTTATCTTACAAGAAGGATAATAGTCTGGAAGAATGCTTCGAAGTGGTTGAGGCTAATTCAATGCTACGGATGAGAGGCGAAGCCATGCTGGTTTAGAGCGTGGGCGGCCACAAGCTGGTCCGGTGGAAGGAGATGAGGACGGGGAAGATCTTAGGAACTTATTCGATGAGCCGGAGTTCCCCCAGGTTTCAAGCTGATAGAAGTTAAAGATGATGTGAAGTAGGACCTGGATGAAAGAGCTCGGTGCTTCGCCCCTGTTGAAAGACTTGCGCTTAGGAGTCTTGAGGATATCATCCGGAAGTAAACAAGAGACCCCCCCCCCCCCATGATTCTCATGCTTCTTAGAATGATTATATAGCAAATGTGTAAGCCAGAAGTTAATCCAAGCTAGGCTTACTACCAGAAAGGAGCAGCATTTTAAGAAATCCTCTATAGGATTCTGCAAATTCTCTCGGGGTAGTAAATTCATGTGTAAGAGTAAGACTTTAGGAATGATGAATAGGTGAAGGGTGATTATTGTGCGCAGGCCGTGTAAGATCCTTGTGGGTCTTTCAGGGTGAATTCAGCATAATTAAAGGACAAAGGATTGAGAACACCTTTGATCATTTCAGTACTGATATATAGGGTCCGTTCGTTCACTCCATTAATCGCCTAAATGTGGTGCGTGTTAAGCGCGATAATCGATCAGTGGCAAAGGATGTGACAGAGTCGCCATTTGATGGTGAAATATCATGCATTTTGTGGCCAATCCAGCTTTAACATAAATTTAGTTTCGCTGTGTTTCAAAAATAAGCTCACATACGGGACTTGTAAATTCACCATGTTACCCTCCACTGTTTCTTCTATTTGCTTCGTACAACCAAATTGAATTTCCCCTTTCCCATGCCCGAGCACCAGCATCCCATTGAAGAAGTTCATCGCCGAATTCGAAATCACATATGAAAACATTTTGTACCAGTCGCAATTTAGGTGTGAGCTCTTTCCATTCAAACACAAACAAGACGGTTTCGGTGTCATTGAACGGATAGGGAAGAATCTTGAAGTCGAAATCAGAAGCAAATCGAACCCAGAAATTAGCAATGGTCATTGAATTCGAATCTAGAAGGAAGAATCACAAAGAATGAGTAAAGTCTTACCAAAATCTTTGATTTGAACATAATTGGTTTTGACTCTATCTATTCCAGCCCTCCTTCTTCAATCTAGTGTGCGAAATGCAAACTTCCAATGATTTTTCACTCCATATATATTCTAGAGGCATGGGCACAAGATGGGATTGAATCAAGGGTACTACAAAAAAAGTGACCTAAATTAACATTTTATTTTCAACGGAAGGTTTATTACGTTGATATTTATTTTTTGTTTAACACACCCAGCTAGCGTTGATTAAGTGGTCTTACGGGAATATCTATCTTTACTAGCTACTCTCTTTTTACTAGTCCATTTCACTCTGAAAAGAATTGTAAATTAAAATAACCCTCGACTTACCTGGCCTCCTCTCACCGACTACTCACTGCCCTCGGTCTGTTTCGCAAATCTCAAACGCATTCGCACTCTCACGATTGCTACCCTCGATCTGTTCCACCAAATCACAAACGCAATCAAGTCATTCCAGATTCGATACGGCTATCAATGTAGTGAAGGAAGGAGGAGCGCGAGGAACGGGTAAATCTTCAATTCCTCATAAATCGATTGTTAGAAGTTCATTCTAGTTTCGATTCCTCCCCCTTCATGTCCTCACTAAATCGTTCACTCGATTCAACCATAATTTTTTAAATCGAACATTATTTGCTTCTTATGTCTCACTCTTGTTCGCATCAAAATTTCGAGCAGCGATTTCCTCTTCTCTCTTCTCTTGCTGTAAACAAAGTAGTAACCTAACATTATCAGCGATTACCGTCAATGGACATAGCCGCACAAGTTAGGATTGAAGACGAACACAAGTTAGGATTGTTCATTAATACTGGTAGAATATAAAAAAAGAAGCCGTATACTATCATGGATGAGAACTCACAAACTCAAGTTCATCAATTATAACCAAATAGAATATTAAGAACTCAAGTTAGGTTGGGGACGAAAAATGAGAATCCTAAATTAACGTTTTTTTTCAACAAAGTAACCAAAGAAGCCGTATACTATCATGGTGGTATCCTTATGGTTGCTGGATCGATCTTTTAGTCCTTTTTGTAGGTGGAAAAGAATCCTAATTCTTAATGATTGTCAACAAAGTAATCTTCTATATAATTAATCACAAATGTACATCAATTTTAATTTTGAGTAGCTAGATTTTGAACGTTACTACCGTGATTGAAAATTTAAAGACTACGAAGATATTGTAATCGCTTCTGATTTCTATGACTTGGTTTTGCAGTACAATATCTTCGTTTCAGCAGTTGGGATTCCTAAAGCAAAGCTTAAGTTTGCTTCAGTTTTTACCTCTTCTTATGCCACCTTATGGACATGATTGAACCTGTTTGTACTTGGATTTTAAAACCATGACTACGAATTGTTATTAAGCTAAGAATGTGGAAGATCACACACTCTATTTGCTTCGGAATTTTGTTACACTGCTGTATTTTTATGCAAAGGGAAGAGATGCCTTAGAATTCTACATGTATGTTTTTATGATTAGTGCAGCTGATGTATTAAGCTCGTGCAAATACTAGTGCTCGCTTGTGGATTGTTTGTTTCGCGGGGGATGAACTTAATTGCTGTTGTGCTTGAATTTAAACATTGGATTAAAGAACGTCGGGAAGTGTCCATTTTCAAGGGATACTGGGAGCTATTGTGATGTGGAAATGACTTACACAATTTAGTGTCATGTACTTTCCCTTCTTCACCAGCACATATAAATTGAGATATATGCTAAGGGCATGGTTCATTTGCAGGACGTTGCTGTGGCAGCTGGAGCCACAGTTTCAGATAATGCAGTTATTGAAACGTTTGGGAATGATGACGAAGCACTAGAAGCAGCTGAAAGTGGAGCTGTGGTCAGTGTTGGAGTTGGCTCTCTAAGTTTTTATTCTAAGCGGATTTTTTTCTTGTAGTAATCCTGAAATATACCTTGCCTTTCATCTTCCTTTCCCATCTACAATGTCAGGTAAACTGGTTGCAGGACAAATGTTCAGTGTTAATGTTTCTTGTCTGAAATTGTTTATCCTTATTGTATTTATGTTCATCAGATAGTTGACCTTTCTCACTGGGGCCGGATCAGAGGTATATCCATTTTATCTTAACTTGTACGATTCATCAGTTTCATATTCATGTCCAATAATTTGTTTTATAGATCTTTTGAGATGTATTTTGCTTCCTAGTTGCTTGACTTTCTTTCAGTTGTAATAATTGTTGCTCTGATTTATCTGAAGTCAGTGGTGAAGACCGGATCCAATTTCTGCACAACCGAAGTACTGCTGATTTTGAATCTCTACGTGAAGGACATGTGAATTCCTTTTTCTGCTCTTCAAATTATTAAATGTCTGTGTGTGCTTCTGTTTCTGTTTACTTACTGTTCCGAATATCGGTGAAAAACGAAATATGTACTTTGAGCAGGGATGTGATACAGTCTTTGTGACTCCAACTGCGAGGACAATAGATATTGCCCATGCATGGAAAATGGTAATTTTCTTGCCACATGTATCATGACTTACGCACTCTTATCTCTTGAAAATCTTCAATCTTCTATTATGTCAACTTTCTCTATGATAAATGACCAATCTCTTTCTGTGACTTGCAGAAAAATGCAGTCTTGTTGGTTGTTTCGCCTGACACTCAGAAAAGAATTTGTGAAATGCTTGAAAAGTAAGTCATTAATTTTGAGCTAGCATATTCTGCTGTTGTGCTTTTTGCTGAGTTATTGTCTTCAAATGATTGTAATTTGGTGGGTGGTCTAAACCTACCTAACCACTTCAGACATGTTGGAGTTTTGTAACAGGTATATATTTTTCTCTGACAAAGTAGAGATCCAAGATATTTCATCTGACACTTCCCTATTTGCTCTGGTTGGTCCCGAAAGTAATAAAGTAAGTAGATGTAACAACTATTGTTGTAATCATGGATATATACTAGTCTCTTGGGTTATCTAATTCCGCTCTGGGGAATAGGTCGTGCAATCTTTAGGTCTTGGAGATCTCATAGGACAACCTTACGGAACACACAAGCATTTTAGTGTAAGACTTATTAGTATCTTCTGCTATCCACTTTGGTGGTAAGTTTGCTTTGGAAGTGTAACAATCACTCTTCCTTTTTCCTTCTGTCGTACATGTAGGTAAATGGACTGCCGGTAACCATTGGTGTAGGTAACTTTATTTCAGAAGGAGGATTTACCATGATGTTATCACGTCTGCAGCTGCATCGGTTTGGAAAGAGATTGTGGGCATGGATGTTACTCCAATGGGTTCAAATGCGTGGGAAAGACTAAGGATTTTACAAGGTTTTTCGTTCATGGATGAGGATCTAATATATAAGTGTTGCTTTTTAGACTTGACTGAGTCAGAGTTCAGAGCTGACTTAAAGCTGCATAGATGATAAATGAACTTCAAATCTGCATTTTGTGTGATCAAGTTGTTCATCTTGGTCTGACAGGAAGACCATCACCAGGGAAAGAGATAACAGAAGAATTTAATGTCCTAGAAGCTGGGCTTTGGAATTCAATCTCCATGAACAAAGGTGGGTCTGACTCCGTTTGTTAACAATGTTAAAATAATGAAGACTTTTGGCTAGCTTGTGATCAAATAATCATCTCATTATATATCATCTGATTCAGGATGTTACAAGGGGCAAGAGACCATCTCAAGGCTAATTACTAACGATGGTGTGAAGCAACATCTTTGGGGAGTTAGCTTGTCTGCTCAAGCTGAACCAGGGAGTCCTATCCTTATTGATGGGAAAAAGGCAAGCTATGTTATATTATAAAATAAAAGTGCTAAAATAGATGTAGAACTTTAGCTGCGTTTTGGTTTTCCATTGTTTTTTCATAGTGAATTGGTTAATCATCAAGATATATATAACAGGGGAGAAATTAATTCAAATTTGCAGGTGGGAAAGCTTACTAGTTGTACGGTGGGAAGAGATGGGTTGAGTTCATTGGTTTGGGTTACGTCAAGAGACGGTGGGAAGAGATGGGTTGAGTTCATTGGTTTGAAATACTGTTTCATTGTGTAGACTGATTGTGACAGTCGAACCATTTTTTTAAAATTTTGAAGATGGGATTGAATTGTAGATGTGTCTAACTACATCCTCAATGTGGTGTGTTGGCTTTGATAGTTATTTCAGGTTTTTTTTTAAGAAAATTGTATACTTTTTTGACGCAATATTTACGTCGTATATAGATAATATCATTTGAGTGGAAAATGTCATTTACGATGCAAATTTCTGTTAGTTTAATATTCTTTTCGACACAATTTTTTGTAGAAATTCTTAACTATTTGCGTTGACAATATTTTTTCAACAGTGTCAAACTCGACACTTTGATGTTGTGTTGTGTTGATTCCTAATTTTTGACACAAATATGTGTTGAAAATTGAGAATTTCTTGTGTTGAAACACACACATAATTTTGTAGTGGTAATTTCGTATTACGACCACCAAGTCAGCATTTAACTTTGAGATGCCAAACGAATTACCCGTTT
This sequence comes from Limonium bicolor, assembly GCA_023374045.1. NCBI lineage: Eukaryota > Viridiplantae > Streptophyta > Magnoliopsida > Caryophyllales > Plumbaginaceae > Limonium > Limonium bicolor. Next base: position 97,056,451 of record CM041779.1, read on the forward strand.
ACCCAGACATCATTAAGCTGAGCTTTTCTCCCAGGAATTAATGTCCGATTAATGCCCAGTGGAATTTACCGCTTACGAGGGAACGGGACCTATAGTACTACAACTGAAAAACAGTGGGGTTAATCGCTGAACTATACAACTTTGGTTGAATTGAGATAACCTAGTAATTGACATGACAACTACGTACATCGCTTGAAATTAATACAGATCTAGTTCAGATTTTAATCTTTCACGAAAAATGAAAGAAGAATCAATTGGTACCTCTTCGATTACGGAAAAGGACATATATCCCTTAGTGTTAATTAGAAAATCATTTAAATTCAGGATAAGATGTCAACACACTGATTATGCTAATTAATTAACTTAGAGGATACAAATACTGCTCTAATAGATTACCTGTAGATGCAAATAGTCATTAATCCCAGTTGCTTCAGAATAAGACAAGGGACATAATTGATCGAGTGAAGAAAGCTGGAGTTTACAATCTCAACAACGATCATCTTGTCTGTCCTGCAATCTCAAGCCCCAGTGTATGTGTATCAATAGTCCAGTTATGCAACTGTACGTACGTCTGTACAAATAATTGATCTACTTTTTTTTTTTTGTTCAAGGAAAAGTAATTGATCTACTTAATTGAACTATTCAACTTGGCAAGCATGTCGGGATCATATATATAACTTTTTATACATATATTGTACTGTGCAATCGATATCATTTGCGCAGTATATACAGCGCATGCCAAAATTTGATTAATTAAATGACTCATAAACATGAAAGGGATCTTCAAACATATACAGAATCTTAATTTCATGAATCATGATTAAGAGAGCTCACTAGTGTGTACCAAGTCGACTTGTAACGGTATATACCCCCTGTCTAGCTCTATCTAGCTCGCTTTCAATATTTCCTCCTTTCTGATCCAGTCATTTTCCTTTTTACTACTGGCTAGGGGTAAACGGTTTGGTTGATGGCTAGACAAGAGAGACATCGCCTAACATAAGAGATAGTAATGCTAGTAAGTATTGACCACATACATATAAAAAGTGTAAGAATTTGGAGTCACGCAAACATGAAAAGTGGTTATAAAGCAAAAGCTTGAACAGGGGAGCAGTTCCTATAGGCAGGGATGTCAATGGGTGACGGGTACCCGTTTCACCCGATCACCCGACTCATAAAAACGGGTGAAAAACCCGAAATAAACGAGTGAAAAACGGGTGACGGATGAAACGGGTGCGGGTGATGGGTCGGGTCGGGTGAACATTTTTCACCCGGTCACCCGACCCGTTCACCCGACCCGTCACCCGTATGTATTTATATTAAGTAAAAAAAAATATTAATCTCATATTTGTTGAGATAATTTAGAAAAAGTTTGGTTAATACTCCATGTTTTGAGTATGTTATTGATATTAGATGATGTGGTATGTATTATTGAACAAATATGAACGATTTTTTTTGAAAGATTATGCTTATATAAAGTGTTAAAAACAAAAAAAAGTTGCTGAAAAAAAATATAAACGGGTGACGGGTTCACCCATTTCACCCGCGGGTGACGGGTGAAACGAGTGACGGGTGATGAAGTTGCGGGTGACGGGTCGGGTCGGGTGGTACGGGTGAAAAACGGGTGACGGATCGGGTGGAACATCACCCGATCCGAACCCGACCTGTTGCCATCCCAGTTACCCTTTTGTAGATCATACTCCATACTTACTATGATGCCAACTTTTTACCCAAAAGCAAGGCTCAACATATATAGATCAACGATCAATAAGTCAAATTGTAACTTAGGGCATCCACAATGATTTTAAGTTTCTTAACATATTCCTAGGTGCCATGTCATCTAAAAATTATATTTTATTACTTAAGAAACTTATTCACTACAATAACAAAGTTTCTTAATCTTCTCTCTTAATAAACAACCAATAAACTATCACTATTTAGTTATGAGATAAAATATAAAAGAGAGATACACATAGGTGGGTCTAATGTCATAAAAAGTGGGGTTCTTATTTAAGAACCTTGAAAAGAGAAAATGAGTGAAATCCACACCATTGTAGAACATTTCACATATGTAACCGTATTAAAAACCCCTATTATGGATGCCCTTAGACATTACCAACATCGACCTAAAGACCCAACCAACTTATTTATTACTTTTGATACCCAAAGCTAACCACTTAGACTTATGACAAGTTACTCAACTAACTCACATTCCTAGGCCAAGCTCTCACTTAATTATCAACACCATCTCAATTGTTGTCGCCGAAGTACTTGTGCGCGCAAGCCCGTGGGCACACTCACATCCAACATCTCAATTGGATCACAAGGTTCAAAAAAAAAAAAAGTGACACACAACTCGAGGGATTGGAAGCGCGCATCTTGTAGCTCCCTGTACTCTGACACACAACATGTCTAGTAGAGCTCGCCCTATTGTTCCACCGAGAGTGCCAGACCTAGAGCATAATCACAACTTGTTCGAGCCTGGAAAAATGCTTAATATGCTTGGGCCAAATATTTTTGTGTGGGCCTAGACAAAATGTCTAGGCCTGAATGAAATCCGATCAGGATGCGACACAATATTGAGCCCAAGAAAAAGTCTGGCCCGGCCATGCTGAATATATATATTTATATTAAATAAAATTTTATATAATTATATATAATACAAATTTTATGTAAATTATATATAGTATATAACTTTTATATAAGTTATATATAGTTTATAAATTAAATTAGATTAGATTAGATTAGATATAAATTATAGTATTAATGTATATCTTAAAAAACAAAAAATTGAACTGGTCACTAGTGGAAAAAACGAGCATAGCCAACCGACCCACGATTGATACAGGTTACCCACCATTGATACAGGCACCCCAGAATTTCTTTGCATCTTGGCATCTAATAAAGAGACATCTCAAAAAAATTCGGTCTAGCGACTTACTTGGAAATGGAGTGTCTATGCGCAGCCGTTGACCATGCTTGAAGCACTTTTGGGCATCTGTCGGGAGTAGAATTTACGAGTTTAGTCTTCCAGTAACTCCTCTTTGATTGCTTAGAGTCAAGGCTCTTCTGGTGATAATACTACTTCTAACTCGATTTCATCTAGTGAACCAGAATCCACAGGAGTTGGCACTCCATTATTTGGGCTTATTGGTGATCCTACAGTAATAGATTGTATGCCTTATGGATTAAGCTTTGCGGCGACTGGTTACACGGCTCCAGTGACCTCTTCCAGTTTAAAATTATTCTAAGGTCTAATGGCTGCTTTTGAGTCATGTTCTGGTTGCAAGATGAACAGGGGTTCGAACTAGCTAGCAGATATGTTAGCGAAGTTTAGCCTTGAAGCTAGGAGGGGTATGGTTATACTTGAAACTCCACCGGAGAGGTGTAGAGAGACAATTGGACGGGAAAGTGCTGATTAGTGAATAAAGCTCCACTTTGATCAAAAAAAATCTAAGGTCAACCTCTTCTACTGGGTCAAGGAGTTTAGTCGACCGGGTATGCGTGAGCCAAGTGGTCGAATGCAAAATTTTAGTCCGACCAACCCACCGGGTCGGTCACAAGTTGAATGCAAAATGTAATTATGACCATCCCAGTGGGCCGGTCAGCTCTAGATAGACCTTTATAATATCATAAATAAAATGTGTAACTTCACCTATAGTAAAAAATACTCTATAAAGTGGTGAAATAGGTCATAAACCTAATAAAATGTAGGTGAATATAAATCCTTTAATACATGTTTTCACCACTTATCAATCGTGAGACTTAGAAAGTGAGAAAGTTCAACCCTAGAAAACTGGAAAATCGGGGGGGGGGGGTGTTTGTTGTAGGAAATTAAATAACAAGAAGCGATTAATAAAGCAAATAAATTAGCAGGCAAAAGTAAAACGAGTAGATAATACATGCGAGATGGAATCCCGGGTTCAGGTTATTTTCGCTAGATAGAATATGTAACTTCTACAAATTAATTCAATATATGGATTGACAAATTCCTTACTCTTCAGGATTAAATCCTAGACTAAAAAAAGCTCATCTACCAAAACATGCAAGATCTAATCCAGTTTCAACCAAAACACATGCAGATGGATTAAGCATGAGGAATTATTTTGCATCTAAAGGAAGATCTAGTCAATCCGATTCAATTTTTCATAGGCTAACCGATTAATTAGACATTCCAACTAATCAGCGGTCTACTCATAAAGCTAATTAAGAAATTCATGAAATTTATTAAGAAGCGCAAGTTTAACATTAATATGAAACAATCCATAAATATCTCAAATCAAACTTGTAGGAGTAGTTGCAAAATAATCCCTGGCTACGAGTAAACCACCCCCAGTGTAGATCTTACTTAACCGAGCATATTACAGAAGAGAACAAACGAAGATAGTGGAGAGTTCATAGTGATAGAGAAAACTCCTAGGCTTGCTTCGTTATCCAGATGTGAAGACGCCGAGCCTTAAGGTAGAAGGTGGTGGAGAACTCTTAACGGCTACACTAGGGGCTCTTAAGTGTTAGTGAGATATGTCGTGAATCATTTGTTCTTCTATTGCTCTCGCTCTTCCTCTGTTTCATGAAATTTTCCGCTTATAGATATCTCCGGACTTGCGTTCTTAATATCTCCTTCGCAAAATGTTGAACTTCACATAAAATGCGTCCTAAGTCATACAAGCATCAAAATAAGACATTTTTCAAACATTTTATCTTCAATATAGATACAAACTTTAATTAAGCATAAAAATTAGGAAAAACGGTAACAAAATTAACAGATTTCAGCAGTAAAAATATGTAAAATATCGGTCAATGACACTTATAGCATATGAGGACAATCCAAGTTTTCCTTTTCCCATTTAGTTTGTACAACACCATGTTGTAATTTTAATGTAATTAATTTCGTGCTACCTTTTCTTTTCTTTTCTTTTCAAAACAAAAAAATTCCGTGCTATCTAGGACTCTACTTCCTGGGCATCCGCCTTAAAATTGGAAGATGGCCCGTTCTATGGGACGATTAATCCGCACTATTTTCAAACGCAGCAATAGTTGTGTTTGGATTTTAAGCTTCTGTGAGAGAAAAGGTAGGTCCAACATAAAAAAATGACAAATAAAACAATGACATGTGGCAGATTAATCTAAGAGAAAAGTAAAAGTCATGAATCGAACGGGCCCTAAAAAAAAATAGAAGACCTCAACAGGACAAGCACTCCTGTCATACTTTAGATTCACGTAACGTCGTGGTTGTTGTACCCAAAACCATCCTTTCAAAGATTGGTCCTAAAAGGAGCCAGCCTAGCCTAGATTTGTCTTCATTTCCAGAGGAACCATAAGAACAGAGCAAACCCGACGCGACATGAAAAATTATGGCAGAAAACGAAATTATAAGTAGAGATTATCATTATTAAGCGACTAATGATAAATTCTCCCAGATCTCAAGCCTTCGTTATCGAAGATGTTTGCTAGGGTTCTTGAGAGAAAACATCAAAGACTTTCGCTCACCATTCTTGAAGAAAAGGGTCGAAACCCAGAAGGTTTAGTACAGACTCGCGGAAAGAAAGATAGGAAAAGATAATCCCAGACACTAACTACACTATAGAATATAAGCTCGGGGAGCTTCCACCCAACCACCCTCACGGCACGTGACTAACATGTAAAACTAGATAACAAACATAAATAACATAACATAAGAGTATATTAATATATATACTCCTAACACTCCCCCTCAAAACATGCAGAAAAGCATGTTTTGGAACATAAATACAAGTAGCAGCAACCAGCTTCACTTAGGAACCGACATCCTTCATCCCGAGCCTTCTAACAAGGATATGATATCTCTTTCCTGACAAGGTTTTGGTCAACAAGTCTGCTAGCTGATCTCTGGTGCCCACAAAATCAACAGAAATCAGACCATCCCGGAGCTTCTCCCTTACAAAATGAATGTCCAACTCAATATGCTTCGTCCTCTCGTGCAGAACCGGATTTCTGGCAATGTGAATGGCAGACTGACTATCTGATTTGACCGGCACTGGAGTTATGTCTTGCACCCCCAGCTCATGGAGCAATCTGGTTAGCCAGCTGAGTTCTGCTGTAACTGTCTCATGGCCCTATATTCAGATTCTGCAGAGGACAAAGCAACAGATGTTGTTTCTTAGATTTCCACGACAGAGGACTGCCTCCAAAGCATATAAAATAACCGCTAATGGAACGCCTAGTGTTAGGACAACTAGCCCAGTCAGCATCACAAAAAGCAACTAAGTTATAATCTGGCTTGTTATTAAACAGAAGCCCATAACCACTTGTTCCCTTAACATATCTTAAAGTATGCAAGGCAGCCTCAAAATGCAGAACAGTAGGGAAATCTAAAAACTGACTTAAGACTTGAATTGAATAACATAAATCAGGTCTACTATGAGAGAGGAAACTCAGTTTTCCAACCAAACGTCTATATGTGCTAGGATCAGTCAAAGCTTCACCCTCATTCCTTCTCAACTTCACATTAACCTCTAATGGACTAGCCACAGATCTCAGATTGTCGCATCCAAATTCTTTAACCAAATTGTCATAGTAAGACTTTTGCAACAGAAGAATTCCATCCTCTCCATGCAAAAACTGCATACCCAAAATATAACTCAAGGAACCTAAGTCTTTAATCTTGAATTTTTGGTCAAGATCTGTTTAATAGACCTAATCAAATTAAGATCATCCCCAGTAACAAGTATAATCGTCTACATACACAACCAGAAAACAACACCTTCCCATCAGTTTTCCTAGAAAATAAAGAGTAGTGCATTCATGGAATGGCTGAAACCCAAACCTCTTAAGAAACTACTAAGCTTCTCATGCCACTGCCTAGAAGCTTGCTTGAGGCCATAAAGAGATTTTCTTCAACTTACAAACCTTCCTTGTATTTTCTAAATCATGCCCTTCAGTATTTCCATAAAAACATCTTCATTTAGATCCCCATGGAGAAAAGCATTATTAATGTCAAGTTGTCCTATATGCCAACCCCTCTTAACAGCAAGAGAAATCAGAGCCTTGATAGTTGTAAACTTTACTACAGGTGAAAAAGTTTCCGAATAATCAATACCATATTTTTGGGTGTATCCTTAGCTACAAGCCTAGCCTTGTATCTTTCTAATGATCCATCCGCATGAAGCTTAACTTATACACCCATTTACATTTAATAGGTTTCTTCCCTAAAGGGAGATCAACAATTCCCATGTCTTATTTTTATCCAAAGCCCTAAATTCCTCTTCCATGGCTTCCCTCCACCTAGGATTTCTATTAGCTTCGGTATAAGTAGCAGGCTCAGAAACATTATGCAGATTCACATTAAGGCACAGACCATCATGTATTGCATTAACAGAAGCATTAACACATTTCTCATCATTCAGAGCATAAAAATTTCTCCTAACTAAACTAGAAGAAGCAATAGTCTCATTTTCACAGGAAGAATCCAGAAGAGAATTATCAGATAAGAAATCTCCTACTTTAGAGCAAGCTGGGACAGACTTAGTCATCCTGTCTCTCAGAATCATTGAAAAACAATCAGAAGTTAACTTATCTTTAAAGGAGTGTCCAACCACATAATCTTCAAGATACTTGGGACTTTGTCTTTCTCTGCTCGACCTTCTAATGGAAGCTTCTCCCCCTGGAACATTGTCCCCTGTCTGGACTTCATCAGTGGTCCCCATGTCTCCTTGAGTGGTCCCCATGTCTCCTTGAGAATTATCTTGACCCTCTGTTTCTATTTCTTGTGTGATAGGCACTGGTCTGGACTGATCATTTGTTCATGCCAGTAATAGTTTCTTGGTCTCCTCCATGAGTTCTCCTGTCTCATTCTCAAAATCCAAAAACTCATTGAAAAATGCATCAGACCCATTACTATTGTTTGAAAAATCATTGTTCCCTTTGTGTGGATGGTCTCTAAAAGGATACAGATTCTCATGAAAGACCACATCTCTACTGAAAATTATAGCATTGTTGTCCAAGTCTAAAATCTTGTAGCCCTTTTTACTTTGAGAGTACCCAAGGAAAATCCCTTTGACAGATCTAGAAGCAAACTTATCATATTGAGGTCTATTAATATTGGCAAAGCACAAGCACCCAAAGCATTTTAGATCATGATAATTAGGTTCTCTTCCAAAGATATTTCATAAGGACTTTTATCATTGGTACTTTTCAGTTGCATCCTATTAATAAGGTAGGTAGCAGTCAGAATGCTATCACCCCAAAATTTTAATGGAAGATTAGAATGAAACATTAAAGATCTGGCAGTCTCTAATATATGCCTGTGTTTCCTCTCCACAACACCATTCTGTGTTGGAGTGTGCACACAAGTAGTTTGATGAATAATCCCATTATCTTTAAGAAAATCATAAGCAATCCTAGAACTACCAAGCTCATAAGCATTATCAGTCCTTAAGAACTTAACCTTTATTCGAACTGGTTTTTAACCATCTTGAAAACTGAATTATGACATTAAAAGACTCAGATTTTGACGAACATAAAGTGTGTCCAGGTTGCTCTACTTCTGTCATCAACTAAAGTAACAAAGTAAGAAAACCCATCATATGTTTTTGTCTTGTAAGGGCCCCATAAGTCAGCATGTATGAGCTCAACACGTCATAATTTTTAGGAGAACCAACACCAAAAGGTAATCTGTGGCTCTTTGATCTAGAACATGATTCACAAATGAATTGTTTATTGCTATCAGGTGATCAATTAGACCGAGTTTACAATTTTGTTTCTTGGTATATGACCAGGTCTATGATGCCACAGACTCATGCTGTCATTACAATCAAAACCAAGTCTAGTCACCTTATCAGTACAGACACAGAAATCAGGTCCTTTCTTCCTACTTCTATCACCTTTGTAATCACATGCACAAGTACCAGTTTCAGTCCTAGGTTTTCTATCATGCTTGCAATCTAGAACATATAGACCTCTGCTGAGTTTTCCAATCTGTATAGGTCTGCTGCCCTTACAGTCCTGATAGAAACACAACTTAGTGTCAAACACAAAACTTCCCTTCATATCAAGGGATAACTTACTGATTGAAACAAGGTTGAACTTAAATGCAGGAACAAAAAGGACATCCCTTAGAATAATCAGGTTATTAATCCTAATCTCACCTATAATCTTAACAAATTGTGGATGCCCATCAGGCATACCCACTGTGTGAGCGTTGTCAAGTTCAACATAATTAGTAAATAGGCTTAAATCACCACACATATGGTCAGAGGCTCCAGAGTCAAGGATCCAATCAGAAGAACTAAAAACTTCATGCTCTTTGACATTCATGCTCATAAAATCTAAATATTTGAGACAAGACGATGAATTAGAATCCATACCAACGAATCCAGAAGTGTCAGAAGACTGGTTCCCTTTGGATGCAACCTGAGCCTTGCTGATATAATAAAAAAGCTTGCTCATCTGGTCAGTAGACAAAATACCTCCAAAGGGATCCTTGGAATCCACTTTCTGTTCTTCTTCTCTGGTTTCCATCGATCCAGCAGCATTGGCACTGCTCCTTCTCCCCTTAGGATTTCTCCAGCCTTGGGTACCCAATTTTCTGGTAGCATCGATCCTCCGTGTGACCCATCTTATTACAGTGGCTGCACTGGAGATTTCCCCGTCTAGGGTTAGCCGACTGTCCTTGAAGTTACCCCTTTTTCCTTGTTCTGAGGCAAAAGAAAGGGAAGTAGCTTCTGATGGACTTGATTTGGTGAGGTGTTTCTGACGTTCCTCCTGGATTAGTTGAGAAAACACTTGGTCAACTTTTGGAAGTGGGCACTGCAAACAGTATATTTCCTCGAATGATACTGTATTTCTCATCTAATCCCATCAAGAACTGGATGAGTCTTCTTTCCCTGACGTATTCCTGAATTTATTTGATACGTTACAGGTGCAAGAACCACATGTGCACGCGGGAACCGTGTTGCTAGCATCAATTTCGCTCCAAAGAAGCTTCACCCTTGTGAAGTAATCAACAACAGAATCGTTCCCTTGCTTCATTAGGGCTAATCTCTGTTCTAGGTCGTAGATCCTCGTTCCATCGGTTTGTTCATATCGATCGCAGAGATCTTCCCACATGGCCGCCGCGGTAGGGTTAAAGAGAATGCTATCGGAAATTCTCTTTTCCAAACTCATAAGAAGCCATGCCTTCACCATATTGTCGCACCTCGTCCAAGCCTTTGTCTTTTGCTCTGAATCCGTTGGTTTCTTGATAGATCCATCAACAAAGCCATATTTGTTCTTCGCTCCAAGGGCAATGGACATCTGCATCTTCCAACATGCGAAGCCCTGGCCGTTGAATTTCGTGGCGAGAAGGGAACCTGGTTGTTCAGCACTGGCCATGAAGAGGGGGTCCGCATTTTGTTCTGCGGTGGCTTCTGGTTTCTCGGGAGTGCCGATATCGTCTACAACGCCCTTCTCGTTCGACATGATGAAGACGGCGATACCAGGGACACGAAGAAAAGGAAAGAGAACCGGGCGACACTGGAAGAGAAAACGAGAAGAAAATACGAGAAACCAACCAATGCTAGATTGAACAACGGGATCGATGAAGCTAGAGACGGCGAAGAGCGGAGAAGCGAAATCGAAGCCGGGCTTGAGACACGATGCTCTGATACCATGATAAATTCTCCCAGATCTCAAGCCTTCGTTATCGAAGATGTTTGCTAGGGTTCTTGAGAAAACATCAAAGACTTTCGCTCACCATTCTTGAAGAAAAGGGTCGAAACCCAGAAGGTTTAGTACAGACTCGCGGAAAGAAAGATAGGAAAAGATAACCCCAGACACTAACTACACTATAGAATATAAGCTCGGGGAGCTTCCACCCAACCACCCTCACGGCACGTGACTAACATGTAAAACTAGATAACAAACATATAATAACATAACATAAGAGTATATTAATATATATACTCCTAACAACTAACGACCTATCACGTTTCCGTGTATCTTCGCTAAGCGAAATTCTGGAGATCTTTTGTGAGAGAGATGGTTTTTTAATTATTGTCATGTCACTGAGCGCTTAATTATGATTCGTTTATATTTTTTTCGATACAAAATTTTGGCAGAAGACTGACTGAGCGCTTATGATTAGTTTATGAATGAGATCAGTTAGTTTAGTATATACAGCTCATTTCCGTTCGATCGTCCAAAAGTTGTGAATTCGATTATGTATTTTCGAAACTACCAACATAACATATCATTAGAGACGAAAAAGAGGTTCAAGAGTACAATATTCGGCTTCAGTCAGATGTGGTGTAATGCTTGCGATTCGATTATGTTGTGTGCAAGTCTTCACAATGTTTTGAAGTGATATATAGCAAAGCTCCAAAAGTTTTGGGTATTATAGTATTGGTATGAGTAAGATTCTTTTGGTACTTCAACTTTACCACACATATTACACCAACGAACACAAGTACACCACTAACCATTTCTCTAGCTAAGTTCCATTTATATTACATTGGTACCCAAACTACAGTGTACACTACACTTTGTAAACCATAACAACCACCAGTACTTAGCTACCTAGCTCGCTCAAACCGTTGCTGGGTAGTTGCTTATCTTATCTTGGTTGACCCTAGCTGCAGTCGTAACCGACTCCGCCACACCTCCCGGCGTGGTTATCATGTACGGCGTATTCCTTATCTCTGCCGACACCACCGCCTCCGCATCTTCCTTCGTCGCGGGTTTATCACCTACTAACTGCCCCTTCGCATCCTTATAAATCATCACACACATATATATGATTACTAACGTTACGAGATTAATTAATACTTCGTACAAAACACGCGTATTAGTTAATTAGTATACATATATACAACTCTATCTGTTAAGTATAAAGTAAATTTTTACCCCTAGAACGTCGCGAATGGTTTTCTTTGCTCCTTGATCTGCTATCCTCGACCGGGCCTAGCTCGGCCCGGCCCGAGCATGTAAAAACCGGGCTTGGTTTTTGAAAATAGGCCCGACGGGCCTAAAATTTTCCTTTAGCCCGGCCCGAACCCGGTCCGCCCGCCCGAATGATCACCTCTAGACAGAAGCCATCACCAAACAGTCAAAGGACTCATTTGACATTTTTATTCTTATAAATGTCCACTAAACAGCTGCCACCAAAGAAAACCTATATCAACCAAAATCTGTTAATATAGATGTTGGTGGACAAATATCATTTTTTCTAGTGCAACGCCCCATTGACACTAATACTAACGATAGTGGACTACTACTTGTATGTATTTTTCAAAAAGGGTCAAGATTGATTACGACGAGAACATTCGATTTGGATATATCATCATCGATTTTGGGCGGTGATATGGGTCAACCACGTCAACTCCACGTGTCTCTTTTTCCATACAGCCACAGGTCCCACCAAGAACACGACCTTAGGAATGAAATAATGTATGTGTCATGTACACTCCGCGGCGCGTGTGCATGGGAAAAGATGCAAGCAACCGTCTTAGGATCGGAAAGCAAATATAAATTAGCTAACAACGAGGACAGACTCCGCTTATAGACTACTGAATCAATCAAAAACTAGCATACAGCAATTAGTAGCCGGCCGTAGAAAACATAAGGAACACCAAGAGCTACAAATCAACATGAGTGATCAGGAGCAACCTAGGCGGCGTGAAGAATCGAAGCCGTCGTCGATCAAGTACAGCGACGTGTTCCCATCCGTGTCGGATTCAAAGCTGGCTAATAAACCTATAGCTCCAGGTGACGCGGCACAAATGCAAGCCGCCGAGAGCTTAGCTATAGGAAAGACACAGAAAGGAGGACCGGCTGCCGTCATGCAGTCCGCCGCGACTAAGAACGTCCAGGCTGGTGTAGTCTCCGGTGATGCGGTAACTGATGTAGTCAAGAACGAGGGTATCAAAGTTATAAAGAGTGAAGAGGAAGGAAGACGAGTTATCACCGAATCCGTTGGTAATCAGGTCAAGTGATCGCACCTTTTGGTTTACATGTCATCATCTAATTTATAATACTGTATTATTGTCAATTAATATACCTAATTGTTAACGGATTGGAGTTTATAATTTGTAGGTTTTGGGTGAGTTTGTTGAGCCAAAGTGGGAATGACGGTTCCATCAGCAGTGTTGTCACGTGACGCAGTGACAATAGGAGAAGCGTTGGAAGCCGCAGCGAAGTCAGCTGCAGGTGACAAGCCGGTGACTCAGAGTGACGCTGCGGCTATAACTGTTGCGGAGATGAGAGCGAGTCAGATGAACCAGACACCTTCAAGTGGGGTTGGAGCTAAGGCGCAATCAGCGGCTAATTGGAACACGAGGATAGCAGATCAAGGAGCAAAGAAAACCATTCGCGACGTTCTAGGGGTAAAATTTACTTTATACTTAACAGATAGAGTTGTATATATGTATACTAATTAACTAATACGCGTGTTTTGTACGAAGTATTAATAATCTCGTAACGTTAGTAATCATATATATGTGTGATGATTTATAAGGATGCGAAGGGGCAGTTAGTAGGTGATAAACCCGCGACGAAGGAAGATGCGGAGGCGGTGGTGTCGGCAGAGATAAGGAATACGCCGTACATGATAACCACGCCGGGAGGTGTGGCGGAGTCGGTTACGACTGCAGCTAGGGTCAACCAAGATAAGATAAGCAACTACCCAGCAACGGTTTGAGCGAGCTAGGTAGCTAAGTACTGGTGTACTTGTGTTCGTTGTGTTGTAAATATGTGTGGTAAAGTTGAAGTACCAAAAGAATCTTACTCATACCAATACTATAATACCCAAAACTTTTGGAGCTTTGCTATATATCACTTCAAAACATTGTGAAGACTTGCACACAACATAATCGAATCGCAAGCATTACACCACATCTGACTGAAGCCGAATATTGTACTCTTGAACCTCTTTTTCGTCTCTAATGATATGTTATGTTGGTAGTTTCGAAAATACATAATCGAATCACAACTTTTGGACGATCGAACGGAAATGAGCTGTATATACTAAACTAACTGATCTCATTCATAAACTAATCATAAGCGCTCAGTCAGTCTTCTGCCAAAATTTTGTATCGAAAAAAATATAAACGAATCATAATTAAGCGCTCAGTGACATGACAATAATTAAAAAACCATCTCTCTCACAAAAGATCTCCAGAATTTCGCTTAGCGAAGATACACGGAAACGTGATAGGTCGTTAGTTGTTAGGAGTATATATATTAATATACTCTTATGTTATGTTATTTATGTTTGTTATCTAGTTTTACATGTTAGTCACGTGCCGTGAGGGTGGTTGGGTGGAAGCTCCCCGAGCTTATATTCTATAGTGTAGTTAGTGTCTGGGGTTATCTTTTCCTATCTTTCTTTCCGCGAGTCTGTACTAAACCTTCTGGGTTTCGACCCTTTTCTTCAAGAATGGTGAGCGAAAGTCTTTGATGTTTTCTCAAGAACCCTAGCAAACATCTTCGATAACGAAGGCTTGAGATCTGGGAGAATTTATCATGGTATCAGAGCATCGTGCTCAAGCCCGGCTTCGATTTCGCTTCTCCGCTCTTCGCCGTCTCTAGCTTCATCGATCCCGTTGTTCAATCTAGCATTGGTTGGTTTCTCGTATTTTTCTTCTCGTTTTCTCTTCCAGTGTCGCCCGGTTCTCTTTCCTTTTCTTCGTGTCCCTGGTATCGCCGTCTTCATCATGTCGAACGAGAAGGGCGTTGTAGACGATATCGGCACTCCCGAGAAACCAGAAGCCACCGCAGAACAAAATGCGGACCCCCTCTTCATGGCCAGTGCTGAACAACCAGGTTCCCTTCTCGCCACGAAATTCAACGGCCAGGGCTTCGCATGTTGGAAGATGCAGATGTCCATTGCCCTTGGAGCGAAGAACAAATATGGCTTTGTTGATGGATCTATCAAGAAACCAACGGATTCAGAGCAAAAGACAAAGGCTTGGACGAGGTGCGACAATATGGTGAAGGCATGGCTTCTTATGAGTTTGGAAAAGAGAATTTCCGATAGCATTCTCTTTAACCCTACCGCGGCGGCCATGTGGGAAGATCTCTGCGGACGATATGAACAAACCGATGGAACGAGGATCTACGACCTAGAACAGAGATTAGCCCTAATGAAGCAAGGGAACGATTCTGTTGTTGATTACTTCACAAGGGTGAAGCTTCTTTGGAGCGAAATTGATGCTAGCAACACGGTTCCCGCGTGCACATGTGGTTCTTGCACCTGTAACGTATCAAATAAATTCAAGGAATACGTCAGGGAAAGAAGACTCATCCAGTTCTTGATGGGATTAGATGAGAAATACAGTATCATTCGAGGGAATATACTGTTGCAGTGCCCACTTCCAAAAGTTGACCAAGTGTTTTCTCACCTAATCCAGGAGGAACGTCAGAAACACCTCACCAAATCAAGTCCATCAGAAGCTACTTCCCTTTCTTTTGCCTCAGAACAAGGAAAAAGGGGTAACTTCAAGGGACAGTCGGCTAACCCTAGACGGGGAAATCTCCAGTGCAGCCACTGTAATAAGATGGGTCACACGGAGGATCGATGCTACCAGAAAATTGGGTACCCACAAGGCTGGAGAAATCCTAAGGGGAGAAGGAGCAGTGCCAATGCTGCTGGATCGATGGAAACCAGAGAAGAAGAACAGAAAGTGGATTCCAAGGATCCCTTTGGAGGTATTTTGTCTACTGACCAGATGAGCAAGCTTTTTGATTATATCAGCAAGGCTCAGGTTGCATCCAAAGGGAACCAGTCTTCTGACACTTCTGGATTCGTTGGTATGGATTCTAATTCATCGTCTTGTCTCAAATATTTAGATTTTATGAGCATGAATGTCAAAGAGCATGAAGTTTTTAGTTCTTCTGATTGGATCCTTGACTCTGGAGCCTCTGACCATATGTGTGGTGATTAAGCCTATTTACTAATTATGTTGAACTTGACAACGCTCACACAGTGGGTATGCCTGATGGGCATCCACAATTTGTTAAGATTATAGGTGAGATTAGGATTAATAACCTGATATTCTAAGGGATGTCCTTTTTGTTCCTGCATTTAAGTTCAACCTTGTTTCAATCAGTAAGTTATCCCTTGATATGAAGGGAAGTTTTGTGTTTGACACTAAGTTGTGTTTCTATCAGGACTGTAAGGGCAGCAGACCTATACAGATTGGAAAACTCAGCAGAGGTCTATATGTTCTAGATTGCAAGCATGATAGAAAACCTAGGACTGAAACTGGTACTTGTGCATGTGATTACAAAGGTGATAGAAGTAGGAAGAAAGGACCTGATTTCTGTGTCTGTACTGATAAGGTGACTAGACTTGGTTTTGATTGTAATGACAGCATGAGTCTGTGGCATCATAGACCTGGTCATATACCAAGAAACAAAATTGTAAAACTCGGTCTAATTGATCACCTTGATAGCAATAAACAATTCATTTGTGAATCATGTTCTAGATCAAAGAGCCACAGATTACCTTTTGGTGTTGGTTCTCCTAAAAATTATGACGTGTTTGAGCTCATACATGCTGACTTATGGGGCCCTTACAAGACAAAAACATATGATGGGTTTTCTTACTTTGTTACTTTAGTTGATGACAGAAGTAGAGCAACCTGGACACACTTATGTTCGTCAAAATCTGAGTCTTTTAATGTCATAATTCAGTTTTTCAAGATGGTTAAAAACCAGTTCGACATAAAGGTTAAGTTCTTAAGGACTGATAATGCTTATGAGCTTGGTAGTTCTAGGATTGCTTCTGATTTTCTTAAAGATAATGGGATTATTCATCAAACTACTTGTGTGCACACTCCACAACAGAATGGTGTTGTGGAGAGGAAACACAGGCATATATTAGAGACTGCCAGATCTTTAATGTTTCATTCTAATCTTCCATTAAAATTCTGGGGTGATAGCATTCTGACTGCTACCTACCTTATTAATAGGATGCAACTGAAAAGTACCAATGATAAAAGTCCTTATGAAATTATCTTTGGAAGAGAACCTAATTATCATGATCTAAAATGCTTTGGGTGCTTGTGCTTTGCCAATATTAATAGACCTCAATATGATAAGTTTGCTTCTAGATCTGTCAAAGGGATTTTCCTTGGGTACTCTCAAAGTAAAAAGGGCTACAAGATTTTAGACTTGGACAACAATGCTATAATTTTCAGTAGAGATGTGGTCTTTCATGAGAATCTGTATCCTTTTAGAGACCATCCACACAAAGGGAACAATGATTTTTCAAACAATAGTAATGGGTCTGATGCATTTTTCAATGAGTTTTTGGATTTTGAGAATGAGACAGGAGAACTCATGGAGGAGATCCAAGAAACTATTACTGGCATGAACAATGCTGATCAGTCCAGACCAGTGCCTATCACACAAGAAATAGAAACAGAGGGTCAAGATAATTCTCAAGGAGACATGGGGACCACTCAAGGAGACATGGGGACCACTGATGAAGTCCAGACAGGGGACAATGTTCCAGGGGGAGAAGCTTCCATTAGAAGGTCGAGCAGAGAAAGACAAAGTCCCAAGTATCTTGAAGATTATGTGGTTGGACACTCCTTTAAAGATAAGTTAACTTCTGATTGTTTTTCAATGATTCTGAGAGACAGGATGACTAAGTCTGTCTCAGCTTGCTCTAAAGTAGGAGATTTCTTATCTGATAATTCTCTTCTGGATTCTTCCTGTGAAAATGAGACTATTGCTTCTTCTAGTTTAGTTAGGAGAAATTTTTATGCTCTGAATGATGAGAAATGTGTTAATGCTTCTGTTAATGCAATACATGATGGTCTGTGCCTTAATGTGAATCTGCATAATGTTTCTGAGCCTGCTACTTATACCGAAGCTAATAGAAATCCTAGGTGGAGGGAAGCCATGGAAGAGGAATTTAGGGCTTTGGATAAAAATAAGACATGGGAAATTGTTGATCTCCCTTTAGGGAAGAAACCTATTAAATGTAAATGGGTGTATAAGGTTAAGCTTCATGCGGATGGATCATTAGAAAGATACAAGGCTAGGCTTGTAGCTAAGGGATACACCCAAAAATATGGTATTGATTATTCGGAAACTTTTTCACCTGTAGTAAAGTTTACAACTATCAAGGCTCTGATTTCTCTTGCTGTTAAGAGGGGTTGGCATATAGGACAACTTGACATTAATAATGCTTTTCTCCATGGGGATCTAAATGAAGATGTTTTTATGGAAATACCTGAAGGGCATGATTTAGAAAATACAAGGAAGGTTTGTAAGTTGAAGAAATCTCTTTATGGCCTCAAGCAAGCTTCTAGGCAGTGGCATGAGAAGCTTAGTAGTTTCTTAAGAGGTTTGGGTTTCAGCCATTCCATGAATGACTACTCTTTATTTTCTAGGAAACTGATGGGAAGGTGTGTTTTCTGGTTGTGTATGTAGACGATATACTTGTTACTGGGGATGATCTTAATTTGATTAGGTCTATTAAAACAGATCTTGACCAAAAATTCAAGATTAAAGACTTAGGTTCCTTGAGTTATATTTTGGGTATGCAGTTTTTGCATGGAGAGGATGGAATTCTTCTGTTGCAAAAGTCTTACTATGACAATTTGGTTAAAGAATTTGGATGCGACAATCTGAGATCTGTGGCTAGTCCATTAGAGGTTAATGTGAAGTTGAGAAGGAATGAGGGTGAAGCTTTGACTGATCCTAGCACATATAGACGTTTGGTTGGAAAACTGAGTTTCCTCTCTCATAGTAGACCTGATTTATGTTATTCAATTCAAGTCTTAAGTCAGTTTTTAGATTTCCCTACTGTTCTGCATTTTGAGGCTGCCTTGCATACTTTAAGATATGTTAAGGGAACAAGTGGTTATGGGCTTCTGTTTAATAACAAGCCAGATTATAACTTAGTTGCTTTTTGTGATGCTGACTGGGCTAGTTGTCCTAACACTAGGCGTTCCATTAGCGGTTATTTTATATGCTTTGGAGGCAGTCCTCTGTCGTGGAAATCTAAGAAACAAACATCTGTTGCTTTGTCCTCTGCAGAATCTGAATATAGGGCCATGAGACAGGTTACAGCAGAACTCAGCTGGCTAACCAGATTGCTCCATGAGCTGGGGGTGCAAGACATAACTCCAGTGCCGGTCAAATCAGATAGTCAGTCTGCCATTCACATTGCCAGAAATCCGGTTCTGCACGAGAGGACGAAGCATATTGAGTTGGACATTCATTTTGTAAGGGAGAAGCTCCGGGATGGTCTGATTTCTGTTGATTTTGTGGGCCAGAGATCAGCTAGCAGACTTGTTGACCAAAACCTTGTCAGGAAAGAGATATCATATCCTTGTTAGAAGGCTCGGGATGAAGGATGTCGGTTCCTAAGTGAAGCTGGTTGCTGCTACTTGTATTTATGTTCCAAAACATGCTTTTCTGCATGTTTGAGGGGGAGTGTTAGGAGTATATATTAATATACTCTTATGTTATGTTATTTATGTTTGTTATCTAGTTTTACATGTTAGTCACGTGCCGTGAGGGTGGTTGGGTGGAAGCTCCCCGAGCTTATATTCTATAGTGTAGTTAGTGTCTGGGATTATCTTTTCCTATCTTTCTTTCCGCGAGTCTGTACTAAACCTTCTGGGTTTCGACCCTTTTCTTCAAGAATGGTGAGCGAAAGTCTTTGATGTTTTCTCAAGAACCCTAGCAAACATCTTCGATAACGAAGGCTTGAGATCTGGGAGAATTTATCATTAGTCGCTTAATAATGATAATCTCTACTTATAATTTCGTTTTCTGCCATAATTTTTCATGTCGCGTCGGGTTTGCTCTGTTCTTATGGTTCCTCTGGAAATGAAGACAAATCTAGGCTAGGCTGGCTCCTTTTAGGACCAATCTTTGAAAGGATGGTTTTGGGTACAACAACCACGACGTTACGTGAATCTAAAGTATGACAGGAGTGCTTGTCCTGTTGAGGTCTTCTATTTTTTTTTAGGGCCCGTTCGATTCATGACTTTTACTTTTCTCTTAGATTAATCTGCCACATGTCATTGTTTTATTTGTCATATTTTTATGTTGGACCTACCTTTTCTCTCACAGAAGCTTAAAATCCAAACACAACTATTGCTGCGTTTGAAAATAGTGCGGGATTAATCGTCCCATAGAACGGGCCATCTTCCAATTTTAAGGCGGATGCCCAGGAAGTAGAGTCCTAGATAGCACGGAATTTTTTTGTTTTGAAAAGAAAAGAAAAGAAAAGGTAGCACGAAATTAATTACATTAAAATTACAACATGGTGTTGTACAAACTAAATGGGAAAAGGAAAACTTGGATTGTCCTCATATGCTATAAGTGTCATTGACCGATATTTTACATATATTTTACTGCTGAAATCTGTTAATTTTGTTACCGTTTTTCCTAATTTTTATGCTTAATTAAAGTTTGTATCTATATTGAAGATAAAATGTTTGAAAAATGTCTTATTTTGATGCTTGTATGACTTAGGACGCATTTTATGTGAAGTTCAACATTTTGCGAAGGAGATATTAAGAACGCAAGTCCGGAGATATCTATAAGCGGAAAATTTCATGAAACAGAGGAAGAGCGAGAGCAATAGAAGAACAAATGATTCACGACATATCTCACTAACACTTAAGAGCCCCTAGTGTAGCCGTTAAAGAGTTCTCCACCACCTTCTACCTTAAGGCTCGGCGTCTTCACATCTGGATAACGAAGCAAGCCTAGGAGTTTTCTCTATCACTATGAACTCTCCACTATCTTCGTTTGTTCTCTTCTGTAATATGCTCGGTTAAGTAAGATCTACACTGGGGATGGTTTACTCGTAGCCAGGGATTATTTTGCAACTACTCCTACAAGTTTGATTTGAGATATTTATGGATTGTTTCATATTAATGTTAAACTTGCGCTTCTTAATAAATTTCATGAATTTCTTAATTAGCTTTATGAGTAGACCGCTGATTAGTTGGAATGTCTAATTAATCGGTTAGCCTATGAAAAATTGAATCGGATTGACTAGATCTTCCTTTAGATGCAAAATAATTCCTCATGCTTAATCCATCTGCATGTGTTTTGGTTGAAACTGGATTAGATCTTGCATGTTTTGGTAGATGAGCTTTTTTTAGTCTAGGATTTAATCCTGAAGAGTAAGGAATTTGTCAATCCATATATTGAATTAATTTGTAGAAGTTACATATTCTATCTAGCGAAAATAACCTGAACCCGGGATTCCATCTCGCATGTATTATCTACTCGTTTTACTTTTGCCTGCTAATTTATTTGCTTTATTAATCGCTTCTTGTTATTTAATTTCCTACAACAAAAACAACCCCCCCCCCCCCCGATTTTCCAGTTTTCTAGGGTTGAACTTTCTCACTTTCTAAGTCTCACGATTGATAAGTGGTGAAAACATGTATTAAAGGATTTATATTCACCTACATTTTATTAGGTTTATGACCTATTTCACCACTTTATAGAGTATTTTTTACTATAGGTGAAGTTACACATTTTATTTATGATATTATAAAGGTCTATCTAGAGCTGACCGGCCCACTGGGATGGTCATAATTACATTTTGCATTCAACTTGTGACCGACCCGGTGGGTTGGTCGGACTAAAATTTTGCATTCGACCACTTGGCTCACGCATACCCGGTCGACTAAACTCCTTGACCCAGTAGAAGAGGTTGACCTTAGATTTTTTTTGATCAAAGTGGAGCTTTATTCACTAATCAGCACTTTCCCGTCCAATTGTCTCTCTACACCTCTCCGGTGGAGTTTCAAGTATAACCATACCCCTCCTAGCTTCAAGGCTAAACTTCGCTAACATATCTGCTAGCTAGTTCGAACCCCTGTTCATCTTGCAACCAGAACATGACTCAAAAGCAGCCATTAGACCTTAGAATAATTTTAAACTGGAAGAGGTCACTGGAGCCGTGTAACCAGTCGCCGCAAAGCTTAATCCATAAGGCATACAATCTATTACTGTAGGATCACCAATAAGCCCAAATAATGGAGTGCCAACTCCTGTGGATTCTGGTTCACTAGATGAAATCGAGTTAGAAGTAGTATTATCACCAGAAGAGCCTTGACTCTAAGCAATCAAAGAGGAGTTACTGGAAGACTAAACTCGTAAATTCTACTCCCGACAGATGCCCAAAAGTGCTTCAAGCATGGTCAACGGCTGCGCATAGACACTCCATTTCCAAGTAAGTCGCTAGACCGAATTTTTTTGAGATGTCTCTTTATTAGATGCCAAGATGCAAAGAAATTCTGGGGTGGCCTGTATCAATGGGGGTAACCTGTATCAATCGTGGGTCGGTTGGCTATGCTCGTTTTTTCCACTAGTGACCAGTTCAATTTTTTGTTTTTTAAGATATACATTAATACTATAATTATATAATCTAATCTAATCTAATTTAATTTAAACTATATAACTTATATAAAAGTTATATACTATATAATTTACATAAAATTTGTATTATATAATTATATAAAATTTTATTTAATATAAATATATATATTCAGCATGGCCGGGCCAGACTTTTTCTTGGGCTCAATATTGTGTCGCATCCTGATCGGATTTCATTCAGGCCTAGACATTTTGTCTAGGCCCACACAAAAAATATTTGGCCCAAGCATATTAAGCATTTTTCCAGGCTCGAACAAGTTGTGATTATGCTCTAGGTCTGGCACTCTCGGTGGAACAATAGGGCGAGCTCTACTAGACATGTTGTGTGTCAGAGTACAGGGAGCTACAAGATGCGCGCTTCCAATCCCTCGAGTTGTGTGTCACTTTTTGTTTTGTTGAACCTTGTGATCCAATTGAGATGTTGGATGTGAGTGTGCCCACGGGCTTGCGCGCACAAGTACTTCGGCGACAACAATTGAGATGGTGTTGATAATTAAGTGAGAGCTTGGCCTAGGAATGTGAGTTAGTTGAGTAACTTGTCATAAGTCTAAGTGGTTAGCTTTGGGTATCAAAAGTAATAAATAAGTTGGTTGGGTCTTTAGGTCGATGTTGGTAATGTCTAAGGGCATCCATAATAGGGGTTTTTAATACGGTTACATATGTGAAATGTTCTACAATGGTGTGGATTTCACTCATTTTCTCTTTTCAAGGTTCTTAAATAAGAACCCCACTTTTTATGACACATTAGACCCACCTATGTGTATCTCTCTTTTATATTTTATCTCATAACTAAATAGTGATAGTTTATTGGTTGTTTATTAAGAGAGAAGATTAAGAAACTTTGTTATTGTAGTGAATAGAGTTTCTTAAGTAATAAAATATAATTTTTAGATGACATGGCACCTAGGAATATGTTAAGAAACTTAAAATCATTGTGGATGCCCTAAGTTACAATTTGACTTATTGATCGTTGATCTATATATGTTGAGCCTTGCTTTTGGGTAAAAAGTTGGCATCATAGTAAGTATGGAGTATGATCTACAAAAGGGTAACTGGGATGGCAACAGGTCGGGTTCGGATCGGGTGATGTTCCACCCGATCCGTCACCCGTTTTTCACCCGTACCACCCGACCCGACCCGTCACCCGCAACTTCATCACCCGTCACTCGTTTCACCCGTCACCCGCGGGTGAAATGGGTGAACCCGTCACCCGTTTATATTTTTTTCAGCAATTTTTTGTTTTTAACACTTTATATAAGCATAATCTTTCAAAAAAAATCGTTCATATTTGTTCAATAATACATACCACATCATCTAATATCAATAACATACTCAAAACATGGAGTATTAACCAAACTTTTTCTAAATTATCTCAACAAATATGAGATTAATATTTTTTTTTACTTAAATAAATACATACGGGTGACGGGTCGGGTGAACGGGTCGGGTGACCGGGTGAAAAATGTTCACCCGACCCGACCCATCACCCGCACCCGTTTCATCCGTCACCCGTTTTTCACTCGTTTATTTCGGGTTTTTCACCCGTTTTTATGAGTCGGGTGATCGGGTGAAACGGGTACCCGTCACCCATTGACATCCCTGCCTATAGGAACTGCTCCCCTGTTCAAGCTTTTGCTTTATAACCACTTTTCATGTTTGCGTGACTCCAAATTCTTACACTTTTTATATGTATGTGGTCAATACTTACTAGCATTACTATCTCTTATGTTAGGCGATGTCTCTCTTGTCTAGCCATCAACCAAACCGTTTACCCCTAGCCAGTAGTAAAAAGGAAAATGACTGGATCAGAAAGGAGGAAATATTGAAAGCGAGCTAGATAGAGCTAGACAGGGGGTATATACCGTTACAAGTCGACTTGGTACACACTAGTGAGCTCTCTAAATCATGATTCATGAAATTAAGATTCTGTCTATGTTTGAAGATCCCTTTCATGTTTATGAGTCATTTAATTAATCAAATTTTGGCATGCGCTGTATATACTGCGCAAATGATATCGATTGCACAGTACAATATATGTATAAAAAGTTATATATATAATCCCGACATGCTTGCCAAGTTGAATAGTTCAATTAAGTAGATCAATTACTTTTCCTTGAACAAAAAAAAAAAAAGTAGATCAATTATTTGTACAGACGTACGTACAGTTGCATAACTGGACTATTGATACACATACACTGGGGCTTGAGATTGCAGGACAGACAAGATGATCGTTGTTGAGATTGTAAACTCCAGCTTTCTTCACTCGATCAATTATGTCCCTTGTCTTATTCTGAAGCAACTGGGATTAATGACTATTTGCATCTACAGGTAATCTATTAGAGCAGTATTTGTATCCTCTAAGTTAATTAATTAGCATAATCAGTGTGTTGACATCTTATCCTGAATTTAAATGATCTTCTAATTAACACTAAGGGATATATGTCCTTTTCCGTAATCGAAGAGGTACCAATTGATTCTTCTTTCATTTTTCGTGAAAGATTAAAATCTGAACTAGATCTGTATTAATTTCAAGCGATGTACGTAGTTGTCATGTCAATTACTAGGTTATCTCAATTCAACCAAAGTTGTATAGTTCAGCGATTAACCCCACTGTTTTTCAGTTGTAGTACTATAGGTCCCGTTCCCTCGTAAGCGGTAAATTCCACTGGGCATTAATCGGACATTAATTCCTGGGAGAAAAGCTCAGCTTAATGATGTCTGGGTAAACGGGTAATTCGTTTGGCATCTCAAAGTTAAATGCTGACTTGGTGGTCGTAATACGAAATTACCACTACAAAATTATGTGTGTGTTTCAACACAAGAAATTCTCAATTTTCAACACATATTTGTGTCAAAAATTAGGAATCAACACAACATCAAAGTGTCGAGTTTGACACTGTTGAAAAAATATTGTCAACGCAAATAGTTAAGAATTTCTACAAAAAATTGTGTCGAAAAGAATATTAAACTAACAGAAATTTGCATCGTAAATGACATTTTCCACTCAAATGATATTATCTATATACGACGTAAATATTGCGTCAAAAAAGTATACAATTTTCTAAAAAAAAACCTGAAATAACTATCAAAGCCAACACACGCATTGAGGATGTAGTTAGACACATCTACAATTCAATCCCATCTTCAAAATTTTAAAAAAATGGTTCGACTGTCACAATCAGTCTACACAATGAAACAGTATTTCAAACCAATGAACTCAACCCATCTCTTCCCACCGTCTCTTGACGTAACCCAAACCAATGAACTCAACCCATCTCTTCCCACCGTACAACTAGTAAGCTTTCCCACCTGCAAATTTGAATTAATTTCTCCCCTGTTATATATCTTGATGATTAACCAATTCACTATGAAAAAACAATGGAAAACCAAAACGCAGCTAAAGTTCTACATCTATTTTAGCACTTTTATTTTATAATATAACATAGCTTGCCTTTTTCCCATCAATAAGGATAGGACTCCCTGGTTCAGCTTGAGCAGACAAGCTAACTCCCCAAAGATGTTGCTTCACACCATCGTTAGTAATTAGCCTTGAGATGGTCTCTTGCCCCTTGTAACATCCTGAATCAGATGATATATAATGAGATGATTATTTGATCACAAGCTAGCCAAAAGTCTTCATTATTTTAACATTGTTAACAAACGGAGTCAGACCCACCTTTGTTCATGGAGATTGAATTCCAAAGCCCAGCTTCTAGGACATTAAATTCTTCTGTTATCTCTTTCCCTGGTGATGGTCTTCCTGTCAGACCAAGATGAACAACTTGATCACACAAAATGCAGATTTGAAGTTCATTTATCATCTATGCAGCTTTAAGTCAGCTCTGAACTCTGACTCAGTCAAGTCTAAAAAGCAACACTTATATATTAGATCCTCATCCATGAACGAAAAACCTTGTAAAATCCTTAGTCTTTCCCACGCATTTGAACCCATTGGAGTAACATCCATGCCCACAATCTCTTTCCAAACCGATGCAGCTGCAGACAGTGATAACATCATGGTAAATCCTCCTTCTGAAATAAAGTTACCTACACCAATGGTTACCGGCAGTCCATTTACCTACATGTACGATAGAAGGAAAAAGGAAGAGTGATTGTTACACTTCCAAAGCAAACTTACCACCAAAGTGGATAGCAGAAGATACTAATAAGTCTTACACTAAAATGCTTGTGTGTTCCGTAAGGTTGTCCTATGAGATCTCCAAGACCTAAAGATTGCACGACCTATTCCCCAGAGCGGAATTAGATAACCCAAGAGACTAGTATATATCCATGATTACAACAATAGTTGTTACATCTACTTACTTTATTACTTTCGGGACCAACCAGAGCAAATAGGGAAGTGTCAGATGAAATATCTTGGATCTCTACTTTGTCAGAGAAAAATATATACCTGTTACAAAACTCCAACATGTCTGAAGTGGTTAGGTAGGTTTAGACCACCCACCAAATTACAATCATTTGAAGACAATAACTCAGCAAAAAGCACAACAGCAGGAATATGCTAGCTCAAAATTAATGACTTACTTCTCAAGCATTTCACAAATTCTTTTCTGAGTGTCAGGCGAAACAACCAACAAGACTGCATTTTTCTACAAGTCACAGAAAGAGATTGGTCATTTATCATAGAGAAAGTTGACATAATAGAAGATTGAAGATTTTCAAGAGATAAGAGTGCGTAAGTCATGATACATGTGGCAAGAAAATTACCATTTTCCATGCATGGGCAATATCTATTGTCCTCGTAGTTGGAGTCACAAAGACTGTATCACATCCCTGCTCAAAGTACATATTTCGTTTTTCACCGATATTCGGAACAGTAAGTAAACAGAAACAGAAGCACACACAGACATTTAATAATTTGAAGAGCAGAAAAAGGAATTCACCTGTCCTTCACGTAGAGATTCAAAATCAGCAGTACTTCGGTTGTGCAGAAATTGGATCCGGTCTTCACCACTGACTTCAGATAAATCAGAGCAACAATTATTACAACTGAAAGAAAGTCAAGCAACTAGGAAGCAAAAATACATCTCAAAAGATCTATAAAACAAATTATTGGACATGAATATGAAACTGATGAATCGTACAAGTTAAGATAAAATGGATATACCTCTGATCCGGCCCCAGTGAGAAAGGTCAACTATCTGATGAACATAAATACAATAAGGATAAACAATGTCAGACAAGAAACATTAACACTGAACATTTGTCCTGCAACCAGTTCACCTGACATTGTAGATGGGAAAGGAAGATGAAAGGCAAGGTATATTTCAGTATTACTACAAGCAAAAAATCCGCTTAGAATAAAAACTAAGAGAGCCAACTCCAACACTGACCACAACTCCACTTTCAGCTGCTTCTAGTGCTTCGTCATCATTCCCAAACGTTTCAATAACTGCATTATCTGAAACTGTGGCTCCAGCTGCCACAGCAACGTCCTGCAAATGAACCATGCCCTTTAGCATATATCTCAATTTATATGTGCTGGTGAAGAAGGGAAAGTACATGACACTAAATTGTGTAAGTCATTTCCACATCACAATAGCTCCCAGTATCCCTTGAAAATGGACACTTCCTGACGTTCTTTAATCCAATGTTTAAATTCAAGCACAACAGCAATTAAGTTCATCCCCCGCGAAACAAACAATCCACAAGCGAGCACTAGTATTTGCACGAGCTTAATACATCAGCTGCACTAATCATAAAAACATACATGTAGAATTCTAAGGCATCTCTTCCCTTTGCATAAAAACATACAGCAGTGTAACAAAAATTCCGAAGCAAATAGAGTGTGTGATCTTCCACATTCTTAGCTTAATAACAATTCGTAGTCATGGTTTTAAAATCCAAGTACAAACAGGTTCAATCATGTCCACAAGGTGGCATAAGAAGAGGTAAAAACTGAAGCAAACTTAAGCTTTGCTTTAGGAATCCCAACTGCTGAAACGAAGATATTGTACAGCAAAACCAAGTCATAGAAATCAGAAGCGATTACAATATCTTCGTAGTCTTTAAATTTTCAATCACGGTAGTAACGTTCAAAATCTAGCTACTCAAAATTAAAATTGATGTACATTTGTGATTAATTATATAGAAGGTTACTTTGTTGACAATCATTAAGAATTAGGATTCTTTTCCACCTACAAAAAGGACTAAAAGATCGATCCAGCAACCATAAGGATACCACCATGATAGTATACGGCTTCTTTGGTTACTTTGTTGAAAATAAAACGTTAATTTAGGATTCTCATTTTTCGTCCCCCAACCTAACTTGAGTTCTTAATATTCTATTTGGTTATAATTGATGAACTTGAGTTCGTGAGTTCTCATCCATGATAGTATACGGCTTCTTTTTTTATATTCTACCAGTATTAATGAACAATCCTAACTTGTGTTCGTCTTCAATCCTAACTTGTGCGGCTATGTCCATTGACGGTAATCGCTGATAATGTTAGGTTACTACTTTGTTTACAGCAAGAGAAGAAGAGGAAATCGCTGCTCGAAATTTTGATGCGAACAAGAGTGAGACAGAAGAAGCAAATACTGTTCGATTTGAAAAAATTATGGTTGAATCGAGTGAACGATTTAGTGAGGACATGAAGGGGGAGGAATCGAAACTAGAATGAACTTCTAACAATCGATTTATGAGGAATTGAAGATTTACCCGTTCCTCGCGCTCCTCGTTCCTTCACTACATTGATAGCCGTATCGAATCTGGAATGACTTGATTGCGTTTGTGATTTGGTGGAACAGATCGAGGGTAGCAATCGTGAGAGTGCGAATGCGTTTGAGATTTGCGAAACAGACCGAGGGCAGTGAGTAGTCGGTGAGAGGAGGCCAGGTAAGTCGAGGGTTAATTTAATTTACAATTCTTTTCAGAGTGAAATGGACTAGTAAAAAGAGAGTAGCTAGTAAAGATAGATATTCCCGTAAGACCACTTAATCAACGCTAGCTGGGTGTGTTAAAACAGAAAATAAATATCAACGTAAATAAACCTTCCGTTGAAAATAAAATGTTAATTTAGGTCACTTTTTTTGTAGTACCCTTGATTCAATCCCATCTTGTGCCCATGCCTCTAGAATATATATGGAGTGAAAAATCATTGGAAGTTTGCATTTCGCACACTAGATTGAAGAAGGAGGGCTGGAATAGATAGAGTCAAAACCAATTATGTTCAAATCAAAGATTTTGGTAAGACTTTACTCATTCTTTGTGATTCTTCCTTCTAGATTCGAATTCAATGACCATTGCTAATTTCTGGGTTCGATTTGCTTCTGATTTCGACTTCAAGATTCTTCCCTATCTGTTCAATGACACCGAAACCGTCTTGTTTGTGTTTGAATGGAAAGAGCTCACACCTAAATTGCGACTAGTACAAAAATGTTTTCATATGTGATTTCGAATTCGGCGATGAACTTCTTCAATGGGATGCTGGTGCTCGGGCATGGGGAAAGGGGAAAATTCAATTTGGTTGTATGAAGCAAATAGAAGAAACAGTGGAGGGTAACATGGTGAATTTACAAGTCCCGTATGTGAGCTTATTTTTGAAACACAGCGAAACTAACATTTATGTTAAAGCTGGATTGGCCACAAAATGCGTGATATTTCACCATCAAATGGCGACTCTGTCACATCCTTTGCCACTGATCGATTATCGCGCTTAACACGCACCACATTTAGGCGATTAATGGAGTGAACGAACGGACCCTATATATCAGTACTGAAATGATCAAAGGTGTTCTCAATCCTTTGTCCTTTAATTATGCTGAATTCACCCTGAAAGACCCACAAGGATCTTACACGGCCTGCGCACAATAATCACCCTTCACCTATTCATCATTCCTAAAGTCTTACTCTTACACATGAATTTACTACCCCGAGAGAATTTGCAGAATCCTATAGAGGATTTCTTAAAATGCTGCTCCTTTCTGGTAGTAAGCCTAGCTTGGATTAACTTCTGGCTTACAACATTTGCTATATAATCATTCTAAGAAGCATGAGAATCATGGGGGGGGGGGGGGGTCTCTTGTTTAACTTCCGGATGATATCCTCAAGACTCCTAAGCGCAAGTCTTTCAACAGGGGCGAAGCACCGAGCTCTTTCATCCAGGTCCTACTTCACATCATCTTTAACTTCTATCAGCTTGAAACCTGGGGGAACTCCGGCTCATCGAATAAGTTCCTAAGATCTTCCCCGTCCTCATCTCCTTCCACCGGACCAGCTTGTGGCCGCCCACGCTCTAAACCAGCATGGCTTCGCCTCTCATCCGTAGCATTGAATTAGCCTCAACCACTTCGAAGCATTCTTCCAGACTATTATCCTTCTTGTAAGATAAGCCAGAATCACCAACTGCCTGATCATTGCTAAGAATATCATCAACAATTGGATCAAGAGACACCCCTACCCTAGCTAGCAACTGGCTCACGAATAGAGACGGGGTTGTGAACTACCTCCCACTTAGTACCTGTCGTACGATTTAAATCCGAGCCGCCTGGAGGGATTATCTATCTAGGTAGTAGGGATTATCTATCTATCTATTCTATCTATCTATCTATCTATCTATCATTTTCAATGTATTTTTAGATCCAAGTAGTTGAGATCTTCTATTTTTACGACGCCTTTACCTATGAGTAGTTTGTAACTTACTGACAACTAAAGAATTGTAACACATGATTATTAAATACTTTGTATACATAGAGAAAATATGGGAGATATTTAGGAATTTATATTTTATAGATAAATAGCGCAGAGACCTATATATACTCATAAGAAGAGAGTAGAGAGAGGTGAAGAACAGAGAAAAATAAAAAGTGAGATTGAGAGGCAATCAAAAGGGAGTTTTGTTGTTGTGAGTTCAGAACTCAAATTACTTGTGGGTTATGTCAAGATAGTGTTCTTAACGTGAGGGAAAGACAAGTTACATTTGTCGGATAACTTACATCTACCATGTAGAGATTCCCTTTGCGTAAGCCTTCATGTGTAACTTTGTTCCGTACCTGGAAACCTTTTGAGTTAAAGACTACTACCTCAGATAGACCCTTGTCACATACTTGTGAAACACTAAGTAAATCGTGTTCTAGACACACCTGATCAATGCATTTTTCATTTTCAACTATCCCTATTCCAACAATTCTTCCTTTTCTGTTGTTCCCAAAAGTTACTTTTCCTCCTCTTTGTTCAACAAGAGAATTGAATTTTGACTTGTCTCCACTCATGTGTCGCGAACACCCACTGTCCATAAGTCACCAATTCTGCTGGTGTGTAGCCACATGTACTTGAGATATTTGTTAGTCTTGGGTACCCAGACTTGCTTGGGCCTAGTTTTTTGTACATGTGGGAAAAATCTGATACTATTCTTGTGAGTTCTATACTGAAAAAAATTCTAATAAATTGGTTTTTCATTTTTATAGCTCATTTTTCTATAAAATCCTATAATATGCCCTTGTTTATGACAATACCGACAATAATGTTTATTTATGTTCATAACTTGTTTGGTATGTTTGAGTGTATGACTCTTTTTATTTTTAACGTCCTCTGATTTCTTTCCGATCAGCATACGACTCAAGTTGAATTTGCCAATGTACAAGATTGGGTTTTCTTGAGATTGTATCTCATCCTCCCTTTTTTTCTTAGCTAATAATATCATAAAGATTTCCATTTCCCCTCTTCAAACTCTCATTTCTATCGTGAAGTGACTCTATCTCATCCTGAGCCCATCTAGGTAAAGCTGTAATTCGGGTGGACAAAGGACCTACAAACTCTATCTTAGATTGTGTTGTATTATTCTTAGTTCTGAACTCAGATGTAACATTATTTGAAACCTCTTTTTCTCGCAATCATTCTTCCAGAAATTTTACCTTAGTCACAGTTGAAGTTAATAAGTTGAACAAATCTTTCTTTGTTATCGAATTGAAAGCATTTTTATCAGTTCGAGACACATCTCTTATCCTTCAAGGACCGCTTTCCAGTCTTCACAAGACATCATGCAGAAATCAACATTAGTGGTTACACTAATTTGTTCATCATCTTCCATCACAACAGTCATACAGGTTTGTGTTGTTTTCTTCACCTCTGAGTCTGAGATATCTTGACCCCATGCTACCGCTGCTACTTCAGTGAACTTTTTTACTTTTTCATGAAAGCTTTCCTTCGGTTTGAGATTGCTATCTTTTACCATGTGTCCAAGTTTGTTACACCTGAAACATATGATGGGTTCTTTCCTCGACTTGTATCTCCCATTCTTTTGTGAACCTCTCATTCCTCCGAATATTTTTCTGATTCCATTAGCAATCAAGGTTATCTCCTCGTCCTCATCTATATTTTCATCATCCGTTTCATTTGCCACCTTCTTAGCCTTCAGAGCTAAGTCTTGGTTTGAATTTTGTTGAATGGTTATTTGTCCTCTCATCTTTCCTTCATAACTATGAGTTCAGAATCCAACTCCTCAAAAGATAATTTTGATAAGTATTTGTGGTTTCCAAAAGAGTTATGAAGTTCAACCATTCTTTTCCAAGGCTATCAAGATTCCTCTCATTGATTGTGTTATCCGAGGGAACCTCCCCCACAATTTTGAGCTCACATAGTATTTTGTCGAACCTTTCAAGAGTTTGTGAGATTGATTCTCCTTCTATCATCTTTAAGTTGTTGAATTGCCTATTGAATTGTTTTCCTTTAGCTTTCCTAACTAAGTCAATACTGACATAAGCAGTTTTAAGAAATTCTCTTACCTCTTTTGTCGTGTGAATTCCCAACACCTTTTGTTGATCTCCTTCAGATAACGACGAAACAATGACCCTCAAAGCTTGCTTATTATTGCTGATGAGAAGTTTCATGTCATTGTCAGTCTAATCTTCTTCAGGCTTGTGTTTTGAAACTCCTCCATCAACAACCTCCATTGTGGAATCAGGTCTACTTTGTAAACAACCGTCCAAAAGTCATAATCTATAGACATGAGTAGGTCACCCATTTACTCACAAGCACCAACAAGAATAGTTGAATTTCGTGAGCTTTGGAGCCTTGACATTGTAGGAACTGATCATCTTTGATTAATCCTGAAGATGTGTCTTCTTAATAAAAGGGTAACCTTTATCTGATACCAATTGAAAGTTCATACAATGTGATCTAAGATTGAGACGATTTGGAGTGTTACTGATAATGAAACGAGAACATAGAAAGTATGAATTGAAATCTTCACTATTTCAATCGCTATGTATTACAACCTCACGTATCCCACTAGATACAAGTTTTTCTCACGTTAAGAACACCTTCATAACAGTGGAAGCACTTAACTCACTCACACAAAAAATCTAGTTCTTCAACCTAGAAACTAACAATCTAAATTTGAAGTTTCTCAAGCTTTCTATCACCCATACACTCTAAGCAAAGAAAACTGCAATTTTCTTTCTTTCCTATTTCTCTCTCTCTTAAATCGTAACCCTAAATATTTCGCCTCGTACTTTTATAGGTTCGGAGGAGAAAATCTAACTGCTTAATTTTCTCTATCTTTTATCCAACGAGGAGAAAATAAATCACGATCAATCTTCTTTCCGATAAATAATTCCATCGTATTTCAGTGATGAGTTCAAGACTAGTCTGTTGAGATGTTCAATATAGAATTGAGTTTGCTGATCAAAACTGCATCAACAGATATACAGTATAAAATATCACAGTTATACCCAACATGCACAAACATTGCAGAGTTTTGACGACAGTGTTGATGAGCTGTGACCACTCAGATTTGGTTTCCCTCTATTAATTAAAGAGTTAGCGCTTAAATAAGATTATCATCTGAGGCTGACTAGCTGCGAAGATAGATAGATGGGAAAGAGGGTCGTTGATGCTGATATCTCAATAGCGTTAAATTAGTCTGTCTGTACTTTGGTTGGTTTTGAGCTTCTACTTCGACAATGGATGCGTTTGATTGTTTTTTTTTTTGGGACAATTAATTAATTTCTTCATTTTATATTCTAATTTGTCCCATCAACTAGTTTAAAACAGGTAATAGAATAATTGTTACGAAACAGACCCAATATTTATGAGGCGAGGCGGGCAGGCGGGCGTTGCTCAGTGCTGCCGATTCCTTTCAGAGCAAAGGTGTACTCTGGAATCAAAAATTAATTATTGTAATCTCTGCGTGGTATGAACTGCTGGCTAGCTTGATGATTAGAATTAGGAAGTCTTCCTCCACCGTGTGCTCACTTTTAGAGTCCACTACTACGACTATACATATGCAATTAGATGAGATGATCGAAATCTTTTGTCAAATTTTGTTCCAAATGTGAGTCAATATGGCCAAAGACTACCGAATTAGTGAACCGGCCAGCTGATAAGAAATTGATAATGGGCCATGCATTGTAATTGCCAACTTGAGAAAATCGATTATAGTATGTAATTGTATAGTTGTATAGAATCAATCAACATTTAAAGTAAGTGTCATAATTAATTAAAACTTTCTGTCTTATCTATATACCCATCTGCATTATTATGATATGCATGTGCAATTTAATGTCGTAATTATAAGATGATATATACATGCGTGCGTAGCTTTCAGTCGGCCCCGATTTTAGTTAAGTTTCATCTTATATATAGACGCGCAATAATTGTACAAGTTAAATATCATGAATGAGGGGAGCGGGCAGTGGGTGGTGTTGTGTTGTGCATAAGAATAGTAATCATGATGAGTAGTGGTCGGGAAAGTGAAACATACAGTTGAAGTTGGCTCCCCACACACACACCCGTTAGCGACACAAGAAATAGTTGTTGCATGTTAGAAAAAAATTCTGAAATAACACAAGGACAAAAAATATATCCATATTAACCTCTCTCCCAAACTAATTTCTGAAATAACACTCCCGGGAGAAATCGTCTCTTGAAGAGACGATTTGATTAATTATCAAAGAAGAAATCGTCTCTTCAAGAGACGATTTCACTTTTCCCCGCGCCACGTTGGCGCTGAGTTGGCTGGACGGTGGGCAAGGTGAAATCGTCTGTTGAAGAGACGATTTATCGAAATCGTCTATACAAAAGACAATTTCACCCTTGTATGAATCGCCGGCCTGTTTTATTTTGAATAAATGAAATCGTCTCTTGAAGAGACGATTTCTACTGAAATAAGTATGAAATCACGATTTCACCTGTTCACAGCACTTAGGCAATTTCTAAGTGTTGGAACACCACAATTCAAAACACACCCACTTGGAACATCTTCCAAGGGCTGTAACACCACAAA
The DNA here is from genome assembly GCA_023374045.1 of Limonium bicolor. NCBI lineage: Eukaryota > Viridiplantae > Streptophyta > Magnoliopsida > Caryophyllales > Plumbaginaceae > Limonium > Limonium bicolor. The sequence continues at coordinate 97,092,072 of CM041779.1, forward strand.
TTCATAACAAACAACCTCTACATATATGAACTCACACATTCACGGTACTCAGAACAAATTCAAAACATTGTAATGTCACATAAACATAAGAAATCAAAATGTGAACCAAATGTAATAGTTTAAAGATAGAATACATAAACAATAGTAATACAATCTCAAAATCAAGTTGTTTACAAATGAAAACCTACATCATCTATGTCTACGTCGTACATACGTCCTAGTCATCTAGGTGTAGGATCCTCAACTGTTGATGCAAGAGTAGGATCAAGGTCACGACCACTTAGATCCCCTACATCATGACAATCTCGGGAATCTCTATCCCTAAGTGGTGCTCCAGGAGTAGATGTAGAGGCTAAAGTTAGGTCTGAAGCCGGCGTCGTGATGTCGAATTCCATGCTCGTCCCAGCACCAGAGGATGATGCCCCGGGAAAGCCTGAGCAGCTGCTCCCAAAAATATTGCAAACCAGTAGTGGCGACTGCTGCGTAGGATCAACGATCTGAGATATGGTCATACTACCGGCGATGTCGAACGCCTCCTGATGATCTACTGCCTTAGGAGCTTGACCACGTGCACGTCCTCTTCCTCTACCTCGGCCACAAGGACGACGACCACGTCCTTCTCTCCTACCCTGATCCGCAGCAGCATCAGCATCTTCCTCCTCTTGGGCAGCTACTGGGACATGCTGTGGCCATGGAAGGACGTACACTAGTACAAAAAAGGCCTATTTCGGCGGTTGTTTTGGGCCTATTTTGGCGGTTCTAAACCGCCGAAATGGAGGCCGCCGAAATAGGTGTGCGATCCTAATTCGGCGGTTGAAGAACCGCCGAAATAGGTGTTTTTTAAAAAAAAAAAAATCGGCTCTTTGCATCGTCTTCAACCTCGCATAAAGACGCAGCAGTTCCAGTGATTTGTTGCACACAGGCGCGCGCTCTGTATGTTCCTTGTTCTTCATTCGCAGCGGTTCCAGTGATTTATCACTGCACATGCGAAACACAAGAAGAGAACGAAGAGGCATGAGCATGTATGTTTCTTGTTCGCGCGGAGCATGTTCCTTGTTCTCCATTTGTATAGGCGAAACACGAGAAGAGAATGAAGAGGCATGAGCTATTCGCGAGAGAGATGGAAAAAAAAGTTCGAGTATATTACCGATTCTGGAATGAACAGATTTAGCCCCATCTTCAATCTGGAGCAAGATGCAGCAGTTCAAGTGATTTATCACTCCACAAGCGCAGACCAAGGAGAGAATGAAGGCAAAGGCGCAAAGGAGCGGCGCCAGTTAGGGATGTGAAATTAAAGTGAGAGAAGAGAGGATGAAGATATGAGGTCAGCGAGCAAATATATAATTAAATAAAGTCTATTTCGACGGTTGTTAGTAACAACCGCCGAAATAGACTGAAATTTAAGCGGCATTTCAAAATTTTCGGAAAAAAATCCCGGGAAATGACCCTATACAACCGCCAAAATAGGGCTCCGAGATTTCTAGTGTCTGGAAAAAAGACACCTATTTCGGCGGTTCCTAGCTAGGAACCGCCGAAATAGGTGTCTTCGGAGCCCTATTTCGGCGGTTGCCTCTACAACCGCCGAAATAGGGGCGCCGAAATAGGCATTTTTTGTACTAGTGGTAGTAAGTGTTGTTGTACTCGTCTCTCATCAACCGTAGACTAGTGAGAGCTTCATCGACGTGCATTGACTCTAGCATGTCGATGACCTCATTTGTGGTCTCCCCCTAGACCACAAACAATTCAACATATGAATATAACAAAATAATATGTCATAAGACTAAATTAAAACAAGTAAAATCATATTTACTCACCATATATCTCAATAGAGCTCCCGTACGGCCAATGTATCTCCTCGTGTTGCGACTGTACCACTCTTCGTACGCATGACCAGGATCATCCAACTGTAGATCGACCACTCTCTCAACACGCAGGTTCCACAGGGCAATGTACTCTGAATGGGGAGTTGCCTAGTTCCATTCGGTGCGGCCTCTCAAGTCGATGATGTGCAGATCAACCCATGCATCATCCTCGTCTGTCCTAGGATCATCCGGTGGAAACTGCCTCCCGCCAAACTGTCGCATCACACGATCCAGGAGATGCCACTCCACTATATGAAAGCATATAAGTGGCACCCGAGCTCGTGCAATGTGGAGACCAACCAAGTAATAATGAGGAAGAGACTGTAACCATGACGAGCTTCTTCTTCCCACCCTCGTAATCAGCTCCGTTTGCCCCATAAACAATTTTGCCACTAATACGACATAAGAACTGGATAACGGCGGACATATCCACCTATTTGCAAACACCATTCATAATTCACAAATTTAATCAACCGTTCCACCATTTGGCTGATTGCAAACAAACAAAACCAAAAATAATAGCCAAACACTATAATATTGTAATACACTAACATTCAACAACTAATTCTACAATTCAACCTTATCAATTGCATATAATTATTTAAACACTTCAAACAATTAATTTCCCAACATTCACAATCTCACATAATTCCACAAACATCCACAATTTCCCAACATTCACTAATTTCACAAAATTCTAAAATTTCCAAATTTCACAAACAATCCATATTCACCAAAATTTCACAAATCATAAATCAACTATCACTAGAATTTCATCAATAATCAATCACCACTACAATTTAACACATAACCACATATAATAAGTTACTACCTCCGTCCCAGTTTGATTGTCTTGTTTGCTTTTTGGCACGTTTTTCCACTTTAATATTAAACATGTAAGATAAAATAATTTTATAAAATAAATTTCTACAATATATAGTTTTTCATGTAAGCTTTCTATTGTAAAACTTAGATTTGTAAAATTATGTTATCTTATATGTTAAATATTGAAGTCAAACGACATGTCCAAATAGTAAACGAGACAGTCAAAGCGGGACGGAGGGAGTACTAATTTAACAATTATTTAAGAATCCCTAATTTTTTCACAATCCCTAATTTTCTAGGGTTAGAAATTACCTTAAATCTTGATGTAAGTGTTGAAACTAACAAGGGATGTTGTTGCAGGCTGGTGGCGCCGGAGCTTGGCGGCGGTGGAGGCGTTTTCCGGTGAACACAGGCGGAGGTGGGGCGGTGGCGACTTCAGTCTTCGCTGCTGCTCGGGAGGGATGTTCGACAGAGAAGGGGAAAGAAAGAATGAGGAAGGGAAAAATCGGCTAAGTACATGGAACCCGTGAAATCGTCTTTATAAAAGACGATTTCTGCCTTAATAGATAAATCGTCTTTTCCAAAGACGATTTCATAAGTAATACTGTAACTTTCTCATGTTTTCTAGCGCGCGTCGTAGAAAGGGTGAAATCGTCTGTTGAAGAGAGTCAAGAGACAATTTCTATAAATCGTCTCTTCAACAGACGATTTCACCTTGCCCACAGTCCTGCTGATTCAGCGCCAACGTGGCACGGGGTAAAAGTGAAATCGTCTCTTGAAGAGACGATTTCTTCTTCGACAATTAAAGAAATCGTCTCATGAAGAGACAATTTCTCTCTGGAGTGTTATTTCAGGAATTAGTTTGGAAGGGAGGTTAATATGGGTATTATTTTTGTCCCGTTGTGTTATTTCAGAATTTTTTCCGTTGCATGTTGGTCACATTATGTATATATATTATATTTACGATAGCGAAAGCGGTCGTGTTGTTATAGTAGGGTTGATCGATAAGTACTGTTTTTATGTCCAATGTATAATTAAGAAAGAAATTATATTAGGACATTAAATGAGGATACGTATATGTTAGATATATAATGTACGTGTAGATTGATATACGGGAAACATGGGATGTTTGTTTTCTGTAAGAAGCAGCTGGTTTACAACTACAAGTTATGTCTGTCTCTCTGTCTTTATAATAATATATTGAAGAAAGGAGCCTGCCTGCCTGATCATGCACGCATTATATATATATAAGCGTACGGACATTTAAGACAAGACAAAGCTTATACTGTACTAAATATAGCACATCACAGATTCAGAAGATATATGGACAAAATTCAATGAAGTGTGACCAGTATTATTTATAATTCACTCACATTATGTACTATATATTATCCAACTCGATAGATTAGTGAGTAGTTGAAAGAAACCCCACAGGTAATTAAAAGCATGCAAACAATTACAGTATCATTTCCTTTTAATTAAAACAAATTAACATGTAAATTTCGCCACCCTTTTATTTATTGCAATAACCAATTAAATCAACAATTCCTCACCACAACTCACATATATATACAATAAAAAAACGAAAGAAAAAAAATTATGATCTAGTCACACATTATAGTAACCCTTCATTAATTAATTTACATCGACCAAACCAGCACCAACAACCTTACACACCTACCATACCACCACCGCTCCTATCATCAACAACACTCATTATTCTCGATCCTCAGCGACAGTGGAGGATGAAGAAGAAGAAGAAGGCATTAATGATCCAACCAAATCAGCAAAAGCACCAACAATGAACTTATGTGTATCTTTCGGGTTAAGACTAAGGTAACATAAGAGAAGCTGATGTAAACCATTCCAGTTATCACGTACAACATCACCAATGTGTAATCCATTTGCTTCAACTACTTCCTGCATTGATCTTCGGAAATCAGTGTACGGGTCAGGTGAATCCGTTTCCACAGCCTCGACATCATGGAAGGAAGTACCGGATGTTGATGACACGGCGGCAATGGAGGAAGATGATGATGAGGATAGTACTGGAGTAGTAGTGGAGGTGGAAGTGGAATGGATGATAGAGTTGGATTGACCTGGACATGAGAAGAAGAACCGATCTGAAGTGTAGAGTGTGGTGAAATCTGGTGAATCATAATCAGCATCACTAATACTATCATCATCATCGTCGGAGGAGGAGGAGATGTCCATTTGGTGGTTTGAAGATGAAGAGGAATATTGGGATTTTGTTGGGGTTGATAATGAGTTGAATAGGGAGTTGGTGTATAATGGCGGTGGGTTGTGATCATCTTCGGTAGTGGTGGAGGGTTGGCGTTTGATCATCGTTGAGATGCAAAAGTGGAAGAGTAAATTGTTTGGCATTATTATTAATTTGTGTATTGTACTGCAAAGTAGTTAGCTTAACTAGAAGGAAGGAAGAGATGGATGGATCAATATTAATTGGAGTGTTGTGAGGTAGAGATCTCAGTTTGTTATTTAAAAGGGTGTGGGAAGGATACAGGGGGGGCAGACTAGTACTGTGTGATGATGGTGAACATGATCAAGAAGAGTAATTTAGGGTTAGTTTTGGAGGGTAGTGAGTGGGTCAGGGGAAAGTACTTTTGGACATATTACAATGTTTAGATCGAACTACTGTTATTTCTTTTCATCGCTCAATATACAGGGACAAACAACTACTCTTTTTCTTCTTTCTTTATTTTTAAAAGTTGTTCTTCTTTTTCTTTCATTATTAATTTCATCACAAAATTATTTATGTCATATATACCCAAAGAAAAAATAATTATCTGTGGATATAAATTATATATGAGTTAATTAATCCGAGTAACACAAAAAAAATCGATCATTGAGTGAAAGCTGAGGGTGTGTGTGTGTTTGGAATCTCAGCAACGATCTGTTTTTTGGTTAAATCATCAACGATCATCTTGTCTCTTCTTGAATTACAAATATGCAACTGTACCTGTACAAATAATTGATCTAGCTAGTTAGTTAAACTATTCAACTTGCCACGTTTGTATCAAAATATTGATATTATTATATGGGAAAATCATGAGATACCCCTGTTTTCACTCGTAATACACAATATATCCCTGTGATTTTAGTAATTCAATTTTAAATATGCTTAAATGTTGTCCAAAATTGATGAAACTTTACATGGACAATGCTAAAGTGTTATATTTTGGTCCAATATCAAATTTGAAGTTTTTTAAGCTCACATGTGACCTGTGGGACCCAATGAACAGTCACATAGTCATTGGGTCCCAAAGGTCACATGTTAGCTTAAAAAGCTTCAAATTTGATGTTGGACCAAAATATAACACTTTAGTATCGTCCATGTAAAGTTTCATCAATTTTGGACAACATTTAAGCATGTTTAAAGTTGAATTACGAAAATCACAGGGGTATATTGTGAATTACGAAAGAAAACAAGGGTATATCGTGAATTTTCCCTTATTATAATGAAGTTACACAGGTATAGTTAAGTAGGACATGGCCAAATTTTGATTAAATTAAATCTCTTAAAACAGGAACGAACAATTGGGTCGAATCTTGTTTCATGGTTAATGTATATAAACCTTATTGTTCAAGGGTGTGCTCATCATAATTATTATTATTACTCCCTCCGTTAATTAATATCTGTCATTCTAGGAAGTGACTATTGTTCAAAAATATGAGTCATTTTAGATTTTTGACACACTTTTTCCCACTTTTAACCCTACTATTCAACACAGAAGTAATTATTATCTACATAGAAAAGTAAAAAGTAGAGGTACATGCGTCATTTGTCTACTCCTTAAAAAGTGTGCAAATATCTAGAATGACAGATATTATTGAACAGAGTGAGTATTATTTTGAGCCGAGTGTGCTCATTAAGTATTGATTATTAATTACGGTAATGTCACTCCTAATGTCCCTAGCCTTTTTAGTATCTACTGAAAAGTGTGGCTGGCCCGTTTTTTGAATCTTCTCCTTTTGAAACCGATCTTTCCTTTTTCACAATTAGGGTCAACGGTATTGGTTGATGGCTAAAAGAGAGAGCTCGCCTAACAAGAAATAGTTTTTTTTTATAGGTACAATGTAGGAGTAAGTATATACTATATGTAGGAGTAAGTATTGACCATATATGTATAAGAGAGTAAAGACTTCTCGCGAACTTGTAAAGTGGTTAAAAAGCAAGAGCTAAATTCAGGAAGCAGTTTGAAAGCTTTACTTCAACAAATTACAGTGCGTATATGATTCTTACTTTTCATTATGCATTATCTGCGTTATATAACTGTGTAATTAATTATTAAAGACATTAATATCTGTTGTTTAAAATATATCTGGATTTGTGACTTTGGAGAGTTAACTATAGTTCAATTTATAAGCATGTAAGACCTCTTAAAGAAATTATTATTATCTGTGTCTGCGACACTTGTGTGCATTATCATTGTCATCTCCAGATCATCAGACACAGAATATCGGGGAGGTGCTACTCGAATCACTCTGATTATGGCATTATTGACATTTGTTTATTTAATATTAATAAGAAAAGACTTATCCGCATATATAAAATTGTTAGACATGGTATGTGTTTTTGATTCGTTGACTAGATGCTCCTGCTAGTTGACTCTATAGTAAGAGCAAACAAGGAAAAAATTTGAAATAACATTTCTCTATAATAAAAAATAATTTATCTTATTAACCTTCATCCGAAACTAAATTCTAAAATAGCACTTCGTTAATTCTGAAAGTTGAAATTGTTTTTCACTTAAAACCGTGCCACATCAACGGTTGACTCAGTGAAACGAAGGAAGGCTGAAGTCGTCGCTTGAAAAGACAATTTCTAAGTTTATGGAACTCACAACCATAACTCGAGAAGTTATCTCTTGAAGTGACGATTTCACATGTTCATAAACTCATCAGACGATTTCTCCTGCCCATTCCTTCTCATTTCCTCACCGCACCCAACATTATTCTTACTCTTTACCAGCGAGTCACTTTCACCTCAGATCCAACACCTGCCAGAGAGAACCACCACCACCGCCGGATAGGACCGCCGCCGACCACCAACACCGTCACCAGTCATCAGCACCCTGCACTTTATTCTCAAATAAATCTCTAACCCTAGAATAATAGTTAAAGATTGTTAGGAAATAGTTGACTGAGTGTGGTTGTTTGTGAAACTGTAGTGTTAATTGATTATTTTGAGTGTTTTGTGAAAGTATAGGTAATTGATATGGTTGAAATATAGTATTAATTTATTATTTGTAATGTTGTGTAATCTTATAATGTTAGTTTATTATTTTTGGTGTTTTGTTTGGATACTTTTGTCTGTAATCAGCCAGATGTTGGTGATGTTGGATTAAATATGTGATGATACAAAGGTGTTTTCAAATATGTGCATATGTCTGACTGCATCCAGTTTTTATGTCATATTAATTTCAAAATTGTGCATGGGGTATACGGAGCTGATTATGAGGGTGGGAAGAAAAAGCTCGTGTTACTAAGTGTCAACACAAATTATGAGAAGTCTATTGCTCAGATTGGTAGTCATTTCGGTATCAACATGTGCACCCACGAAGTGAAAGTGTTATAGAGGATGGGCCAATCAATGAATGAGGGCTCTATAAGTTGAATGGTGATACCCATTGAGGATGATGATGATGTTAAAAGTGCTCTATGTCGGGGAGGAGGGCCACGGGCAGTATTTTATGAGTTGTATGTTGAAGTACATGAAAACCAACCACCTCATACACTTCTCACCTCCTCATCTTATCAATACCAAGCCCTTTCAAGCTTCACACCACTTGAAAACAAACCCCTTTTGCTTCTTCATATTCTCAGCACCAAACAAAAATCATCTCAAACATTTCTCACCTCCTCAATGTTCCTTCTAAAAATGAAACCTCCGTACATACATAAAATCCTATATCCTTATATCCATTACCCGTTGAAGATCAACACCAAGATGAAGTTGGTGAAGAAGAGAGAATGAATCAATTTGATGATGATGGCGACATGCGTGAAGGCTTTAAAGAAGACGGGATATAGGGGTTCGTGGGTGATTCATCTGATGATGATGGTGCTGATGATGATGACACGCCATCTGATGTTGCTAATGTTATGGTCACTACCACCACCGGGGCGGTGATGCTTCTCTTGTCTGTCAATACTTGTTCTACAACGCCGGTGGTGGTAGTTGTATTATAAGGTGGGAGAAAGAATATGAATTGGAACTAGGAGATTGGAGCTATAGTGATGAATTTAAGAAGGGTATGTTATTCCAAACCTAAGATGTGCTGATACATGCATTGAAATACACCATATTATTCAGTATTGATCATTTGTGGTGAAATAGTCAACCATAAAGTTGTGGGACATCTATTGTCCAGCTGAAAATGAGTGTCAATGGAGATTTTGTGTTACAGTAATGAAGAAGCACCCTAGTGCTTTCATGATCACTGTTGTCAAAGGCCCACACACTTTTATGAACTCTATCTAGAGTCAAGATCATCCACATCTTGACTTGAGATTCATGTCTTGCATATTCACCAAATATGTCAAAGAAAATCCCTACATTGATCTTCAAATAGTGACTGATTAGTTCCAGTATTTTGTCGAAAGGAAGAAGGTTTGGGCAGAAAAGGTGAGAGCTATTGAGATGGTGTACGGTGACTGGGGTGACTCATACAGCATGCTGCCTCACATATTACTTGTCATTCAGCACACAAACTAGGGCACACATGTTGAAATTGAGTGGCACAGTACTGATCCTGGTTATGGTATATTCAAGAGGGTGTTCTGGGCATTTGGACTGTGCATTTGAGCATTCAAACATTGTAGACCAATGATATGTATCAATGGCACATTCTTGTATGGGAAGCACAAACACAAACTTCTCATTGTGTGTGAAAGTGACGCTAACAAACACATAGTGTCGTTTACATTTGCGCTGGTTGACGTGGAGTCATACGCATCATGGTCTTGGTTTCTCTCTTGTATAAGAATGTGTGTTATATCAGCTCGTGAGGACAGAGCTCCCATGTGTTTGATATCTGATCGTCATGTTGAGATCCTCTCTGTAGTGGATCGATCAAATGGAGTGTGGCAACCCCCAAACGTGTAAGAGAGATATTGTGTTCACCACATTGTGAGCAATTTCAACATAGTAGAAAGAAGCGCAACACTGAAGAAGATGGCCTCAAGAGTAACCCTAGCATCACAACCCCGTAAATCTGATTTGTGCATGACTGAGTTGAAGAGTGACAGCATCACAACCCTTGATTTCTTTGATAGTATACTAAAAGAACAATGGACATTCACATATGATGGTGGGCATCGGTTTGGCATAATGACTACAAACTTGAGTGAGAGTTATAATGTCGTCTTGACTGGTGCTAGAAATCTACCTATTGTTGTATTGGTGGAGAAGACCTTTTACTTTTGTATCAAATATTTTGACACCGGAAGGGGTCAAGCATCGGTATTCATGGCTAAAGGAGAAGTGTACGCGGGCTAGGCAACAGAGAAACTGTAGTGATGGAGACAATCGGCTAATGCTCACAATGTTACGAGTTTCGTTTTAGCCTAACAAGTTATTTAAGGTCACCACTGCATCAAGAGCATCAACATATGGGTTCAATGGTGGCAACCGATACATCGTGAAGCTGAGGGATGGTCATTGTACTTTCCAAAAATGGAAAACTTTTAGAATTCCATGCTCACACGCCCGCGCAGATGCTGCCTTCATACATATGGACATTACAACTCTTATGGGATCGTGGTACACTTGGTAGAAGCAGCTCAATGTGTACAACCGACTCTTCGTCTCATTTGGAGATCATCATTTGTGGCCTCCATCATATTGTCCTATCATTCTTTTTTATCCATCTTGTGTGCGAGCAAAGGGAAGGTCTCGGTCCACTCGTATTTGTAATGAGATGGATTTGAAGGAGTCGAAGAAGAAGACTTGGTGCACCATGTGTGAGCAAGATAGGCATAATAAGAGAAGATGTCCTAATAAGAATGGTTTTTAGTGTTAATTGTTTAGGGATGTGTTATACCCACAATTTTGATCCCCAGAAGAAGTCATCTTAGGCACGGATGTGTAGAAAGGCGAAATGGTCAAAAGACCTGGAATTTCAAATTGTTAAGGACGTTTTGCGGAATTTTCTATCTTTTCATGATTAACCCACGCATCTCAGAATGGTCATGATGTCTTTATCATCATGAAGGGTATTTTCATAAATTTTGGGAGTTTTTATTTCTGAAAAATTAACTTTTAATACATATTATAAGCTATCTGTTTAATAATCAAATCCTCAAATTTTAAAAATCAAAAAAGAAAAAGATTTCATCCATTAAAATAAAACTTACAACCTGGTTATTAGGTCTATTCATGACCGAAAGCCCATTAAATTTTATTTGAAGCACGAGGCCCAAAATTAAAGGAAAATACAAGTCATCTTGGAACTTTCTCTTTCTTCCAAAAATGGCCCAAAACAACTCAAAATTTCATCAAATTTTAACACATGATAAAGAATGACATTCAAAGCATAATGGCTTTGGAATTTTGAATTTTTGAATTTCCAGTAATTTTCTATGAATTTCTGAACAGATCTAATGAAAATTTGATTTTAAAAACATTCTTTAATCAAAATACAATCATTTTTCATTGGAAAATTTAGAAATATCCTCTTTTACATGCTGGTAAATGTTCATGATAAGATTCCATCAAGAGGTCACCCGACTAGGTTCGATAAACTTGGATCCTTTACGGAGGTTATTCTATCTCATTTGTTGTCTATATAAGGAACATCTTCCGATTGACCCAAGATACACTAAAAACAACCCTATGAAGTAAAAAAAAAACTGCCACAACACATCTCCCACACTTTCCCACTCTCGGCCACCGAATCATACCAAAATCCACAAAAACGGAGTTTTTGAACTCCTATCATCAATCCAATTACCTAAAATCATTATAATCACCATCAAAACGTGAGAAACTCCATCAATATCACATAGCTAGAAGCTCAGGTTGAAGTTCAACTAGATCGGCCATCAACGAAGCCACCAATAAAACCTGATGTGAAGGAACTACTAGTTCTAAAAGTTAAAATAAGTTAGAATTTGAATCCGTTAATTCCTCTGGTCATTATACACTCTCAGTAGAAATTTCAAATCAATTCAACTTTTTCTAGCGACTTTATTAGGGTTTAGACTGCCTTCTGCCTAATAACTTGTTTGCTAAATTTCGCCCTTACTTCAAAGTCAAATTGAATTCTTTCCGTCACTAACATGTCTAGAATCTTTCAGCCTATCTATCCATAAAATTTGAGCCGAAAACATCACCGAAAAATGCCCGAACGCCACCGTTCGAGAGCGGTATGCACCCATGGACGTCACGTCTGGGGTCCCGGACGCCCTGTCTAAAGCCTTGGATGCCACCGGACAGTGGTGGGATAATTCTTTTTTATTTTAGGGTTTTAAGTACATGTCCGGGCCCACGGACACCCTGTCCATGGTCCCAGACCTTTTCAACTTTTGATTCTTTGTGAATTTGAATTTTCTGTATAACTAGTTTAATTAGGGTCCATGGGTACGGACATTAGGTCCGTGGCCATGGACATTTTAAAATATGATCTAATTTGGCTTCTGAAACATTATATTATTTTATTTTAATTTTTACTTTTAATTTTAGTAAAAAATGTAAAAAAACATAAATATATAGAAGGATGCACACTTAGGATAAATTAACCTTATAATAAACCGTTAATGACATTGGTAAAGGAAAAATGACTTAGAAGGGAAGTGAGAGTAATTTGAACCTATAAAAGTTATATACTAAGCCCCTGAACTCAAACTTAAACCTTTCCTAATTTACTATAGGTTAAAATTAGGTGATGACATGCAATAGGTTCCAATGAGATAATTTAGGTCTTAATAATTACTCCCTCCGTCCTGAATTGATCGTCCTGTTTGCTTTATGACACGTTTTTCCACTTCAACATTAAGTATATAAGATAAAATAATTTTATAAAATAAATTTTGTAACATATAGTTTATCATGTAAGGAATCATATGCAAAACGTAAATTTTTAAAATTAATTTATCTTATATGTTAAAAATTGAAGTCAAACGTCATGTCCAAATAGTAAACAGGACGGTCAATTCAGAATGGAGGGAGTATAGTTTTACGATATAGTTATTAAGCTTAGGTTATAAATGGACCTGGAACCTAATCAGATCCTAATAAACCCTAATCAACATAGGATAAAGGTTCAAAACCCGGGGCTCACAGACTGGCGACTCTGGTGGGGATTTTAGTCTTAATTTTAACTTGTTTTGTTTTAAGATAAGAGGGATTAACTGGAAAATGTTATTTACAGCTTTTATTGTATTGTTTGATTTACTTTTTGGTGCACTTTAATTTTCTGTAATTATTTATTACGTGAGAGAATCAAGGGACCACACAAACTGATTCTACCTGGGCCCGCATTAGGCAGCCCCTGTCAAAGACTCGCACGGGAAAGGATGAGGAAATCACACAAGCCACATCCCCTTAATACCTTTGCTTTGGCTCCTAGCACCTCTCCGGCAAGATCCTTACCTAGCCTAATATTTGGTTTGTCAAAGACCCGCCCGTAGACATACACTTCATACTGATGTGTAAAAAGTGGAAAAGCCCATAGAGGATAACGTGCAAACCTTATCCCTTTGTGGTGACCTAGGCCCGAGCCCCAAGCATTTCTCTGGCCCGATCCATACTTGATCAAGAATTATCGCTCAGTGAGGAACACGTATTCGGTCAGCCCATGTGTGGTTTCCTTCAATGTGTTTATATCATTTATCCCACAAGCTCACTTTGATCCAAAAGTAAACTCTTTCAAGCCTCTAGCCCAATACCCCAATCATACTTTTAATCCATTTAGGCCTAAATGCCTTACTTCTAGATCACATGGCCCAAATACTTTCTCCTTCATAAATGTCATTCTAAGCCAATATATCTCACATGTCCAAATTTTAGCTCAAAAGTGTTCTCGGTCCATTTTAGCCCAAATACTTCATAACTAGGACATCCCAAAGAGGTTCTGATCCAACTTCATAACTAGGCAAAACATGGTCTGTCCGAACATGCAAGCTCGGACAGACGTTTGGACAGTGCGAAAATCATAAATTTTAAAGCTGCGAAGCACACGAACAGAGGAGCCAAACAACATCAATTTGCAACACAGATTCTGAGTTTTATAGAAACACAAGTATGGGGTTTTAGCAGATGAAAACCAAGGTAAATCAGACAGAAATCAGCCACAAACGTAGAACAGTTCAACAATCTAAACTCTCATATTATAAACACCCCATAGCCGAACACACCCACTAAATCCACTCGCCACCTACCTCGATTAATTGCAGAAGAAGCTGCAAATCCGAAGGAGAATCAGCCACCTACACGCAACCCCAAACGCAAAGAAGATAACACTAATTACAAAACCGGATTGTAGAAGAAACTTAAAATCAGAAACGCACAGAAAAACCCCAAAATAGAAAAGTGAGAATGTTGAATTCCATAAATCCAAACCTGATTCTGACGGAGGAAACAGAACAGAGGAAGAATCCACAACACAAAGAATCAAATGGTAGAATGCAACAATCAGCAAAGCTCATAGATTGGAGAAGAGAAGAACGTTCTGAAGGAAGAAAGAGAGGAGCGTACGATATGACGTGAACTGGCAGTTGAGGAATTGATCGAGAATGAGAACGTGATTCGATTAAGGAATAGATTCCTTATTTAAATCCTCACCACAATTTAGAAGTGTAAATGACCTCCTCGCCCTTCTCTTAATCTCAAATGACACTGACGTCCTAAAACGAATAAAACCATATAAAGTCCGACTGAAATCAGATTGCGATGAAACAAAATAATGCAATTAAACCTTGGGTTGTAACAGAATTCGTCTTTTCAAGTGATGACTTCAGCCTTCTTTTGTTTTGCTGATGTGGCGCCACAAAATGAACTCAAAATATTATGGATTTATAAGGTGTTATACCACAAAAAAATTCAAAACACTCTTTTACAAAATAAATACATATATTAGCCTACATTCAAAAACTAATTCTTAAAATAACACTACCAAATAAATCGTCTCTTCAAAGACGATATCACTTATTCCCCAGGCCACATCAGTGTCTTAGTCTGCAAGCGAGAAAATAAAAAAAATCATTTTTTCAAAAGATGATTTGTTACTTCATACTATAACTTATGAAATTATCTCTTGAAGAGACGGTTTACCTTTAACTAAAACTTAGAAAATTCTAAGTGTTGAAGCACCAAATATAAGCGCGGAGTTTATATAATTAGAAATTGTCTTTTGAAACGATGTCTTCATTTTCTCGCTTGTTAATTAGGACGTTGATATGGCCCAAAGAATAAGTAAAATCGTCTTTTCATGAGACGATTTCAACTTCTAAAATTAATAAAATCATCTTTTAAAAGACGATTTCTCCCATAAGTGTTATTTTAAGAATTAGTTTTTGAAGGAGGCTAATACACAGAATATTTTTCAGAAGAAGGTTATTTTGGATTTTTCATGCCTCCTAGACTGTCACGTACACCCCAACCAACCTTATTTATCCCTAGTCAAAATACATTATTAGGAGGGTCGCTATGTGCGGTCGGGTTTCTAATTCGTGTAGTAAAAAATGCCATTTTTGCTCTTCTTCAAAATGTTTTCAAAAATTACAATATTCACCCAAAACTTGAGATATATTACAAAAAGTACCCAAAAAGACAATAATTTTCCTAAAAACATAGCTAGCAATATACGGATGACATTAACGTCAACGAGGACATATGAGGGGCTCATTTAGAGGTATAATTTTATATATTTGTAGACTTTAAAGTTAAATTGGGATAATAAATAAAAGGTAGAGCACCCAAAAAACATGAAAAAACGGGACTAATTATGCATTGGGCAGGTGTCGACGCCCTCCCAGTGAAGCAAGCGTTGACAGTCACCCAATGACGCGGGCGTCGACGGCCACCCACCATGCGCAGACAGGTTTCCAATTCCTGCGGTCAGAAAATGACCTTTTTCCCTTCTTCAAGATATATTCAAAAATTATAATGTTCACCCAAAACTTATAATATATTACAAAAAAGTTCCCAAAACACACTAATTTTCCTAAAAACTAGCTAGCAATATCTGGATGCCATGAACGTCAACGGAGACGTATGATGGTATGAGGGGCTCATTTAGCGGTATACTTTTATATATTTATAGTACTTTTAAGTTAAATTTGGATTAAAAAATTAGGATAGAAATGGAAAAACGGTCAAAACACATGAAAATGGGACTTTTTAAGCCCCGGGTAGGCGTCAACACCTACCCAGTGAAGCAGACATCGACGGCCACCCACTATGAACAAACGGGTTTCAATTCACGCAGTTGGAAAATGACCTTTTTGCCCTTCTTCAAGATATATTCAAAAATTACAATATACACTCAAAACTTATAATATATTACAAACAGTGTCCAAAACACACTAATTTCCCTAAAAAATAGCTAACAATATCTGGATTACATAAACGTCGGCAAGGACGTACGAGGGGCTCATTTAAAGGTACAATTTTATGTGTCTGCGGTACTTTTAAGTTAAATTTGGATAAAAAAAATTAGGATAGAAAACGGGAAAAAATCAAAAACATGAAAAAATGTGATTGTTTAAGCCTAGTGTTGATGCCCACCCATTGAAGCAAGCATCGACGGCCCCCAGTGAAGCATCGACGCCAGGTCCTTTACATGAGCACCTACGCCGGCTCCGTTAAATGGGCATCAACGCCGGTTTTTTTGAAAGTATTGGGTGTCCCAATTTTTGACGTTTTTTAACTGATTTTTTCTTAATTTATTTATAAGTCCGTAAATAAGCCCGAAACATAAACCGTTTTGATTAGTTATATAAAGTGGCAACATAACAGATTCACAACATATGGAACATTTCTCACACTTGCTTCACTTGGTGGTCGTCGACGCCTGGACCCCGGAGCATAAATTGTTCCATTTTCCATGTTTTTGTCTGTTTTTCCTTTTGTCTTGTTTTTTCTACCCAAATTTAACTTAAAAAAAGTATTGTAAATACATAAAATTATACCTTTAAATGAACCATTTGTACGTCTTTGTTGTATTTTGGGTATTATTTGTAATATGTCACAAGTTTTTGGTGAATATTGAAAAAATTTAAGTATTTATTACAATTTTTGAAATAAGAACTATTAAAAAGACGAGACGAGTTTTCTAGCTATCTCTACAAAATTATATGATGCTTTTAACTTCATATAGCTGGAGGAGATCCTGTCACGGACTCCCTTTTTCCGTCTTTGGCAAATGTCATTCCAATCGTCCTCTACTTTATACAATATTTTAATTTGGTCCGACAAATACTGTTATGTAAATTTATTTCCTATTCATATTCTCTCTCAGAAGATTTAGTTTTTTTAAACGCTTCCAAAGTCTACAATATACTAGACCTGGAAAAATGAATCCAGCCCCTCAATCTGATACAGTGGGTTGGGTCGAATTTTCAATTTGTTTAATAAATGGGTTGGGTCATGACTCATGGGTAAGGACTTAAGGTAGTCTAACCCACCAACCCGCATATCTCTTTTTTTTAAAAAATATTTATAAAATTGTTGCACAAATTTAATAAACTTTTAAATTATAAATGAACCATATGCTATAAAAAAATTTAAAGAAATATTTCATTAGCTTTTCAATACTACGTATATAAGATGCAAAATTAATTATCATTGGTTTTAGTTATCAATTAAGTTTGAATTTAATCTTATTATGTACAAATTTTTAGTACAAATTTTTATGCTTACATTTTATCAATTTTAAGTTTCCATTGAATCACACGGGGCCATTTATATGTGTGTATATTTAATTATGTATTAATTTATAACATGTTTTTATGTTTATGAAACATTATTTATTTATGTAGAAAGTTTAAATGGATTATTCGTGGGTTAATCCGTAAGTTGATGGGTTGGGTTAGGGTTGAAATTTTGAATCTTTTAATTAAGTGAGTTGGGTTAGGATTTAAAATTTTTAAAATGAGTTGGATTGGGTTGAGGCTAATCCGACCCGCCAATCCATTTTGCCAGGTCTACAATATACTACTATTATATTATAATATTATTTTTATATTTTTTTACAATGTCTAAATAAGATAATTATTTATATGTTTTAATATTGTAATAATTTCTTTAACAATGACTATATACATATGCTATAAGATAATATTTTTTAATTAAATAATATTTATTGCTTACGTATATATGAAAGAAAAAAGAATAATGAGTATATATGAATTCCGATACATATGCCTTAACTAAAATTAAATTATAGGAAGCTAAATGAATGTAAAAAACTAAATTTTAACTATTTATAAGTCTTTAAAGGATTAAAAATTGCTGCATAACTATTTTAAAATTTTAACTTGAAAATTTGACTTGAATAAAATCTCGTGTTATAATTAGGTAGTGATGTTATAAGAATAGTTTTCTAAATAAACGTTTTAATAAAGATAAAATAAAATAAAGAGCAAAAGAGTAAAAGAGAGATAAAATACAATTAACTAAATAATAGATCAATCGTGATAAAGAAAATAGTAAAGTTAGATTCATTAAATTATAAATATGTGATGTTCTTTCATTTCACCGGTAAGGACACATGGCTGATAAGTGGAGAACTTTTAACTAGCTCACTGCTCATTACTATTTTTAATGATTTCATTAGTGGTTTAACATGTATACATAATAGTTGATAAATTGTTTAGAGTAAATTAATGGGAACCCCCCCAGGTTTAGAGATAATACCGGTAGCCACTTTGTGTAATTTCGTTAATAAATCGTTAACCCTTGCTAACCGGTTAGCTTTTTCATTAAATGATACCAGGTTGGACAAAAAACACTGCTTAATCAGCATCGTCTAAGTCTCTCTCTTCCCACCGCTATTTTCCTAAAAATGTCAACCCTAACTCATCCAATATGAATGCTCTAAATCTTCCTCGTATTTTTAGGAGGTTGTTTATCTGCTACGCAGCACTAAAGGAAGGATTTGTTCTCAATTGTAGACCATTCATGGGTTAGGTTTGACGTTTTAGGATAATAGCAATGGGATGTGAGAGACTTAGACGATGTTGAATAAGTAGCTAGCGTTTTCTGTCCAACCTCGCATCTTTTAGTGAATAAGCTGACAGGTCAATAAGGGGTTAATAATTTATTAACAACTATAGTTTGGAAGTTCGTAGTCAGATATACCATAACCTCAAGGCAGTTAATAATAATTAGGTTAAACAAAAGGTGGTTACCGTTATTATCCTAAAACCTAAAGGGGGTTCCCAATTTTACTCAATGTTTTATCATTAGTTGAATAATTATCCTAAACCATAAACCCTAAAAATCTGTCAAGTCAGTGATAATATTATAAAGTACCGAGCGAGTTCAAAAAAGATTACTCTACACCTCAAACTCTAAAAGACACCTTAGGAAAGCTAAAAAACGTTGAAGACATTTATAGGGTTTGTAGTCCTAAACCCAAACCATAAACCCTAAAAATTTATCGAGTTAGTGACGACATCATAACAGTTCGTATTATTTTTTTCTATTATAGTGATAGAAACGATTAAATAAGGTTGTGTACATATTTCTAATCATTAATGGAAACATTTATAAACAATCATGAATACATAAAAACTAAGTTTAACTAATATGTATCGACTCCAACAACTCAGTTTAACATTGTCAAACGTTCATAGCCTTCACGTTTATCAATCAATCAAGCTCTGCAAACTGATAAATACTAAAATATTATTATTATTATTATTATTATTATTATTATTATTATTATTATATATTATATATTATATATTATGATTCAATAAAAACAACCAAAGGAAATGATATATAACAACTAATGTCATCTTATCTATAAAAGTGATGGAAATGGTTATATAGATGGTTGCGTACATGTTTCTAATCACCAGTGAAGAATGTTTTTAAATTATCATGAATACATAAAAATCAAGGTTGAATGAACGCGTAAAATTGACTCCAACAACTTAGTTTATCATTTCCAAACGTCTATAGGTTTCACGTTTATTAATAAGTCAAACTCTGCAAACATATAAATGCTAAGAATATTCTTATACATAATGATTCGATGAGAACGACCAAGAGAAAAAATATATAACAGTTAGTGTCATCTTTTTTATAATAGCGATGGAAACTATTAAAGAAAGTTGTGTAAATGTCTTAATTAAACAATGAAACGTATATAAATTATCATGGAACCCTTGACTTCAAACCTAAAAAACCTGTTGATAAAATAGTAATTAATAATTGTTTATCATACACTAATATAACCATAAATGATTATATGGATGTACTTTTATTTATGAGAACTATACTTAATAGTACATATAAATACTTATTAAATATGTATGTACATACTACAAGTATGTACTTAATATACATAGTTATATATTTAATCATATTGTAAATATACAACAACTGTATATAAGTTATAGCAATCCCACAAATATGTATTAAATTATAGCAATTAAATATCCCAAAGATAACTCCATAGTTGTAGTTGGGAATAATTACTTTTGTGTAAACGTCAAGCACTAACATTGAGGTAAGCTTCTAGATAGCATGCTCTCATCATCTGATGGTAATCTGAGGTCGTCACCAAACTTGGCGCGCCATATAGCTAGGTGGACGAGATAACTCCATCCGCATCTGATGTGATGTAGGATCATGTGGTGAAGATAGGGCTGATGGCAAAAGCTCATGTTATCACAGTATCTCTCTCCCTCCAGCATAAGTAGCAATAGTACCTAATGTGGTCCAAAATCTGATCATGTCAGCAATGTAAGTACGTTATTGTGCTATAATGTCGTTAACATGTGTTTTGAATCCTCTGGCACCATAAGATCTACTAAAGATTTCAACCGAAAAAAAAAATTCAAGGTAAAGTTCTCAAAAATCAACATGTTAATTAATGATCGTCATGAAAGTAACTATTCAAACAGTAATTTAACTGTTTACGGACAGCTGAGAACAAAACCAAACAAGTACCTTAATTCACCACCTATGTGTGAAAACATGACAATGACTAGAGAGTACATCTAGCTTCATAATAGAAAATACTGTTAATATCAAAAGATAAAAACTCTCTCCGATATGTTATATGCATATAAGGCCATAAAAAAAAAAAGATTTTCACATTGGTACTCTAAGCTAATATCTGAATCATGTGCGTTTTTTTTAATCTTTTGATATTCTATAGCATGAAAGAAAGTGAGGTTGCATAAAATAAAAGAACAGTGATGAACACTAATCCAATTTAGAACTGCAGTAAGGATACAATTTAGAAATGAGATATAGATGGAGATATCTTAGTAGTTTGTATCACCCACTCCCTTCCCCCATGATCATATCCCCACCTACTACCTGATTAACATCACCAACAATCGTCTATACCACCAGCGTGGATACTAAGGATGTTTCCACAGGTACTAGCGTGGTAGGCTATTAACGAAGTGTCCACAAATACAGCCTCCACAACACGTGTGGCAATTGATCTAAAACAACTCAAAACCTAAATTCCTGAAATTTCCTCTGAAAGAGAGAGCACAACAACCGATAAAATAATGCCAGTAAACCAAAGTAACATTCATTAACAAGCAACTTGATAGTAGCAGAATCAACAGAGGTAAGGTAAGAGGTGGAAAGCTTCCAAAATATAAAATCACGTAGAAAGGACTACATCCCACATACTACTGCCCACTTGTTGCGACTTCAAGCCATTGCTTGTTCAAAAAGCAACCAGATAAAAACAAGATATAGCAGTCCCACAAACCACAAGAGTGGTCTCCGGGGAATCTGTAACAAACCTGAAGTGAACACACTCAATTCAACCACATGGGTATCCGTAACGTATATGATATATGCATTATAAAGTTACAGAAGCGAAGGGAAGGAACAAGGCATAACAAAAGTCACGGCTGAAAGAGTTGTACTAGGTATAATTAGTGTCGACAATTCTATATGTACAAGCTTAAGTTCCAAGCTACTACCGAATGATCATGTCCCTTCCATCATCCTTACATAAGCATATATGCATATAGCACACAAATGCAACTAACCAACCAACCCAATCCATACTACTAATTGAAACCCAGTTTCAGTTTTCCAACAAAAGGACTTGAAACGGATAATTACACCTTCAACTTTTTCTACCCCATCAACAAAACTCTATAACCATCAAAGTCAGGAATTTCCACCAAAAACAATCACCTGAAAATTCCACACCTAGCTCCAAGTCAATATTGCAAACACAAAACCCTCTACTACACCGAACAGGAGAATAATATCATCTTGATCTTTAACTCCGACATAACTCCATAAACTCGCATCTCTCTCAAAACTCCTTGCAAGTATAAATACTACTGTTTTTAGGTTAGTTAGTTAGTTACCACCAAGTATTTACCCAACTGAAACCAGTCATCATCTTCAACTAATGACCTGCCACAGCCAAAAAAATTGGGACTTCTATACAAAAAGGGACTAGAGTAAAGTCTCCTCCAAACCCGTCATCTCAAACTATCTGGAACAAAAAACATTGATATCACGAGAAGAGGGGGTATCAGCTGCACTACACATCCTATCTGATCCTTCCTGCAAATAGATAAAACAATAATATATAAGAACTTTACTTAGAATCAGCCATACATACATTAATCAGCCATACATACATTTTAGTTTCATGAATGGCTTATGAAACGAACTGATAAACTGGACACATACGAGCCCAAGATTATGATTCCCCAGTAGTGTCTAACACTTTTCATGACCGATTGAAGATGATCAAAAAATAAGTACATGGAAGATCAAAAACTGCCGACAAAAATGGTATAAATAACAGAGAAAGAAACACCAACAGAAAAGCGGAATAATAAATAAAGTTGAAAGGTAACAAAACAATAAGGTGGTGTGAGTACTTGCCTCTGGTGTACTATTACGAGCAACGTGAAATAGAGGAACACTAGGTTCTTCTTACGCAAGTGGATCCGGAAGACTTATCTGGTACAGTATCCAATTTTGGAGGACCTACGCTATGGCAACCATTAGTCATGTCTCCACTAGTATCACATATTTGCCCCAGATGCCGGTCAAATTCACCTTCAACGCCGCGGTCATTACTATCAACTTCACCGGATAAATTATCCTTCTTACTTTTGCAAGCATTAACCCTGGTCAAAACTGAATCCCCATCTGAGACTCCACACATCCCACCACCCATATCATTGTCGACATCAGCACTATCAGAAGCATATAATGGACTCGAAGCTTCCATCTTTTCCACCTGATGAGCAACATCATCAGAGAGACTGCAATTGACATCCTCGTTAGTTCTAGCTTTGCCTTCCTCTGTTTCGTCATGAACAGGTCTAAATATATCAACTGGACTTCGTGGCATGGTACCGGCACCACTACCTAGGTCCTTACATTGACAGTAATCATCAACCTGAATTGAAAAGGTAGGTAACAGTTTAGTTGAGTCTTAGATGAACCAACAATGGTATCACAGAAGGGCCTGTTAAATAGATTACCGTGACTACAGTATTCGTCTTTGCATCACCCACTTGATCCATGCTAACAAAATCAATAACTGGAACTCCTTTTTCTGAAGGTAACTCAAATACATATTACAAAAAGAAATCCGTAAATATGAGACCATAGCAAAAACCAGAAGAAGAAAAAAATCAAAGATGGAAAGCCACCTGGAACAGGGGAAGTGGTCTCCGCAGTATACTGTGGGTTCAACAACGGCTTCTGTAGAATATCAGTAAAAGGGAACTGCACGACATTCATACGCTTCATTTCATCACAGCATTTTTCAAAAGGCTTGAAACCAAACACCTTAGTCCATGTTTCCAGGACTACGGGAACAGCAGGTATCACCAATTTCTCAATGTTGAGAGAGCAAAGGGCCTGAGACAATCAATATATGAAGGAAGGAACTTATGAGCACTATAACAGTAAGATATGCAAGAAATCTGACTTTGCAGGTGATTTTGAATAACAAAAGGTAGATACCACTCCACATACAAGAGGACAGGAGCTGTATATTTGTAGAATCTATGTTTCAAAAAAGAAAAAAAACAATCATTTAAATCTAAAAGAGGCAACATGTATTATGGAAACCAGTGATCTCACCAATACCTCGAAGATAAGAAACAAGGCCACATCTCACACATTCAGCAAGTTATTTATTAACAGAACATTTTGACCAGAGTTTATCATTGGTATTTACAAGCCTAAGCAACAAATGTGAAGAAATATTCAAAAGTGGGATGCAAACTACAAGCCTATACTTCATATTTTTTATCTTAGACATACCAACTCAATGCCACATAGAAGCCTACGGCACATTCCTTGGCGCCTATAAGCAATGCGAGTCCCAACGAAAGGCATTTCCGCCAGCTTTTCCCCATGAATCCTGTACAGGCAAGATATACACTTATTTGTGGTGCTTTACAGCAAAAATCAGCAAAAATAAGGATGATATGCAACAAGAAACCTGGTTTCTCAAAGAGAACGTACACCAGAGAAGTATATATTTCCTCACTCCCAAGCAACAAGTTTAGAAGGAGTTTGAAAGAGCAGGAGATAGTTTGCAGCAGTTCTGGTAGATTTAACTAGTTACAATCATTTGTTTGGAAAAAAAATATATACAATCATTTGTTTGGAAAAAAAAAAATATCTACAATCATTTGAGGATATTGCTTCTGATAAGTTTCAATCAGAAGGTGTCAGCTAAACGCAGTGTTCGAGACCATACCATATGGTTCTTCAAATAATGCATTTGTCCATGACTATTATTGGTAACCATTACTAGCAAGTCTGAAGTCTGGTGTAAGAATACGATATCTAGCTCCTAAAGAATGACAATCATGGAATCAATCTACTTCACAAGGAGACTCGAGATCTTTTGAGACACTGTCAGACTAGTGGAGTATGTATGATTTCCAGCAATGGACGACAAGATTGCAATCATACTCAGACTTATAAGTAAAACTTAATGCTGACAACAATTTGATGAGCAGCAGTTCAATTAAAATTCGGGTAATTTAGTGCAGAATATTCCCAAAAAATGCGTCCAGAAACAATAGAAGCAGAAAAGGTGCACCTGACGGTAGCAGCAGCAATGACTTCATCCTCTTTCTCAAGGATAGCATTGAAAAATCCTTGAAAATTTAGCCGCTTTAGATTTGACCTGTAACATGAAATTTATATGGTTACAAAGAAAACCAAACGGCTTAGAGATCAGCATTTAATAACCACAACCAAAGGCAATCAATTCAAAACCAGAACGCAGATACAATGTCAGAGATCAAGTGTGGTGCAGCATATCAATTTATAGTAGTGCAAACACCTCAACGGTTCAAAGTTCAGGCAATCATATAGAGAACAAAAAAGTCGAGGCAAAAAACCTAGAAACTATAACCAGAGAACATAAAAAAGAAGAATGCACCACAGAAAATGAACAAATAAGTCCAAATTTAAAACAAAAATCAAGTTGAGCTTTGGTTTACATGTTCAGGAAAATTGTGAGCGCATGAACATTCTTACCCACAACTATAGACAGTGTTGCGAATTAAATTTATCCTGCTTCTAGGATCGATGATTGGAAAAAAGCATTCATCCATCACACCTAGCGCCACAGCCAACTTGGAAGTCTGTTCAACAACAGCAAGCCTCAAAGGATTTGAAGAGTCAGTTGGTATATCTGTTCTCTTGATCAGGCTACATGTAAAACCATCACCTACTTCTACTTTGACTCCAAAGAGACCCTGCAAACGCTCAAAAATCTGGGGAAGAGAAAAGGAGAGTGAATGACGATTATTGTGGGAAAAAATATAGTTCTGAGAACACGTTTCAAGGTTAAACAACAGAGGTAACCACACACGGATGCATAAAATAGCTACACGACTTTTTAACTGAATCAAGTATGCCATTTAACATAATTGAAGAGAGTGGCACACATGTACCAGCGTATAAAAATTAAAGAAGCGAAGAAAGAGCCTCCAATTTACGAAAATATCAGTCCCAAACGCCAGAGCCACAGGGTACAAATTAGGCAAGACATGCAGAATCTTGGATGCCATACAAGTATCTCAGACCACTCTGTCAGAGAAGCAAGTACCAAAAACTCAAACTTATGCCAGAGAGCAAGTATATAAAGCATGTTAAGTCAATTTCTGAACAAGCAGTGCCTTTAAATTTAGGAATAGAATTTGCCAATTTGGTATCACACTGAGATTCCAATTATTGAATACTGATATAGGTAAGAGTTTTCAATGATCAAAAGAATATAGGTGAGAATTTTCACTATAGATACAGGGAAAATTATGATATCCAATGACCCCTTATAACAAAATACTGCAGGATTTTTATATATCAAAAAGCAATGTCGTAACCCAAGATGTGGCCTACTCTCTAGTTACAATGACATTGAACTGTGATAATAAATTTTGAATACCTGTTCACAACTCTTTCCACAGAATGTAAGAGCTTCACTTTGGATACACACAACATCCTTCTCTTCCACGCACGTTTGATGATCTACAGATAGTACATACATCTAAAATAATGAGGCATAGAAGACCAATCATTTCAAGCATCATAACAAAAAAATTTGACCATAACATCTATGTCAGCTTTTGTCCAAATGAATGCAATTAATAAATAAAAAGAGCATACACTTCTGGTCACACAACTGGCATGTGAGTAAAAACTTGGCAGATTTAAAATGTGTCTGCTTTAGATCCGCATCTGCATCACCCGCATCATCAACATGCCCATTAACTGTCCCACAATATTTGCATGAGCAATATACACATTGCCATTCTCCGGAAGGAAATTTCTGCACAAATAAAAAGCTTCAGACATCATAGGCAAATATGTAAATACTAACTTCACAAGAGCATTTCATGCAATCCTCATAGTTAATTCATCTAAAGAAAAGCCTTTTACTTTATGAATGCAATAGATGGAGTTATTCCGTGCAGCTTAAATGAGCAAATGGGAATAATCCAGTCAAAAGGGATCATTAAAAAACATTCATCAACCACTATTTTGCAGTAACCATTATGATTTTAGTAAAAATATACTCTGCGCTTGGCCAGAGGAAGCACATCAAGCAGTTTAGCACATAGATGATTTAGCCCATACATGAATGAATAGAACATTATGGTAAAGGAGCATATAGGTACTTTATAATAGTTCATAACGAGCTTTGTGCAAGTAGGCAACTTTATCATAACTATTCTCTCTTATTTGGACAGCACAACCATTCCTTAAATTAGCTCATAGAACAGATACCTTTATCAAGGCATGGTTTCAGCAAACTTATCACAATCAGCTATTAGCCACTATGGCTGTACAAAAGGGTTTGGTAAGCAATGTTAAGTAACTTCTATCGTCAAGAAACCAAAAGAAAAAACACCATGTCAGAAAAAAAGCATCTTGTCAAAGAAGAACCAGAAGAGAATATGAAGCACCTCAATATTTAAGCAGTGTTGGTGAAACGTAGATGGACAGCTATCACAACAGACTAGGTCTCCCCCATCTCCACAAAGGCCACATGTATCATCGTTAGGATCCTCCCCATCAACGTCTATCAGATGAAACCCGGAACGAACTGAATGTTCCAGTTCATTCCAATAATTAATCTGACACTGCAATAATGATGTTCCATTTTCCAGATACAAATTCTCATATGTTCGACACAGGTTGCTATCTGCATGTTCCTCAAATTTTGAGACTGACATAACTTCTTCACAGCAACAACAACATATGCCATCTCTTGTAATGTTGCCTTCAAGAACTTTCTTGGTTCTTATGCAATATGATACTCCCTCACCAAGTTGGACGATCCCCGACTCAATCATCCAAGAAAGAACACTGTGTTTCCCAGAAAAAGAAAGGGGTCCATCACTTGATGAGTTGGGTATTTGACCTGCTCCACGAACCAGCAAGGCATTCTTCTTTCTCTTTTGTGAATTCTTTCGGATAGATGATAGATTCTTTTTCTGATTAGAAGCAATTGACCTATTTTGTTTTGTTTTATTAGACTTTCCACCAGACTTCACTGCAGTAACCGGAAGATTCAACATTGCATTCTTCATCTTCAACGGGCGTTTTTTTCCTTGTCGCTGTACATGTTGCTTTCGGAACAATATGCTCAATCTCTCTTCTGGTATTGGGTTAAAGAAAAAGTTGGGACTTTCAGGTCCACAACCAATTTTGCCATCCTCAACTTGCTTTTGGAACTTCTTGTAAGCCAATGTGACAGACCAATGAGTCCTTCCTGCAGGACTGACGTACACTGGGTCCATATATTCTCTCCCTTCCCTGGGCCTGTACTCAATTCTCCAACCAGCACTTGTAAGCATCTCCACAATCTGATCTCTTATCATCTGTTTCTGCTCACGTCGAGATGTAACACTGTCAAATACCTTACAATTACCAGATGTTTTACTTCCAGATACAAATGATTCTCCCCCAACATTCAGGACATCTTTCTCCTTGTCCAGTCCCGGCAATCTTCCACCACGACCATTGGGACTTATTTCCTGACTATAAACAGACGGGTCCACTTCCTCTTTTACTTTGTCATGTACAGCCACTTCCATGCCTTTAAGCTTTTTGTTACCCCTGTTGTCTTTCAGGGCCCTGGTATGACTACCTTTGCACCCCTTATTTCGCCTCTGATCCTTATTCCTGTCGACCACTACTCCAGCAACATCCTCATTCTGATGTGTCACATTCATAGCATCAGCAACTTGTTCCACTTTCCTGGGTCTTCCACGCCCACGTTTGCCTGTCTCTCCACCCTTGGTTATACAGTTGAGTACACCCTCCATCTTCATGCCCTTTCTCTGAGCAGCCTCCTTTTTCCGAACCATCATTCTCATGGCCTTTCTCTGAGCAGCTTCCTCTTTCCGAAGCAGGGCATCCAGCTCAGCATCTGTGTTATAGTTTTTGCGTTTTCCACGCCCACGTCTAAGCCTCAGCAGATCATTGGTTTGGCTGTCGATTATCCCACCCTTTATCTCTGAAGATTTCCCAGTAACACCTTCATTTTGAAGCCCTGAATTAGGAGTGGCATTCACCTCATCAAATTGCATGGGTCTCTTGCGATCAAGTTCAAGATTCTTTGGATCTTCTGCTAACCTGTTGAACTCACATCTCTCTATCTCCATAACTCCATTGTCAAATCCATCCACATTCTGAGCCGTTGACTTTAAATAGTTCTGCTCCTCATCAAATTTCTTCAATCTTGGACACCCTCTTTTGAGCTTCTTATGACCTTGGCTTAGCATGTTGCACATATACTTAGCTTGTTTGCAAACTACTTTTCCACTCTGAAGCATTGAGTTAAGACCATTATTCTCCTGTCTAACTATCTTAGGCCTTCCACGACCTCGCTTGAGCTGCATTCCACCTATTCTTGAATTACTAATTTTATCTTCCATTGGTCCCACAACATCTGGGGCATCTTCCCCATTCTGAGTTAAGATCAAGGCATCACACACCTTATCCTGTTTCACACAACCTTCATCAGATACATGCTTCTTCCCTGGATGCTCAAAGAATTGATTAACTAAATCATCATTCATCCCAGTTGACTTCTCAGAGTAATCAAGCGTTCTCTTTCCTTCTACACATTCATGCGTCTTTACTGAATGCATAAATTGATTAGTTTGACTATCATCTGTCTCAATTGACTTCTCGGAGTAATAAATCACTCTCTTTCCTTCATCAGGTTCATGCTTCTTTACTGGGAGTTCAGTGAATTGATTAATTTTATCATCATTCACCCTAATTGACTTCTCAGAGTAATCAGTCATTCTCATTCCTTCATCACATTCATGCTTCTCTACTGAATTCTCAGAGAACTGATTTATTTGATCATCCGCCATCTCAGTTGACTTCTTAGAGTAATAAATCATTCTATTTCTTTCATCACATGCATGCTTCTTTACTGGGTGCTCCGAGATAATTTGATCATCATCCATCTCAATTAACTTCTCAGAGTAATCAATCTTTCTCTTTCTAGAGACAATGCCTCCTATCTTCTGTCCACCATCCTCCACCACAACATTCCCCGATGCTTCAAGCGTTGACCACAGTTCTTTACCAAGAGATTTGACTTTAATATCCTCTTTAGTCTCTTTGTTCATATTGTTGCTACCACCCAAGTTGCACTGAAGGCGCTCCAAACCTGATTGATGTTTCTCCAAACAATTTCCAAGCTCTGGAGGCTCATATTTCAGGACACTGGTACCAACCTCAAAACCATTATCACCCTGCTCTTGTATCCTTATCTCTCCACCATCAACAAGTGTAGAATCAATTACAGCACCAACAGTGAGGCTAGAGACAACAGAAGACTCCAAAGCAGATGGCAAATCCAGAACACTCTCCATACAACCCTTCTTGAAGACAGTTACCTCCACATTAGGTATATTACTGCTACACTGAAGCATCTCCATATCAATATCACCCCTCTTAACCTGCCCGGAGCCTTTTTCATTGAGCTCCAGACTATCGTCACCAATGTCAATATTTTGCTCACATACAGGATTCATTGTGGAAAGAGCCTGTTCAGTTTCAATCTCACCATGTAGCTCCTTTGTTTTCTGATCAACCATCACACTCCCAGGCTCCTCATGCCCAGACAATGTACAGTCCTGCTGTAGTCCCGACGTATCTGCTTCTGAATTCTTCTGCAGATTGTCCGCAGATGGACCATTCTCTGCAGACTGATTAATCTGATCGTCACTCATCTCAGTGGACTTCTCAGAGTAATCAATCATTCCCTTTCCTTCATCACATTCACACGTGTTTACTGGATAGTCGGAGAATTGATTATTTTGATCATCATTCATCTCAGTTGACTTCACAGAGTAATGAACCATTCCCTTTCGTTCTTCACAATCAAGCTTCTTCACTGGATACTCAGAGACTTTGTTAATTTGATCATCCTTTGTCACAGTTGACTTCTCACAGTAATCACCCATTCCCTTTCCTTCATCACATTCATGCCTCCTTGCAGAATGCTCAGCGAGTTGATTAATATGATCATCATCTGTCTCAGTTTGTTTCTCAGAGGAAACAGTCATGCCCTTTTCTTCATCACATTCATGCTCCCTTGAAGGCAGCTCAGAGAATTGATTAATAAGATCATCATCAGTCTCAACTGGTTTCTCACAGGAATCAATCATTTGCTTTCTCTTTCTAGTGACAATGCCTCTTATCTTTAGTCCACCATCCTCCACCACACCATTTCCCAATGCGGCAATCCTAGACATCATTACTTTACCAAAACCTCGAACTTTTCTATACTTGTTAGTCTCTTTTTTCCCATTGTCGCTACCACCCAAAGTGCCCTGGCTGCTCTCTAAACCTGACACAAGTTTCTTGGAACAATTTCCAAGCTCTAATGACTCATAAGGCGGGTCACTTGTACGAGCCTCAAAACCATCATCACCCTGCACTTGTGTCCTCATCTTTCTGTCTTTAACAAGTGTAGTATCAGTTACAGCACCAGCATTGATATTAGACCTATCAGAAGATTCCAAACCAGCTGGAAAATCCTGACCAGTCTCTATACAATCCTTGTCCATAACAGTCACCTCCATAGTAGCTACATTACTGCTGCATGGAAGACCCTCCATGTCAACGTCATCGCCCCTCTTATCCAGGCTAGAGCCCTCCGTGCTAAGCTCCAAACTTTTATCATCATGGTCAACAATTTGTTCACATTCAAGCTTCATTACTGAGAGGCCTTGTTCAGTTATAATCTCATCGTTTTCCACTTCCGTTTCCTGATCAAGCATCCCACTTGCAGTATCCCCATCCCTGGAGGATGTACTGTCCAGCTGTTGCCCGATCCTATCTTCTTCTAAATTCTTCTGTAGATTGTCCCCAGATGAACCATTCCCAACAAGAGCCAAAGTGTCTGGGGATTTAGCCTCCACTTCACTTTCATGGCTGGGTAGAACCTCATCCAACTTAGCAACCCTAGACTCGGACTCCACTTCACTTTCCAGGCTAGATGGAACCTCGCCAATATGCAACTCTGTAACCACTGGGCCTTTCACGCTCTTTTTCTCCGCATTAAACTGGCGGGTCAACCTTCTGGTGACTGGTTTAATAACAGAGCGTGAATTACCCATTTTCTTCTTCGCTCTATTCTGAGACAGAGTGCTCGACCTCAAACCCTCCCTCATCTTATTCCAACCAAGAGAAACCCACACGACGAAACCCTAATTATGAATACCTTAAACACATTGCAGAGCATAAACGACCCGCACTGATAATCACCACCACCAGAGCACGCAAAAGAGCCCAAAATCAGAAATTCCGATCAAGAAAACCCTGAAATTTTGCGAAAGACAACGAAGCACATATAGGCAATCAAATCAGAAACACGACAAAATAAGAGGGAGGGGAAGGAAAATGAAACGATCAGATCAATACCTGCGGCGGCCAGGTGAAACTGGATGTAAAGAAACCCTTCTGGCTGCTGGGAATAACTCTCTCTCTCTCGCAATAATTGGAGCTTCTCGAAATCAATGGCGGTGCAGGTGGTTTGAATTGGGGGAATTTGACGACTTATTATGAGATAGTGGAATAGAAAAATAAGAGTGTGCTGGGTTTAATCTGAACTGATTCACTTGGAAAGAGGTTTTGAGGGTGAAAGTGAAACGTTGCGCTTGCCCCGCTCACTTGTCTCTCCTTGCCTCCCAACGATTCCCGGTATCCAAATGGCTGGTCTTTGGGAAAGTTTGCTGATTCACTTGTCTCTATGTCCCGCTCACTCGCTTAATTTCTCGCATCAATTGTTTGTCAGTTTCATTGAGGTTACGACGGTAAAATCCATTTCTTGTTTTCCTATGAGGAATTCAATTTATTAGTCCTATGTAGTATGTTCCCTCCAAATAACAGTAATCGTTTTCCATTTTCCCTCTTCTTTTTCAATTTCTTGAATATGTCCCAACAATTTAAAACTTTCTTTTATTCGTTACTATTTTCCCATCTGTCAAGGTGTGCTTAACCATCGCACTATGTTGATAATATAATTAGTCATTAATCTACATCAAAACATTCATTGGAATGTTTCTCTTTCATATCGATTGGAGATCATTTAGGCGTGTGGGGGGTGGGAGTCCATTCAGTCCACTTCAGGCAAAAAAAATTAATGGAAAAATTCACAATATACCACTGTTTTCTTTCGTAATTCACAATATACTTTTTTTTTTAAATTGTGTCACAAGATACCTTTATTTTCTTTGTTAATTCACAAAATGCCCCTTTTTACTAACGGCCGTCAAATACTCCGTTAATCTCCCCTGGAAAATGACTATTTTGCCCCTGACCCGTTTTTTTTCTGAAAAATTTGCATCTTTTTTGCTACTTTTTTTTTGAAAATTTTAAATTTTATAATATACCCCTATTTAAATTTGTTGTCATAAAATACCCCTGTTTATGTTTGTAAGTTTACAAGATACCCTTGTTTATGTTTTGTGGTTCACGAAATACCCTTATCACCCTGATGGTCTGGTAAAGCATCGCCTAGTTTTCTCTTGTTTTTCAAGTGTCTTCAGCCTCTTCATAATCCCAGGACAAATGTTGTTTGCATTCCAGTTCTCTGAGGTTTCTTGTCTCTCGGAATGTCTCACCAATAGCTGAGTACGAATCCCTGTCATACATAATTAGACACAATTATAATATATGACCATAGGCAAACTAGTATAGGATGGATTATTTACATAGTTAGGTAAATACCTTCAAGTAAAGAGTAGATTGATTTAGTCTTGTGGACAAACAATAATGTCACAGGCATTGGGTTTAAAATGGCTACCTCTTGGTCGAACTCAGTAGCGGACCAGAACTTTTGTTTAGGGGGGCAAACAAAATTTGACACTATTGTTTTTAAAACATTATATTATTATGTATTTTTCAAAAATTTATAAGAGCATTTTACAAATTTTCAAAAGTTTCGAGGGGGGCCGGTGGCCATTAGGGAGATGGATTTTGGTGCATTCAAATATCTAAGTGATATCACATTAGAGTGCTAGGCACAACAGAAGTTTGACCAGGGGCGGACACTGTAACACCCCTAATCCTAATCCTGTAATATAATCGCAAGTCGTAGCATAAACAGAATATAATTCGCAGCGGAAAATAAAACTAACTAACGTCGGTGTTACACGCCGTTACCCACCCATGTGAGTAACAAGGCAACCTTACTCCATCAATCCACTTCAACTCTCTACCGCTGTGATGACGAGATACTGATCAATCTTAAACTTACAATCCAAATCCAAACCAACAGATGAGCAACTAACCCAATACAACAGAACTCCATATTATAGTACGCATCAAAACTAAAAGAGTAATTTAATACATCAACTACCCAGCGTCCCGCTCTCCGGCTTCGTGTCTCTTCTCAGTAACCTGAAATGTTTTTGCCCATTGAAGGGCTCAACAAGCGATATACTAGTATGCTAAATGTAGTCCTAAATCATTTGGATTCCTTAAGTCGTTTAGCCATCTTGATATTAGATTCATTACATGCTATGCCGGTATACAATAATAATAACAACTGTAAATGTTTAAATAAACACAGAATAGTTCACCTAACAAAGTCACCACATAATAGTAAGCAACAACCAAATAATCAATAACCAATAACAGTAACCAAATAAGATACGCGTATTAATTAACTGTACTAGTTAGTTGGCCACATGGCCCTTATCCTTTTAACCAATCACTTAAACCTTCTAATTAATTTCCACCTCAGGCGTCATGTTAGGACAACCCTTAATAACTTATTAATGGACAGTAGTCCCCTGGGTTCCAATGGAACCGTTGTCAGCTGACCCTATGGCCCTGGATATTTATTTGCCTTAAAGGCGACCAATTCGGTCGAAACCTGTGCACCAACAGTAGTGCCCTCTGCCATCATCAAATGTGGATAATGGATTCCCTTGAGTGACTCTTGATAGTAGTCCCTCGTAGTGATCACGATGCGCAACCAGATAGTCGAAACTAGCTGGATTCCTCTCTTTGTAAGTTAGCCCTTTAGTCAGTGATACAATATCCAATCCTTGAGTTAAGACTATAACAGTTGACCATCAGTTAGGTTCTCGTAATACCTAAAGGTCACCTAGTCTTGTTTGAGTTTAGATGTATAAAACTTCCAGTCATAAGACGTTCGCGTAAAATAGAACGCAATGGTGTCGAGCAATACAGTATACCAGATAATATACATAAATCACAGATATCGCTCTTAACAATTAAACACACAACGTCTGGACCTCAGGAAAATCCTTAGGACATTCAGACCACACAATTAACATACCGTTTACCGTGAAAATTGCTAGCTTGACAGTACAACTAACACTAACTATTGCAGTACCTGTTGATAAGAACTAACACTCGTAATATACTAACCCCGTATATTCTTTAATTTCTCCCTGTTATTTAACAGTGATTCGAGGTAGTTTAACAGTCCGTTATTTCATGTAGTAACTACATGTGATAATGAATTTTCATTTTATTGTATATCTTCATCTCATTAATTATATACTCATAATTGTTTTCACTTATTCTTATATAAGTACAATTTGGTTATTTTTATTATAACCACAATTATTTTATAAACTTTACATTATACTCCATAATATATTATAATACTTAGTTTTAATTCCTTAGTTTATTAAATTACAAAACCAACCTCATTAATTCGGTAATTATATATTGCACCCATTAACTTTTGTAAATTACTAAATAACCACATGAACTTTAGGATGTATTTCCTATATTTACATTTTAACCCCAAATCTTTATATAAGTTACATATTAATTCATAAACTATAGTTTTAATACCTAATTTCCTTAAATAACCGAAATGACCCATATATTTCTATAAATTATGATTTCGACTTATATTCAATTCGGTTTTACATATGTACTTTCATAAATTACATATTCACCCCAAAACTTTTATAAACTTAATATTTTATGTCATAAATCATTTTAACCCAAAGTTTTTGGTCAGCACCTTGACCAAAGTCTAATTTCATAATTAATACTTTAATATACCCAGAAAACATAAGTAATTCGGTTTTTACTCAATACTTTCCAGAAATTACAAAATAGCCCCAAAACTTAATAAAATGTTATTTTAACACTTAGACACTTATTTAAATTCACCAAAATTCATAATATTAATTCCTACCTTATATTACATCATAACTATGCCAAATAAATCCTTAAACTCTCGGCAATTATATTTAGTACTCCAAACTTTTCAAAATTTACATTTTAGCCACATAACTTAATAAACTAGTCATTTAAATACTTGTAGCTATTTTTAATATTCCCAAAATTTATAATATAAGCTAATATACTTATATTCTTCAAAAATCACCAAATAGAACATTTTATTCTCGGCTGTAACAAATATTTATCATATGGTTTTAAAACATGATTTATATCTTATAATAAGTATATATAAATGTATATAAGCCATATAACACTTCTAAAAAGTATGCTAATGACTTAGAATGGTTATAAGTTCAAAATAGAGCATTTAACTCCTAGATAATTCGGCCTAATTATGTAAGCATCATAATTTAATTTTGTGACACCAAAATTATATCAAAAGGTAATAATCTTACCTTGTATGTTATAAATTATTTTCTTGGTAATATAACCCATAGTTTTCAGCCTTAATTTATCTAAGGGTTATACATAAATGTTGTACCAAAGTTTGAAGCTTAAATCAAACTTAAACTTAATAGATTTAATTATAGAAACTTACTCCTTAAATCAAGATGATTCGTGTACTTGATTTCCTCTTGAATTCCAAGCTCCAATGCTACTTGACGTAGAATTTTTGGCCTCCATATATAGATTAGGATATCCAAGTGTTAGACTTCTAACAAGGACTTTTAAGTAAGATTCGGAGTTGTTTTACAAGAGTTTACCTTAGGTATTTGTCAAGGAATTTTTGGTACACCTTAGGATGATTGGAGATCCAAGTTTCCTTCATGAAATGATGAAGAGAACATAGGTTTAGAAGCTTGAAATTTTCGGACATTAACTTAGGTATTTGCTAGGATTTTCAAACATGAAAATATACCTTAACTTGATCTTGTTTGTTCCTTGAGTTGTTGTTGAATCAAGGTGACTTCTTGGAGTACTAATGCTTGGAGAAAACTTGTATGGTTGCTAGGATGATTCTTGCTTCAAGACTTAGTAGAATTCACTAGGAAAATTACATAAAAATGATGTTAGGACTTAAGATACCATTAATGGAGCT
This sequence comes from Limonium bicolor, assembly GCA_023374045.1. Taxonomy (NCBI): domain Eukaryota; kingdom Viridiplantae; phylum Streptophyta; class Magnoliopsida; order Caryophyllales; family Plumbaginaceae; genus Limonium; species Limonium bicolor. Next base: position 97,129,234 of record CM041779.1, read on the forward strand.
TGAAGCTCACAAGGAGAAGTTAGCTAAGGAAGAAAGGAAATAGAGGAGAAGGAGCTTATCAAAATCAGACAAGGAAGGGCAAAGGAATGTTAGGTTACCGTGAGGTATTAAGAGAAAGGCAAAGGAAGGAATTTCTCTTTGACATAATAATGTCAAAGTTAGGCATGCTAGGTAATCATTTCCTTAGTTTATTTGATTTGATTATTGGCTCCATAAGTCTCTTATTTGACTAGAATTTCGGCACATGACAAGGAGGAAAGAAAACTTTGGTTGTCAATTGAAACAAGAGGACAAGGGCAAAGGTAGGTAGATGCTTCTTTTGAATTTTCTAAGATGAATCACATGCTAACTTTGTCTTGTTTCCTTGCAGATTTTTGGCAATGGTGTATGTAGGTAGCTCTTGTTTTCCTTGTAGTCTTTCGGCACTTAGGGGCTATATGAGACCATTTGATTTTTGTTTATATTAGACATAGGAATATGCATAGTTAGGTAGATGTTTTTGAAATACCCCAAACCTTGATATGTTTTTTAAATGCTAAACTATGGTATATTAAGGCTAAAAGTGTCTCCTTAGAAACATTAGTTAACAATTTAAACCATAGTAAAGACAATAAGTACCATTAAGACAATTTGAGCAAAAACGTGCTCTAAGCTTGGAATGAACTTGGCTAGGACCCAAAGAGCCTAACAAGACTTGATAACATGCAATTATGACTTGATAAGACTAATTAAGTCCTTTGGAAACCTTGGTACACAATTAAACCAAGGAGAACACAAGAAGACGCCATAAAGTCAATTTAGGCAAATACTTGTCCTAGACTTGGTGTAACCTTGTATAAGACCTAAAGGTCATTCCTAGACCTTATTAACATGCTAATGAACATGTTAAATCAATTCCTAAAGAAAACCAAGCTTGAAAACGAGTTAAAACACAAAATGTGCTTTAAGAAGCCTTAAAGCACATTTTTGAAAAATTGTCTTGGAAATGAGTTTTGAGTGGCTAAATGTCCATCATTACTCTTTAATCAACATGTGTACTACTTAGTATCACATTAGGAAGTCTAAATCAATGGGAAACCAAAAATTTCACAATTATGTGCCTTAATTTGTGAATAGTGCTCAAATAGTGCTAGTTTTGACTTAAGTCAACTTTGATTAGTTAAATGGTCAACAAAGACCATAAATATCTTATAGAATGAAGGGGCACGGTTTTAGTGGTGGTGAGTCACCAACCTAGCCAGCCAATTAAAGAAAAGAAAAAGAAATAAAGTAAAGTTACTATTTACCTTTATAAGTCAAATATCTTAACAAAAGCTTACCTCTCACCTCCTTTCTTCATTATCTCTTGTTCCCACCGTCATCTTCCTCCATTCTCCCAACCAATATCGTTCTTGATACAGTACCTCTCTTCTCCAACTTCATTTGCTCACCAAATGTTCAATATTGTTCCAAATAAAAAACTAAGCACATATTTGTCTTAGTTGAGTCAAGGCCTTTCATCATCTCTTTTCAAAATTTTAAAAGCTCATGTTTGATGCCATGAAGAAACTCCATTGAAGGTGGAAAGTTCTGTTTGAAGAGCTCTTTTGCTTCTTCTCTCATTCAAGGTAAGAAAAGTGAAAGAAAAACTAAGTTTCCTTCACTTTTGTGCATTACCGAAAATAGTCTTCTCATGGAGTCTTGTTTTTACTCCTTGAACTAGCCTGTTTTAATCTACAAAGACTAGTGGAGGTCCTCCTTGATTCATACCCAAGTCTATCCTAAGACTTCAAAGGTAATTATCCATTTTAATACCTTAAAGCACTCTTTTAACCTAGGAATGGCTCCTTAGGTTTTAGTGCATTCCTTAGTACTCATTGGAGTAATTGTATATTGGTTAGAACATTGACAAAGGAATTAAAGGGGCTTGCTGAAAATCGAGCAAGAAAATCCATGGAGAGGAATGTGAGGAAAATCTTGGAAAAAAACAAGGTAAATGACTTACCTTAAGGTGGTTTATTGCTTTAAGGGATGGGTTTAGATATGTACTAAGTGTAGCTTAGAGTTTACTCTAAGTAAGTGCAATAAAACCTAGGTGAAAGAACATAATCATATTTGAGAACTTGTGACTAAGGAGCAAATGGCAATTTGAGATAGTAAAACAATCACAAGGTGAATTACAAGAATACTTCTATTTCAATAGGAGCCTTGTTGTATGTATTTGCAGGTTGAAGGCATTTAAATGTGGAAATTCAGTGTTTAAGTTTAATGCAATTTAAGGGCCTAAGTGCCAAGCAATTTAAGTTTATGCACTATATTGTGATGTAGTGTAGTTTAAAGGTTTAGTTGTGTGTAAAGAACAATTCTTGTGAAGATGAATGTCTTTGATGGTTAAAGGATGAAAACC